>CM031859.1:45311472-45431117 GCA_018697195.1 Certhia americana | reverse complement strand
CCCTTCCCAAACCTTCCCAAACCTTCCCTTCCCAAACCTTCCCAAACTTTCCCTTCCCTTCCTCTCCCATTGTCTGTCATTCTCCTGTTTCCATTTCCATTTCCATTTCCTCCTTCTCCTGTCTGTCCTTCTTCTTATTATTCTTATTCTTATTCTTCTCCTCCTCCTCCTCTTCTTCCTTCCCCTTCTCCTCCTTCTCCTTATTTTCTTTTTCTCTGTCTCCTTTCTTTTCCTGCTCCTTCTTCACTTAAAGAACTTAGAAATTTCCAGAGAAAAGAATCACAGTTACTTTGGTCACTGTTATGATTCATCATAGGATTTCTGACAATGATAGCATGATCCACCTCAGATTGTTTCACTAAACCAGGGTGCTGTTTGAATGAGAAAATCTTATTTCAAATTGTGAATCACAGATTTGCCTAGAGGTGCAATTTCAGTTTCAAGCTTTTATGTTTCTGATTGACTTCAGTTGATTAACAAATGTGCTTCTTAAACGGAAATAACATTTCATGAGAGTTATATACTGGTTGAAGTGCAACTTTCTCACTCAGAGAAGTCTATGAATATACAATTGACAGTTGTAGCTTTACATCATTTGAGGAACAGATACAGAAAGAAATTTTGGCATAACATACGCTAAACAAGGGAAAAAAGCATTTTCTTTCATCAGTGTTATCCTATATTTTTGTTGCCTATGAATATTCAAAGAACAGAACTAGAATGTTAAGGAATAGTGTTCATGGAAAATTTGATTATAAAAAAAAAAAAGCTTCAGATTTCCATGTTTCATTTTTAAAATATGCAAGATTCTTTACTCGGTGCCTTCTTCCCTGGTTTCACTCCTGATGCAGCCAACACTCTCATTGGAGTGAATGAGATTCTGCCTCTCTGAGCAAAGGCAGGGTCAGAAACATCCATTGTACCTGAAGTCTTGTGACAGAGTGCCTTGAATGCTGCCTTTGCCACCTCACCTCCTTCTCTTCTGATTCCTCAAAACCAGACCATACAGAGTGTCTGCAGGGTATCCATCACTCTTCAAAGCTGACCCTGCCTTCTTTCCTGTTGCACCCCAGCATGGTGTGTGTCAGAACCATAACTGTTACCCTAGAACTTGCTTGCTTTGCACCCCATGGCTTCAGAGCTGTTTTGTTTTGGTTTTTTTTGTTTGTTTGGTTGGTTGGTTTGTTTTGTTGGGTTTTTTTTATATTAAAATTTTAATAAAAAGGTGAAAAAGCCAAAAGAGCACCCTGTTGCTGACTGGGAAGGGGATGAATCGTGTCATAGTTCAGAGCACTGTTGTCGCTCTGGCACTGAGTCACTGCACTCAGTCTCTGCCAAGACGGGTGTCAGCTGGTGAATTATAACATTGGCAGACAGGACAGAGATAAGCAAAAAAACACAATGACAGCTGCTACACAGAACCATTCTTTCTGGCCTGCTGAATACAGTACTACATTGTGTAAATAAAGACAGACAGCTTCATTATGCAATTGTCTGTTACTAGGTCTCTGCTGAAGAAGTACTATTGATTCAGAAAACTATACCCAAGCTCATCAGACTAATGTGTTTTTCTTTTGCACTTCCAGTGTAGCAAGAAATATAGTAATGCAACTCTCTAACAGCACTTGTACAGAAAGATGTGCTCAACAGGGAAAGAAGGTTCTAGTGATAAATCTAGTGATTTTTTTTTCTGGTAAATGTTTCTAACATCTATTTGAGTGCAGAGCAAAATAGGAAAACAGATTCACTCACCTTGCATGACAAGTGTAAGATCCAACAGGAGTTAACAAGTGATATCTATATAGAGATATCCCCCTATCATTCCAGCAGTGCAAATCAGGAAGGTTTTTTTCTGTTATGTTTTGACTCAAGTGGTAAAGAGGCAAAACACGGCAAATTATAATAGACAAACCTCAGAAATAAGTTGTTGTTTTCTTACTATGTTAATTAAAATGTTGTTTCTACTTTCTTTCACATAACTGCCTTTGCAAATAATGCAGGGGGTCACTGTAGAATGAGAGATGCAAGAAAACATCATTTAAACAATCTTTCAAATGGCCCCATTCATCTTTTGCTTCAACCTGAGAGCACTGAGCCCGTCAGCTGAACAAAATGAAGTGAGAAATGACAGAAAAAAATGTTTTCATGAGTGAAAAGCAGATGAAATTATTCGTTTTACAAATAAAGGAAGGGAAAGTAAAATCAGAAACATATTGTGCTGAATATTGCAGGGCATCCGTCTTTGGGAGTGCTAGGGCGTAGAAGTCTCTTAAAAAAAAAAGCAGGAGTATAAATAGACTGTAAAGAAAGGATAAGCAGTGTTATTCTCAGCAGGAATTAGTCAACTATCCAAAGCTCATGAGAACGATTCCAGTTTTCAAGGGGCAATTGTGTCTGAACTGGCTCAGCTATACATTTGCTAGGATCCTGGAAGCAGTTGTGTGAACTGTGAACAGAATATTGAGAAGGCAGGAACTGCAAGGGAAGCTACTCCTGATTTCTAAACTGACTCTTTTTTAAGTGGGAAGAAGATGTGACGAAGGCCAAAGCTTATTTTAAGCCCCTTTTACGTTACCTTGCACTTGCATAGAAGGTTATCAGCACTGTGCAGTTGTTTTAAAATGGGGATCCCTGAACAAGTCAAGTTAAATTGTTTTCATATAGATGCAACCATCCAACTTCATCCAAAGCCTAGGTGACCTCTGCTAGAAAAATGTTACAAGTATTAACTGACACAGACAATTCTGGAGATGAATCTTCTGCATAGGAATTTAAGGGAAGGGGGAGACCTGGGCCAAAATTAAATGAAAATTTTCAAAATGCTTGTAAAATCACATAGTCTGTTCCATTTGGATTTGAACACCATCAGTTTGTGGTTCAGTTACTCTACTGCTTCTGTTACATGAGTAAATTCACACTGCAAGTAATGTTTTTGCTATGACTGTGCCTGTGGTTTCTTTTGGTAATCAATTTTGATGACATTACAACCATTAAATTAGGGATTGGAAGCTTTTTTTTTTTTTTAAATGCAATAGTTTTAAAAGCTGTAAAATCTATTACTGCTTTTCATTGAGATTTTTCTGGAATAAGGTATTCTAAATCTAGGAGTACAAAGAATATTATTAACATATATGAGCCAATGGGTGAATTAATATGCTTAAAGATTTATGAATCAGATAATTGAACTCTTCTTTCTGTTTATCTTGTCAGTTTCAGTGGGCTTGACCTATTTTTTAGGTAATGATTGCTATGAAACATGGCCAACAGTTTGAAAACCTGTGAACTTAAAGAAGACAAGGCTATCAGTAATATCATTTAACCTAAATTTTCATAATTTTTGAAAAATAACCACTCTGGGGCCTAGCCAAAAAGAATCTGATATGGCTATGCTCTCCACCTTCCACCTTTACTTCTCATTGCAAATGCAAAAAATAATAACAACATTGAAAAGAAAAATAAGCAGAGACTCAGAAAATTATATAGAGAATATTTGCTCACTAGAAAACTTGGGTTTTCTAACCCAAGGAGTAGGCTTAGCAGCTTACAAGAGCTGGGCATGCAGGATCTTGTGAGAGGCAGAAATATTCCTCCTTTTACCTATTCTTTGCAACCAACAACACCTTTCTCCCATACCTGCTGCAGTGTTGCTAGAGACCCATGTCTGGAATCCAGAGGGTGAGCTCTGCATGCTCCCACCCACCTCCTCCTGTAATGGGAGTCCCATTTACATGACCATGGCAGGGAAAAAAGAGGATACAGGGACTGATTACTATGGTAAAAAGTACTGTTTGAATGTCTGTACTCTGCCTTTTCTAGTAGAGGCAGAAGCAAGTTAATGTCTGTAACAATTCTGTTACTCCCACCATCTTGTGCTCTGAGTAGGTCATGCATTCTCTAGTCTAACTAACTCTAAATAAACATATGCCCTCTATCATCATGTGAATGTTTTTCATCAGGATGCCTATGCAACCATAAATTGGACTTTACAAATGACTATTTCAGGATGTAATACCTAGGTTAAAAAAATAAGTGAATGAAGACACAATAATGTTTCTGAAGAATATGGGTTTTGTCAGTAACAGCTGTCTATATTTAGCTATTATGATATGAAAGTGGGAGAACATCTTCCACTGTTACAGAACTTTATGTCCATATAACAATTATTTAGGCTAAACATAGTATTTTTGCTGTTCATACTTCTGCTTACTCCCAAGGTATGATATGCTTCCAATTAGAAATGTGCTGTAGTAGTTTTGGACATGAACTCTAATGACTTTTGTGGTATTCCTAGAGCTGTGAGTGACTGAACCCTGATTTCTTGGCTTGAATATCATAACATTAAATATACTTTTTTAAAAATTATTTCTGCTTGTTGTACCTAGATGAGACTCTAACTACCATATCAGTGTTATTTCTTTTACTGTCACCCCATTGTGATTTTATATTTGCAGTTTGGAGAGGATAAAACGTTGTGATAGACTGTAAGCAAAGCTGTTCACAGGCATTGTCAGCATTTCAAGAAGTGGGAAAACTCCAAAGAGTTTTCTCTGAAAGTCATAAACCAAGCAATTTGAAGAGCATTCTGTACCCTAATAACCAAGCCTGTGGCTTCCCAATTGACTTTCCAAACTCTTTACTGCATATTAGTTTGAAGAGCTTAGTAAAGCCTAGAACTCGGTTTCCTCCCCCCACACTACAAATCCATGTGCCCAGCATCCATTGTACTCATCTAGGGCAAAACTTAACTGCATAAATCTGTTTAGTTTGCAGTACAGATAGTTCAAATTACACAAGAGGTTGAAGACAACACAAGTCTACCACAAAATGGTAAAACTGTTCAAAGTCAAGGGATGCAGCTGCTTGAGAGGCTGCTTGAGATGCTTTTCTCTTGAATCTGCTTTCTGAGTACACGCATGTCCTTGCCTCAGCTATAACACAGCCAGATCTAGCCAGACAGTTCCCTGCACCAAGACAAAAACCTAATCAAACTCTAGTTTTCCCAATACACCCAAACACATTTTGCCTGTTCTTCAAGCCAGATATTTCCTGAAAGTGATCATGACCCCAAAACTGCTTATTGCAGCATGGTTGCAATGATTTCTGAGAAGTTCCTTCTCCTTTGCTCTAGTATTCATGAAAAATAATACAGAACCTTCCTTCTGCTCCCCCTCCCTTTCTTCCTTCCTTTCTTCCTTCCAGGAGGCATGCATCATGAGATAAAGGGGAACTGGGAAAAAAAATTATGTCTAAGAAGGAAAACAATAACAAAAGAAAAATCCTGATTAATATTTTGAGCATCCCAGTAGTGTTTAAGACCATGTCTTGAATGTACACAGACATATTTTTTCCTGCCAACAGGTGTTAGAGTTAAATCCCTAAATGTATGCTCCCAGAAAATTAATTATATTTTCTACTTGTAGATTCTCCTGTTCCTCCCCCCCCCCACAAGCTGCCTGCCCAGATTTAGGGGGAGTATTGGAAAAGGGGAACTACAGGATAGGGTAGAGAGAGTTACAAAAGAGGCCCCTTACCCCAGGATGTATTCCAAGGCTTTTATTCCATGAAGGGAATCCGGAGGCAAGAAGAGGGAGTCACATGGAGGGAGAGGGGTTTTTATCACCTTTGGGGTTGGGGTCAGGTTACCTGGCTGAAGGCCATAGGTCAGGAGACAAGGGGGCAGGTAACCCAGGCCAGGTTACAGTTTCTGGGGGAGGGGCTTTGGGGGGAGAACATTCCCAAAAGGGATACAACATCTACTCTTGTTCTTGGTTTTGCTCTTCACTAATTATTTACTACCCAAGCAAAATTTTGGTTTTTTACAACTAACTCACTGACCCACATAATTCATTCACCATATAATACAACACAAAACAGAAAATAAGAAAGGACACCAACTTCCTGCCAGGTTTTCCTGAAAATAGTTGCCTGTTTTCTAGAGTCTGAATACTTCAGGTAGTCTTCTCAAGTATTCTATATAACTTTCAGTAGGATGACTAAAAGATTGAACGTTATTTCAAGCTTTCTTTATGGAATCCTTAAAATATGATGAGATGCTCTGGAGTATGCTGTAACAAATAGAATACAAGTTAATGTGCATACAATTAAAATATATCACATGAAATAAAGTACACATGTAAAAATGTCACCTTTCTATTTCTTACCAGCTGCAGATCTCTAAAGAAAAACTTTTCAAAGCACCTTAATCACATTTTCTTTAATTTAAAACCATGTTTAAATATATAGTTAGTATTAAATCTATAAAGTTTTTGGACTATACCAGTAGTCCATATAAAACATTATTACTGACTTGTGAAATAAATATAAGCATATATAACTCTATTATTGCTTGGACATTTAAAGTTCTATTCTGATGGCAAGTAATTGACCTTCAAAATATTCCAGTAAGCTACATAAATGTTAGTATTTCTGTTATACAAGGGAGGCAGGTGGTGCTTGTATTTGCCATAATTTAAGCAAAGACCTTTAAAATGTCAGCAGCAAGCCTTTATTTGAAACCTTATGCACTTTTGAACTCCAGCTTCAAACAACTTTATGCCCCATAGAAAAAAACAGTAACAAACTCCTTCTCTCTACCTCTTCCATGGTTCTCCCTCCACCAATCTCTTACTTCTCTTGACCCTTTTCCTAGACACCTTTGCTTACATACCCTCTCACAACTACTGTGAGATGCCTTACCACAGAAAACTGAAGTTATTTTGTCAGGGGATAATCTCTTCTTCACTGAAATGATGTCTACACACAAGTGAATGAAAGTTTGTTCCATTGTAATTCTGCTTATTTTTGCAAGAGGAGAATCTTTCCCAGTGTGTTTTATCTTCTTGCTTGTTTAACATATGGCAAGAAAATCACTATGGAGACTGTAATTTAGTAACTCAAAAAACATTTTCTTCCAACATCCTGAAATTCTTGGCTCTGTGCTAAATCCGTCAGTGGAAGAGGCTAAGATACACTCGGGATTAATTTGGCCAAATAATTTCTCATGTTTACTTGGAAAATTTTGACCAAGATGAAATTTGATTAAAAAAATGAAGAAAACATTTTTGACAAAACATGGTTCTAAAATGTGTTTTCCATTTTCTGCTCATCTCTGAAATTCAGAAAAAGAAAATTCTAACTGCAAGCAGAAAAAGAAAATCCATCCTGAGTCTAATTACTGAACTGATGATGTATGTGATGTGATCTTATCTGCATTGGTTGTTCATGACTGGATCCTAAAGTGAATATTGCCAGTGATTTCCCCCATTTGCTAAATAAGAAAGCAGACATGAAGTCAACCTCAGGGCTACTTTCTGAATTAGAAATAAACGGCAGGATACAGCACAAAATATTGATGCTAGGGAAATGGTTTCTTTTCCCACACAGGGTCAGAGGGATAGGGGGGCAAAGACTTACACTGAACTTCTTCAGTTCCACAGCCATTGGCTGGCTCTGTGAAGGGATCCTTCACAGGTGTGCCGTTGTCCCAGACTCATCTGCCACCTTTCCAGATGAGGAAATCTACTGCTACAGTGTAACCCTTCTGAGTTGCATCTGTTTTAGGGATGGGTTACTCTATGCTAGGTCTGTCCTAACATTCAGCTTCTCTCTTGAAGACATACAGATATACCACATCACTTTGCCTGAAATTTCTGCCAAATTTATGAAGAATCTGTCTAAAACATGTACAAAACTTGGGACCTGAGCTGCCTGTGTTTGTCTAAACTTCTTCATAGCCTTGATTTAACCTAAATGGTCACCAATGCAGCTTGGATATTAAGTGACCTGAATTTGATATTGGGCAGCTATGGATTGTACCTGTGTAGATATATGGGGAAGGATAAGGACTCACAATAACTTGGCTCAGCAAATATGACATGTCAGGGAAAAGAAAGAGTGCAAGGTACTCACTTTAGTGGCTAAGAGTTTTGATCAGGTTCATGATTTCTTTCCACACCAGAAGCTGCCCTGAGGCAAGTAGTCCTTGTTTCTGAGTAAAGTGCCCTTGCTTCAATGTTGACAGAAACATTACAGGGTTTTTTTTTCCTACTACCACTTGGCAGTGATTTTTAAAAATGAGCTGTAGGCACAAGCAGCAATAGTGCTAATTTATTCCAGTCAACAGTGTGTTTGGAGAGATGAAACTTAGCTGAACCTCCATCTATTTCTCCAGTATTTAATAGCAATTATTCAGACAACTTCTCCCATCCAGGGCATTACCAACTGTAAAACTGGCCTAAAAAGCTGTATGACTGATATGGGATTGAGTATTTCTCTGATGTCATTACATGCATGGTTTTTTGTTGGTTTGTAGTTTTTCAGACATACAGTGTCTCCCGAAGCATGTTTTGCTTTAAAAATCAACTACTCATTCTGCTTAAAAAACCTGTGAATGTGCATATTTACAGGCTATGGTGTCCCCCATCTCTGCTCGCTTTGCTCTCACTTCTGAGATTGGTCTGTGCTTCTCCCAACTGGTTTCCAATGCCTCTCTTGTTTCTTCCTCCTTGCTGTAGAACACCTCTTCTGAAACTGCATGAGGCCAGGGTTGTGACCACTTTTCTCTCACCACACATCACTCCTTGTGGATGTCACAGTGAGCTGCACCTGTTCCTCAAGCTCACAGGTATCCTTTAACCTTCACAGAAGTGACTTGGATCTAGTTTAAAAGGTGTCTGCAGGAATGGTGACTTGCCCAATGAGCAGTGCAGTGCAGTGCAGATCACAGCTATATGGGTTTTTATGGTTTTTTTTTTTTTTTTTTTTAATTAGCTTGTTGCCAACCCATTCAACAGTTTTGGAGACTGAAGTGGATCAAGGGGAGTGAAGGAGCATGGTCAGTGTCCTGGACAAAATCTGTAAGGTAATGAGATTCTAAAAAGCAGAGCCTATGTCAAATGCATAGGGGTCTGTTAGTCTTTTTGCACTGAAATATGGAGATCTTCAGGACAACTGTAGTTGAAGAGTAACCTAAGTGTCATTTATTGCATTACTATTGTAATCATTGGTTCAGTTGTTCCATAGTTTGCAGTTTTGGGAGCTGAAAAACAAACCATAGAGAATATTCATATGTACTTTATCTAGAGAAAGTTTGCCACCTCTGGCCAGAAGAATATGACTTTGAAATTCTGTGTGAATGAGGATATGGTGTAAAGGTGCTGCTCAAAACCCAGAGAAAGAGCTTGACTACTTTCCTTTTCTTGCACATCAGCTATCTTTCTTTTTTTTCTATTAACACCACATTTATTTCAAAAATATAAAAGCACCTTCTTGACTATGTCGTTACTCCAGCTTCACAACCCTGATGCACTGAGATTGCATCCCTTCCTTCTTTGCTTTGCTGGGGACATCCTGCAACAGGATCATTATGTTTTTGAGCAAGGAGAAAGAAGGAAAGTGAGAGCAACAAGACACATGATTCCAGATATTACAAAGTACACTTTGGACAGGCCAGAAAATAATGTAAAATTTTAAAAAGGTGGTCTGCATTTTTGGATAGGCACAGCCTACAGTTAATACCCTCACGATCTAAAGATCCTGTGTTCTGTGTATGCACAACATCATTTAATCCATTGAACAGCTCTGTGTACCCCATTAAATGACATATATATTCTATCAAAATTATTGTAATGCCTTGATTTTTTTACCCCAAAACAAGTCCTTGCTGTGTGTGATATTACACTGATTTGGTCAGATCTGCAGGGTTTTTTGAAGATGAAGACTGATAAATGTAATTACTATTATGAATATCATGCTAAAACCCACACTGTATATTTAGCTTGACAGAAGGAGGGAGAGCTCTATGTTTTTGTCTTTTTAAAAATATGTAAGTGTAAGGTTAAGAGCATTGAGGTTAAAAGCAGACAGAGATAGTGTACATTAAATGGGCAGAAAGCAGGGACAGGACCTGGGATCACAAACACAATAAACAGAGCCACAAAACTGTCAGCAAAATGTATTTCTGCAGTCAAACAGGAAAGTGTTCAGAAAGCATGTACAGGAACACAGAAAATAAGACAGAGGAAATCATTCCAGACGCATACATGTGTCATTACAGTCCAAAAAGTGGGACACTCATATGCAATTTTAAACCCTATATTACGGAGGTAATCACATATTACAAAAAACAAGCACAGAAGCCTATCAAAAAGGAAAAGTCAAGAAGCAGTGGAATAGTGGTTGTACTAGATTTGCAGTCTCTGGAAAGAAAGTGAGTCAAAGCAACATAGGATTCAGCTTGTTACCTCTTTCTCTGATTTGTGAATTTAAGCACACCAGAGGAATGGTCAGTATTTTATAGGGTTTTTTAAAATATTGTTGTATTTAGAGGACAAATTATGTGGCTTCAGGGTATGGTTGTCTTCTATAATCTATTTTGAGGTATTACTGATTTTAGAATATCTTAAGTGTCACCCACCAACAAAATTTTGTGGCTGATGTTAATCCTTACAGTTACAATAGATATTAATAAAACAAACCAAAAAAAAATCAATGTTTTAAATAATTTTTAAAATTTAAATAACTAAAATGTAAAAAATATTGTGGTATTTTTCCCCCTCAAAAGTCTTAATGTCTCTGTTACATGTTGAAGAGAGCAACACCCTATATACACTTATTTTTGTGCTCTTTCACACTTATTCTTCCCCATCACGTATACATTGTCAGAATAATGTAATGCTGTCTCACATCTCACATCACAAGAAAATTTAAATATGCGTACATCTAGAGTTGCTTATAAACATGATTGTCCTATCTTTGTCCCACTAAATAAAGAATAGGTTTTGTGCTCTGATAATTTGATTCAGATATCCTGTGCTCTCTTAGCACCCTCTTACATTAAAAAAAAATTTCATTTCTTTGATTCAAGAAATAAAGCTATAAAACCTACCAAAAAGTAGGTACAGGTCATTGTATGGTGGGGTTGTTTTTCTCTACATTGAGAAAAACATCTTTACATCTCTACATTTTCTCTACATTTTCTCTACATTCTCTACATTTCTCTACATTTCTCTACATTTCTCTATAGTCCCTGACATTGTGCAGGAGTTGTGCAGAAAGATAAACCTGCAAGTACATTGTTGCAGCATTTAAATATATATATATATATCTTTATTTACAGCTTTACCAATCAGTGTCTTCGTTACCTGTGTTATAAACAGAGTATATATACTGAAGCTGCTGGACTTGTTGAGGAAATGCTGGTCATCATATTCATTTGGTGTCATCTTTCATGTGGAAAGACTTTTATTGTTCCCTTGTGCCAATGCACCATTTTATGAAGCTATAGATCATTTTCAAGGTCCTGAATCATGTTTATTAATTTCTTACAAATCAAGTTAGTAGTAACTATAAAGCCCCATCATTTAGTGTCCATCTAGTTCACTCATTTCAGACTGCTACTGGCCTCTGAGTTAATTATGGAATGTGTTAAATCTTTATTGCCTCATTTATGCTGTAACGGGGAAGGTAAGGCTATGGGGAAATTTGTCTTTTTCCGGCTGAACTTAAAGCTCAAGGACTACAGCTGAATATGCATTCTGTAAGTATGGACTCCATGTGCATAGCTCCATCCTCCTGAGACATCAGGGATTTTTAGTTCTGGACAAACTGCCTGCCCACTAGCCACATAATCTCAGGATGCCTGCAAAGCTGTTGAGTTTCCTTGCCAAAGGTCCCTGTGAGATGACCTTGTTCACCCCTGTTCCACCCTGTCATTTTCTGTTACTGGGCAATATTTCAGCCCTTCTCTCACTTCTTGTACTGACTGCTGATGGATGCCACCATCCCCTATACAGCCTTACCTGTATACTTGCACACCAAAGCCACAGCAGCTATGAAGAGGCTTTAGGCATGACCTTAGGTCTGGCTTTACATGAGATACATGCTAGATGATATTACACCACATGCCTTTGATTTTGACACATACAGGTCTGCCTTCCTGCCTTCACCTCACCAAATACATAGTGCTTGAATCACTGCTTGCAGAGAGCTATTATTAAACTTGTTTTATTTGAAGGGTAGAATTTAATTGCCATAGAACTCAGCTATTATTTATCTGCTAAAATAAAGCTGTTAAAAATAAGCTATGCATAAAATTCAAAAGCAATTTATCAAGGAATGAGACAAATGTTCTTCTAGTTTCTTGCTCAGTAGCAAAATTTTTAAGGCTAAAAATCTGATACTGACTGTGATTTTAGCTATGGTTATGTTGGTCAACCAAAGAAAACTTCAAAGTACTTGGTAGGTAGGAAGTCAGAGTATGGGACACAGCTTTTCCTCACGTGTAGACCAAGAACTTTCCCCTTGCTTTAATTTAATTAAAATGAACATCTAATAAGTATTGTAGTGTAAATGCTTCAATTTCAAAGTAGGAAATATTTTAAATAAGATAGAACTGAACCTCAGAGACAGCCTTTGGGTAGCCAGCTGTCTGCTTATGTCAGCATTTGACTTTGCTGACACTCTGTCCAAATGCTTTTGTATACAAGCTCAGCTTTCTTTAAACACTTCGGTCAATTTAATCTTGGCTGAAAACACAACCACCAGGTCTGTGATGACTATTTGAGTTGGCTGGAGGGAAGAAGGCAGTTTCTGGCTATGTAGCATTGACAGGAAGAAGATTACACTCCATGTGTGAGGGTGTTCCCTGTATATTTTAGGCATGATCATTTAAAAAACATCATGCCTAAGTAATGATTGCTGGTTAAGAATGTCCTGGCCATTTCCAAAGGGAAATGTGGATTTTGGAAGTTGTTCTTACTTTGATTCCATGGGTTTTGAATATGTCTCCTGAAAGAAAAGTAGGAGCTCCCTGCTGAAGCTTAGAAAAGGGTGAAATCAAACATCCAGTCAGGGATGGACTATCATTATTTTTTTTGCAGTTTTGATGGATTAACTGATGTTTTATATATTTTGGCCATGGAAGAAGACAAGAAATAGCCTGCAGAGGCACCTGCTGCTCCTATGATTCTGGGTTTGTCAGCAGCAAATCAAAAGTATCATATCAAAAGCAGCAAATCAAAAGTAAAGCATCAACACTATATATATTAAGTATTCCTGGTATGTAGTTAATTTTCCTGGGCAAAATGGACCTAATTTAAAACAAGCTGAAAATGGAGATAGCTACAGGTTGTGGAAAAAAAAAAAGAAAAAAAAAAAGGGAAAAAAAAAAAGGGAAAAAAAAAAAAAAAAGCCTTGTTAATATCTTCATTTCATTGCTAAAAAAAATTAATACTAATATTATTACTACTACTTATATATACAACTGTTGAGACAAACTCTTAAATTCAGTCTTTGTGTCATGCACAACCCAAAGCATATCCATAACACATCTATGGTATATTATAAAATTTGACGTATTTAGCTACCCATGTCCAAGGATTCTGTCTAAATTCTGTTGCCACATTTTCTCATATCAACAGATAGCCAGGAGCAGTATCAGTAGATTAGTTTACAAATGAATGCAGTAGATTGATATAGGTGCTTGTTTTGTCTCAGTTCTGAGCATTGTACCAATTTATTGTTCAATAAGGAGAACTTAAAGTTCATACCAGGATTTTATAGAGTTTCTTCCAAGCTAATTCAATACTTTTCTCTTGCTGGATTGGACTTTGTAAAGGTTATTGATCTTAAATGATTTTTCTCTCTTCTAGATTCTCTTAACAGTGTTTTCACTTTCCAGCATTAGTAGACTTTTTTTTCATAAGTGCCAAGGGACCTTAACACATCTTTTACAAAAAGGTCAAAAATTGGATTTCTTCCCTATTAAAAAACAGTTGAAAGCAATCTAAGTTTTCGAGTAAAGGAGACGCAAACAAAGAAATAATAAAAAAACCCAAACAAAACAAAAAAAAACCCCAATAAAATAAAACTGAAAAAACCCAAAAATCCCAGAAACAAACAAAACCTCTCACTCCTGATTTACTGTGTTTTCACTATTACAAACAAATCATCCAACCCAGCTGATGACAGATTTAGCCTTTTCTACCCCACCAAGATATCTGTATATGTAACAGGTATTAATCTATGGGTGATGTGTCACCAAAAAGAAAGTCAATTTAGAGCGCTTGTTCAGTAGAATGACTCTACTCAGTTAAAAATAGTGGAGTCTAAAAGTCAAGAAATCATTGCAAGAAGTTCAGATGTACACACCATCTAATGTTGCTATAAAAAGCTAGGACTCCTGTAACTTTCTCATTTAGCTTTCAGAACTGTGTTGAAAAAAAACCATTATCTTTATAATTTTTGCAGAAATATGAAGTAGGTATTTTTCTTCCTTAAGGGAGAGAAAGGATGGTGGGTTGAGATAGTGGGTCCTCCTGCTTTTATTTATCCTATTTCTCTTCCTTAAAAAAAATAAAATAAAATAAAATAATAATAATAATAAAAAAATCAGTCTTCTGTTTCCTACTTATGCAGTCCAAACCAGTTTCCTAGATGTCAGTAACTTAAAGACAAATAAAATAAGACAGAAAAATAAACCTGAATTATGAAGTTTCAGAAGAGCATGAGCAGAAGTGATAAACAATGTTTAAAAGCAGTGGAATATTAGTGATAAACCATGGTTAATATTTCATTATCATTAAGACTTTCTCAGAGATATGTTTTCTTCGCATCTATTTCAACAATTGCATAACTATTCAACTGTCTGTGTAATATTGGAGTTTTCACTTTCACCTTCCTGAGATCAAGTTCACATAATTCTGAAATACGTAAAGAACAGATTTATTCTGTACACAGTACTGTAGATTCTTTATTCAAAGAACCTCAAAGCTTTCATTAAAGCAGCATACAGCTGAGCATTAGATTTGAACACACTGTACTAAAACAGCATGTACTGAACACACCAGTCAACCTAAGGTAATGGATTAAGTCTTTCTTCTGAAAGGCATCACTGAGCAAAAGTTAAGCCAAAAGAAATGTATTTAATAAAAAAATGTTTCTAAATGGGTCAAAACCTAATCTGGCATAACCAAAAAACATCCTAGTTGTAAAGGATACAAGCTCTCATATCAGGATGACACAAAAAGAACTTTGGAGCAGCACAGCAAGTGACCACAATTTTAAAATTAACAAAGATGACACAGATAATGTTCACTGTCTGAAGTCTGTTCACATGTCTGAAGCTCTGTATATACTATAATAACACTCAAATTATTCAATAGGTTCAATCTTTTAAGCTTGCAACAGATCTCAAAGATAATATAGTTGAGTTTTTAATCCTGTGTGGAACAAAGCTAATCTGACTAAATCTCAAGAATGATCTACTGGCATATTCAGACAACACACAGTTGAAACCTGAGGAAGCCTGGAATATGGTCGGGAGAACATGGAAATGACCCCTTACCCCTAGGAACTTCACGTGCCCCCATGCAATTTCTATCCTAGTTTTGGTATTGCTTGTGAAGTGACATATTTAGATGCTAAATTTCCTGTATTAGGGGGGGTGGGGGTGGGGCAAGAGGAAGTTTAGTGCAAGTGCCAGCAGGAAGAACTGTATTTTAATCTCTCATTAAGGCTTTTATAAGATGATAGGTTTCCAACTTTTATACTACTGCCAATATTCCACTTGTATAGGAATAGTTTTTAGAAATTTTTTTCCCTATAGCTAATCATACTTGAAATTGGTGAATCCATGTCTAAAATTCTGTAGCCAGCTTTGGGAAAAGAAGGTTGAGGAAGCTAGGATTTTACTTAGCAAAAAAAACTAAAGGCAATATCTGTTCTTTTACAAATTCTGGGTTTTTTTTTGTTGTTTTGTTTGTTTTTTGTTTTTTTCTTAATAAGAGCATCCTTCACTACTCAGTCATATTATTTGGACAAATTTATGTATATATAGATTATTATATTTATTGTTTTATATATATGTATACAATGTTTTCAATTTTATTTACAGTCTATTAGCAATTAGTTTCTCCTTTCTTTACTAAATCTTGAACACCATTTATCAGCTTAATTTCAGTTAAAATTTTTCAATCACTAAGGCTTGGTAGCAATAAAATACAAAACTGCAGTGATATCAGTGTTGATTTAATTTATATAGGGAAGAAATCATTTATATTTACAAGCACAACATCTTAGCAGTGTATAATATGAAAACAATTCCCATCTACTTCTCAGGGGAATGTGCACAAGAAGGTAGTCTGTGGATACAAAAGAGATGGTTAAAGTCTGCAGAAGATAATGAGAAATTTTGTTGTATATGCCATTCTGTCAGCCAGTGCAGAACTATTGCCTATTTCAATTTTTTTTTTAGTTTCCCGATTAAGTTATGGCTCCCTGTAGAGATGAAGTGTATTGGTAATAAACCTGTTTTCTTTAGCAGCATTTCACAGACCCCTGAGAAGTAATCCAGCAACCCCAGGGAGCTGCCTGACATCATGCTGGAATAGGACTGTGCACTTGAAGACACATATGAAAAATTTAGTCTGTAAATACAGAAAGGTATCCTGACTTTACATGACATCTGGAAAAATAGCCAATTGGTCCATGGTTATTTTCAAATGCCAAATGAAAGTTAAGAAATTAAAATTACATGTAAGGAATACATATGTTTGTGATACAACTGTATTTATAAAGACAATGGTGAGAAAATTAAATTGGTACGTTCTATTTCTTGCCTATGAGATCTCAGGCCAAAGTAATTTAGGTCTGTACATGCAAGCATAAGACATTCTGTAACTGGGAGGGTTGGTTTAAGTTTGCAGATATTTTTCTTATCATTATTATTACTAAGATTTAGAACTTACATGTACTATATCCTTCTGAACTTTTGGGTTATTTTGATGCCTGTGGTGTAACACAGGATGATAGCTAGGGAAATTCTTTTATTCAGTTTGTAAATACATCTTGATATCATCTAAGAGAAAATTGCTGGAGAGATGGAGAGCAAAATATTGTGTTTTCTCAAATCATTATTGAAAAATAATGAAAGAAAGACATGGAGAGCAGATAATAACAAAGAACTTGCCAAAACTTTATGAGAAATATGACAGATGAACAGTACTGAATTGCTTTAGCCAGACACAGACAGAAACTTCAGTGTCTTTCTGTCTATGAGAAACAGATTCAAAACTAGCACAAATGGGTTTCTTGAGTCAGAATGTTTGAGCCAACTCAGCTATATAATGTGAAAGCAATTCATTTATACAGTAATCTTTGGAATAAAGGCAAATGGAAAGGAACTGTTAATTCTTGTCAGTATCAATTATGTTGAAAATACCACCATTTTCTCTTTCTAACTATGAGAACATAATCCATTCTAAAGTATATGTTAGCTTAAGCTGAATGGGGAATTATTAGGCTTCATGTAAGTAGTCTATAAAATCAGCATTACTTTACACTGGAAGATTATGCAGTCTGATTAATGGAAACGGCACAACTTGACTAAACACTGTGTTTTATTGGCTCTTTAGTTAACAGTCTACAGTGGACAGTCATCTGGATTTGAAATACAGCTGAATGGAACCCTAGATAAATAAAAACCCAGAGGGTAAAAAGTAAATATTACAAAGCATGGCACAGAGCAGTTAGTGCACTCAGCACCCACTGACGGTTCTATAAATTAGTTAAATAATGCCTGAAAATCAAAACAAAACAAAAATCAATTTCCTGTTCCTCAAACATGGAAATATTTGCTCCAACCCTCTGTGCTCCATTTCTTTTCTACATCTGACATCTTCATCTATGGACACCTGTATGTTTTACTCCCATTCTACTTTCTCTAACAGAGGAAAATCTCTCATACATTTTTCTAGAGGTCCAAAAAAGCCCAGAAAATTTACTTAGCCTGCCACTCCATTGAGCCCAAAAAGACAGGATGAGAATATCATGTGGAGCAAAGAAGACTGTGACTCAGGCAGAAGGTAATAAACTTGTAGTACAGTTCATATATCTACATGTTGTAGTGCAGCATGAACATGACATTTTTGGTCAGCAGGTGTGTTAGATCTGCAGATCTGCATTGTAACTTGCAAGCATGGGGACATGTTCTGCTCTTCTTTTTGTTTGCTTTTTTTGTTTTGTTTTTTGTTTTGTTTTTTGGGGTTTTTTGTTTTTTTGGTTTTTGGTCTTACCATTCCTTCTGAGCTGGGGCATTCCTAGCCTGGCTCATTTCACCTGTAGATCTTCACATGGCTTAACAACATTGCAGCTCTCTGACTCACAATTTAGACATGAGTGAGCTGAAATCCAGTCCAAACACATCTGTGTTGATTAGACCAGGCAGCCTACTAGGCCTCTGAGTAATACTCCTGACTGTACACACCCTGCCCATCCTGTGCTATTACCTATGGAGTGTGCAACAGGCAGAACACAAGGCCAAAGAGCTCAACCAGCTGTGCACCTTGTGGTCAAGACCATCACGCTCCTGCTTTCCCTCACAAGAGATCCTCTGTGTTTTTGAACTGTACAGAGCCCTTCAAAAAGCAGAATGCTGTGTAGCTGGGTTCCTCCTTGCACAGCCTGAAACTTCAAGCTTTTGCAGCCTGTGCACCAATAGCACTGTGAATGCACAATGAGATGCATTGCATCTTGAAAATATGCATGATTGCCCTGAATATTCTAGAAACCTTGATTTCCTGACTCCTTGCGATAAAGATGCAAAAGTTTAACTTCAAAATTATCAGCTCTGTATCAGGGGTAATTTTTTTCAGGACTGCTGGTTGCTTTTTTTTCCTTTCTAAAGTTTGTGCACATCCTTTGGCAGTTTTAGCTTTGTGCAACCTTGACAAACAAGGTTTTCATCTGTGGCAAACAGCCTCTTAACATGACAGCAATGTTGACCTTGAACTAATTCCTCTCCAAAAATGCACATCACAGAAATTCTCATGGAAGTGAAAGAAACAATTCAGTTTTACATTGTTTTCAATTGCCTCACACCTGCTGTTGGGTCTAGTAAAACAGATGAAAAACACCATAAGATACAGCAGGAGAGACCCTAGGTCAGAGCTGTGAAAACAACTGATATTTGCTTGTTTTGCATAAAAAGAAATTATCATTTCCACTACTGAGAACTGCTGATAAGCACCCCAGGGACTTTTGGTTGAATTCCAGGTAAAATTATTCTTTCTGCATTTTGTCTTATAAAAAAAAAATAAAATCAATGTCTGTCATTGTTGATTTGCATATAAAGGATAGTTGAATGTGGCTTACATTTTTTCACAACTTTCTTTTGTCAAAAGAACTTATTAGATAGATATGGTAGTTTCCTTACACTTGTGTGTAGTCTTTCTAAAAACCACAGAATGTTTGATAAAAGTATCTAAGAAAAAAAGCAAGGCAGACTTTCATCATATTGGAAGCAAACAGAAGTAAGAAATCATGATATTTCTTCTCAAATCTATCACAATCAAATATGAATAAAAGTGAAGGATCAGATAGCTTTGTTAAGAATTCTGTATTTGTTATCTTTGTAAGAATTGCTCTCCATACCTTAGAGGTATGTGTAGAAGTCAGCAAAATCACTTTAAGCCAGAAATGGAGAAATAGAAACATTCTGGGATATTTCCTTACTTTTTCTGCAAATATTAATTTGCATTCTTAGTGATCATGCTAGTGGATTCTGGCTCCAACTATCTTCTTTTAGAAGGACATAAAACATGAAAAACCATAAAACAATGATTGCTTTTAAAAATATTCTCATAACATCAATCTCAAATACGAAAACATTTTAGAGAAAATACTTTATTTTTTGTGGCATGTTTCACCTCTTCAAAGTTTCTCAGAGTGTCTTCAGTATATGTTGATAGGATTAAATGTTAGAGTTTGAGAAAGTTAAAACATCTGTCTTTCAGTTACTATTTCAATTTGCTATTCTACTAAAAAAATCTACTGTTATTTTACAAATTTGTTTACAAATGCAGTTACTTTACCAGAGAGTCATATATCTCTTCTTTTAATTTGTCCTATAAGTCTCATGTAAATTTCCATTCATGTTGATACCACAGCCTGCTGTGTCTAAGTGTTCATACAAGCAAAAATAAAATACTAGAAGCATGACAATATGTTCAAGGGAAAATCTCTACATCTCCTTGAAAGCAACCACTTTGATCAAAGCCACCTAAGGGTCATTTGTGTTTTTAAAGGTAAAAATACACATATTTAATTTCAGACATTTTAACATAAAGCCCTAAGTGAAGAAAACAAAAAGTGAAAATAAGTTCCTTGCCTCTTTGATGGCCATGTGTAAAGATAGCACTATAGTTACATATCACTAGCTGGATTTAATCCACAACATGTCACAGTTCAAGGGTCTCAGCTAGAGTCATTCAACTATTTTAGGAAGCTTTGAGGTGGTTCATTTGCAAGAAGCTGTAAACTGAACAATACTGTTGAAGTACCGGAAAATTATTTGTTTATAGTTTAAAAGTGGCATATGTAAAGGCTATTCGTTAATTAATGCAATTTACTTCCAGCTTTTAGAGGAAATAGATGTGTTGAGAATTTTTTTTTTAAATTCCTGATATGGATAAGGTTATATTGAAAAATTCTAGTGGCTGCTAGTTAAGCACATAATTATTCCCCAGTGACTTGTTGCCTTGATTCTTTCATCCAATTTTTAATCTCAGGAAAGGTAATACTTATAAATTCTGACTCAGTGTGTTATTAACATAACGTCTGTGCACCTTGTTTAAGCCTGAATTAGGTGGCATTTTTCTCATGTTTTTAAAATTATATAATCATGAAAATAAATTCTTTATTTAATATGAGGGAAAATATCATGACATAATTAAAGGGTATAAAAGAACCAAAATCCACAAGAATATAAAAACTTAAGATGTGTTTTTAATCAGCAAGTAATGCTGTCTTTCACTTCAACAGTCAAAAAGCTTTTAATTCATAAGTGCTTTTGCAGCTGTATATACTGATAAACATTATAACTATCAGTCACATCTACCAATCTGTTAATTGCAAATTCAAGGCATATCAACTGGTACCAACTGGTATGACTTTAATTTCTATTCATGTTGGTTATAATTATTAATTTGTCAAAAATAAATATGATTTTTTTCTTCAACAGTTTTAAAGTCATATTCAAATCAAACATTTCTCTGTTCTTTCCCTTTGAATAGAAAAGTCTCAAAGCCAATAGACCATTTCTCCTTTACATGTTGTACAGCATTTTCTGTCTTATAGTCTATCCCTGGGCTGATATTCAGAATTTGGTCTCTGGCCTCATGCATAAAGCCTTGAGTTTGGGTTTTTTTTTTTTCTTTTTAAATTAGCTGAATAGCACTGGTGACCAACTACAAAGACAGACATGGTCCAACACATGGCAGCGTCACAGGCAAATCCTTGAAGCACATCTGAACAAGTATTGCACCATCATTGTTACTAGCATCCACTTACTTTTGCAGTGATTATCTATGTCTTATATCTTAGTATCTGGAAATCTGAAGGAAATAAATTTTCTTTATTTTTCCCTCTGTACTCCGTACTTGTATTTGGCACTAAATTCAGCTAAGAACTGCATTTCCAGCATAGCAGAATTTATACACAGCATGTAAGGAAAATCACTTGCTTCAAGACACCAAGAAAAATAGTAATGAAAACTGTAAGAGTAGCAAGTGTGCAAAAGTACAAAGAAGGATGCTTCCCTTCTCTCACCTCTTCAGAGTGCAGCAGTTCTGGAGACCGAGATGAGGTTTGAGTATCCAAATTCCCTCCAGGAAAGAGGGAATCTGAGTAGATATTTCCTGTATCCCAGATGCTCTAGTCATGAGGCTATGGGGAAAAGGGGAACCATTAGAATTGTGTTAAATATACCTTGAATTTGCCAATTGAACGAGTCATGGAAAACAAACTGCACAAGACAACTCAGTTTGTGTCTCTGTAAGTTTGCTACGGAGTGAATTAAAGCTGGAAACATTGTGAAGAAAAACCAAAACACCCCAAACAACTACTCAAATTTGAAATAAAAAGTGTTAGTTCATTCAAGGCAGAATGGCTGGACCAGACTGCTAAAGGTTCACCAAACTTCTGCTATTTCAGATAAGTTTAGGAGCAAAACCTTCTGATCTCCAGGCTGCTTGGGTGCTGTTCTGGGAACTTTTAGATCTCTAGGTCCCCTGCCTTAACATAACATGGCAAAGAGTCCCTGGGGTATCATTAGCTGCTTTTATTAGCAGTGACAGCTAAGACTCAGTTCCTCTGAGCAGCTGTACAGGCTAAGGGTAATGGTCAAGGACACAAAAAGAGAGGAGAGGAGAGTTCGAGGAGAGGAGAGTTCGAGGAGAGAGTTCGAGGAGAGTCGAGGAGAGGACGAGGAGCGGAGAGCGAGAGGAGCAGGGCGGAGAGGAGAGCGAGAGGGAGAGGAGAGGATGAGGAGGAGGAGAGGAGAGGAGAGAGAGGAGAGGAGAGGAAGGCGAGAGAGGAGGGAGAGGAGAGGGAGGAGGGAGAGGATGAGGAGAGGCTAAGAGGAGAGGAGAGGAGAGGGGGAGAGGAGCAGGAGAGGGAAGGGGGGAGAGGAGAGGAGAGGAGAGGAAGAGGGCGAGGAGAGGAGGGGACAGGGAGGGAAAAGGGAGGGAAAGGGAGGGGGAACGGAAAGGAAAGGAATGCACTTTTTTTTGGTGAAACCAGAATTTCTGTATCAGCGGAGGCTTACGATGCAAAATGGATATCCATGGGACAAAGTTGCATTGTATTCTCTGACAGTGAGATGAGTAAATGCCTGTCAATCAGCCAACAGACTGGCACAGCTCTGAATTTCCTTCTGTGCCAACATCAGTCATTCAACCTGGACACAACTGACAGCATCTATCAACAGAAAATCAAGCCTGGAGCTTGGTCCTCTGTCCTTGCTCTGTAGATAACTCTTTTTCTTCACTATGGAAATGGCTTACATTCTGCTCTTGAGTCTGGTTTACTGCCATCCTAGGAGGATGTATGGAAAATTCCTATGTATCCCCTATGGAAATATATTACCAGTTTATTACAGCATTTCCTCACACACATTTTATTTTCTTAGACCCTCAGGGGGAGAATTGAGTTACACTGTTCTCAGGAATTTAAAAACTCAATTGGATCTGGTAGTATTGTGTTCCAGCTCTAAGCTGATCATTCATTTGATTGTCATTTAGTTACTGGAAGTGATACATGGTGTCGGTTTGCCTGCTAAAATTTGGTGAATAAAACTAATAAAAAATGACATAATGATACTGACTGCAGGTTTTTGCAAGCCTTGATGAAAAATGTCAGACAACCTGGAAAGTTAAGAATAGCTAAATATGTACTGAAAGAGCCAAATCTGGACACTTTTCAAGGTAATGTTCTTAGGGCAAAACAATGCACAAAAATCAAAATAGTTGAAACCTGCTAAGGTAAATTACAATATCCATCTTTCCATCATAGAAAAATTATAAACATCTTACATTCCAAAGACTACTGAACAATGTAAGGTCACTGTATGAGACTATTCAGAAGTTTGGAGAAACTGTTTCTGCAGGGCATATTTCATTACATGTTGCTTTTCACAGCAGTTTCCACACTGAGAGGAAATAAATCATAGAGTTCATGAGCAAGTAGTACCCTTCAACATCATGAGCCATTGTCTAGTCAATGCAGTCTACCAGATTAAGTAGGCTTTTTAGTCAGACATTTCTAAATACATGCAAAGCACACCATGTTGCTCAGGTTAGGAATTAACCCTACCAGTAAAGACAGTTGGCAATACTCAACTCCCACTGGCCCAGAACATGTTATCAGGGATAATCTTGTAATTCTGATTCAGTTAAATGTAGTGTGTCCAGATTTATAAGGGCTAAATTTGGAGTACCAAGAAAAAAAGTACTTAAAAAATTTGATTGTGTATTTTGAGGGTCATCAAAAAATTAAAAATCCTCAGGTTCTCACGTCTTTGATGGGCATCATTATTGTGTTTTAAGTATCTTGCACCAGTATCATTTTTCATGGTTGATAAGCACAGGGGTCAGCTGACAATATTCACTCTGTCAGTCTGTATGTTGAACCAATAACTTGTATGCAGACAAGAAAATGTATTCAATCAAATTTCAATGTAGTTTTTTTTGGTTTTTTCTTAAATGAAAAAAAGAGCTTTATATGGCAAATTGTCCAGCAACCTTAAGATCAAGCAGTGCTGACAGGCTGCCAACTCCAATATTTTCAGATGAGCAGGCTTTGTTAATTCTCAATAGACTTACTGAGAAGATGATTTCAGGGAGTCATTATATTCTCCTATCTTTCCAAAGTGACATTGAAGGTTAATTAAATCTGCAGAAGAGTTTCATGGTTATGTTTTAGAGAATATGAATAATTACCAAACTAGTTTGTTTTTCTTGATTTGCACGAAGTGAATAAAATCTGCAAAAAATTTATAAGGAAGATTATTTTTCTGGTGATACAGCAGAATCATTTAATAGTATTTATGGAGTGGATTAATTTGGCTTACAAAATTTGGGGAGCTTTGAGATGCTAGACTTACAATGTTTCATGTGTTTGTTGATCCAGAGTCTTAGTATGAAATATATTGGCTGGCTGTGAGATCTATTTCTCCAAATAATTTATGTGATGACTAAGAGTCACAGAATGGTGAACTAGGTTGCATATGTTTGCATTTATCATGCAATTGTGTGCTCAGTGCACCATGATTAAACTAATGACCATTACCAATTTTTTACACAAAGGAAAACATCTTTATCATTCTTCTTTAATTTCCATATTGAGCAAGAGTTATCTGTTCTTCAACTAAAACACTGTTAGTTTCTAGGAAAAAAAAAAAAAAAAAAAAAGGGAAAAGGTAAAAGAATAAAGAACACTGTGAAGGAGATGCTTTCTTTTCCCAATGTAAAAATATAATCTTACTGTAGACTGATTTTAAACCTAGCTGTTTTTAAAATCTGTCCTTGGTCATAAAGAAACAACCATGAGGGTAAAACTGGCTCTGCCAGACACTCAGGTGTTGTCTGGCTGTTCATTGTCATTCTACATCACCGAGGAAAAAGCAAGGTTGCAAATCTGAAAAACAGATGGGTACTGTGGACCCACCAATTTCAACAACTTCATAGTTAAACCGAAGTGGATAATGAATATCTAACCTGATAATTGTGGTTCACTTCAGAGGAAGCTTTTCTACCTCTGAAGAGTGCTTTAAACCCAGCATAATACCGTCTGATGTCAGTGGGATTGAAGCACATCCTTTAGTGCTGGGTTGAGTGCTAACTCAGTGAATAGCCAGTCTTTGCAGGCAGGCTAGATCTCACAACTTCAACATTAATTTGCAGTACTGTGTTTCATTGTATTTTGAAGTTTCATTCTGCAAGAAATCCAGTGCTAAAAAAAGGTCAGCTAGAACCCAACTGCTTTTAAGACATGAAATTTCATAGTACTAACCTGTTTTCCTCAACTATTTGTCTGACATCTAAGATGTGAAGATGAGAAAAGGAACAAATAAGTGTCAGACTTACAGTGCTAATTTGTATATGACAAGATAAAAGTAGCTAGAAGGTACTTAGTAGCTATTGAATCAAAGGAAAAGTCAGTAACTTTACTTACTTCTCAGAGAATGTGGGAGAATATATTTTAAAGGAGTTTTTTGTTAATAATCATCATTAGGGAACATTGTTCTCTAAAATTGCAGTAGAGAGCCCTGAAGAATGTAGGAATTACTCCTATTCATTGTATCAATGGACACTTTTACCTTATGATGGACTTCTAAGGCTTAGACTTCCTCTCAGGTACATTAATATCAATTGGAAAGTAATTCCTCTGCTATCAATAGTGTTTACACAGTAAATTGCATAGTATAATTCATCTTACACCTGGGGTCTTGGCATCCATGTTTAAAAAAACAATTTTCAGAGCAAGCAAGTCAAAATATTTGGCAATTTATTTATTTAAATCAATTTTTTAATAGACAGTTTTCCAGTACAGTAAGGTAAGACCATCCAGGTTTGTGTCATTTTTAGTTCCTTGAGTGCTTTAGGAATCTGCCCTCACCAGGAGGCATATTTTGAATTTTCCAATGATGAATGTGATAAATTCTGAGAAGAGAACCCTTTAATCACAAAAGAAATTGATTGTGCTCAGTGAGTCCATTAAGATATTTTTCGCGTTCCCAGATGGTCTCTTGGAATAACTGGTCTTAATTACAGCCTTTTTAGAAATAATGACTATGTGTCACTTTTCCAAGTACCCTGATAGATTAATATGAGCTATTCTGGGGTATAGATAATTCACCTTTTGGAGAACAAAAACTTTTTACAGTAGAAATTTAAGAGTCCCAGATCTACAGCCTAAAAATTGAAGTTTAGTCTGAAACAGAGTAGGCACTTATGAGTACAGGAGACTACAGGACCTCTTAGGGATGAGTACAAGCCTTCGGCAGCACATAAGCTTTTAGGATGGGGGCTAGGAAATCTCCTGACATCAGTCAAATCTTTTTCTGTGATCTCACTGGCCTTTCAGACTGGCATCAATGTTCCAGTTTTGAAGAAAATTACAATTGCTTTTCATTTTCTCATCCCATTCTCATAGGGATGAGCCTTTCATATACTCACTGAAAATGTTCAGCTTCTTGTCAGACATTTGTTTAACTGTCCTTTAATCTCAATAAAAGTTTAACCTTATTAACTATATTCAGAAACATGCCCTTCCTTACACAATCTCTGTTCCTGGTGTTTCTCCAGCGCAAGAGCTTCTTGGGAAGAAGCTCAGGTTTCCTCAGAAAACAGTGAATTTATTTGTGCATGTTTTCTGTTAACACTGCAATGAATAAATACCCTCTTCCTTTTCATTGCCTTTGCCTAACCAGGATTTCTGTGTGCAGGATTTGAAGGGTTAGTTTGTAAAATTCACAGATAGAAGTCATCTGCCTCTTTCTTTTTTTACAGTAAAAATCCACAATTGATTGGAAGCAATTTTGCTCTTTTGAGTGTTTTTATGGCTGATTGTGGGACAAAAGAGGATTGCCTACTTGTGGTATCTCCAGAGTAAGGTAGTTTCTCCTTTGGTTGTCCTGTTTTTGCACATCACTGACTGCTCCTAAGTGAGCTATAAAATGATGATACCATTATGCACAGCTGTAATCGAATCAAGATGAAATGTTTCTCAAGGGCTTCTCTGTGTTAAAGGTAGAGCTCCCCACTGTTTGAAGCCCTCTGAATGTCTGTGAATGGTCTGCTCCACTTTGGGCAGTTATTGTTAGAAAAGTTAGCTGAGATTCTGCTCTGGCTGAAAAATGCTGCGTAGGCACATCCACGGTAGGAGTGTGAGCCTGGGCCTTCCTTTATAGTTGAAAACAGATTGGAAGAGGAAAGGAACATTTCTTCCTGTGGACCCACTCTGCCCTCCTGGCAGGAAGCTCTTTGCAGCTGCACTGCTGGCCACCTGTGACAGCAGCACTCAATAGCTGGATATCCTGTTGTATGGCTCGGCTGCTCAGTCATCCAGGACTCCTATGTGGAATGTAAATTGTGACTTTCCAGGGTTTTAAGCATGCCAGGATCAGGTATGAAAAAACGGATGCTGAAACTTGCCAAGCACTGATTCTTTTTGGCACACTGCAAATATTGTATTTGGTTTTCAAGGCACGCTCAAGTGTGTGGATGAGAGGATGTGTGTAGAAGCATGATACAAAGATACTTAATCTTGGCTGTGGTTTCAGATCCTTAGCAAGCTATTGAGCAGCTAACAGTTGAGAGAGTCACTGAAATGAGCAAACATCAAAACTAGCCACAAAATTCCAACCTACAGATGTACAGTCCAAATTGGTTCAAACAAGAATGTCAATGAAGAACCTCAGTTTTGGCCCTTCTCCTCACCTTTGTGCAGTGAAAGTAAAGTTGGAGCATGTGATTTCCTCTCCCAGAAACATGACACAGAGGGAGAAGTGGATATTAAAACAAAGTCTGGAAAATGTACATGTGAATCACAGCTTTAGATCATGTTAGATCTTTTTAGGGATTTTATACAGGTGAAGGCGTGCCATGTATCCCATGGTCTAAACAATCTGACTGAAAGGAAGATAAGGGGACAGATTAATTCATGATATTAGGCTTTTGGGTAAGTGTATTACAGTCATTCTCCTTGTAGTACCAAATCTTGCCCTGCAAGAGACAGACTGTCTTGCTTGTTTCTGTCATAGTCCTATATTTTTTATATAGGTAAATTAAATAAAACATAGAATTCCTGGGAGCTCAGAAGTTGAATAAATGGGTAGACTGTCACTCAGACTTAATTCCGTCTGGTAACCAAACCAGCAGGGACTAGAAAAATATCTCTGTACTAGAGATTCATTCACCTTTTCTAGAAGAAGTCGCTTGGCACTGAATTTTAGTAAATCTTGCTAACCCATTTGATGTTTCTGAAAGAATAGTGAAATTTTTTTAAATGAACATCAAATCCAAGCTTGGGAAAGAAACCTGTTCTTATGACCACTTGCAATGCATATGTTTTGGGATATTTGCTTTACTACTTTAAACTTAACTTCCTTAAATGCATTTATTGTTGTGTACCGATGAAACTACATCAGACACATAGGGGTTTTCCATCTTTCTGCCCATATGAAATACCAACTATGAGGTTGTTTGGTGTCATTGAGGCTGACAAACTGTCTTCAAAGACTTAACATAAATTAAGAAAACAATTACACAGTTTTTCAAAACTATTAGCTCCAATAACAGGGCCTACAACCCATAGTACAGTAATATATCAGATATACCATTGTATCAGAGCTTTCCTTCATGGCTAGTATAGCAGTTATAGGAACTCAATTGCTGATTAGTGTGTTTGAGTGTGAGAGAGACCTATTTATTCAAGCAGAATGGAACAAAGCTCAGATGTAGTAAACGTATTCAGAGATAAAGTGATACTGTGAAAGTGTTGATTTGGTGTCCTCTGATAGGAGATTCAGAGACATGAGCACAGAAATTAGCTCTTTTTGGGTCCCAACTTTATCAATATCATAAGACTAGGTACATCCTTTCTAAATAATGAAAGGGCATTGAAGAAACTATATTCACTCTGTCTAAAAGAAAAAAAATCTCTATACCAGACAAGAAGTTGAATCTGAAAGAAGAAATGTGGCATCTGAATAATTTGGGATCAAAACAAATGTTGGACCCAACTGTATTTTATGAAAATTAACTTTCAATCCTTTGTCTTGTCCCCCCTTTAATAAACTGCAAATTAGCTAAAAGCAAAGCAGTCCATCCTCATGGAATACCTTTAAATTAACTGGACTTATGCCAGAGTTGCTTTTGACCACACAAGTGACAGAAAAACAAAAGGGCTAACAGATATCTCTAGCATGATTTTATTAAAAATTTCGGATGAACTTTCATGGAAAATGTTGTGTGGTGGTCCCAGAGTCCCACTTGGCCTGTTTCACTTTCTGCAGCAAAGTAGAAATAATCCTTAAGTAACAACTGCCTTCTCCTATAACATGAAAAATATTAATTTGTCTAATATATATTAAAAAAATACTATTAATCAAAAAAAAAAAATTGATGCCTAGATTTTTTCCATCTGAACAAACACTGGGTTGGGATTTCTCCGAATTGACAGCCTCTCCTTTTAATTTCATTGAGAATGCCTTTGTTTTGTTTGCAGGAACTCATCTTTCTCCATATGAGTATGTAAAAGGTCATATGTTTCCACAGCATTTCTGCCAAATACTCTAAAAAGAAAGGGTCTTTTGAATCATAACATGCTCACGTACACAAGCTCTGGTGGTTCAGAAGAATGTGGGGTTTTTTTGTTCCTTTTACTTTTCTTATTCACTGTTAAAGTAAAAAATATAATTTTAGTCATGTTGAGTCACTTGTCCTTTTATTGAAAATCTGATTTTATTCTTTGAAGTGTCCCAAATGTTAAGTCTGGAATTATATGTGTAAGCCCAGCTTTGCTGAGAATTTTGCCTAGGTGTTAATACTCTTTATTTTACAAGTCTTACAGCTGATAATAATAATTTCTACCCTTATGTCTGATTACAGTACATACAAGAAAACAGAACAATAGTCCATGATGGTGACAAAGTAGTCAGAGACAAACACAGATCTGTGATATTATTGTATGTGCACGGGTAATTGGGTGATTGGGAGCTACAATGCAACCCCTGAAGAATATGATATTTTACAGTTTATTCATAAATTTGCTACTATTATTATTTTGAATTACTTAGCTAATTTTATGCCAAAATAACTCAGAAGTATCCTATTGGCTAGATTGAAGTCTTGTTCTTCATAGGAAGATAAACCAATGCTCCGGATTATCTTTCAGTACTACAGTAGCTCTCATTATCCTTTTTTCCCCCCAAAAAAAATCTGTTAGACAGCTGGGATATTTCTGTTTGGTTTTTTTTCCCTACATATTAGAGTTGATGAGGTCCAGGCATAAGACTGTTTCAGCTTCAAACTTGGTTCTTAACTATTATAAAGCTTTTATTCCAAGCTGAATGTTCCGAAAAAAAATTCACGGGTTGAGAAAAGAATAGGTCAGAATTATTTCTTTGAGCCTGAATAAAATGCTGCAGATGGAGTAGACACACACACAAAGATCAAATACGCCTCATAAAAATAAGGGTTTTTTTTCAAAATTACTGCTCACGCATGAGAGCAGATTTCCCTTCTCAGCAGTGACAGGTTCCAGCTATAAAAAAATTGTTACATAGTATTCCTGCTATGCAAAGACCAGATTTACTGCAGAGTCTATTATGGGTCCCAAAATCCCACTCCATGAATTTCAGTTAGGAAAAAAATTGGAGATCTACAGTATTGTTGGATAGGCAGCCTGAGGTTGGGCTACAAGAAAGAACTATTTACTGCATGGCTCTTGCAGCAGAGCAAATGCTAGCTTAAAATATTGATGCAAGACAAAACATGTTCATTTCATGAGCATGTGAGCAAAATCTGGGAGCAGCAGGTCCCATGAAGTGATTACACAGAGCAGGTCAGAAGAAGCTATCCCTTTGTGGTGAAAGTGTGACTTTTTGTCTTATTTTCATGAAATGTTCTCCCCTAGTTCAACTGTGCAGCCTGAAGGAGCATATCTTTAAGGAGGCCTTTGGAATCCAAGCAGTCACTTTTTTCCTCAGTCCAGCCTGAAACTTCAAAATAACCATAATAATATCAAATAAGATTGAAACTTATCTATCTTGAAATGCAAATAAATAAGAGAATATACTTTAGAGCAATATTAGCCTTTTTTAATCTGTTTGGGACTACAACTCGTATAAATCCCCCTAGCATCATAAAATTTCTCCTTTCAGTTATGTGCAGTTGTATCAATATCCAGGAAAACATTTTAAACATATGTGCTTTCTCTCTCTCCTGACATTTCTGTTCAAGGACTGTTCACTCAGTCCTTGAAAAAAAGCTTTTCATTACCTTTTCTCTAGAACCAATTCTGGGCCCATATGACTTGGAAGAGATAGAAAACATATATGCAAAAATGTTAGCTTGAATTAGAATGCAGTTTTCTAGATTTTTTTGTGGTATTGATGGCATTATTAATAGGAAAAGATAGGTATTTCTTTCCCACAGAGACTGGAAGAAAAGAGAAGGCCCAAATCAAGATGTTAATTTCCTGAAAATTTTAAAGGTTTCAAATTCATTTTCATTCTTCAGTGGGATGACAAAGAGCCATGTCCATATTTACAAAGAAAACAAAACAAAACAAAACAAAACTCAATAAAAAGCAAGTTTCAAAAAAGCATTGATAAAGACATACATCTTATCCTGCTGTGACTGGAGCAATCATCTTAATCATCTGACTTCCAGTTATAAACTCTTTTATTCCATGGAAATAGTCTATTATTTGTTTTCATATGGCACAGCACAGCTCTAGTACCTGAACTGTCCCATTCTAAAAGACAAGAACGAAAGAACGAAAGAACGAAAGAACGAAAGAACGAAAGAACGAAAGAACGAAAGAACGAAAGAACGAAAGAACGAACGAACGAAAGAAAGAAAGAAAGAAAGAAAGAAAGAAAGAAAGAAAGAAAGAAAGAAAAGAAAGAAAGAAAGAAAGAACACTAGTAGACCTCATGAGAACATTTGCAGTAGTAATATCAAGGGAATTAAATGGTCAGACTAGACAGGAATATGTCCAGTCTTCAGGATGTCTGGCCCTTGATGAGTGAAGTTGACTCTACTGATGGTTTAATTAAGGTAGAGTAGAGAGCATTGAACCAAAGAACTCTAGTCTTCTCCTGCTTCCACATTTTATATAATCTTTCTAGTTCAGCACATTTTCCTTTAGGGCATGTCTGCACTGAAGTAGACATGCCACATCTCACTCAAGGAGCTTTCTGAATTGATTTGGCTTAAAAAGCAGCTCTCTGCCAGAAGCTGCACAGCCATGGTTGCATGGCACTGTGGAGGTTCAAGCATCCCCACAAAGTCTGTGGCAGTGGGTTTGTTTTGTGCATGGCACCAGTTTCAATGAACCTCTTAGGTACAAAACCTGTTGTCATCAGTATTGCCATATGGTGCCCAGAAACCACAGAAGGATACTGTGGCATGGTCAGGGAGTAGATACAGAGTATTTTTTGCCAGATCTGCCAAAGCCAGACTGGAAACTCTTTCAGCTCAGAAGCTTAAGCAGTATTGATCTGTAGGTAATAAGGGTTTGAGACAGAATGGCAAATTGAAAAGCAGGAGTTTTCTTTCCTGTTCTTCCTTGTAAATAAACTTGATGAAATATCAATTAATTCCAGGCCCAAAAATCTATCTGATTTTAAATTTTATGGCTGTTTTATTTCAGAGAGAAGGGCCCCGAACTTCAACACACTATGGGAGTTTCTCATCATTTTACAAACCAAATAATAGTTGCTAAACCCCACAAAAGAACAACAAATTTGGCTGAAACTGTGTCAAAATCTAAATATATCTGTTATGAGACTACACCTCTGCTGAGGAAAGCCACCAGAGATAACTCTAGCCTATTTAACATCTCCAACATGCAGTTATGAGACTCACCCAATATAAAATCAATAATTTATACAAGAAATCCTGAATGTGTCTCTCCTAACTACCAAATAATAGATGAAAACTGACAGATAAAAGCTCAACTTCAACAACATCTCAGAGGAAGATACTGTGTACATGCAGGGTGTCAGTTAAGCTTTTTCTGAGTATGTACTATGTGATGATTGGAACTGGAAATAAAGCACAGCTGAGAGAAAAAAAAATTAAAATCATTAGCTTTGGGTAGCAATAAATTGGCTTAATTTTACTCCAGATAATGGACAAAAAAGTCACAAGACATTTAAGAAGTAGTCCTGATTCTCTCATTCAACTTCATTTAAGATCCCATTGGAAACCTACAGGGGATGTTACAAAAAAAAAAAAAAAAAATTTTTTAGACTATTCTGCAGTTAGCAATGTAAGATTTATGGGGATACAGAGAGAGCTAGCAAAGTAAGCAGGGGCCTGTTTCTCACTGTCTAGCGTGAAAGCCACTCTCCTGGGACTGTATCTTCATCCCTGTTCCCACGGATTTTTCATTAAACGGTCTTCGGATAAAAAGCATAAACCACACTCTTTGCAGAGAGGGCTAGATGACTTTTAAAGTGTCCCTTCCCCCTACCCCTAACACAGCCTATTCCATAATCTGTGAAATAGGTGCTGAAATGTACAGTCAGAATGTGGGATGAACCTGGAGTACAGGCTCCTAAACCAACCTGTACTAGCCTTGCCCCATGTGGCCCTTTAGGTGTTGCTTCTGGGAGTCATTCTTCTTAGATCCTGCAAATGGTTTGGTGTGGCTTTTTAATGATCCTGTTCAAACCCAGGCATCTGACCTGAAACTGAAGCTGTAAAATCAACAGTCTGTCTGGTCTACTCTTAAGGGGCCCAAGTAGCCAGGGAATGTTTTTAATGATTCCCTTTCTTTGAATTAGAAAAGAAATTTCCCCTAAAGTGAGATTTGTCCCAGTTCCTTAGGAGACCAGAAACCCACAGGCCATGGCCTTTTCTACGAAGCAAAGGAAGATATAATACATTTCAGAAAACTGTTTTACTTTACACTCTTCTATGAAACTTCTTATAACAATTCCAAACCCAAAAGAAAAGTTCTCAAGAGTTTGAAGTATGTTGTCTTATGAGACTTTTTTTCTGCATCTCCTGACTTTGATATTCTACTTAGATCATGTTGGCATCATGTTTTCAGCTAGCTTATGTTTTTGTTTCAGAAGCTCATTTTTATCAGACAAGGAAGCAAACAATAATCTTGTCTGCCAGGGCACTTCATGTTCTCTGCCTACAGTCACTGCAGAGTCACATCTTCCCAACTGCCTGTATTCTGACCTCTCCATTTCACTGTGTACAAAGGAAAACAAGCCTTTAGTCCAATGAAGAGGTCTTTTTTTCACAAATAATGAACACTGATTTGCTATTTTTGTTATTTTCTTAAAGGAGATAGGATTTTCTTTTTTTTTTTTTAATCAGACTACCTCTTTGTATTTTACCTCTGCATAACCCTGTTCTTCAGTCTTCTTTATTTCCCTTGAATTGTTTTGAAGTCCTTGGAACATGATTACCTAGAGCAACTGAAGAGAGTGTTTGTACATCTCTTGAGCCCAGAGCAGCCTTTATCAGTAAACAGTGTTGCTGATATTCATCTTGCTTCTGGATGAGGGCTAGAAACCCACAAAGGAGGAGTGGGTTCTCTAGCACTTGATATTTGCCAGTAAGTGGGTATATTTCGCGGCTACTTGTGATCATCTGCCTTGGAAATTATCAGTACCTTACCTGAAATTAAATCCAAAGCACAGAGGAAGCCTGTTTACTTCATACAGAAGTAATTTTTTTTTTTTTTTAATGTTGAAAATTCATAGTGTACAAAATTTCTGTGAAACCTACAGTTTCTGAACTCTACAGCTGTGTACTACTGTCCCATTATTCACCTAAATGTTTGCCAAACATTGGAACAGGTTGGCCAGGGTGGTGGAGGAGGTATTTGAAAGACATGTAGATGTGGTTCTTAGGGACATGGTTTTATGCTGGACTTGGTAGTGTTGAGTTAATGGTTGGACTCAATGGTCATTAAGGTATTTTCCTGGTTTAGGGCAAATTTAGGGAGAAAATCTCTGAAGGGGCCCCTCTAGCAAGGAAATTCAAGTGTCCCCTCCCACAACCGATTCCTTTGAGAAAAGTGGACAAACTGTTAATTTAACAAGCAAAGTATTCACAAGCATAAAGAATGAATAACATTAATCAATGGAACCTGTCAGTTTTCTGAAATTCAAAGAGAAAATTCAGAGAGAGAGCCCTTGTGGTGGGCTGTAGCCCGGCTCGCTCAGTCCCTATCAGTCCCTGCTGCGCTGGGAAATGCCGCGTCCTGGCTCTGGTGGGCCACAGGTGTGAGCTCCAGGTGTTCTGCTGGTTTTGCAGTCCAGAGCAGGGCTCCAAAAAGAAGAAAAACCACAGCTCCAAAAAGAAGAAAAACCACAGTTCAGGGAACTTCTCTGCCTCAGCTAGAGACTAACTAAAAAGCAAAAGAGAGCTCTCCTGCTGTTCATGCTGCAGACAACACCATCTGGAAGAAAAGAAAGCTGAAGCTCTTATCTTTATGTTTTTGAATACATTCATTCAGACATTCTACTCCTTTTCCTTCACCTCCCTCTCCTGTCGCTCTCAGTTCTAGTTTTAAAAGCACAGAACTCAGCATAACCAGAACAGACAATGAGGATGCAAGCATCATAAAGTCACCCTAGGACAGGTGTTTTCTAAACTATTTGATTCTGTGATTCCAATAAGAATCTGCAGTTTATTGAACATACTAGAAAATGTAGGCAACTCTATTAGGCCTACCAAAACTTTTAGCAAAATCTCTAATAATTAAATTCATGCACACTGTGAGTGACAAGAAGATGCTGGAATCTGGCATAAAGGTTGTATTTAATTTTCTATTGATTTTCAGATCTTACTTCTTGTACTGTTTAAGGCTGTTCAAACTAATCCAGACAGAATATTTTTATTGTGAGAGTAGACCAATTGTAAGGACAAGTTTCATCTTTAAGAGGCTGTTGAAGCAAATGAAAAAAATGGTCATCAACCTGAAAAAAAAAAAAAAAAGATAAAAATCAAGTTAAACTGTTCACACTTAACTTCAGAAATAAATTCAGCCCATGATTAGAAAATAAAAGACAATTTAACTCAAAACCTTCTTTTGCAAACCAGACCACTTATCTGGACTTACAAGTGCAGCTTTAAGAATCCTACCTTTTATAATGTTTACTGGCATGTTTTGCAGAGTAATTCATCGGTGTTTTTTTTCTGTGAGTAATGAGTTCATCTCTTATATACATGTGGGTTTAGAAATGAACAAATTAATTCACTAAAATAATACACATCAACACAAGTACCTTTTTCTATATCAGCCATACCTCTTCTGTTGTATGGAAGTAAATTCAAGTATATTTAATTTAACTATATTTAAAGATTTGCAAAGAACTGCATTGAGACAATAATTATAGGAGTAATAGTGTCTCTGAGACCTCAGTTTAATTGTTTCAAGCCTTTCAAACATAGGGGGAACCACAAGGGAACACAATTTTATTTGCCTTTGTTTCAGAGAGGATAAAAAACTGAATTGTTACCCCAAAAGTAAAATACTAACAATATTTCCCAGTCGCTTACTCTGCTTTGTACACTTTAATCCAAAGAGCTGACAATAAATTCAAAACCTCTGAAAACTACACAAGGTATTCCATGTGCTGAATTACTGTTGAATTAAAACTGCTTGTATTAAGGCACTTAACCTTGAGAAAGAAAGCCTTTTACACCATGTATTGAGCATGAAATATATTTAAGTAGGAACATGTTAAAGGTGTTAAACTGTTCCTGTTAGATTCACAGAGATATAGGTAAACTCAATTTAGCTAACATTTTTAAAACACCTCTTTTACCTGATTTCAGGTATTAATGCCAATACTGTTGTGAGAGACCTTCAAGGTTTTCACTCCATGGTAAAAAGGGCAGAGCCCAAGTAAGGTCTGCCCATACATTTCTCTCTTTTTCTGCCTGTTCCCTGGTTTCCTATCATCATTTTTGCTTCTTTGTCAGCATCACAGACATAAATACAGTGAAATTTTATGAGCCAATGTCTGGTTTAGCCCTTTATTGGCTAATTTTTAATATTGACAAATGATTAAACCAATGAAAAAGGTGGATAAGACTTTTGTGAACACACATTTTAAGATGAGAATTGCAAGAGCCAAAAAGAGGGTTTTTTTCCCCTTCAACTTATTCTTAATACTTACTATAGCACTATGAGAAATGAAGTTGAGGAGCAGAGTCCTTAAAGCCACATTGCCACTAAAATGCTTCATATTGTGGGTCCAGAGCTCAGAAGTGTATTTCCATGTAGAATTTTATCTGTCAACAAACCCATCTGAAGAAGATATTGTCCCCTTGACCTTATGTCTGCTTCTAACTTTTGCCTTAATGTTTTTATGTTTTTATGCTGATTTAGTGTCCTTTTTTTTTTTTTTTTTTTTTTTTGCTGTACTCTTCTCGAAATATGCTATTAACATAACAAAAAAGGTAGAAAATTAGATGACAAGTAACTAACAAGAAAACTAACCTGTGGTTGGACAGATTGGGAGAGTTTCACTCCATGTAGATACTAAGAGCATACAATGTTCTCCTCATCTCACAATCCCCTTCCCAGTTCCTGGGCTTTGACACTGATGGTGTCACCCAATTAATCACTGACCACAATAGAGAGAAAACCAAGAGTTTTCATAAATTCCCTATCTATCTTGTCTACCCCATACGAGTTTGGCCACAGATGTTGGAACCACAACCGAATCTTAAGAGGAGCATTTGCAATAACAGCCTGTGTACTGTACAGCCAGCCTTTGGGCAATAAAGTTATTGGCAAACTTTTATCATAGTGGGGATTTTTTTCTGTGAACTTAGCTTGGATTTAGTTCACTCAGGCAATTTGCAAGCAGACTGTTGAAATTATTTACTATGCCAAAAAGATTACTTCATTTTTTAAACGTGATTGTTTTAACAATGTCCATCAAAGTGAAAGCAAAGGAAACCAAACCAACCAAACAAACAAACAAACAAAAAAAAAAAAAAAAAAGAAAAAAAAAAGGTGTCTGTAGATTAATTTTACAGGACTAAGACCTCATATTCTTCATTTAAGTTAGCTGTGTCAAAAAAGAATTTATCCACCAAATGCCTTATGTAGCTGTTATTTAACAGCTATTTATTTATCAGACCCATGTTTGTTTGGTTGTTTTTTTATTTAGATGGAATTTTTTTAAAAAACTTTTTTCACTGGATATTAATACATCTGCAAAATTTTCATTGTTTCTGAAGTATTTTTTCTTGAAGGGACAAGAAATCATCTTGAATGAAAAACTGGGTGGGAAATTGTGGCGGAAAAGTTGAGGGGTTTTTTAATCCCGTTATTTATTGGGAAAAAATACTTTTCTGTCTAGCTAGGTCTTCTGTGATAACTTCTAGTCATATTTCATTTTGTTGCATGTTGCTACCTGAGAAATTTTTATTTTCTAAACTTTTGTAAAAGATGAGAAATGCAAAAGCATATTATCAGTCAGCACAGCCAATCACTCTCTTCCAAAGAAATAAAGACATACTGCCTTTAGTAATTGTCTGGAAAAGTAGCACCTTCTAATCTATCTTAATTTTTAGCATTTATTTATTATATTTTACATACAATAAAACTGTGTATTAAAAATTGTATCTGGTTAAGATTATTAGCTGGCAGAAACAAATTTACTGCCTTGTTAAAACCTTTTATCACAGCAGAAAGAATTTAACAGAGTTATAGCCTCTTCCATCTTGTATGGCAACAACTGGCTTGTTTACAAATTTTGAGCAATTATGTGCTGAGAAAGTGCACTTAAGACAACCGCATTTACTTTACTGTTGGAGAGATGAAGTGGTTTGTGTTTGGGGCTTTTTTGCTTTCAATTCTAAGTGGATGATTAAGCATTAGAAAACATGAGTTCAACCTCACTTTCAGGTTCTCAAATCTGCATTTTCAATGCTATCAGTTTCTACATTAACTTGTAGTTTGTCCCATTTGAGGGAAAATGGTCACAAACAGATCTGCATTATAAAATTTTGCCAGTATAATTTTTTCACTTGAATTTGTGAACAAATTACTCTGCAAAACACGGGGTTTTTCTTAAAAAAAAAAAAGTACTCCAAATACAGTTTGTTTCATAATATGACTGAGGCAATTTAAGAAAATATCTCAATACTGCTATCAAAAACAACCCTTTGCAGTGTTTTCCCAAGTATAACCTTGCAGAAAATCTACAGTGATATAGATGAGACACAAGAACTTACCAAGGACAGGTCTTTTGTGAGTAGTTTATATAGTTTTGGGATACCATGCTGTGCTTTAACCCCAGCCACTCATTCACTCTCATCTTCACCAGCAAGATGGGGGGAGAATCAGAAGGGTAAAATGTGGAAAATTTGTGAGTTGAGATAAAGACATTTTAACAGGGAAAGCAAAAGCTGTGCACAAAGCAAAGCAAAATGAGGAATTAATTCACAGCATCCATAGGCAGGCAGGTGTTCAGCTATCTACAGGAGAGCAGAGCGCTATTACACATAGCAGGGGCTAGAGAAAGCAAAATTTATGGCCCCAAATGTCTGTCACTTCCCCTTTCTTCCTTTCACTTTATATATAGAGCATGGTAGCTCATGGTCTGGAATATCCCTGTGGTCAGCTGGGGTCATCTGACCCAGCTGTGTTGCCTCCCAACCTCCCATGCATCCCTAGCCTCCCTGACAGCATGACAGTATGAACAGCAGGAAAGGCCTTGGCTCTGTGTAACCCTGCTCAGCAATAACAGAAACATCTCTATATTATCTATACTGTACTCAGCACAAATCCAAAACACAGACCTGTGAAGAAGATTAACCCCACCCAAGCCAAAGCAAGTGCATAATATTAAGGCAAACCGTTTTCTTTGGGCAGTGAAAAAAAAGTGAGATGGTGTGTCATATGCAGCCCAGGAAGTGTGAGTCAGCAGAAAACTTGTGTGTAAGTCTGAAGACATCATTGCTGTAGACTGTAAAACAATGGTTCAAACCTTGGTCTTGTCAAAGCTGGGGAACATATATTTCCTGACTTCTGCCAGTCACTCTCAGGCTCTAAGTAACAAATGAAAGGCCACTGACTCTAATCAAGCCAACAAAACACAGAGGTAATCCCAGCTTTCTCTGGATGTTATTTTCTATCCATTGATAGACCCTTCCCTCCCCTTTTGCAGCCAGAAAGTTTCCTTTCTCTGTCTGCCAGTGAAAAAACAGCACAGCTGTGCCAGCCATGCTCCAGTGCACGTCTCTGCAGTGAGGGCCAGGCAGCTGTGGCCTCTCCCTGATGAAGGCTGGCCATTTGGCTAGGAGCTTTGGAAGGACTTATATAGATCACATCAGGAAAAAAATGCCAGGCACACGTGATGGTTGGGAAAATCAGCCTGGAAAGGGAATTAAAAGTCCACCACCTAACAATGATTTCTTTAGTACACTGTGGGTTGGTAATGTTTTTGGACAAAGTAGAAGGGAATAGCTTAGAGTACCTGCAGAGGGGGAGGAGGAGAAGACAATGCCCTTATTGTCTTTTAACAAAAACAATTCCAAAATGTACCTAAGTAAAACTCATTGAAATCTTTTTTCTTTCCAGTTCAGGCCTGATGCACAGCATGTTTCCCTAGTTTTGCCTGCCCTTAATTGCATGTAGACCAAAGACTTTTTTGCTGAGCGCAGTTTACTACTGAAAGGAGAAAAAATTGTTGAATATTTGAAAAACTGATTGACAAGGAAATTTTTCCCCTGATCGTTTAAATCCTTTCAGCAGTGCTTCCTTATAATCCTAGACAATGCCACTGACCCTTTTACAAATCATTGTACACACTGAAGACTGAAATTTTATACACCGTTAAAGTCAAGCTTTTTAGCCAGGTTTTGACAGCTGTTATTCTAAAACAATGTTTTGGCTCTGATCAAAAATATGATTTTATTTCCTTTTGGGTTTCTACCAGGAACCATATGACTGTTAGATGGATGTGGAGGAGGGGTGGGAGCAAGAGAGCAAGAAGCTCTTTCAGCTGCTCTCCCAGTAGAGCTCCAACTGCAACGTGGAATAACAAAGGAATCTCATTTATCCAGGATATTCGCTGTGTGGTAGGTGGTCCCTGAACTACTGTTTGAAGGGAGCTGAAAGTCATATTTACGTTGCATATTTATTATCAAAGATCGTGTCCTGAACCGCAGAATCAGTGCATGAGACAGCACTTTGATTTTCTGCTCTTCTCTGAGAAAAATTAGAAGCTACTCATGTACAGGTTGATATTTAGACTGCTTAAAGAGTCAGAAATTGAACTACCAGTAGTCCTTGAGAGCCCTGGGTAGAACTAAGGCAGGTGGGGGTAACACATGCCCTCATCAGCATGTTGCTATTACTTACTCATGTACCTAACATTCCTCAGCAGGGCCTCAGCTTGGCTTTTGACCACAGGCAGTGCTGTGGTTGCTTTTGCCAGAGCCCTTTGTGATTAAAGACCACATCAGTTTAAGAGGTGGTCTGAGCATGTCCATGCTGGGCAACCTGAGCTGTCACTGCCTGAGTCTCCAACCTGGCAGTGTCTGAAAGGTGACAAGAGCTGAGAGGGGCTCTGAAATCCTGCTAGGTTTCACTGGAAAATCATTACTGCCTGCAGCAGGTGGTAACTTCAGAGTATAGAAATAATTTTGGTATTTAAGTACTAGTTGTGGTTGAGATTTCCAGAAATGTACTGCCTATTATAGTGTTACCTTAACTAAACCACACAAGTTTGAAATTCACTTTTAAAGGTCACTTTTAAATATTGAGCAAAAAGTTTTCTGTGAAAGTTTTCAGGTGGACTCTGTTCTAACTCCACCAAGCTTTGTGTATGTGGTCACACACTTTGTGCTAGCAACCAGCCTAGCTAGCTGAATTCTGTCCACCTTGCTCAAATACTGCAGAGAGGAATATGGTCACAGCAGCATTAATTCAGGCATTCTCCACTGTCCTTTCAGCAAAATATATCTATCCTGAAATTTTCCACACTTAGAATGAACAAGTAAATTCCGGATGTAGGAACTGAAATGTATGCAAAGATTCTTAGAAAATGGGAAAAGGCAATAAACCCTTTGTTTCTCTGTGGTAGGATGTCAGAAAGGAAATGCGAAGTGTCTAGTCGATAAAATAATAGGAGAACATGACACTGGTTGAAAAGCATAGATAAACTCCAAAATGTGGGAAAAAAAGTACTTAAACAATTGCTTTTTAAATTAAATAATTGTCCTTTTGCTTGAAAAGGCTATGGCTTAGGATAAATATCTGAAACTTAGGATGGGTTTGCTTTGTCTGTACTTATTCCACCAAGTCAGTCCTGATTATTTCATTCACTGTAAACATTCTTTTCACCGATATTTTAAGGAACAAAACTAAATATTCAGGAATCAAGTTTCAGATTCTTGATTTTCACTCTGCTCTCACTTTTTGTGAGTCTTAGAACACACAAGACAAATCTCTGCAATGATATGAGCCATTCAACCTTTTATAGAATTGTAGGCAGGTTTGTAAAGGACACCCCTGCTATGGGCAGGGACACCTTTCACTAGTCCAATCTCTCATTTATGTATTCAGCATGAGGGAATCAGGATACTACTGTCACAGATCTATGACTTGTCTCTATACTTAGTTTAGGGAACACTTTTTACCAGGAGAAAAGCTAACAAACAAGTAAACACACACACAAAGACAAACGACCAAAAAAAACCCCACATTGACTGGGCTTTTAATAATGTATTGCTTTCTTTATAAAGTTTGAAAGGAAAAACATGACTTAAAGGTAAGGTACTATTGCATTTTCTTGCCTAGTAAAGTTGTCTGATAACATTGCCTGTAAAGAGTCCTTAGGTGGATTCTAGGATAATGCCTAGTGCTCCTGAGCAGCTACTGACAATTATGATCTCATTCTTGATATTTGTCAAGTTTTCTTTATCTTTCATGTGGATGTACTCTCTATTCTGTGCATGTGAGAATGTTAGCAAACTACGTTAAGAGATCTGAGTGCCAGTGGCTGGAGTGGGCTCTTAAGGACTCATTGGTCTGTGTTCCAGAAACCAGATAGACTGGGCATTAAATATTACTTGCTAAAGGGACACATATTTTTCTTAAAAGTGCACACTTAAGTGCACTTATATGTTCCATTATTACAAGTCTCAGACCTCCCCAGGAAAGAGAGAAGGAGCAGGATGGGACCCTCTGAGCCCTTGACAGGCACTGGTACCAGCAGCCTGCTCTGACTGCAGCAGATCCATGCGGACAGGCATGTCTGTGCTCTGCACTGTGTGTGTGCACCTAGCAGGAACATTCACCCAGCCAGACGGATGGCTGGGGTTAGGAAAGGGACTTGTAGTATCCTCACCTCTGTGGGGCCAGAGCAGGGGGGATCAGCTGGGACCTCCACCCTGCCCGGTTCAGCCATCTGAAACCGATGACAGAGTTGCAAGCTTATGACAATCTGCTCCAGATCTTTAATACATCTAATGTTAGAGCAGTTTTTTTTGACATCTATCTTCAATTTAAGATTGCTTCCTGTCCAACAGCTATAGACATGAGTACAGATAATTTCATCTCTACGTTTTTTTCCTCTTTTAGAGAACATCAAAGGATGGCAGACTACATTTGGAGACTAATGTAATTTAAGCAAGTGTACAAAGGCTGCTGTGGTTAACTGGAAAAATGCATGGTTCACTCCAGAGTGCTGTTGCCAGCTTGGTGATATGTAATGTTTCCCAATGCAGTTTCAGCTTTATATTCTGTATATTTACTAGACTTGACCCTTTTTATATCACTTAAAACATTGGGCAGGCCAAGGAAAACCTTAGTGAACTCCACCTGTTACATCCCTTCACCCTAGCAAAGAGTCATTCCCAGATACTCTTTGGGTACACTTATCCAGCAGGATTGTATCCATCAGTAGTTTCATCAAGACCATAGCTCCCTGGCGTGGCTGTGTGAATGACACCTGAGAGAGTACCAAAACTGCCATTAAAGTCAGGATGTATGATACTCCTGCTTCTCTGCTGGTCTGTCCTGTTATCCTGCCATAGAATAGAATTAGGTTAGTTTGACGGAATCTGTTCTTGACAAATCCGTGTTGGCTGCTACACAACTCCTTTTGTTATGCTAAGAGCTGTTGCACTGAGGGTGACCCCAAGTCAGAGAGATACTTCATAAGCCAGTCATCCAAGCAGAGCTGGAAGGAAGCACTTGGTGAGTCAACTTGCACCTTGACAAGCACTTTCAGACACTTTGTAAAAAAGTCCCTGGTATAATATCCAATTCACTCTGTAATTGGAGCGTTAGTATAATATTTCATGTATTTTCTAACTTCAGGACACTAGGATTTAGGTTAAGAGGAAGATATATCCGGTATGAAAATGAAGATACATAGTACATTTGGATTGCTGCTAAATGAATACAAAGAATCCCATTTAAGAGTATAACTGCCCCAGTAGTACCAGCAGCTATTGAAGGTTAGCATGTTAGATATATTTGGTTTATATAAGTTTTCTGAAAACACCCTCATCAATTGTGGTTTTTCGTTCAGTATATTCCAGTTAATAATTTTTCTTTGAAAGTTTTAATAGTACCTCTTAATTTCTCTACTATTATTATAATTTTAAATTCCCTCACAGTTAAATGTAGACTGCAATTTTGTGAAATGATTCTAACATGCAATTTGTTCAAAGCATGTAACATAAATTACAACTGCATTGCTTTAGAAGAAGAAAGTTTCTGTAATTTATTTGCTGAAAGAGGCTTCAGAAATGGGTTTGTTCTTCCTTCTGGTACTAACTTCTTCTTGCAATTAATGCAAATAAAGTGGCTGGGCCTCATGTTAGTATGATTTTCTATATTCAGAATCTTTCATGATACTGAAAGTTGTACCTATATGCTTACCAACATGTGATGGAGAAAAGACATATCTGTTTGCAAAAATATTTTTTCTGGAGTAGAGAGAGTTGTGTACTTCTGCAGAATTATGATTTTATTCACTCGTCCTCTAGTTTTCAACCATTTCCCCTTCAGATTTGGAATTACTCTGATTGTGACCTAACCCCATTTTTAGGTTCATAAAATTTCAGATAAGTTTTTAACAACAAAAATACATTCTTTATGCAGATGGTTTTCTAGGAGACCATCAATACAGCTAACTCCAGAATGCTAACTTAAGCAGAGCTTCATTGACATCTTCCATGTCTGCCCCAGGAGAAGTAGGGACAGCAGCCGGGTTAGTAGGAAGGTGACAGGCACGGACAGACATGTGCTTTTTGACCAGGGTTAGAGCAGCATATCCTCAAACCTCTATGTTCATAAGGTGAATGGATGTGGCTCTGATGTGTTCCTATATCTAAAGAAGGTACCACAAAAGACAGAACCAAGGATGTGCTGACAGATGTTAAATTTTTTCTCAAAAGAGCATGCAAGAACTGTGGTTGACTGGCTCAATGTGAACTCGGTTTCTAGGGTAGCAACTTCCTTTTTGTGAATGGTTTTGAGGTTTCTCAGGCTTGGTTGTCATTCCTCTCCTTCTCCAGATTTTTTCCGGAGGACTGTGGTATAGCACAACCACTGACAGCCATTGTCCCAGATTCACCCAGCACAGAGGACGTATTGCAGAGTTGTTCCATTTGGCTCAAATTCAAAGGCACATGTACTGGCATCAAAATAAAGAAATCCACAGGCAAAATCATTCCTGCAGCTTGATCACTATCAAATGTGAAAAGAGGAAATAGGGAAGGGGTGTGAAAAACTTGTTTACAAACTCTCTCATAACAGGCCAGTAACAACTATATGTCTTAAGAAGCTGCAGTCTTGTGATATCTTTATATAACTAAAACTATAGCTAGGAATATTCATGCTTTAAATGTTAAAAAAAAAAAACTTTTCCTAAATACTTTCTCTATGAGGGACAATAGAAGTATTTTAAAAAGAAATCCTAAAACTCTAAAGTAATTACAAATTTTGAAATTCCCAAAGTCACCACTTTCCATGTTATCCTGGAAGACAATACTAAAAGAATGGTAATATTATTGGTTGACTAAGTGATTATGGGGGAATACTTACTAATAATTATTTTTTTGCTTAATTTGAAAAAAAAAAAAAGATTGTTTATTCATTTTCAGTGACAAATATCTTTCACAAAGCTCAGATTTCACTGTGAAAGCAGAAACCTTCTCACTGAGTAACACAATTTTCTAGCTATGAAGCTAATGTTTTCATAATTAAGAGAATGATATTAGAGTTGTGAGATAGAGAAATAGTAACAAAAAGCTCTACACATGAATATGTTCAGTGGACATACTGAAAACTTTACTTTTGCACAGGTTCATTGTAAAAGGTGTTGTCCAAATCTGAAAGCACTCAATGGCTTGAACAAGTGTTGAAAGATGAAGAGGAGCACAGGTCATGAAGTATATACAGCCTGAAAAATTTTTCAGAGTATTGCAAGCTTAAATATGTTTAATTTGAGAAAACTAGAAATTGTCATTTATCTGATGAACAATTTATTGTGAAATACTTTTTTACTTGATACACAATTCCAGATCTCATCATCTGCTAATTCTTCAGCTATTTGTCTTTCTTCTTTTATTGTTTGCCTCTCTAAAGTCAACTCAACATGTTGTTTATAATTGCTGACAGTCTCTCTGTTAGACATGCACTACATCCCTCCCAAATTTGCTTTTATCTTTTACACAAAATAAAGCTGCTCTTATTACAGCCATTAATGGCTGTTAGCCAGTCTCAGAACCAGTACTTCTGCTGCATCTTCAACCAGCTTCTCTGTTTTTCCTCCCTTGTGATTCATTTCTCTGTAACCTCATCACAAAATCAAATACAATTATTTTCTTACTGATTCCCAGACATGTATTATAGACTGATCTGCTTCTCTCTAGACCAAGAATCACTCAAGGAGATAGATAAAGCAGTTTAATCTTCTCCCTCCCCACACCTTCTTTTGACAATATTTCCATTGCTTATTTTTTCTGATCCGTATCTTGCTAGTCCCCTCTAACTCAGACTGTCCTGTAGGTCTCTCTGACTAGGCTTTGCCAAAATATGCTTAAGAACATTCCTGTCTAAACTAAATTAAACTAAAGCATGCAACTAAAGAATGAAACTCCTCCAAATTCAAGCCATCTTGCATCTTTTCTTCTTCTCTGTGATGTGTATTATTGTGTCAGATCCATTCTGAATGCTGCAATAGAAGACATTTTCTACAACTATCATATCATGTCTCTGTATATTCCTCTGCTTGTTTACTCTTCTTCCTTATCAAACTCAATCTGCTTGTCTCCCTTGCAGAAGGCTCTACCAGCATCTCCACTGAAACCTTATTTTTCATTTAAGGCTGGGGGCAGTTTCTATCTCTGCCTAGTCCTTCCAAAGATACAGTTCAAGTATCCAAAGAAGCGGTTGCTCGGAGACTGGCTGGGCATCAGTCTGCTAGTGGGAGGTGTTGAATGCTTGCTTTTGCATCACTTGGATAATTTCTTCATAATTTTTTCATCCATGTATTCAAGTGTCTTTATCTTGACCCCTGAGTTTTTCTCACTTTTCCACTTTCAGTTCTCTCCTGCATCCCACTGTGGGGGTGAGCAAGTGACTGATAGGTGCTTAGCTGATGGCCAGGGTCAACGTATCACATGTGAAAAAAGTTTGACATTTTTTCCAAAATTTCCCTGATATGACACTATTAGGAATCCTGCAACTTCCACCATTTGTAATTCCAGCTGTAGGAAAATTCAACATAATCTGAACTAGCTTGTGAAAACTTCCGTACAGCAAACCAGGTCTTGTAAATCTTTTCTCATATCTGCTTTCAAACTCTTGGACTACTGTTTCAAATTTCAATCTTTGCCAAGACAGACTCTGAGAATGAACCACTGACCTCTTTGGAGCGGACCAGTGGGCACGGCATAGCCCTGTTTCTTTACTTTTTTGTTGGGTTTTTTTGTTTGTTTTTGTTTGGTTTTGGTTTTGTCTTTTTTTTTATAATTTCTTTTGCTGGTAGAAATAAGATCATACAGAAAATAAATGTAAAAAATTATAATGTTCTTTTCCCATCTTCATTACATGAATGTTAATGCCATAGAAGCACTAAAGAAGATCTTTCCAAAAGTATGCACATTTGCAAAACTATAAAGATGAAAAAAAATCTCTTGCTATTTAAGCACATTCGGTTTCATCATGGATGACTGTTCATCCTGTACTCCGATTTTTCAAGGTTAAGAGATCTTCTTGCCATTAAAAGCAAAAAAAAAAAAAAAAAAAAAAAACAGAAATAAGAGAATAAGGAAATAACTGGCAGAGTAACACTCTCTGGATTAGCAAGCTGGTTAACCCCCTGAAGGGTTTAACTTACATTTCTATGCACTGTTATCAAGACAAAAATCAGAGTGAAAATGAACTGGGCTTGACCCAATCAGTAAGATAATGTTTCACCACTTGCATAGCAACTGATTCCTGGCAGGTGGCAGGTACTACAGAATCACTATTAAACTCATTGACAAGCTGGGCTTGTGAAGTGGTTGCCAGATTCAGATTCCTGGAGTAGATCTTCAAGAGACAAAGCATACAAAAATAAAAATTAAACAGCAAAAGTAAAACCCAAACCCCAAACAAAAATGCAACAAACCAAAAAAGCTTGCTTTATTGAACAAGTATCACAGGCAAATTAAAGCAGTTAAGTGTTTCCAAAAGTCACCTTGAGCAGCAGTATCCTCTGCATTACCACATCTTCTCACATGTGTACAGCACAAGCAAGTCCTTTCAAATGCTCTTGGGCTTCTCCAGATAATGCAGAATACAGTAATTTCTATATCAGCTTGTGAGTGAGTTGGTATGATAATCATAAATTTATGCAATAAATTAGAAGTGTTAATGATTTATTTAATTTTCCATTACGTTAATTATTATGTTGTCATATCTTAAGCTACTGAAGCCATACAAATATAAGCCTATTACTTTGAATGGTGCATGTAAGTAAGTGTGTTGGTATTTTATTTAAAAAAAATTTAAGACATGTTACTTAGGTGCTGATATATGTCATAACTTGGCAAAATAAAATCTTAAGTGTTCTGTTTAACTTTTCTAATCTTAAAAATCTTGTCTTTGAGTTTGCACTTAAGTTCTCAAAAGTCATTCTTTTCATTTCTTTGACAATTGTAGCATTTTCATTGAAGACATTTCTAGAAAAGAATCTGTGGGCTTTGTGCTTTGAACTCAAAGAAAATTTCTGGACCAATTTTTCAAGCAAGGTCTGTCTGCATATACGATTGATTTGTGTTGTAAATGCTGACTTTAGGAAGAGAAGCTGAAATAAATGTGGAATTAAAACCAAAAGTACCTTGATCAGTTTTGACATAAAAGACTCTCTGATTTATGTGCTTTCTTAATAGTATCGGGGAAAATGTCACAAATGTAAAAAATGCACATTTTTTTCTATCACCAAGAAGTTCTAACTAGTCCAAGATCTTTTTGCCAACTATTTTGCTATACAGACAAAAGAGAAAATACAAAGAAAAATGTTTGCACAGCATCCACAGAGTAGTAAGGACAGAATGGATGTATTGTACTACTATTGTGGTCCACGCTCTCTGTTTTGGGAGATATTTATATTTTTGTATCTTTGGTAAAAGCTGCGCTGACAGAAGGAACTGAATCCAGGACTTGTCATGTCCAGAAACCAAATGCAAGGCTTTTTGCTTTCAATTAGGTCCTAAAATCCGTCCATTCTTTAGAAGGAGGAATAGTAAGAAAATGTAACTCAGTGGTGCCACTGTGCATCTACTTCTTGGTATTATAATTGCCCAGAAAATAGGACCAAGGAACTTAGTCACACACTGTCTACCCCCAGGCTGTAATAGCAATCATTGTGGCTTTTCTTCAGGCTCCTAAACACATAAAGGAATTTGTGTCTATCAATTCCAGTTCTAAAGAGTGACAAAGCCACAAACTAGTGCTTTAGTCTGAGGAAGCAACCCAAAACATGCTTCTTGGCTGGCTTAGGCTTACCTCTCTTTGTTTGCTGGGCATCAAGCAACCCATGGAAAAGTTCTTCTATTCAAATAGCTGCCTTGCTCTACTCTGTGAATTACAGAGGCAGTCTGAGGTGTCTCATTGTACTGACTGACACACTGGGGGTCTGGACAAATACATCTCTTTGTGAACTCAACAGGACCAAGCACAAAATCTAAGTTACAAGGGGGATATATATATTTCTGTTTCCACACATGTAAAGAACTTCCAGTATAAGCTAAAGTTTTGTGGGAAAGTTAGATTAGGTTTTGAAGTCCATTGTGAGAGATTTTTAGAGATGAAAAGGATGATAAGCCTGGCTCAGTAGGTCTGTATTATGCAAGGTGACAGACACAAACCATAGTACCACTTGGTATCTGTGCTAAGGACCCGTTATACTTGCAAATGATGACAAACAGTGTTGTCTGTCATGTCAAGCCATATCATGTGTGACCTATTCTGCTTTGGAAAAGCTTTGAGAAAGCATATTTATTTCAAAATCAATCTTATATTAACAGTGGTTTCTTTTGTGTCTTCAAGTTGAACTTTGTGTTTAGTGTCTTTTCATCCTCTACAACTCAAGGTTTTCGGAGGCAAAATAGGTTTTTAATTTTTTTTTTTTTTTTTTAATAAATCTCTATTTTTAAGGCATCAGCAAGTGACCAGGAGTTCAAGAGAGCTATTACAATGCAAAAAAAATCTAAAACTGTTTAAAAGGAAAAAAATAAAATATTGTCAGATAAATATAATGGTCTGGAAGTCATTTGGCTCTTTCTGAATACATGGGTAGCTGTTTCTATAGTTATACTGGTTTTGTCTATGTTTCAGTATTTATTTTTGCACATTTCTGATTGTCTGTCTCTGTGAGTAGGTACTAGTTTCATTGCTAGCTAAAGCTCAGTTTAACAAAGGACTTAAGTGTTCATTTAGCAGTAAGAACTGGGGTAGTTAGTACCATTGATTATATTAAAAGAAATATATGAATCTTTATTAAATTGTTTAATTTAATAAAATCTTCTTTAAATTGTTCTCTGCTCAGCTTTGCTGAATGATTCCAAACTTTCCATGATCAAGCTTCAATTCAGCAGAATCACAGTAGAATTTGGCCTTTGTAAAACTAGGTTTCGCTGATGCATCTGAAAGCAGTTTTCAGAAATTATTTTCTTAAAACCTATGAATTTCTATATTTGCATTCTGGACCAGTTTAAATCTTCATTATACTGAGCAGCCTTATGGCAAAGCACAAAGTATTTTTAGATATTAATATTGGAATTGTGCATTGAGTTTATGCAACACAGATGTCAGAATTGAGATCTGTTGAAGCATTACTGAGAAAAGTCTATTTACTGACAAGGAATCATAGATTCCCAGCATTTTCCAAATCAGTATGCTGGAAATGTGTTAGAATTCAGCCAAATCAGGATATTTTCTTTTGATTTCAGTAGATATTGCCAGTTAAGAGGATAAAAATTAATTTTGAAAGATTTAAAATATTTGTCACCTTTTTTGCAACCAGTTTTATTTCAATAGATCTTCTGTGCCATTGGCTGCTCAAGACAGTCTATGATTCTATAGAGACATGGAATTTTTTGGTTGGATGGGACCTTAAATATCCTCTAGTTCCCACTTCCCTGCCATCAGGAAAAGCACCTTCTCCTAGACCAGACTGCTGAAATCACAGAATTGTAGAATCATAGAATATGATGAGTTTGAAGGGACCCATCATGACCATTGAGTCCAACTCCTGACCCTGCACAGGACACCCCCAGAATCACACCATGTGCCTGAGAGTGTTGTTCAAATGCTCCCTCCAGTCTGGCCTTGAACCCTTGGAGTGATGGAGCATCCACAACTTCTCTGTGCAACTTTTTCCTGGTGCCTCACCATCCTCACAATAAAAAATTTCTTCCTAATATCTAATCTAAACCCACCCTCTTTCAGTTTGAAGCCATTCCCCCTTTGTCCTGTCACTACAGGCCCTTGTAAAAAGTGCTCTTCAGCCCTCTGTCAGCCCCCTTTAGGTACTGGCAGGTGCTGTAAGATGTCCTTGGAACCTTCTCTTCTCCAGCCTGAACAACTCCAACTCTGAGCCCATCTTCATAAGAGAGGTGCTCTAGCCCTCTGATCATCTTTGTGACCTGCACTGGACTAGTATAGTACCACATAATTTTTGCTAACCCCTAGTGCTGCTTTTATCCTTTCAGAAAACTTGGTGCAGTTTTGTTTCTTCTACATAAAATATTTATGGAAACTGAATCAAGCAGACCAGGAAGCATTTCCAGGCTTAATCATGTTTGGGTTTTGGGTTTTTTTTGGTTTGGTTTGGTTTGGTTTAGGGGTTTTTTCCACCCCCTGGAAGAATTTAATAGTACTTTTGTATTTTATATCATCAGGAGGAACTATGAAATATACCAATTTAGTCTCAGGCTTAGATATTAAATGAGCTAGAAGGAAGACTTTGTTCCAAACACCAAATTGCTGGGATTTTTTTCATGTTCTGATAAAACAGATTATTTCAATATTACAACACTAGATGTCATCACATCATGGCCCAGCATGGTGAAACTATATTTAAGCTTTTGCCAGGATACAGATGAGTGAAAAAATCAAAATTAATAATTTATGTACTGGATTTTGCTGCCATTTTTCTTTTTTCTTTTTTTTTCTGCATGAAATATTCAAAAGCAGGTTACAGGGCTCTCTTAATTATTCCCTTCCAGAAATTATTTGCAAGTTTCTTTCCATTTTGCATCCTAAAAAATGAATTTTAACTGCCCATTTTGAAATTTAAATTCATCATTAGTCGTTTATCAGAATGTTACTTCTGCCCATGATATATTGAACAGTAGTGCAAAATGACAAGCTGAAAAGATAAGGAAAAATCAGAACTAACAAAAAATTCAGGTGGGTTGCTAAATCAATATCTCTAGTACAAAAGCAGTTAGAATCTTAGATTTCTCTAAAAAATATTCAAACAAAAGTAAATATGAAAAATATGTTTATTTATGCTAATTATTAATCTTTCTGAACAATGTACTTTAAAAAACAAAGTGTTTTCCTTGAAATCAGCTTCAAACAGTATAGTAACAAGTATAGGTTTTGACCAATGAATGACGAGTTTTAAAAAATTATTTAACTGCCCAACTATGCACTTCTCAATACATTTGGATTCCACAATTAATGTTTTCCTGCATAAATATTTGTGGAACTTATTTAGAAATTACCTTGCTTATACTGGGCCTTCTACTGAGCTGCTATAAATTCAGATCTTTTTCTTGTAGTTTTAATTGTTGATAATATGAGAAGGGCAATGTACTTTATGAATTATTTCTTGTTGTGATCTCAGGTCATATCACAGATGTTCTCTCTGAAACAGCTGCTGTTAGGTCTAGCAGCTCCCGTCTTTAGCTGTGTTACTCATGTTATTCTTTTTGTTTCAAAATATAGGATACCTATAGTCTGTTTAATAATAGTAAAATTGTTATTACTTTCAAACCCTCTGTCACTCAGTGCCAAAATTTTCTGTATTCCAAAAGTGCAGGGAATCTCCAGGGGCTTTCAGCTGTCTCCTATCTCTTCCTTACAGTCTTCTTCCCTTCTCTTTTCTCTTGTGTTCTTGCATATTACATCAAAAGGAAAAATCCCATATGTTTATAAACTTAGTCAAATGCAAACATTAAAAATGTCGATGCCAATAAAACAAAAAAAATCAAAAGGAAAATGTACAAGATTGCTGCAACATCTACTTTTTAAGCAGCTATAAGTTCTTCCTTTCAGTTTCAGGTAATTAGGACTTCTGAAATGAATTTGTAAATGCAAAAAGGGCCATTGAATTCAGTACCTTATCTGATGAGTCTTTAGCACAAAATGTAATGCCAATGTGGATAAAGGAAACTGAACCTTTTAGTAACACCCCTCAGACTACAGAGCAAGGCTTACTTATATTTTTCTACTAACCCAATTAGCATCCATTTTTTTTTCTACAAAACAAAAGGTTGAGAAATAATCCCTGTCTAGACTAGATCATGAGGACTCAGCTGCTCTCCAGTCAGGCCCCATGTTTTTGGATGACTGGTCTACCAGCTTCTCTGTTTTAAAAGAAAAAACTAATTAAACTTTTTTCTGAGGACAGAAAGAAAAAGTTCAGATCATCAACCTCAGTTTCACTGATAATGTAACAGTGGCAACATCAAGGAATCGTGTTCTTAGTAGCCTTTCCCATTGGTCATTTCATTCTCATGTATTCCAACACTAAGGTGTACCACCACTTTTAAGATAGTTAGAAAAGGGTGCATGGAAATAATACAGCATACTCTGGATATTTTTCTGTTATTTTGCATGCCCACCTCATACATTTCCCTTACTAGGCTGGAATTTTCTTCTTGCTCAGTGGCATTATTAATTTATCCTTTTTTGTCCTGTTGTTGGTGACCAGTATCCATTTAAACTTAAGCCGTATCTTAGATTAGTCTAAATGGTTTAGTTAATCATAATTTTAACCATTCACACTTATTGTGTTTACTAACATCATCTGTGATTCAAAATAGAGAAATGCTATTGACAGATTTTGATTTTTTAAAAATTATATTATGCAGATTTCTTTACATATATTACACTTTTTCCATTGCACCATCATTTATCTTAGTCTTTTTTTGGCATTTTTTTGTTCTTATACTTACTCCTAGACAGTGCAACCTGGTTTCTTTTGATGGAACCACAGATGCAGGGAGCTATTCCCCAGAGCTCTCAGCTCTCAAGGCCTGTTTGCATTAGCTAATGATCTTGTTACCAGCCTCTTCTTGGACAGAAATCAGTGCAGGATTATTAATGTTAGTGCTCACTGCTGTTCTCTGCTGTGGTGATTCCTTAATGGGTATGTTCTGTGAGGGGTGGCATGAGGAAGGCAGTCACCTTGAAGAACACTAAAAAGACAGAGACAGGGGTTCTTAAAACAGATTTTGACACATCTTTTGGCAGCCTAGGGAACAGTAATAGTACAATTCACTGTGATTAGCTGAAGAACCTGGAACTGTGTGCCAGAGAACAGTAATAAAGAGAGGTATACTTTTATATTTCAAAGTATTACAGCACTAATCCAACATCCTGTTCTTTTCATTAAAAAAACTCTTCAGATTCTACTTTATAAATATTCAGAAGATCTTGCAACAGCAGATAAGGCATGGTATATACTTAATGCTATTATTCTAATAATCTCAACTGGCAAATGGTGCTTAAGACATGAGGAAGTTCTCTGCCTCTTACTAACAGCTTCTATCTATTTAATAGACAAAGTAAGAAAGAACTTAGTTATTTATAGCAGTAAGTAATTATACTCCTTTATATTTTGGTAACATTTCAGCGCAAGGAGCATATTTTTAATAATTGATTTGCTTTCATAAGTCAATTAATAAATATTTTATTCAAATGTTAATAGAAAGTATGATAGCTGCCTAAAGCCTTGATGATTTGAAATCTGATTGTCTAAATCCAGTAGATTTGTTACTATCCAGTAACTGATTATGCTTATAAGTAATTAAATATTAAAGATTTCCATTTCAGGGATGCAACATCATGCTCTTTTCATTGAGCTTCCAGACATGAACTTTTGATCCTAACCACACATAATTTCCTATATAAGGAACTGGACTATAAAGCTATTTCTCTCACTGTCTCTTAAAAAAAAAACAAAAAGAAAGAAGAGAAGAGAAGAGAAGAGAAGAGAAGAGAAGAGAATAGAAGAAGAAAGAGAAGAGAAGAGAAGAGAAGAGAAGAGAAGAGAAGAGAAGAGAAAAGAGAAGCTTTTTTTAATCAGTCTGAAACTTAAAATCTACTGCAATAGCAATTCATAACTATCTGCTATTAAACTCTCCCGCCTTTGAGCTTTGACAGGTTTCTGGAATGTTGGATGACAGTCATATGAACTCTTAAAATAGAAGCTGAAGGATGTGAAAAAAAAGTAGAACCCAATCCTGTCATGGAAACTGAGTGGGTGCAAGGATCCAGTAGGCTATTACAAACCACCTCTGTCTGCAAGAGGCATTGATAACACAAGCACTGACAGAGGGAAGAAAAGAATCAATTCATACTAAGAAATTTTCACTCATTATAAAATTAAGAATAGCACTCAGATTTTATACCAACCTCATGTACGAAATATAAAAGTATCCCCCATCTTTATATGTACTTCTGTTCATGTTGGTATTGTATATACAGACATAACCCTCCAGGAGCTTGATTGCATAACATGCAATGTTTCAGCTTTACAGCCATTGTTTTAGCCAAGCAAAAAAAAAATCCTTTTATTGTGTATTTAACAATGTTAATATTGCAGGACTGAAATATAATAAAATATTTTCATAACAAGTGTTTTGTCTTCCTCCTTTCAGGGATGATAAATTTATGGATGCAGTTGTGCTGACTTTACTATTATTGTTTAATTCATGTCTGTGATTTCATATTTTACCTAGGGCAACTCTTCTATATTTCAGTATTGAATCAGATCCCAAGTTAAAAGTATTCTTTATTTTGTACATAATGAGGAAGAGTTTACATCGATAAGGTTATATTTTTATATGAGTCCCTCTGACATAAAAGGAGACAAAATTATTTAGTTGTCTGAGAAAGGAAAGAAAGAAAGAAAGAAAGAAAGAAAGAAAGAAAGAAAGAAAGAAAAAGAAAGAAAGAAAGAAAGAAAGAAAGAAAGAAAGAAAGAAAGAAAGAAAGAAAGAAAGAAAGAAAGAAAGAAAGAAAGAAAGAAAGAAAAAGAAAGAGAGAAAGAGAGAAAGAAAGAAAGAGAGAGAGAAAGAAAAAGAAAGTGAAAGAAAGAAAGAAAAGAGAAAGGAAGAAAGACAGAAAGGAAGAAAGAAAGAAAGAAAGGAAGAAAGAAAGGAAGAAAGAAAGAGAAAAAGAAAGAAAAGAGAAAGAAAAGAAAGAAAGAAAAAGAGAGAGAAAGAAAGAGAGAGAAAGAGAGAAAGAAAGAGAGAGAAAGAAAAGAGAAAGGAAGAAAGGAAGAAAGAAAGAAAAAGAAAGCGAAAGAAAGAGAGAAAGAAAGAAAGAAAAAGAAAGAAAGAAAGAAAAAGAATTTGATTTAAAATCCACACAGTTCCCTTATAACTAGTCTATGAATGAAAACTATTTTGTTAAAATATTTTTTAAAGGAAAAAATATCATCAGCCATTTGTAATGTTTTAGATCAATTTTAAACGCCTATAAAATGTGTCACTAACTTTTTTAATATTTCCAGCTCACCCTGTGTGGATTGAGTTCTTCATTAATGTACGCCTATAAGTTACTGTTATTCTGCTTCCTTTTCAATAAATTCATTTCTTTCTTCACAACAACAGTAAGGTGTGTAAACCTTTTGGGACCCCTTTGTTGTAAGAAATTTGCTCTCCAAGTCAAAAAGGACAGTACTGACCATACATCATGTATACACAAGTCAGGAAGATATATGCAAAGTGAACAGTTATAATTACATTAAATAAAGTAGTACTATTTCTACCATGTATTTATATATCTACATTAATCCATCTCTTTCTAGGCAATAAACCAGTCAGTTGATAAAACACAATGGAAAAACCTGCATGACGCTGTTTAATTGCCCAAGTGTTAAGAACCACAGAGAAATTCATCATCATACCATGCATGTGGGGTCTGTGGAGACAGTATTTCTTTTTTGACCTCATCAGGCACCACCATGGCAGTTTTATATTTTTAAGTGTCCTGACAAAGCTCAGGCAGTGATCAACCTTCAGGTCCTTCTGAGTTCAAGATTCCTCATCCATGTGGACGGAATGGAGCACATTCTTAGATCTTTTGGAGAAAATAAATGCATAATCTATTAAGACTGGGTATACATCAAGGGCTTGGAGAGATTAGTTTTGGTTCTTGTCTCAAAACCTCTGTGACTGCTGGTTTAGTTATATTTATCAATTTTTTTATCTTTTCCAATGTGGTAATTGAGTCTAATCCACCCTAATTATGACAGAACCAATAAACATTCATAATTTTACTCATTTCATTATGATCTCAGGAAAACCTTTCACTACATCTTTGAGAGTTAGCATATAGCTCATTTCATTGGTGAGATTTCTATGTATTTTCTACTAGTAAGATGGGATGATATGCACTGGAACGAGACAGTATTGGCCCCTATCCATATATTTAAAACTGTTTGGTAGGGGGTTGCTTTTTGTTTTCATTTTTGTGATTTTCTCACTGACCTTTCTCCACATGGAACTAGAAACAGAGTTAAGATTTGTGCATCACTCTCATCAGAAATGTGTGAGAATACACTGAAGCAGTGAAGAACTTAGCCTACTGCTGTGGCTTATGCCCATGAGCTCTAGTGTGGAGCAGAATGAGTAAGCAGGCTAAATACACAAAAAAGATTTTGAGAAGAAAAACTCAAACACTGCTTTATAAAAAAGGAAACACTTTTATGTGCCATAATTTCTTATTATTTTTCCTGTTCTTTATTTCTTTTCCCATTTCCTGATTTTGTTTTAAATTTTTTTCCACTGTGAAGCTGGGGAACGCTTAAATGTGCTGAGAATCCAGGACAGAAAAAATCCTAACAAACTACCTAAAATGTAAGTAACAAACACTAACATTTTCCTTTAAGGGGAGTGTTTTATCTTTGCTTCCAGGAAAAATAAAACAAAACCAAAACAGCAACAAAACCCAACAATTGTTCAAGCCTATTCTTTGATCTCTAATTGTGCTTGATACCAGTGATGTGTCAACTTACACCAAGAATAAATGAACCATAGAGAAGAAAAATGAGAATAGAACTCTTGAAGAATGTGTGGCTCATCTCCTTTTGGATGCCATTGCAGAAAAACAAATATATTTTTACTGTTGCATACTGGGTGTAAGATCTGATAGCACATTTTAGTACAATTTCATGTTCTGGAACTCATTTTCTATTTATCACTTCTTAAACGTTTCCTTTTTAGGCACTCATCTCATATTTGGGTTTGTTTTGTGGCCAACAAAGTAGATTCAGTAGAGTCCAAGACTGGTGTGTCTATGCTGCCCTTGTGCTGTAGCTCCATCTTTACAACTAGGCCAACTGTCTGATGTAGGAATGATGCCATCACTCTACAATGAAATTTACTGCTACATTAATGAGACTAAAAAAGAGATCAACTAACAGTGGTTTTGTCCTTCTGTTTGCCAAATAGTAAGGCACAGTTTATGAACTCTGTGGGAGCTTACACTACAAAGCAGTGCCTTACACAGTGCATACAGAGCCATGTTGTCTGTTGATGTAATCACCATGCCAGAACTAATTAAACTCAAAATGGTATTTTCTGGATAAGGCAATTGCAAAGTTCTATAAAGAAGAGCAAACTGTATCTGATCAGAAAACCTCTTGCCCAAAATGTCTTATTGTACATAAGGTCAGATCTGGCTCATTTTTTGGGAGCATGGTAAATGTAATTTTTCCTTTCGTCTATTTAAAAAAAATAAAAAAAAAAATACAATCTGTGTAAATTGAATAATAATATGCAGACAAGTATAATTTAAGAATATGATATTCTTAGTTTACCTTTTGTCCTGACATGATGGTAGATTATGGCGTGGCAATTTCAAAAGCACAAAGCTGGTGGGAGATTTTAATATTTTAAAACATAAAATCATTAATTTTGCAGAAAGTCAAGGCTAAAGGGAATTTATCAGTTAAAAAACTTGTAGTGGTGTCTGTGTGAAAAAAACTACTGGGCATTTGCTCTTCCACCCTGTCAGTTTGATTGTTCATCAATTGTCTGGGAAGTTTGTACTGGTGTAAGAAAGGGACTTTGTAAGAGCCTACAAAGGGAATGTGAATAAGTAATGCTTGGATTATAGACTGGGCTGGTAATGCATGGTAAAATAGAAAATGTGGTATTCATATATATTCATATATATATATATGTGTTAATACAGAAGTAGGGGAAAAAAACTCTTACTTACCAATGTGTTATTCTACAGTGGAAATGGTATGGTTTAAAGTCTTACAAATTCCTTACAATTTTAATTGAAATGAATTTTAGAGAAAACGGTATTGTTTTCTCTAAACAAGGGCAGCATTATTTTTGAAGTGCTACCAGGCAAAAATCAGATCAATTTCTTTACTGCAACATTAACTTTAAGCTTATTATCTAGCATGCAAATATAGCAAACAAACAAAAAATACATCTGGAACAAATTTAGTTATATATATTAAGACTAAAAAAGTCTAAAATCCATTCAATTTATCACACCCTAACCACACAGTAGAAATGCTGATTTTTGAGTGAAATTAATTCTGCCCCTCTGCTGAGCAATATGAGGGATATACGTGGCTCTTGCAGATGGTCTGGCAAATGAAGAGCAAATAAGTGATGCTGAAGTCTATCTTAAATATAGTTATGTTACTGATATATGCCAATGCTCAAACAGATTATAATCCTCTAATCTATCACAGGATATTTACTCTGTAGCAATGTTTTATTTTGAAAAAAAATCTTTTTATGAGTTGATTCCACAGATTTTATCTCCTAATACTTATAAGTGTTTCACTGCACAGTCATGGGCAGCTATTTTGACAGTGAGCATTTTTTTTAATTTTTATTTCATAATGTCATAAACAAACGAATGAACCAACCCATGGAAAAGTCTATATGCATGCTTTCCACAGATTATTGTTTGCACCATTATGTCCTAGTTATTTCACAAAAATGTCTATTTTCTGGGATCTGCTTTATAAAAAAAATTGCTTCCCTAGTTGCACAAGCCTCACAGCAGACAACAGCCACAATCTAAAGATTTTATATTAGGTAGATAAAATGGGGGGGGGGGGGGGTGGGAAATGAAGGAAAAATACCTACCAGGGATGTGGGGTTTGCTTTTTTCCCCAGGGGAACGAGATTGACCCTTGAATGTTCCATAAGACATTGCAGAATTATCAAAGAAAAATGTAAAATACTAATATGTATTTTTGGCCCTACCTCTTTTATATAATTTATCCACAGTATTTGCTTGAACTAGAAGAATCTTTTTGAAGAAATTATATTCCAAAACCATGCAGATTTCAGACATGTATTGATCAGCTTTGCAAATCAACTCTCAAAACCTCTTTTTATGGCATATGATTGTTATTCAGAAATAAAGATACAATTTACTGATTCATTTTTTGCAAATAACTACTCAGAAAACCTCTCACTATTTTAGGTGTCAGGCTATTCATGAACCAGTCCTAATGTTCTTACACAATGTCTTTATGGACAATATTCAGGCTAAATTTCTTAGCAAACTGTTGGATTTAACTCGACGCTATCCATGATGCTAGGTCCACAAAGTTCATTGTGTTTTTTCTCACTTCCTAGTTACTTGAGGGAATAATTAGCAAACAGATACAGCAGTCTTTAATAGGTGATGTGCCTGGCTGAAATTAGACAGTCTTCTGGACTGCAGATGTTTTATTGTTGGTGACATCTTACAAACAAGATAAGGGCTCCCAGCCTTTACCTAACCTAAGATTCTATGGTCATTTTTTTTTTGTGCCATTATTCCAGGTGTCTTTTTTACAGATTTGTGAGTTTGTATAGCTTTTACTTCTATATAAATTAATAATCAAACTACTTAAAATACACAGAACTAAGGATTTACAAGTGAATCTGAAGTTATGTAAATGCTAATTCATTTTTATAGTGTATGCAATGATTTCTTCCAATAATGACATTCTAAACTCTAAAGTCTATATTTCTTTATAAAAATAAGAATTAAAATTGTTTTGCTTACCTGTTCAGCTACTGTAGTGTAAGTTATTGTGAACCACTTTTAAAGACCTTCAAGAGCATATGCTGGTATTAAAGGGTTTGTATATATTTGTAACACAAGTTTATTGATTGTCCTGAAAAATTACATGGAGAACAGTTTTAAATAATATCAGTCAACAGATTTGCTCTTATTTTTAGGTCAGGATCAAGTACAGAGCAGAACAGAAATAGTTTTTTAAGTGAGTTTTAGTCAAGAACAGAGATTTGAAACAAGATAAAAGCCCCTGGTTGTGTCATCATCTCACCTAGATTGGTCCTGTATTCAGGAGAACACTTCGACACAAAATTTACTTTTTAATATAATGGTATTTTGCTTTCACCTTACCCCAAATTGGCTTTCCTACTGCAGCTGTTGTGCTGCTGTTGTCAATTAGAAAATATCTAAAATAATAATAAAACCAGGTATTGTTCTGAAAGTGACAATATCTTTGATTGACATCTGAAATATTACATAGAGAAGTACCTCTATAAATACAAATATATACAAGTAATGAAAAATATGGTTCAGCTGTGTTGTTTCTCTATGTTTCTATTCTCCCCTAGAAAATGAACTTTGGCTTTTCTCTTTGGAATACTGTGCTGGGAAAGTTCAAAAACTATCTTCCATCCTGAAGTCCAACAAATCTGTAACATCCATGAAGCACAGAAGAAATGCTTCTAATGAAAAATCTGTACTATGGTGGAAACTTAAATTCTTTAAAACAAACAAACAAACAAACAAACAAAAAAAAAAAACCACCCACCAAAACACACCCACATACACAGCTCCCATGCTGTGGTCTGTTATACAGAGGCAAAGACTTTGAGATGAAAATGTCTGACATAGTAAAGATCCATGATCAAGGGCATGTTTCAGAGATTTTAATGTGCTGAGGACTGATAGGTTATATTTGCTAAGAGCACAGGGCTGTCACTCCCTGTCCTTGCAATATTATACCATACTTCAGGCATTTTTTAGACCATTTAAGGTTGGCTCTGACAACCTTATCTTAATTTAAAAATCTGAGACCATTGAACAAAAATTAGAGTCCAAGCTTAGATAAGGTAATACTTCCAAAGAGCAATCGACTAGTACATCATATATTGTATAAAGCTAAAGAAATAATGATCAGAGATGAAGACTGGGAAAAAATGTATTAATGAATTTATGATGAGTGTGGTTGATACGAGATTTTTAGAAGCGCTACCTAAACAAACACAGAAAAAATCAACTGAAACTTTTTATTTGAATATGGATTTAATACTTCATATGGTGCTAAACGGATGCTAATATTTTGCTATGTGTTTGGGCATAACTCAGTAAAGAGATTCTGGGTTTGTCCATTTTCCAGAGCCAAAGATGGCAAGCTCTTCAGGGGTCTTTGCTGTTTCAGCATTTCAACCAATTCAGTACATGTATCATTTCATTCTCCAAATATACAACATGAGAACAAAGCAGGAGAAAATTAATAGTGACTCAAAGAATCTTTAAGTTGTCAATAAATAACTAAAGTGGGGAATTGGTGAAATTCTCAGAATCATCAGAGGGTAAAGCTCTAAATGGTTTTACAAAGACAGCAGTAAGAGGATCTGACAACCAGTTTTAAAATGTAACCACACATATTGCTGAACAGAGATGTTTGGAGAGATTGCTTAGATGAGATCACTCTAGACAATCCTTTAATTATCTTAAGAAATAAAACTACAAATATTTTTTTCCTCTTTGTTTAAACTCTGTAACTAGATAAAATGCCTACCCAGCAAACTTTTAAGACAAAATCAAATGGACAGACTTGTCTATATTGGACACTTTTTTCTTAGACAAAATGCAAATTCATGACTTGAACAGCTGCATGAAAAATATATTTTTGAATATATATAAAGCCTATAATTATTAGTAAATACATATTATATGTGCTATATATATATATATTTTGCATCTATATGTGTAGTATATTATGGGCTTTATATATTACATATATGATTTTATATGAAGCATGAGTTTATGTACAAGGAGACATGTAACTGAGCAGACAGTTCAGGTAATATAAAAGTTACCTTATTGTGGAGTCTCCTTGCTCATGATATTTTGCCATCTTTTGACAACCTATCAGCCACCATTCCTAATCTCTGGCTGTAGAGGTTTGATGATAAGGCAGGCCATCCACTGCTTTTCTTCAGCTACTTGTATTTTTAAGGCAGTGTCAATAACTGGAGATGTTGGTTATGCATGTGTGAAACAGAAAGGAGGGAATTTTGTGCATAGTTTTAGCTTCTTGATGCTTTATTTTTTTATTTTATTCTTTTGTGTGTGTTCATGTAAGATCACTAAAGGGATTTTAGGCTATGACTGTCAAATAAATTTCTGTTTCTAGGGAGGATGCTAGATATAAGAAATAATTAGAATGTAAGAAAACTAAATTGAAACAGATTCATTTAAAGAGAAGCAACCTAAGCTGTCAAATGGCAGTCTTCACAGAATCATTTGTGAAACATTCACTTTGAAGTTCACCAGAGAATGAAATAAAAGTCTGTTAAGGAGATTGTGATTTAGCCAAGGGTGTGCTGCTCTGCTGGTGGCTGACATCTGATAAGCAGTAAAAGTTCACTACACTTCAAGTGTTGGGTTCTTACTTTCACTCTGATGAGGTCATCCCATAGCCAAGTCACTTCATATTTCTCTTCTCTGATACTCAGATTTAAATGCTGCAAGATTTGTTCTTACTTTCTTAATCCTGGAAATTAAATTTTTGGAGAGGATGTGCAAATGTAATACATAAGAATTTTCATTTAATGTAATTTCTTGATCTGTCTGTTCTGGCTTTTTGTCAGGGTGAGGAAAAATGATTTCTGTGTTTACACTACAATCAAAAGCATTTTTGTCACTTATTTAATACTATATTAACTTGATAAACTATTCCATAAACTTTAGCAGAAGAACATACTTTTCAGTGAAAAAGTTAGCAGCTTTAACCAGGATGCCAATTGAGATGTCAAAAAGAAAGTCTGCATATCTTTATAATAACATTGATTTAATTTGTCTGTGAAGTTAGTTGGAAAAAATGTTTCATTCAGAATAAAAATGGATTCAGTTCTATCAGTCAAGGGTCTAAACCCACAATGTGACCTTATTTTGACTTTGTAATTAGGAAAACAAAATTATATTGAGGGTTTGTTCCACTGGGAATATGGTGCCATAAGTCTCATGTCTGAAACTATGCAGAAAGCTTTCATCATAGTCTCTTTAGGTCAGCCCTGAAGGACATTTGCTCAGTGCTTGTATCCCTGTAGAAATCTTTTCTTCTTGTCTGAAGTGGTAAAAGTATCAAATACGTTATCATTAAAAAATAGAAATACAAAAATGCAAGTGTTTAATTGAATATGAATTGCTGCTATCATAAGACACTTGAAACCAGGTCATGCCAAGCTACAGAGGAAAGTTTACCTGTGGGTAGATTTGTCAAATGCTTTAGGTGGGTTCAGTTCCTGAATACAAGAGTACTTTGGTATAGACAAAGTCTTCATTAGACTCCACAGCTTCAACCTTATCAGTTACAATTGTAAGGATGAGAATTTTCTCATTCTATGTTGTTTGCGCAATGAAACTAAAAGCTGCTTTTCAGGAGTCAATGAACACACCCTGGGAGAGAGGTTATCACAAAAGATGAGCTCTTTTTCAACAATTTTGATGCTAAAATTTCTATAAATTTTAACTAGCTTAGGTTTTTCTATCCTCCCCTTATCTTCCTCTCAAATCTATACCCTGTTGGGATATATTCTCTCCATGGAGAAATACAGGTTTTTGCTCAGTTAAAAAATGAAACCACCAACAATTATAAAAATAATTGTTAAAAGAGCTGTCAATTTATTTCACACTGCATTCTAGTGAGACAAAAGTAAAGCACAGATAAAATAACATTTCCTTTTGCAGATATAAAAACAATTTATCTGGGAATACGTTCTGTCATAGAACAAAGATAAAATCTTTCATATTGTGAAAAGTAGGCCCTTTTTCTTTTGTTGTTTTATTTGCTGATATCCTGTTTCCAGACAAAAAGATGCTAAGTTCTGCCAAAGAAACTGGCTTACACTTTAAAAAAAAAAAAAAAAAAAAAAAAAAAAAAAAACCCCAAAAAAACCAAACAAAAAAACCCTAAAAAAATGTTGATTTGGTGTTTTGGCTTGGCTGGGTTTTATTGTTGGTTGATTGGTTGTTTTGGGTTTTGTTTTTTTGGGGGGTTTCTTTGGGTTTTTTTTTGTTTTTGGGTTTTTTTTTTTTTTTGTTTGTTTGTTTGTTTTTTAATGTGGGCATTTTCCAACTTTTTATTTGGCATTTATACAGCTTGAATCCAGCTTGTGTGAGATCTTTATCTTCAGCTTTAAAAGCTAGTCTCAAGACTGAAACTTGTATATTTTTGGTCTGAATCTTTCATCCTAGAACACAGATGATAATGTCATTAAAATTATGTGTTTGTGTCCATTTCATATGAAACATGGCATCTATAATTTAACATCTTGATGAGACACAGGTTGTTCTCTGGTCTAGCTCTGTTGCTGCTCTAGAAAAGCTTCTTAACAATAAATTAATTAATATAGATAACAAGTGTAAATATTTAGTTATATCTGCTAAGATGTGCTTGAGTAATAAAAATATTCCAGGAAACAAACAAGTAAAATTTTAATAAATATGACAGTAGTTAATCTGTGCTTTCAGAAATGGGTACAAATACAGGAAAGTCGGTAGAGGGAAATGTTTGGGGTATAGTTCATAGATAAGTAACATGGAAAGTGTCACACCTTCCATATCACTGGTCCGTCTTTCAAACCTGATTTCTATTGCTGAGCATTTGCTGAAAAAACCTATCTGCAAAAAGTATTTCTTTTAGAAATTTAAACACCTTATAAACTTTATGAGAAATGATAAAAATAAACAGCATCTGTTACAGAAAAAACAATATTTGCCAATGTGAGTAGTAAAACTTGAATGAATAGCACTCTAAGTTTATAATTAGGAGACAGAAGTACTAGATGGAGTCCAGATTAATCCTAATTTCACTACTTCTGATTTATCTGTTTTGAAAACTCTGTTTTGTTATAAATACAATCAAACCATGATTTGGCCTCATAAGAGTTCCTCAGAAATACTGCTTGCTTTTTTTCATGGCATGCTTTTAGAAAACCACTCTTTTTCCTTCCCTTTTAAAGTTTTGCATTTTAATGGAGTTCAAAGTCTTAAACAAAAAATTTTGGGAATATAGGGAGCAAAGAGAAGATGAAGAGCTTATTGTCCAGATGGTATTTCTGCTTGGTGTTTCTGCAAGGTCTTGTATATTCCATTCAGACTCCAGTACATGCCCTGTTCTCTCTTTTTTGGATTTTTAGCTGCTTTTTTTTCAAAACTTGCGTGTTCTACACTTATTAGATCAGTGGAAGTGCTGAGCATGACATTGATAATGATGTATGAACTTCCCTTTTAAGGATGATATTAAGGTCTGGAGGACCACTGATCTTCCCTATGAAACTTTTTTGGGTTATTTCACTTCCAGAAGATTCATTACAAGCCTCACTATTGTGCTGGGATCTTCCACAAGCAGTTTAAGATATTCCCTTGGGGTTTAGATATTATTCTATTCACTCAGCACTCAACTACTTCATTGGTAGCAGGGAATTTTGTCAGGATAGCAAAGCACATTTTCAATCCCTTCTTTAAAGCAGACCTTTATTTTTAATAGTACCTTCTCTGTTTATGCTAGTACCTGTACTTTACATACTATTTGTATTTTCTGCCCAGTTAGAGGGTACTAGGAGAGTTTATGAGCTTCTAAACAAATGCATTTAGTTCATGCACTGCAGAACACTAAATCACCTACTTTATGCTAAGTAACATTACCTATATGACCACATTTAAAGCCTCATAAAACTTGAGTACAACAGTCTTGTTGTATCAGAGCTTTCATTCAGATAGGAATATGCATAACTACCCTCTATAGCAGAGTGTGGTTGATGACACATATAGAAAATTAGACCCTCAAATGAAACCTCTTTAAATGGCCCAGCCTGTCAAAAGGCACCAGGGAAATCAGGAAGCTACTTGCCTGACATCAGCTGAGGATTTGGACCAGGAAAAATAGACAATAAAACTACAAAATTCTAATTCATAACTAACTTATTCTAGAAACTCAGGTCCATAATAGTAATCATTGCTATATGCACATCTGGAAATGAATAGAAAAGAAACAGCAAATCATCTGGAAACTTTTTTGTGGAAAGTACTTAATGAGGTTTACAGTAACTGAAGCAAAAAATAAATTAACATGAAAGGACACAAGTGAGTAGGCAAAGTAAACAGCCCATTTTGGGTTTAGATTTTTTTTTAAGTACCAATCCTAGAACTGTGCAGTCCCTCTAAAGCCATTGATTATAAAAAAATTAATTATTTGATTCAGGTTTGCATTTATTCTCACTATTTATTCTCTGTGCTTTTTCTTCTAACTTAAAAAAAGGAAAAAAAAAATGTGCTGCAAGTTAGAATCATGTCCTGAAACACTTAAACCAAGTTATGAAAACTAGTTATCCTTGCAGTTTCTCAAGTTATAACCCCTTTTCCTCCTTTTGCCCCTTCACAAAATCCATACCAGCTTTATGGGAGCAGCCCTTCAGACTGAAAAGACAGCCAGCTATAGAAGGGAGAAATCTGGGGTGGTACACACAGATTTTCAGTGGAATTTTAGGCATTTTAGGAAAGCCTGCTTGGACTCCAGCTGCCATTTCAGAAGCAGGTATCATTCCTCTATGTTCTGTGCCATAACTTCCAACAGTGTAATATCTCTTACAGCATCAGGAGTATACACGTTAAGACCTTGTTAGATAGGAGTTAAAAATTAATCTCTAAGTCTAAGACCTTCTTGTAAAACTTCTCTACAGCTGATCATGCAAAGTGTCACTGAAAAAAAATTAGCATAACATCTGGTTCAACATCTGAGGAAATATTTGCAGGCTTCAAGCGATATAGGGGTTTTATATTGAAATTAATACCTCAGCCATTACTGGTAGTAAGTCAAGATCATATTTAATAAAGAAATGCATCCCTCCTACACAAAAGGGACTGAGACCCCAACACAATTTTCTGCATTTGGACAGAGTAGCAGACAGCTCTAAGTAAATGCGTATCTGAAACAAGAGATTGCAATGCACAGAGTACAGATAAAGAAATATCAGTTCTCCTGAACACCCCATCAGTGCATCCGTCCAGTACTTGAATGCATCAGCTTGCTTAGCTCTGGGAGACTGAATCAAGTTATATCTATTACATTAGAAGTGGGATTAGCATAGTTTAGTCTTCTAATATAGCAGGATTATAACACTCTCTTCAAGTTCAGCAGTTTAAATTAATTCTATTTTCTTTTCTTTTTCCTTTGTCTTTTTCTTTTCCCCTTTGGAAGTATGAGATAAGAGACATGATTTATCAGAGTGGAATTTGCTTTTTCTCAGAACATCCAAACATATCATCAACATATGATAGTACAAAAAGTGGGTTCAAAGGGTTAACTCTGGTAATGAACTTGAAGAAAAGGTAATGTTGGCCACTAAGATAGGAAGGAAAAAAAAATCTTGTGGGAATTTTAAGGTAGGATTATCTACAGTTTGTACAGAGAGGAATACACCTACAATGACCTTAGTAAGAAAGACTGAATAATTAATTATCTATCACAGGTGACTGAATTTTCATGTCAGAAGAGATTTATGCTTTTCAAACCATATAATTAAAACAACAGAAGCTTTGAACACAAAGCCTTTAATTTGCTGATAGTGCTTTTAATAGCAATATATTTAGAAATCTAAAAGAAACACAAAATCTGCCAGTCAAGTCAATATGCATAAAAGTGTTAATAGCAACCTGAAGGATGCAGCGAGACTCTTAAAATTCCTAATCAGCTCAGAGGTTTCACAGTCTAATAGTCCCATTTCAAGACACAGTAAAGTTGTATTCCAGGAGTTTCAGATGCAAAATATTATGTTATGGAATTAGCACCTAATTTTAAATTAGTGGAAAAATGAATCTTTTTCTTGATCTTGCTGTGTTTTGTAGCTATGCTGCTGGGGGTTTTTTTTGGTTTTTTTGGGTTTTTTTGTGTTTTTTTTTTTTTTTTTTTGTTTTTTGTTTTGTTTTTTGTTTTTTGTTTTTTTCTGGATGGAGCTGACCAAGCCATTCCACTGTAAGAAGACAAGTGGAGGAATTTCCTGGGAAAAGGTTCAACTAGCAGTTAAAATCATCCAGGATTAATCTTTAATAGTGAAATGAGATAAATACCTCCAAAGGACAATTATTTTTCATTTACCTTAAACATCTATCTTTATTTACCTTTATTGTGCTAAATTGCCATCTAGAGGTGTCTATCTCACCAGTGACTTTACAGAGAGACTGGCATAACCAGGATGCTTCCCTGGGGATAGCCAAAGGGAAGAGAGAGGAAGTCTCACTATGGAGTCTCACTCGGATGCCTTCAGAGGTCTGAAACTAGTCATGAGACTCGATCCTGCCTTCACTCAAAAGTTTTCTTAATTCACCAAAGCACAATGTTACTATTTTTATCATGCTGTTTCAGCCTGACTCTGGTAGTCAGAGTCAGGCTGAAATAATACATTTATACATTAAAAAATTAACTTAATTCACAGAACTGTTAACAGTTTTATTTTGTCTTACGGAATAATTATGTGTGAGGCAAATCGAAAAGACAAATTTCCCTCTGTGTTCAAACATTTATTTTATTGTCTCTAGGTTACTTTGCAAGGAAGCTGAGTAAAACTATAGTTTTTCCAACTTTCTTAGGAACTCCAGAGTGTTTTGAATTTGCAAGATTCTCGGATGCTAATTAGTTGAAACATTAGAATTAGTTCAACAATGCTGTCTGCAAAGTCTAAGAATGCTTGGATACATTTACACTGAATAAATACAGGAACAGCTATTAAAAGTCACTTAAAGTAAGATACAAATTCGATCAACAATTTGCTATAGGCTGAAATATCTCACAGAAACAGGTATATATTTTGATATGGCAGGGTATATACATATATATATGTATATATGTCTGTGTCTGTGTTTGTATATATATATGAAACAAAAATTTGCAAGACCTATTTAGGAAAAAAAAAAAAAAAATAAAAGAGAAAAGCTTTAATGTAGTTTGATAGTCAGCTGCATGCATCCTATTACCAGAATGTACCAACATCCTTTCAACAGTGGCACAGTTATTTAAAAAGAAAATACCATGAAATGTAGGACCAGTGGAAGCTCGTGTCTTTCAATTCATTGTCAAAAAGATCAAAAAATCAACTATAATACATATTTATTTTTCAAATTTATAAACACAAACCAAGATGAAAAACATACCCAAAATAAAACTCACCATGCACTGATTTATTGTTTGGAGTTATCAGAAAGTAATATTTCATGTATTCATTAAAATTCAGCTCTAGGGATGAAAAAAAAAAATTATGCAGTAATCAGCTGTGAAGTGGTAGTAGCATTTTCTTATGTGAGGACAGCAAACTCCATTTAAGAGACTAATTATTAGCCACATGAGGAAAAACATTTATGAGTTAAATGGGTTACTGTTCTGAGTAGTACTCAGTACTTATTAAAATTACAAGCCATCAAAAAAATGCTTGGAAATGCTGACAAGAATGTGAGATAAAGAAAACTTTCTTTTTGCCCCTTTCATGTAGACTATTGCTATTAACATATAAATTAATAATATACCTTAGTAATTTTAGTCCATATAATTAATCACTGTAGGTCCTGATGTGGGCTTGGCTTCCCTCCAAAAGGTCAGGAGAGCGAGTACACTTCATGCCATACTCTATTTGCCCAAGCACCATTAAGACAGAAAAACAACTTCACCCCAGGTGCTGTGAAAAAGCTAAGTTTTTAAGGAGCTCATCTCTAACAGGGAACCTCTTTCCTTCTAGCATTTCTGGTTCTGTACGTTTGTGTGAGTATGAAATATTGCGAACAACTAGAAATTGCCAGTGCAGATAAGGTAGTTCTGACAGTTCCCACTATGCTTTTAAAATTCATAAGACTCTTAAACCATGAGTCAGAAGAACAGAAGCTGTTTCTCCTTGGCCACTGGAGTCATCTGATAAAGCAGTGAAAATGAAAGGCTTGAATATCATGATCCTTCTCAGGAACCTTGCAAGTATCAACTGCTAACGTTGTTTACACATCCTCCTAATACCGCAATTTATTGGAATAATTACTAAGCAAAAATACTCCTACAGGGCAGACTTTCTTTACAGTATTTCTGCTTAATAGATGTCCTTTATGTCTCTTAATAATCTGAATAAATAAAGCTTCCTTCCATCTCTATCCCCTTCGTCTCCTTTCACACCACAGCAAGGTTTGAGTGGGATGGATCAGTATCACTAGGCAGCATTTCTGGGGTGTTACTCATGAGCATGCAGCCATGGCTCTCTGGAATTGCTTCACAATAAAAGATTTTTGTTGCTGCATACTTCAAGCTATTGTTGCATTTCCAAAGATTACCAGAAATAACAGGAGGCCATGAAAAATAAACGTCAGGCAAGCCTGAAAATTCAGTCAGCATTCATATGAGATTTTGCAAAGTACCTCTCTCATCATTTTGAAATGTTCCTGGGTGTTTGAAGAACAATAATTTAAAAGAAAAGTGCCAAGTTGCTGTAAAAATCTTACAAGTTAGCTTCATGGCAAGCATGCATCATATCTCAGCCATCCTCAAAAAAAAGAAAATATGAGTCAGTGTGTGTCAGCAATCAGACATATTTTTCTGTCAAGCAGATAAATGCCTGACATCTTTCTGTCACTCCTAACTCTCTGTCAATTTTCTTGGGCTCTGTTTATCTGCTGTGATCCTACATTTCCTGCAGGCCAGTGTGGAAAATCATAGATCCTGCTGCTGCTTTAGGCTGACCTACATTCCCCAAAAGATTAGTCAGCCCAAAATACCATCTTTAACTTTCTGGGACACTTCTGTACAACAATAAGCTTCACGAGGAGGAAAATACATTAACACAAGCTCCAGTTTGCATCAGTTTTCTCTCCTGGCAGAGTCTCTGAAGTAGCAGTGTCACTGAGGGGCAGGCGCTGCTCTCAGATCTTCTGCTGAGTGGTGTTTGACTGGTGATCGCTTGCCTTTTAACTGCCTTAGAAAACAGCAGCAAAGCAATCCTGTCAGTGCTGTTTTATTTGCCCCAAAAAGGGGCCATGTGGCCTCTTGGAAAAAAAAAAAAAAAAAACCAACAAATAAAACTCCTAATTAGATAACGATCAAAGTCTAGAGGACACATCAGCTCCTTTGTGCAAAATAGATGCAGGGAAACAAAAGATTCTTGCAATGTAGTCTCTGCTTGCTTCAGTTCACCAAATACTGCATTCTTGTACATAATGTTCACTATCAATGCAATTAAAGAAATGCTGGATAGGAGTCCCTGAGCCTCATTTGTGGGAGTAAACTATGTCCTTCCTAGGGAGTACTAACTGAGGGTGTGGGTTGGGGATTCTGGGCCAGATTTGTAAGTATGTATTATTATACATTAGGTGTATAAAATGAAGGTCTACCTGTGTGCTGGGTGTCTAAGGTCCTGGCTAGACATGGAGATCTACTTAATCTGTTGGGGAAAGCTGCTAGGCCACCTAGGCACACTGAGCTCTACCTCAAGTAGAGCTTGCATTAAAGTTACCAAAACTTAGTGCTTACCTGCATTAAGGCAACTAAACAGCTCTCCATTCACAATATGGTCATATTTTACACTCAGAATTTTTGAAATAATTTTTTTTTTTTTCAAACAAAAAGTGTTTGCTTAATGTGGCAAGTTTTGAGAAATTTTGGGGATGAGGTGCAGACATGGTGATACAGAGAAGGAAAAAGAAGGAAAATGTATGAAGTAGTGACATTTTGAAAATTATTTTTCATCTATGTAATTTAAAGGGAATCAAGTACAACGTGTTATAAGACTGTTTCAGTATGTGGCAGCTTTCCAAGTTTGTTGTATAAAAAATTGTGACTAAAAGCAGAAAAGGATTGTGTAAATGTTATTCACAATAATATTTAAGTTATTAAATTTGCAGATCTTTCTTCATAATATCCTAGTATGATTATATCTGTACAGAAATATAAATGAAAGTGATACCAATAGTGGAACAAGGCATAGAAACACTTTATAGGTGAATGACAACAGAGAGGAATTTGGAACCCTGTGACAGCTGTCCCACCTGAAAGTGACTCTGGCTGCCTTCTTCATGAGCACCTCTATCAGCAAACCCCAAACAGGGAACCAAGCCAAGCACAACATCAGGTCCTAATCAGTGGCAAAGCCTGTAACAGGGTGCTAGCCACAAAACTAGACTGAGGTGTAAATACCCAGGGATGATATTCATTCTTGCTTCAGTGGTGTCAGGTATTAATGCCTACTTACCTTGTGTCCCAGTTTTATGCTTTTCACTTGATTTATGAATCCCAGTTGTAGCACCCTGTTGCTTCAGCACAAAACAATCTGAAGTGAAAAATTAATTGCCAGAAAAACTCCACTGATTTTAGGTAATCCTGCAATGCTTTAGTGACTTCTCAAGATGCTTGGACCATTACTATCTCAGTAGTTTTGAACAACTTTTAGGCTTTTCTCCCTGTCATGAATGAAATAATTCCTAAAACAATACTGTCATAGTCTCCTAAAAATATTTTTTACAGACACAGAGGTTACTCACAACAAAAGAAGAAATACTCAGTTCTCATAGTTTACCAAATCAAGAGTGAAGATGCTCTTAATTTATTAATGAAATAAAATTTCTACCAACCAGTAAGCTATAATTCCAAATTCAATAGCTTTTTTATTAGATATCCAAAAAATGTTAATAAACAGCTACACATTTCTAAAATCTTTCTGGAATTAACTACAAGAGCCATACACACCCACAGCCAAGCTTACAGAGGGTGAAGTCACACTTCAGGAGCTTGCTACTAAAGAATAAATCTGCCTATAGAAGATAGAACATGAGGCACCATAGGAAAAACCAGTAACAAAAAGATAATTAATTCATAAAACTGGAAGGGGAAATCTGAAAATTGTGTGTTTATTGTCTTATAATATTTATTGTCAACATAGAGAGGCAAAGCAACAAGAAGGTAAGCAGCAGCCATAGGGGTGGGTTATATTCTCACAAAGCAAAGAAACCTTGTATTACTGTGTTCTGAGCAGGCAGTAAAGACTTGAAGTCTCATAAAGTGTTCTTTGATTGCTTTTCATTTTGCAAGGCTTTGCATTTTCTGCTGTCTTTTGGAAAAACACTCAAATATTATGAAAAGAGGGAGGGAAAATAAATAAAGATCAAAATGTAATCTGAAATAGACTGTGGCCATGGCATTTCTGTTCTGAGCAGGCAAAATATAAAATAATAATAAAGAATAATCAAGAAGCACAGCACCCTATGGAAATTTCAATTTCCAGATGAAAGAGGTCTACAGGTGGGTATCCAAACAAAACAAATCTTTTAAAGTTCACTAAGTGTGATGAATGTGTTATTATTAAATTGTATGAGTGCCTATTTTTACGTTATATAACTAATTTCAGCACTATGTTTGAAGCATGATCATTTTTTTTTTAACTTAACCCCATAAGAAATGTGTTTTTGTTAGCAGAACTGCAATTCACCAGGCAGCAGTGCAAATGCTGTAGACATATTACTTGTGTCCTATAATAAATGTAATGAGGCAACTTCTCATGGTTCTAGGCCAAGAAATTAATAAACACTTGGATAAATTAAAAGCAAGACAGTCTTTGGAAAAAGTTCCTGAGGAAGGAATATGGTTTTAAATTCCTCACTTCTGGGCTCTGACTTGGCATTTTGTTGCTCTTTGCATTCCAAAGGCTATAGGAAAACTCATGAGACCTCCTTGCTTCCTTGGAAAGGAAAGGAAAATATCACCTCCATAGAATAGCTAGGCCTAAAAATAACTTCCATTGAAAGATATGTAAAGAAACATACAAAACATATCTCACATATATAGTTTATACATCTGCTAAAAATATTGAAATAATTCAAGTTTCCTGTGGAGGCAAAACCAGAAGTTTTTCTGAAAATCTTTCAAAGTGTACTGAGTGAATAAAGCCTCATGCAAACTGGATAAAGAAACACATAAAACAATGAATAAAATTCATATTTTCCCAGGGTTTGTTTCCTACCCTGGTAAGCCCTCATTCTAAATGTCTTTGCTCTGCATATGGCACCTTATAAGTTGGATGACCTTTTTCAAAAAAACAATAGCTCATTCTTGAAAATAGTGACAGTGTGCTAACCTGCCAGAGACAGCTGCCATAAATAAGGCTTTCCTCTAGCTTCCTAATGGGAACAATTTGTGTTACTTGTTTTACAGCAACATGCAGAATAATTAATGCAGTTTTGTTTAACAAATTAATTGCAAAACAATTCATAACACAAGCATTTACAAGTGGAATATCTAGGTTATAAAATATTTCACAGATAATGGCTACTTTATAATTAGAAATATTTAGCAGATACTACTGACTCCTTCTCATGGTGAATGCAGGTATTTGTGAGACAAGACAACCTTTGGGTTGCAAAGAGCAAAATTCAACCCCAGCCATACATGAAAAGCCAAGTTGCTACCTGGATTCTCTATCTATTAGTGTTCAGATTTTCCCTATTTGTCCTCCTTATAACATTGCTAGAAGGATTAAAATTATAATTTAGAAAAATATAGGTGCAGTTACAAGGACAGGATGTCTTAGTATTCTTCTGATTTTTTTAATTATGTCTTATAAATACTATTGTCTGAGCTACAGACTGGAAAACAAGAAACCATGTCAAGGAGTGAGTAGAGACTTACTCTTATCTTTGGAAACAATTTTGGAGTTCTAAAATGTTGAAACAACAAAACCAGTGAGCCATGTTATAAACAAGAGGCCACCTACATTATGAAATTCCATTGCTCAGAATACCCAAAATAGATTAGAAATAGTATTTGGTGCACCTAAGATTGTACACTCTCCAAAATTATACTAAAAAGAGTTTTTGCTTAAATCTGAACCTAAATATCCCTGTTGCTCGTTAATCTACAATACAGATACTAAATAAAATCACTCATACAAGTTCAGATTAGTTTAGATTAGTTCAGATTTCTTTAAGGAATATATGAACTTTCAGAACAAATTAACGTGCTCACACACACATAAAGGCAAGGAAATGTCTGAAAGAATAATTCTGATCTGGTCCAACCTCCCTGCTAAGGCAGGGTACCCTAGAGCATGCTGCTAAGGATTGATGGCTTTTGAATGTCTCCACAGAAGGAGAACTTCACAACCACTCCGGGTGAGCTGTTCCAGTCCTCTGTCACTCCTCTCTCACTCTCACAGTAAAATTCTTCCTCATGTTCAGATGGAACTTCCTGTGTTTCACTGTGGTCATTCAAGATGACAAAAAAAGAATCACAAAACAAATCCCTCTTATTTTGGGAACCAAACAAAAAAAACAAAACAAAAGTTGTTGCACAGATAAGTTCTGAGCTCCTAAAACTGCTCCTAAACTTTTTCAAGGGCACCCCTGACTACACCAGCTGAGCTTGCAGTCCTGGTGCTAGGCAGTCTGTATTGAAGCTCTCACTTCAAAAACATCTTCAAACTTCATTCGTTTAACAAACATAGTTGGTGTCTCTTCATTGCCTCACTGCTCATATTTAATATACTTCCTTAAGAATGTCCATGTGGCATCTGACAGCAATAGTTACTGCTTGACAGCTATGATCTCTTAACAGAGATCATAATTTTACAGAGATCTTAATTTTACAGAGAGGCACAGATCTTTGGATCTACCTTTCCCTCTCACAAGATATCATTTTGTAAATTCTCCTCCCTCCCCTCATTTCTCCTAGCTCCAAATAGACCTGGAGATTAGAGAGACACTTCTACATGACTTTTAGTCCCTAATAAACTTTCTCTAAGCAAAACACTCCCAGCTGTTACTTAGCTGCCATTCAAAGATGACAATCTTAACCAGTGATGTTCACATATTCTCCTAAAGACCCCACTGCAGCACCTCTATATGCAGGCCTCTTTAGGAAGATGTTCAGAAGGCTACTCCTCACCAGCACATTGAGGATCATTCTGTATTAGGGCTTCAGGTCTGTTCTTCCGGGACCAAATTCAGCTGGATAAATATCAGTCTTCAAAGGTAAACCCTGCTCCACCTCATATTACTGTCTCCAGCAAATGCACTAGTGGTTTTCAAGACATTCTGACTGAAAATGTGTGGGAAGCCATAATTGTTCTAGTGTTTTATGTGGGGGGATGCTTATGTGTTTGAGCATATGTAGTTTGAAGGGTATGAAAATTAATCCATAGCTGGAGGTAGCCTACTTTCATTACTGCTTTCTGAGGTTTTCTGGAGACAAACATTTACTTAGAGTTTTAAAAGTCAGCAACTGAATTATGGTAACTGTTCTTTGGCTTTGCTGTCCTTAATATGTTTGACATTTTAGTAGTGGTTCAGCAAAATAAACACATAAAATTAAAATCCAAAGCCATTCAATGTTGTCTCAGATAGTAGTAAGACACATCACTTCCTTCATCCTATTCTTTTTGAAATAAACGCACTTATACAATTACAAAAGGAGCAAAGTGTTCAGTGCAAACAAAGAAAATCGATCAACTGAAGCAGATAACTCCTAGTTTGCACTCAGACAAGGGCACAGAGCATTAGGTCATTTTACAAAGGAAAGATGAAAACAAATCATCACCAATCAGAACAGAAAAAATCACAACAAATGAGAAATAGTGCTGTTACTGTAGCACTAATATAATTTAATAGGTGAAACAAAACTGTTTAATTTTCCTACAGAAAGAGTATAGATTATTTGACATGAGAAGATGCCTATCTTTTTAGATATGACCAAACTCCTGTGAAACACAAAGACTGTAGGAAATTGCTCTTGGGGAGCACCTGGGAGAGTGCTGTGTTGAGAGGGAATAGGATGTGAGGAATGTGTTATAGCACATCAGCTGGAGTAGATCACCCTCAAAACAGAGGATTCAAGTCTTGAACTGGGTTTGATGTGCAGTGAAAGTAAACAGGTAAAAAATGCTGCTAAGGAGCAATTAGATTTTTCCACCAGTGTTAAAAGTTGGTGCTTTCTAACATGAGCTGATTTCCTTTGAAATATTTATTTGTACACTCATTAGTTTTGTGTATGTCTGCAGAAGACACTGCTTTGATCCCGTGTTTTCCCTGCTTTAAGACTCATAGATCTGTCTTGGTTCATAGTGGTCTACTTGGGCAGAGATAATAGGAAATATGAAGCAAATAACCACTCCCACATAGTCCCAGTTGTAATAATATCTGAACAGGTCATTATCTTAAATACATTTATCAAAGACCTTATCAACGACAGATCAAGGACTCCATCATGAATTTTCAAGGCCCTTGATAGAACATTGTAGGTTATGTGGCTGATGCACCATGCCAGCAAGAAACAGAGCAGATAATACTGTGTAAAATTCTGTCACACATGCCAGGGTAAAATAAACGCACTTTACAGATAGTGGATTTGTATTGGACCACGTGGAAATTCTCCTCTAACCTTGGAGAGGTGGGGCTATCTGTAGTATTGTGTCAAGTTGTAGAACAGGGTCCTAAGGAAAATAAATTATGGACAAGGACTGGTTGCAAACTTTAAACCAGGTAAACTGGAAAGCATCTGGTTTTAGGCAGCTAAGCCCCATCCATCAACCAGCAGAAATTTTGTTTATGCCTTGTGTTAAAGGCAAATTCCAAAGAGCCAGTGGGTAACAAAAACCCACAACCTCTTAGAAATATCATCTGCATAAGAAAGAAAGCTAAATAATATCCACAAACTCACTGTGTAGACACTTAGATCACTGAACAAAATTTTGGTTGCTAATAAATTATTTGCCATTGCTAGAAAAAAAAATGATAACCAGCCATGTTCTGTTAATACATAATACATACACCAAAGTATGATCTGAGCCCTGAAGCCCTCCTCTCCAGATGCAAACCATCTAGGGATGATATTTCTGATTAAAATGTGGATTTGTGGATAAGTACATACAGAAGCAGTGGCAGCAGCTAATCCAAACAGAGAAAGAGAAAATTCTATCAAAACTGAAAAATGTCAAATTCAAAAATGCTAGATTTAGGTAGCTGACATTCCAACATAAAGTAGAACTAAATAAACTCTTTCAATTTAGATTTGAGTCTTTTGTGTTACTCTAGAACTCTCTTGTCAAATTTGCTTCTGTATAAATGGATCACATTCACATGAATAAGAAGATCTTGCTTAATCTCTGCCTAACTGCAGGCTCATGCATGTATTCAGTCCCTGTCGCCAGTGCTCCTAGCATGAGGGGGAGGAGCTGGGAGACAAGCATGGCCCCAAGGCAGGTTGAGCTTTCTCTATCTCTCCAATTGAGCAAGGCCTGGAAAATCACAGGAACAGCCTCACCCAGGAATCCCAGGAAGTATGATAGATGAGCCTGGTCCCAGACAAGAACCTCAGGAAAGAATTAAAGGACATGCCAGAAAACAGGAATGGAGTCAAGGGTACCTACATCAGGTCACACCAGAGCAGACAGCAGTGGCAAGACCAAGCACCAGTACTCTGAAAAATAGCTTGGGCAAGGAGGATGTGCCCAGTCTGAACCAAAACAAAGACCCCAGAGCAATGTGCAGAATCTTGCAGGGATTTTCATGCTGAGGCCAGAACTTACTGGTGTGTTCGGAGCCATGACGTTATTTGAGTTTTACTATTCCTCTAACATATTCACCTGTGACTAATTTTACAATATCAAAAAAAAAAAAAAATCTCTTGCAAATATAAAACTTGTTGCTTGGAGTAAGTGGACCTGCTTGATCCATCTTTCCTGGACTCCCACAAGGGCACCATTTCCCCATGGTGCCAGAGCTTCATTTAGGCTCAAACCTGAGCAGCTGGTAGGCTCAGCACCCTGGTCTTGGGCACAGTGCCCCTGTCAGAATAATCACTGTCCCTGCCCTGTTGCCAGCTCCAGGAGCAGCCTAGTCTTTCTGCTTACAGACATAAAATCACAGCAATCTGCAGCATGAAATGTCTTACTGGGAATGGTCCAGATATCATTGCTGAGAAATGTAAAAGCAGAGATGATCCAGACCCCAAGATCTCAGCCAAGAGGGGTGGTGGAGATTAGAGAGTCTCATTATGCCAAAATATAATTTACTTCTACAATAATTATCCCAGGTAAAGCAGAGATCATGCTAGTCATCAGTTCCAGAGAAGCTTCAAAATAAAAAAGAAAATAAATTGATTGACTAGAAATTTCAATTATGCCCCAAAATTGTGGTTCTTTCTCTTTCCATTGCCTATAGAGAAAATTTGAGATCATTTCCACAGACATAGTATGTATGTGTATACATATGTAGTATACGTATACTGTAGTATGTTAAAAAGTAATATGGAACAGTAGGAGAAGATTTGTGGAGTAAAGCACTTGATGCTGAGGAACTGATATGTGCTCAGTGTCTGGGGTATTTTATGTGGCTTGGTCCTAGTCTCACTGCCAGGAATGTACATTGGCATGTCTATCATTAGCAGGTACATTCTTGGAATAATGTTTTGCTTTAGCTGGGGAGGTCCATAGGGTGTTCTGAGGTTTCTCTGTGATATGAACTCAGTAAGTTCTGGATAACTGTGAGATTTGTTCAAACTAAGACACTAGTATGGATGTTTCCATAATTGTCTAAGGTGGATGAGGTTTATCCTGCTGTTACAGACACAGTGTCACGTATTGTTTTTCTAGCTGATTGCAAAGTAGTCTAATTTCTGCTCCAGTGGAGTGTTACCTGCAGGTAGAGGTAGATTAGATATCAGGGCCTTTACAAAACTCAGTTTTCTAAACAATTACATTTAGTTTAGTACTGCTGTCTCTGTGCACCTGTACAATAGGAGCCAAGCTCTTACAAATAATAATAACAACAAAAGCCCTCAGTCTCTTGTTTCTTTCATACTGTTACTTCAGTGTGAATGACTAAGAAGGAGAAGAAATGAGGCTCTCATCTTTGGGAAATCAGTTCTAAAATGAGGCTCTCATCTTTGGGAAATCAGTTCTAAAAACAACTCTTCTAATATCCTCCAAGTATTCTTCTTTTTTAATTTTCCTAGCTTTATTTTCTTGTTTCCTGCATATTCAGGAATGAAAATTTGTTCATTTATATTAAATCATTTCTTTTTACCATTACTCCCATGGTACATAATTAAAATGCCCTAAATGTATTATAACATATTATACTATTCTAATAATATTTAATATAATTTCATCAAAGTCCCTGATGTACCAAAATAGTCACAGAAACACATCTACATATATGCAGTACAATAAAAGCAATTTGTCCATACAGGAAGGTGACTGTGATTTCATAGTATCAGCTGCCTGTGCTGCCATGTGGGAGGAGTCCTAATTCACTTGGTGTCTTTGAAAGCTTGGTTTTTTCCATTTGCCCTTCTATAATATAGAAACCCCATTATTATCTGAAAAGGGAAATGCTGTAGTGAAATTACCTTTGATAACATTCCCAGTTGTCTTCATTTGAGAGTAGTTTTGATGGAATGAGCACTTGTTGGGGAACTCCCTATTTGGCAGTACCACCCTTTATGACAGGGAATAACACAGACAGGAAGAGGGGAAGGAAGTAATACTTTTTTGAACTAAGGAAAGTACAACTCTACCTTTTTATGTCATCTCTTCACTGTCACATTTCATTCTGCTCCCACCTCAGATGCTCCTTGAGGGCTTATTCTCAAGATTTGCATTTCTGGAAAACAGGCCTTGAATATTGACATTCCAAACTTGAAACAATTCATAACATTTAGCCATTTCAAAATCAGTATTGTCTTATGTAGTGAGTCTTTCCAGAAAGCAAGGGAAATAATTCTGGAGTTCTCTTCCAGAAAGAGTGAATATTTAAATAAATAATGCTGATGGATGTGTAGGATTTTCTCAAAACAGACAGAACATTGCAGATTGAAATATTTAGTATTGCTATTGTAAAGTCAGATTTTCCATTGACATCCATGTGGACAAGACAATGCCCCCTTTTAAAATTTTGGCAACAGTTACATTTAGCTTATGTTGACTCTTTAGCACAGAAATTACAGTCATAAATATAACTTCAACTAATAACAAGGTCCTTCATGGTTTTTTTTCCATTTACCTAATCATTTATATAACAAAGAGATTTAAGTTAAAAAAAAAAAAAATTGCTTCCATGAAGAAGAAATTAAGTCATTTTAGTGCATCATCCAGCTTAAGCAAAGCTAAATCTTACAAAAAATTGAGATCTATGAATATCTTATCTGTGATATTCCCTAGGATAAGAAATGAAAAAAGAGCCAACAGAAAAAGTAGTTCTAAAATTCAATGGGACAAGCAAATTCTGTGATATTAGCTGTCTGATTTTCTTAATTTCTCAAGCTAACTGTTTGAAGGAATCAAGAAATTTCTCACTGAGCCATCTAAGTCCAAGGAAGAGTTTGTACCATTTGTTTTTAATTCTCATCATGCATGTGTTCATAGTGGCATTTCATCAGATGTATCTCAAAGAAGACAAAAGTTTGTAAAAAGCCCTAACATCATGATTTAAAAAAAGGAATGTTAACTTCACAAGAGGCTGAATACAATATTGTAAAAAGATTAGTACTTGCTTTGAGATATGGTCGAGCACAGAATACCAGCCAAGTACTTATCATCTTTACAGGGGAAGCTTAGAGATGGAATTGTCCTTGGATAGGGAAATGTTGAAGTAAGGACACTTAGTCTGCAACTATTCCTATGTGAAGAGGTAGGAAGATTCCACAGCTGTAAAGATTCCACAGCCTCTCAGTTTCAGCCTGGGTGATTGATCGCTTCCTCTGACAGCCCTGACTACAGCTGTGGAAAGGCTTAGAGGTTGGAAGCTGGTCTGCATCGAACCCACTGGCTCCTAGGAAAGGATCCAAGGAATATCCTGTTAAGAAATAGAGCTTTTCTGACATGTCATAAACCACAGCAATGAGAACCAGATATCTTGTTGAAGTTTTTTGGCTGTGATACGTGATAGTGAAGCGTGGTCTGTCCGTGGCAGACTTACAGGTGAGATGGCATTAATCACCTCTCTTCAAGTGCCTGGTTACAAGTACTTTGTAATGTACATTGTGCACCTCTGTAGTGCTAAGAATGAGAAAATTCAAAGCATAAACTACAACACAGAGATGTTGTAAAAAGGAGATTTGTAACAAGTTGGAAAATAACTAATTTTGTAAAATTAAAAGTATGACATGATTAACTGGGAAGAAAATTTAAAATTTTCATTTTTTTGATAATCTTATTTGTGAAATCTCTTTAAGAAAATAAATATACAATAAGACATTTTTATTACTCTCAGTCTGTTGGTGCAAGTTAATAATATGTGCAAGCACTCACATTTTAAAGTATTTTATAACGTTTTGCCTTTATCTTTTTGAGATTTCTTTTAAAGATGTATTCCTTCCCTTTGCAGAGACAATATGAACTGTCTGAGCAAAAAAACTGGTCAAGATAGCAACTGGAAGGAATGAAACACTACTAGAACCTAGAGAGATGTGTTTCCAACAATCACCTTAATGAGGTGATTTCCCTTTGAAGTCTGCCTGACCCATGGGTGATAGTTTTCCAACAACTCCAACACTAAGAGCAGCTTGCCAATATTCTTGTCTTTTAAGACTCACTGTAACAACCATGTTCTGTGTTTTAAATTAAATAAATGTTCTACAGATATACAGCTGCAATGCTTCTCAGACAGAAGAAAATACTTTCGGTTCTTTTGACAATATAGGCCTTTCCCTCTTTATTTGAACTTAAGTCAGGGCCTCAGATGTGTCCTTAGTAAAAGTTTGGATTGAGCGGATAGTAAAGAATGAGTAGAAAAATAGTGCACCAGAGGCAGTGGGGGTCTTCACTCTGATTCATTGGTTCCAACCATTCAATTGTCTGAAATATAATAACAATTTATTTGAAGTTATTTTCTTTCTCCTCTACCATGTCCATAGCTATTCTCTATCTCATTTCTTTATCTTATATATATAAATTTTACATCTCTAGTTAGATGAACAAAAAAGATTGCTGACTTATAAGATCTGCAGCACAAAGCCATTTACTACTGTGATGTCTAATGAAGACTAACTCAAAGAAATATCTTTTTGTACGAGAATTTATTTTTTTTCATTTTGTAATTTTCTTTTTTAACTTGGAAATGTCTTAGTGAAACATTTCCAAAAAATCAGTACAGATAAGAAGATGCAGTGTGTTATTTTGGTTTAAACTTTGATTGAATATATAAAAAAAAATGAAATATTGGCAATTGTGGCAAGATAAAAAATGTTTGTGTTGGATTAAACCTTTGAGCAAGAAATTCCTTTAACTTTTATCTTCTCCTTACTTTTTCATTCATACTTATTCTACAAATTCAAAAAGGAACTCTGCACCCTGCAAATATTAAGGCCTAACACATACCAGAGTCAGTGTCAATCTGAATTCAGCTGAACCAAATATTCAGGGAGTTAAACATACATGTGAATGTGCTGGAGTGGGACCTTATAGGAAATCTTACTGAGGCAGAAATATAACCAATTTTTCTTTTCAAAAAATGGCAAAAATTGCTTAGATGGGACTTAAGCTTAGAAGTGATCAGCACATTTTTGAAAGTACTTTTCAGTATTTTTGAAAATGTGCTCCCTCAAAATGCCAATCACAGCTTCTGAGCACTTAATTTGCTTGGCAGTTTCAGTCCCCCTGCTGCCAGTGGAACTGCCTGGTGTGAGGTTGTGGTTGAATTTCTCACTGCTGCTTTGACAGGCTTCAGGCACAAGAGAGGTGCCATCAGTTCTCTGCAGATCATGCCGCAGCAAGAGTTGACCCAGTCGGAAAAGAAGTGGGAAAAGTAAAAGATTAATGGAGACCTTTTAGGACTCATTAAATAAAGAGACTAAATAAAGTGCATTTCAAAATTTGCTTGAAAGCTTCTTATTGACAAATAAATTTGTTAAGGAGAAAAGAAAAACAAATGGCAACACTATCTGAAAAATACCTTTTAAATCTTTCTCATTGTTATTTTGTAGAATAATTCCAAAATAAATTTTGACTTGTTTTTCTAACAAAAGAATTATACCTTCTTTTTTCTTGTTTTTCTTTTTGTTTGTTTTGTATTTATTTATTTGATTTGTTTTGTTTCCCAGCATTAAAGTAAATTATTGGTAAGAAAGGATAATTCTCTTTTTTAAAGATCATTATCAGAAACTTAAATTATGCTGGACTTCAGTTTAAAGTCATTAGAAGCAACTAAGATTTTCAAACATCTCTAAAGAATATGGAGGACAAAATACCTTTAAAACATATCTTTAGTATTCTGGCCAGTTTCTATGAATCTTAGATATAGGACTATGTGTCATCAGGCAATATGATGCCAAGAAAAAATTTAAAATTTAGGGGCTACAGACTTATACAACAAAGCCAAAGTGAAAATTTAAAAAAAAATAATAAAAATTGATCCTTCTTGTAGAAGCCTGGATTTCCAAGCTGGCTTACTGCAAGAATGCAGATGTGAATTATGATCTTTTTTTCTCCCTAGAAACCTTTGCTTTTTTCTTTGAACCTAAACAAATAAAATCAGATTAAATTTCATAGGGCTTAAAAGAAGTGCTGGAAAATCTTCAGACAATATTTTTTTCATAGACAACATTAGAAATGTAATTTCCCTTTCTTCATTAGAGTTTGAATTTTTGTAACACCCTTTCAGCTAAATTTGTTGAAGAATCTCTAAAATGAGTAGCTATAATTTCTTTTTTTTATTATTCTTTTTGGTCAGAATTTTCATTTTATGCTTTCTTGAACCAGCACAGGACTAGAATTCATATATATATATATATATACATAATATATATGTATATATTTGGTATCACATGGAAACAGCAATTGTTGTTGTTCATCAGTCACTACATCAGCCTGTTTCTGGATCAACAGCAACATTCTGTACAAAGGTCTGCCAGGCTCCTCGGTGACTCTCAGTGAGAGAAATTTAGAATTCCAGGGTTCATGCATTTCAGTACTTATAGTATCCATGCCCTCATCTCTTTGCAGAGTGGATATATTCTGAATATTTCAAGGATGTATATATATTTAATTAGATGTTAAAAATCCCAGAAAAGTTTAGAGGAGGTGGGTCTTCTTATGAATACCTGCTTTGCCCAGACGTGGTGACTGTCAGCAAGTAAAAAGGTGGCAGAAGCAGTAAAAAGCGGTGGTGACTGAGCAGTAAAAAGGTGGCAGGATTCCACCAAACCCTACTATGGTTATGTTAAGGTAACTTACAAGCATGCTCACAAACAGAATCCCATGCTCTCTCAGTGAAAGTTGCAGGTCCTATATGTTTATTTACTTTGTTCCTCTGCCCCCTGTCTGCCATGGAAACAAATCATTGTTTCTGAAAATCCATGTTAAACTAAAAGAATTCTAAGCCATATGATGAAACTTAAAAAATAACTGAGGAGATTGTGCTTAAATATTCTTAAAAAAATAAGTCACTCTTCAGAAAGACAGAGGTGTTGAAACTTTCAGTGGGAAATGTGAAAGTTTTGGATAACTAGGAAGTGAAGAGAGACGGTAATGGTAAATGGTTTATAACATAAATGTTAAACTCTAGAAAAATGTATAATCCTTACCTACATAAGTCATCCCATTTTTAAGATTTAAATAGTAAAAGCCATCTGATCTAATAAATATAATGGTCTGTTCATGCTTAGTATATTATTATACTGTGAGTTTTTTAGAATAATTTAGCAAAAGGCACAGCAGCTGAAAACAAGTCAGCCTAAAATTCACTTCAAGAAAAGAGGGGTTTGAAGTAACAACTTTACAATCTTTGCAAGGGAAAAGCAACTAAGAGTGAAAAATGCAGAAGTCAAAGACAGGCTGACCTTTGGGAGAGAACATGAAAAAAGTTATTCAGAAATGCACTTTTTTTTTAAGAAAAAAGAAAAGAGAGAGACATTGAGTGCTGAAAGCAGAATCTTACACAGTAAATGGGAATAAATGAGTAGACATGAAGAAAGTGTCATGTTCATGTCCAAATGTACAAGTCAGTAACTAGAACAGCAAGAGGCATTTTCATATCATATCCCTAACCAAATCTTAAATATGCCTTTGTCTCTCTCTGGGTATTCTTCAGTTTCTGTTCTAGGGGTATCCTTGTGATAATTTCTGATCACCTCTGAATTAGCCTCTGGGCTCAATTGCCGAGATAATGATGGACTTGATGATTTTGGTCAAATTAAAATGGGTTTAATAAATCAAATTTTGTATAGGAATAAACTGTGATTACTTCAGACAATCTTCAGGTTGTGCAGGAGCCATCATCCCCCAGTATAAGAAGTCACCAGCTTCCAACCTCCCTCATCATGGAAATATCCACTTTTCAGTCAAAGCACAGACTCTTTCCACTTTCAGCACAGATGGGGATCCAGGGCCTCAGAGAAGAACAAATCAAACTCTTGATCCATGCCATTCTCATGCTTTAGTCAGAAATTTGAAACAACACTCTTTAAAACTTTTTTTTTTTTTACTTTGATGTTGTTATATAAGCAAATTTAATCAAACCACACTAATTCTGAGCAGACAGGATGAAGAAGTAAAGGAAAAGGTCTGAAATGGCAAGCGAGGGACTGATTCTTAGTCTGACTGACCAAAGTTCCAACAGCATGCTATCATTAAGAAAGTCAGGATCAGTCAGAGATGATCAATCAAAAATAGAAAACTCACAAATAATTCATATTTAAATCTCTAGTCAATGAAAGGCCAGTAATAATATTTCCTTGAGTCTGTAAAGTCATGTTTGAAGCCAGGATCTCTTCAGTGAGGGGGTCATGGCCTCTCCAGAGGTCAGCAAGAGTAATCATAGGGTTGTGAAGCATTGAAAATTTATTAGTTACAGTAAACAAAATCTTGCCTTTCCGGTCCCATTCTATCCTTCACCTTCAAGAACAAATGTCAATCTGTCATCAAGACCACAAAATGTATGCACATATAATTCTTGCAGGCTTGTCACTCTTACCATGTGTATGTGTTTTCCTGCTGGCTTATAGGAAATTCAAAAATTTCCTGGCATCCTGCTTTCTTTTTTACTTTATGGAAGCTACACTGGGATTCTAATAACATGGATAACAGGGCAGAAAAAAATTTCTGAAGGTTCAAGGACACTGACAAGGCATGATCTCAAAAGTGAATAAACATAAAATCATAGAATCATAAAAATATTCTGTGTTGGAAAGGACCCTACTCCTGGCTCTGCGTGGGACAGCCTCAAGAATCACAGCATGTGCCTGAGAGCACTGTTCAAATGTTTCTTTAGCTCTGGAAGACTTGATGCTGTGATCACTTCCCCAAGAATCCTGTTCCTGTGTCCAACCCACCTCTGAGTGAAAACCTCTTCTTAATATCCAGCCTAAACCTCCCCTGACACACGTTCATACCATTACATGGCCTGTTGGTATGTTCATATACTGTGGGAAAGGCTATGGCAAATAATATTCCAAGATGATCTGCAAGCTGACTGGTTCAATGCAGACCATTCTGTGATTCTATAAAATAATATAAGGTAGACATACAATCCCAGAGTAAGGCAGGATGCAAAAGTAGCTGCAGCCAACAACGAATGGTAAACTGCCTGCTCTGAGTATGCCTGAGGAAAGAAAAATGTGCCTTTCCAGGATGATCAGCAAATCCCCACCTCATCTTTGCAACTGGGTTTCTGTTGCTGCTGCCAAAGACAAGAGGGAGGACTGGAAAAAACGTGAAGGAGGTATTTCCTGACAACAATAGCTCTTCCTCTGAAACTCTTCTCTGACTGTTTTCCCTGGCTTGGGCCTGAGATTCCCCCACACTGGGAGCTGAAACTCTTCCAGTTACCTGCCAATTCTTAGGAACCTGAGAAGAGAGTGGGGACACCTGGACATGAAACACTGGTGTTTAGTGGTGGCTATCACACCAAAAGGAAGAAACAGGAGGGAAACAGGAACTGAGATGGGAATGTGGACATTCTACTCCTGAGGAAAAGATGAAGGGATTCAAGGAAAAAAAGAGGAGGCATGGCCTCACTCAGGTCCCCTGGAGCTTCCTCAGTTCTTGGCATCTTTCTCCACTTACTATTGCTTACTATTACTCCACATTATTTCTGGTGGTACCTGGGCAAAGCTGCAAACATCTTTTCTGAGTTTATCTGTTCAACCCCATGGGGATGGGGGGAAAAAGTTTTTCACCCCAAGCCCATGCAATTCTATTCTTGATCTCATTGCTCCCATAGACCAACACCCCCACTGGTTTGATTTAGATCAGTCTCACTTTCCCATGAGTTATATCTATTTTTCTGATGAGCAACAAGAGATCTTTGCCTCATAGAAAGGGAACCTTAAGGAAGTACTACCTGGTTTCTAGAGCACAATAATTCTTTGCTTTCCTATTTGTTTCTATCTTCTAACTGGTGCTTTATCCAATCAGTCATCCTGTTGCTTAGTCTGTACACAAGGTAAGGGTAAGAAAGCTTGATGTTTAATCATTTCCTGCAGTGTACAATAGCTAATTGTCTCAGCAGAGAATGTCAGCTTTGTGTTACCTTTCAAAACACATCTCCAGATATCTTGTCAGACTCTGGTGTGCTCCAAACAGCCCACTCCAACAAAACAACAACAATCAGGAAAGAGACACAGCCAGATCATACCAATCTGAAATGTCAGCATCAAAGGAACCAGCAAGGACAGAACAGATCTCAAATAAATCACTCTTGGCCTAACAATCAAATTCCAAATTAATGGGTAAGAGAAATCTTAAAGAGTCAGCATTAGACTCTCAGCAAACTTTGGTGCTGAAATCAAAGACATTTCTAGAGCATTAGAAGCAAAACCTGCATCTGAACAGACAGGACCAGGTTTTTTCAGGGATGACTTGTTGTGCTCTGTTGTAAGGGAGAGGAATGAAGAGGTATAAAGGAAAGCAGAGATTGGGTTGGGTAGCTCATTTTGTCCCTTACAAGTCTAGTCAAGGCCAGGAAATTATCACACAATGTGCTGAAGTCAGAAAGAGGATGGAAAAAAAGACCTACAACCACAAAGTCAATGCAGAGTCAATTAAGACCTGCTGCCACACAATAGATTATATGAGAAATATACTATAGCAAACAAACAAGTATTTGTCCAAAGCTTATTGCCTAAAAGAACAAGAAAGTGATGAAATGGAATAAAGAGGTGCCTTGAAGGGTCCTCTTTAAGTTTGCAGCTTTACCAGTGTAAAAGTTCTTAAAAAAAAGCCTGTGAGAGACAATTTTTGAAAGGTGGAACTGAGTCCTGAGCAGGCAAAAGATGAGCATTTGGGTCTTATGCACATCTCTGTGTCCATGCTCACACCTAAGCTGGGCTTTTCCATGTTAGAATTCAAATGAAGATATAATGTTGGAGCTGCTTCATATCTTAAACCAATGATTAGCTATGACCAGTTTCTTGTTTCCTTTCAGCCTCAGTTTCCAATCACATCCACAATGAATTAGGAGAAAATATCACTTGGGACTTTAAGTGTTATATAATTGTAACTTAGAGTATCATAAAAAATAAGTCATACTTTAAAACACTTGCTTTAGTGGATATCAGACAGCTATAGATAGTAGGAACCATCCGGGAGAAACTTGTTGAGATGACTTCAAAGAAACACATCTGTGATATCTTAATTATGAAATCACTTTTTAGCTACAGTAATGGCTTCCTTAAACAATAAACACAGTCTGATTACAAAAGAACCTGGACAGTAAAATTCAGATACCAGGTTATTTCAGATAGCATTGAAAGCTAATGTTTTGTTCCAGTCTAAGCATGGACTCTTACACCTTTCTTTCAATAAGCTAAATTTTTAAGGTATGGAATCTTGATTTCAAAATTTAAAGAAAGTAAAACAACACAAGATGAGATTTCCAAACACTGGAATTCATATTCAAATCACTGAAATATTTATTTCTAAATCTCTTAGGATCAAAAGACAACTTGTCACATTCACATTTGAGTATTGGTTGGTAATGTACAGAATCTATGATTACAGTAATTAATAGGGATTAATACAATATTAATTGAATCTCTAAAACACTAGTACTGAAAAAAAGTTCCAGAAAATCTTATGTTTATCAGTAAATTTGCTATAAAGCAGATGAAGTAAAAGAAAAAAAGATTTTCTTCTCGTCTTTTCAGATTTAGATGGCAGTACATGATTTTTCTGAAAAATTAAGATAGACAATAAATTAAAGTCAGTCTCCCATGATGCAGACAATGAAAGCACTGCACAGATATGAGAGTGAACAACAGATTCATAGGTTTTCAAGGCCAGAAAAATAATTTGAATTATTTTGTATTATATCTGCTATAATACAGACCATAAATCCTTTTCCTTCTTCTTTCCTTCATACTATTAACATGACTTACTTCAAAGTATTCCAATAAATAATAGAATATTTTTATAAAACTCTTTAACTTCCCTTTAAATATATATATATATATATATATATATATTTTTTTTTTTTTTTTTTCCCATGAAGTATGCTGTGGTTAAACATTGGGCCATGGGGAAACTTCAGGCTATTTATAAAATTCACTGGAAGTGTTATAACTGTACTTCCCTTTGCAGACCTTGCCTGCAGGTTTGATGTAATTGTGTGGGTCTTTTGGTCATTAAACCAATGTGTCTGAGGTTGAAAAAGTATGCTTTATGACAGGCAATGAGGCATCTCACCTGCTTTTTTCATAAGAAGGAGTTGTTTTTCTTGTTGGGATTGTAAATGACATTAGGATTTCAATATTAGGGCCAAGATAACAATTTACTCTGGGGTTTACAAGACCTTAAAATGAGGAAGAGACACTTCCTTTCTAACGGGGACTATCACAACCTCTTTACCCAGCTGGACCACAATAGATGTGAAAAGGAAAACTACAGTTCCACTAATGCAATGTTTTCAAAAATCTCTGACTCAGAAAATCAAAACCTCATATGAAACTTGAGAGTTTAATACACAGTAATTGTTGGGATAATTGTATTTGCTTTCTCAAAAATTTTGACAGCCAAATTTGGTAGGTTGCATGGGTGGGATTTGAGTGGTGCTCTAAGTAGGCTTGTTGACCTGATCTAGAGAGCAATCTGAGGTGCTGCTAGTACTAACACTAGTTCTTATATTTTCTACATCTGTTTTCAAAGTGGATTTTAAGTCCAACAGATGAGAACATCTTTTAAGATGCTTACATACAGTTATCCTAGTAACAGTGTCTGTTCAAAGATTCTCAGTGCTCTTCTGTTTCTGTGTATTGTGTAAATTGGAAAAAAAAATAATGTCCTTCAATAGTGTTGTGGTATCTCTCTGTCTTCAGCAGATGCTCAGAGATTGAGTAAGCCAAATGCAAGGAAATAAGATATTTCTATGGTGACAACTTTTTGTTTCTCTTTTCAGAGAAAAAAACTTTGAATGCTTTAAAAAGTATTCTCATAGTGAATAAGGAATTGGATGCTGAGGCACAACAGAAAAACAAATCTCTAAATCTAGAACACAAAAAGTGTGTTCAAACAAAAGTGGTAGCACTATCAATGATATGTTATTTCTTTCAGAGACTGCTTCTGGATGGATTTATCAGAAGCCTATTACAGCAGAATAGTTCTTGAAACAGCCCCCTGCTCTGTAAAGTTGACACAAGGTGTAGATGACCCTATCTGTAGCTGACATTACTGATAGCAATGATATGAGACAGTCAAGATTAAAAGATCTCTTTAGATGAGTGCCCACACATAAGATATATATCAATATTAATGTTACAGATTACACATGCTAAGGTATAATGTTATTTTTATCATCATGGTAGGAGGATTGGTACTGTACTTGGCTTCCAGCTTTCTCAGAAGTCTCTAAACCTTTAATTCTTAACAAAAGTTTTCCTTTTTGCTTTTTTTAATTTTTTTTAATTTTAATCCCACCATCAAAGAACAGAAAGTTCCTAATGGAACTTCTTATCCCTACTAGCTTTTTTTGATTAAACTTTTGTTACAGAGCCTCTCATAAGCAAAATTCTCAGATCACCTTAGTAAAAACCTAAGCCTTTTGCAGACACTAGTTTTGGGGAGTTATTATCTATAGTATTTGTATGAAGGGGCATTACCAGATGCCTTCCTGATCCTACCAACTCTGTTTAGTAGGTCTTCATTCTTTCATGGTTGCACTTCTCTTTGGAAATTACAGTAAGAGGTACTGAAGTGCCTTTTCTAGCAGTCACATCCTCAAAGCCATTCTGTCTGTGGGGGGAACTCTTCTGAAATGTTTGCTGCTGCGTATCAAGATGGATATGAAAACCTTCTCTCTTTTAAGCTAATTTGGAAAGCAATGAGAATGCTCAAATATTTGAATTCAGCTGTCACCACTCACTCAGGGTGACCTCACTGTGCTAAGGCAGAGCTATATTAAGAGCTACTGTGAAATAGCTCCAAATGAGATGATAAGTCTACATGATACAGTCATACAGGGTTCATAAAAAGAGAGAAAAAACTCATTAGGGTGAGTGGAAAAAAATAGGTACACTAGGTACATTTTCAAGCAATCAAAAACTTTCTGTTAATAAAGTCAGCATACTTCAAAGATAAATGCAGAATGAAAAAGATCAGTCAAACAATTTTTAAGTTCTGCTCAAGTGTGGTCAAGAATAATTTTCACTTAGCTTCTCTTAAGAGAATTGGCTGTCACAGCTAGTTCATCCATTGTATATGGCACTTTGCGATGATGAATCTGCTGCTTTTTTCTGTCAATTATTACTTCTATGTTATTCTATATCTTTAATAGAGCTGATAAATAAACTCATCTGCAGTGACAGTGAAGGATTATTTCTCTCTCAGATCACTAGGAAGTTTCTTTATGTTTAAACTGTCTTTTCTGTCAGTCATAGCTATATTTCTCTCTGCCATATTTTCCATTTTTCCTTAATAAATAGAGACGCCGGTTCTCCAATAACAGGTAAGATTATTACTGCTGGGATCCTCAGTAAGAGGAGCCACCTGTTTATATTTTTCATTCTTATGAGCTCGTTCTGGCTCCATCAACACAATTTGTACTCTAGTTTATTGAGATGCACAGTGAAAGCAATGTGATAAAAAGACTGTGCATTTCTTGCTGTGCTTTTGTATTTCTTATCATAGCAGTAAATTACTTAATATGATCTTTGAGTGGCTAGGAAAAAATACTGTGTGGTGTTAGAGCTGCTTTGTAATGACAGACTGATGTAAACTGAAAAAAGAAATTATGAGTGAAGTGGGATTTTTATTTTGGTGCAGTCCATCAATGTTGCTGCTGTTAAGCCCCACACAAAATATATCAGTATTCACATTTCCATTTTCAGCTATTGAAAGATTTGGGTTACAGAACAAGCTTAGATGCCAGCCACCTGCCTGCTTTTCAGTTAGTTACCATACTTCACTATTTGCATTTAGCAAGTGTTGATACGGCTGCAGTTGAAAGTACTAATGTTCAATCTTCCTCTATTATTAAGACACAACACTTTCTAAGATAAAACTGTTTATGCAAGGCTTACACACAGTTATGACATAAGTTAGTGCTACCATCTTTTGACAGGATTTCCCTACTACCTGTGTGAGTTATATAGGGCGCATGGACAACAAGATCAGATTTGACAAAGGTCAAAGGTTCTGTGCTGCTTCTGAGTACTCAAACTAGCTAGCCCAGTTTGTGAGATCAATTTTCCATTTATGTGCTTCTTATTGACATAGTATCTGATTTTGTAGTGAGGGCAGCTCAAGGATGCTTATTGTTACTGAAAGTAGATTGATCATTTAAAATATTATCAATGTAATTCTTCATGAAAGGCTTTTTATAGTTTTACCAACTTGATGAATTTGTTCAAACATTTTTTACAGCAGTAGGCACTTATTAAAATTTGCAGATTTATTTAATTTGTCATAAACTTCAGTACAAACTGTCTCCAACAGTGGCACCTTCATTAGTGCTGATGCAAGGGCATTGATAAGACCCACTTTTCCCTCCTAAGCAACACCAATGAACAAACTACTGTTTTAAAACTGCTTATACAACAGCTTTCTACAGTCTGATGATATTGCAGCACCATTAGATAGAATTTTAAATTAAAACTTTTTAAGTGTTCTGCCTTCTGGAAGCTGTATTCCTCTTTTGTTGTGTTGTTCTAGGAACTGATAAGAGTGGGAAGAGTAAGGGGACTTTCATAAGAAAGAAAGCAAAGAAGGCAATTGCAAAATTCAACTGACAAGTTTAAGGTGGTAATGTTCTTGTGTGGACTGGTGACAGCTGGTTGGAAGATTTGTGCTGAAAAGAAGTGGTTCTCCAGCTGAAAAGTATCTAATGAAAGAGGGAAAATAAAGCTTTGAAATTAATCACATTCCCCAAGAGAATAAAAACCATTGTTCTTTTCAATAAGACATGTGCTTGTGTTGCTAAAAATATAGAGGAGGAAATTTCAGTCTAAGTGTTCTGAAAGCCTACTTCATGGGTAAAGCATGTGAAAAGCCCCCTAACAGAGGTAGAGACAAGCAATAAATGAACTAATTACTATCTATGTTAAGACAGGTAAATATGACTCAAAAAGGGAAAAGCACCTAGAAGAAGGAGAATCTGCAAAGACTTCAGAATTCCAAGTGCTTTCTAAAAAGCTGATTGATATGGATTCATTGTGTATCTTTTTAATAAACATGGTCTCTCATCTCTATTTAGATTTTTTTATTTTATTCAGATCATTTTAGTATCTAGTCAAATAGTATGTTTGACATACACAATGCATACACCTAAAACCCCCAGCCATCTCTATGTTTATTGCTGCTGCCCCAGGGATTTTGAGGGCCGGCTGTTGAAAAAGGAGAGCTAATCAGTGACTCATGAAAATGGAAGGGGTCAAAGCTCACCTTTTCCACTTCCATGAAGACTAAAGACATCAAAACATGAACAAATCAATGAAATGAAAGACTGTGTGTTTTGCCAAGGCAAATTTTACTCTACAATAAAGATGATCATACAAAAAATGTTTTCAAGTCTTAAAAAAATATTTTAAAAAACCCCACAGAAACAAAACCTAGCAAAAAAAAGACCACACCTCAAGACACCTGTATTAAATTTGGGAAAATATGAATTTTTTTTATGAACAACTGTCATACAATGGTGAAAATTATGTTTTTTAATATAATATTTGTGTTTTGCTCTAATTTAAATATGAAGAATTTTTTTTAATCTTATGTGAATCTAGCCTAACTTGAATATGTGGAGTTGCAACAATTTCTTTCAACTTGATTTTGTAAGACACCTTACTTCTTTGCCACTTCACCCTTTAGTTACTGCCCAGTTAAAAAGGATTATCTCTCTGTCTAGTTCTCTGCATTTTCACCATTCTATAGGTTTGTGCTATAGAAAACCACCAAAACTACTCATTCCCATGCCTTTGTATCTCATTGAAATATTGTGGAGACAAAGAACTTGCACCCCAGATTAAAGTGAATGTTGATATTGTAATTAAGCTACATGTTTATTAAAGTTCTCTGTTCTCTCTAGACCACATTCTAAAGGTGCATTACAGGTCACCATACAGCATTGTCAAAGTGTAATCTCCTTCAAACAGCAAGAATTAACATTGAAGTAGCACAGAAATAACTGTGTTCTCCAAAGAAAAAATGACATTTTTCTTTTTACTCTGAAAATGTCAAAATAACTTCTTTTTGTTGCCTGGAAGGAAGACACTCTGTTCACACATTATACATTAAAATGATTGAAAAGGAAGAGGAAAAAGACAAGTTGATAAAATTAACAGATCTCTTATTGAGGACTATTTGTGCATGACACTTTTAACTATGTATTCAAAAATAATCTATCACAAGGCTGAACATAACCAGTCATTTCAGATTATTTCTGAACTGCCACTTGCTTAATATTTTTGGAAGACAAACCCCTTGGGGCTTACTATATTTCTCAATACACGTGGATACTGTGGAAATCACAATATGCAACAAGCATGATAAGAAGCTTTAATTGACTAATAGGATTGGAGTGTCTTGAACAAGGTGAAGACAAAAAAGTTCCCATGAAACCTTCAGTTACCAAACTACATACAGTTAAAAAACTAGCATATAAATATCTTCTTTTAGAATGGAAAATCATATAAAACTTGTTGAACAACTGAGATACTTTATGCAAGTGTTGTTATGGGACATTTTTCATTCTCGTCAAGCACAGACAGAAAGAGAATGTATCTGCATGTCCACTGTGTCTATTTTTTACACATTCCATAAGACTGATGCTCACAATTATTTGGTATATTGAATTTCTTCAGGACATGCTTTATATTATTAGAATTTGCACTGAGCACAGAGATAAATGTTTTTAGCAACGAAGTTTGTGAGCTAAACTACTGTACATCAGATCAAACATTCCTCCATTGTGATGGATGACTTCCCTTCAGCTCTACACTTCTGAAGTTGTTCTATTTATTTCAATTCAAGCTCACTTTAATCCACAGCTGAAGGAGCCAAATCTATATACAACATTGAAACTGCTCTGTGTTCCTGTCAGATCTTTCCTTTTATTTTTTTACTAATGCTATTTAAAGATTCTCTGCTAGAAAGCTTAGAATATAAAAATGTATACTTGTCAATTTTACATTCTCTGTGCAATCTCTATGGCAAAACAAGTGATTCAGTAACCTTTAACCACATAGTATGTCTTGTTTCTTCAGCTAAGGATTTCTTTTCCTTTGGTAAATTGGTACACTGGGTCTTCAGTTTAATTTAGGAAGGAGGTCCTGTCCTGAAGATTGACAAGAGAGCGGTTTCATTTGCATTTTTGTGTTTTATTTTTCCCCTCCAAATTCAAGACAATTGGCCTCCATATATTCAGAGATGACTGCAGAGTTTTCAGCATTGATAGCAACTGGAAGCCTCTGGGTTTTAGTGTAAATCCTTTGATTCCTCTGCCAAGATGACATTAGGCCACAAGAAATACTCATTAACTGGCCGTCCTATAACAAACACAAAGTCTTGAACACCAGCCAAAATTAAAATGTTTCCCTGTTGTGTTTACACTTGGTAGCATTTGTGTAAGACACCACCATAAGATCATGGAATTCAGCTTTCACCATCTCACTGCTCCTGCCTGTAAGCTCATCAGTAAAAGCTGCACAAAGGGGTGTGCTCAGCAGCATGGTACAGATCCTAAGCCACTGGCCTGGTGTTTTGGTCTCATAAGCATATTAGTCAGCTTTATGGGATTTGCATTTAACTGAACTGTAAGGAGATTAATTACAGCTCCTTAAGCTACTGAAATATAATGTAAAATCAATTACTATGTTATTGGCTAGGCCAGATCACGTGGTGGCAGGCAGGACAAAAGCCAAATGAGCACAGCACTTTCACTCTCTATTTCAGATTTCCATTAGCAAAGATTTTTCAGGTATGTTAAGATGATAATGAAATATGGGATAATGTTGGCTATTTTTTAGTAAGGCAGATTTTTTTAAAATTCGGTGATGGCTATACATAAGGCCTTTTTGGGACTACATGGTCTTTTGTGTTTTACTGAAGACTGCTGAAAAATTCTGCAGATAATGAATAGAGGTCCAATGTTTTCTCTCTGTAGATAAACAGCCATGGATTTATCATTTGATAATCGATGTATAGTTCAGTGGGAACAATTCCATCGGTCTGCATCTAGTACAGTCCTTTCACTGTACTGAATTCATGAGGCAATTTAAAGAGTTTATCATGCAGAATCCGATAAAATTTTGCTTCTGGAGTTTTGAAAACAGGATTGAAAATATTTGTGGAGTTTTATTTAGGAAAAAGATTGTAAAACAAATATAGGTACAAACATTGTTCCCACTTAGGTATGTTTTTCTCTCAGGACATATGCCTGATGTCCCCCATCTTCTACAGTTTCTTTTGAACTTGGGATATTTTATAGTGCTCCAATACACATTTAACACTGACTAAAGTCCTGCTGGACAGAAGTGCATGCAACCAAAGCAAGAGCAGGCTGAGCAGAACTTTCCTCTCTTTTTTCTCCTGGGTTCAGCTAATATCCCACAGCAGAAGACCTATTCTGCATGGTAAATCACATGTAACCGCAACACAGGATGGTGCAAGTCTATATGCATGAGACAAGGACACACACTTCCAGCTGCTGCAAAGCAGTATAAAGTCTCATTAGCTGTGAAGGAGACAGAGAGCAGCTAAAGTGCTGTGAAAGAGCCAATTTTGTGTGAATTGCTAGAGGGAAGATAATGGGGGGCAAATTTAATAAACCCAAGACTGCTATTAGTATAATGCCTATTAAATTCTTTGGAGTATTTCATGTTCAATAGTGACTCTAAATCCAAGTATTTTATGACCCATCAGGGATCCTAATTTTTGGTGCAGAATGTTTATGCTAACTGGAATGGGAGTCCTGCTGGGCTCTATCTCATTTCATTGACATGACATGTCAATGTCATGACATGACACAGAATGTGTATTTGGAAAAGAACACTCAGCTAATATTTTGACTGAGGTGAACTATGAACAGGGAACTATGAACAATGTTCATCTAGGAACATTGCTAACATGAACGTTCAAAGATGGCTGAGTTGTAATTGCACTTGATTCTAATCAATGAAATATAATCTCAAAGCTTGTCCAGACAAGATGTTCTAAATCATTCCACGTGACTCAAACAGTTTTTTAAGATGAGCTTGTATTTTCTGGGTGCATTGGTTACACATGACACTATTTTCTTCTATGACGTATTAGTATCACTTCATAACAGTGCATGGATAAAGTGAGATAATTGTTGGCAATGGGAATGTAAAGCATCTTCACAGCAGTCAAGTCATACTAGGATGTAAATATCCACTGATAGAAGTCTCAACAAAAACAATCTTTAGATTTAAAGCTGTAAATATTAAGCATTTCCTGACTCTTACATATAAAGTGTACTGGGATGAATTCAGACTAAATTAAAAGAGAAATATATGAGCAACAAACCAAACGAAATTCATTGAATTGATTAACATAATTTTGTAATGCTCAGGGCCATTAAATACAGATTCTTTCAGAAAATACACACACCTTACTGTCTGTGTCAAAATAATTTCACCTTCTGGTTTGAAAAAAAAAAAAATAAGAAAGAAATATTCTTATAAAACAAAACTATCTGATCCCAAATCAGAAGAGTTTTAGGCAGGAAAAATAAAGGTAACCACAAAAGTAAATTTTAACAAGCAAGAATCCTGAAGAACAAACACTTTCTGGGAAGTTCATTATGAAAAAAAGAAACTGGTATCTGCTCTTGTACAAAGCAATAAATTTACCAGTTTGAAAAGCAGAGGAATTACTTGGTTCTGCTGCTTCCAAACGGGTTAGAGAGCATACCCCCACAGACTGTAGCTCTGTCATGGATTAGTGAGGGATGGAGACTCTATGAAATCTCTCATTTGGATGCCTCAGCTGTTCTCTCGTTTGGTCAGTGGAAAATGGGTGCGAACAATTATGTAAGACATTCTGGAAAAATAAACAAACCAGCTGGTGCTGCCTTCCACATTCACTTAAGTCAAAATACTCAAAAAACAAGGCAGTGATTAGGAAGAGACTACTTCTCCTGTCATAGGTCAGGAATGTGACTGCTTTTAAGATAAGTCTTGGTAAAATCATTTCTGGCTAGAGCCTTGGCACACTGAGCTAGATAGGAATCTAAATGCATCCTTTTTACAGCTGGTTGTCAAATACTTATCTGATGAGAGAACCTGTTGAAATTTCCCATTCAAACCACTAAGTGTCATAACAGTCTGAGTACCTAAAAAGACTTCTTGGATTAAATAAATCTCTTTTAGGGGGAAAAAATATTAAAAATGTTCTTAGGTTATTCAGGTTTTGGTCACCTTCTGACTAATTTCCTCCTGTCTAATCTTCCAAAAAGTTGAAGTCTCAGTGATTTCCTTTTACCCCCTTCCTGATTGGAAAGTCATATTCTTTTGGAGAGGAAGCAGGAGCAATCTCATGTGACATACACAATCATTAACAACACTTTGAAAAACGAGTAACAACAAAATCACACTCTGAGGTTACTGTACATTTTTTTCCTGTAAATTATTCCCTCATTTCTAGCATATTTGTATGAAGAACAACACACAAAATGTTGAAAGAGATATATTGTGTCTGCTTAGATGAGAACGTGCTGATAAGGAGTGGCACATGTCATGACAAGTATTTCTCCTTACCTCATTACTTCTCATTCTTTCCAGTCCCTCCTCTTCAGCAAAATGCTGCAATGTGACTATGGCAGTAACAGTGATTAAAATGCCAGATTTCCCTAGCTTTCACTTTTTATCTTATTTTTGTCATCTACTCGGATAGGTACGGACAGTTGTAGAGGGAAAATGGATGGTAACTCAGCTGAAGTTGTTACCCTTTCGATCATCATGCTTTGCTACTTATTCCATATGAGGGTCTGCAAGCACAGAGAGTAAGAGATGAGAGGGTGCATCAATGTGTGTGTGTGTGTCTGTTGTACACAGAACAATCTTGGAAGCATCAGAAGGCTTATTTTTGGTGATATGGGTGACACCACAAATTTGGCAGCACAGCTTGCCTCCTTAGAAAACTGCAATGTTATTATTAAGCAACATTAAGAACTGAATGATTCTGCCTATCTGTAATATGAAACATTCATGAAAATTTCATAGATCCTTTTTTGCAGCAGGCATGCTAAGAAGATTCTGTACAACTGCATTGTGGCTGCATTTGCAATTTTATTGTTAAAAATATATCAGTATTTTAATTATTAATCCTAATACACAGGGACTCATAGCATTCTAATAAAAGTCTCTAGAGCAGGCAACTTCTCCATGAGAAAAGGCAAAATATATCTGGAATAGAAATCAACATGTTCTTCCCCTTTGAAGAATATAAGTAATCTTTACTAAACTGAATTCATATAAATGTTATTCCTTCTTTGGTTGGATTTGGACTAGTTTGTGTTCCATTCTTCCCTAAGACATACCTACCTGGAGAAGGGCACGACAAATTTCAACCATCTGTAGGAGATTTCAAGGAAGGACTGGATATCCTGTGCCTTCACATAAGAGATCTGCAGTCTGCTACACCTTGGAACAGCAGAGTTCCTCTGTGTCTTGGCCATTGTGAGTGCTCCTGAGAAAGGGTGGGATACAATGTGCCACGAATGAATAGTTTAAGTCCCACAAAGGACCACAGGCAGAAACCTGTTTAATACAAAAGTGAAAGCAAATTTCATTGTCAAGGTTCACTTCTTGGATATGTACTGTATGACTAAAGTACACAGAGAAAAAACAGACTAAAAGCTATCAATCTAAATGTAAAATCAACCTAAAATTATTTACATGCTGAGGATGAAGAAAAGGTAAGGATGGGAACAGGTAAGGATAAAAAGGAATTATTGTGGAACAGTAGTCCAGCCTGAGTTTATTTGTGTGCAATCACAGCACCATGAAGTACCGAGATTTAGACTCTAATGTGAAGTGAAACTTTAGAAGTTTAGGAGATCTGGTAAGCAAGTCAGAAGTTCTTGTTGCTTCATTGTTAGGCTCTGTGTCTGTGTTTCAGGGCACAAAAATGCCCCTATTGTGTGAAAGGCAAATCAAATGATCCTAATTATTTTTTCCAGCGATTCCAAAGTCTTACAGTCTCTGAATATTTGTTGTACTTGTATTACTGCTTTAACTTGATACTAAGACTGTGCCTATGCCTAGCTAGTCTACAATCACAGCTGTTTCTGATTACGTTTCTATTGAAAGCAAGATAGATGTATCTTTCTTATTTTCTTAATTTCCCATTGAACAAAATTCCTTGATTTAAACTGAATGCCAGACAGATAACTTAGCATCTTCTTCCCTTTCTTATGGGTAGTTAATAAAATTTCACTATCAAAATAGTAACACAATTTTATGAATTTCTTTGACCTCTTTAAATCATGGAAGACTAACTTTTATGGATAATTTATATGAGTGTGAAATTTATGAACTTTATTCTATTTGAATCAGAAATCTCAGTTTCTCTGTTCACTTGTTTTGGGCAAAATTTTACCCCTCTGAGGGGAAAAATGAAGCAGTTGCACAGCCCTTTATCCCCCAGCTGTATTCTAAGTAATAAGAAAGAGAGTATTTATTTCCAAGAGCCACAACTCAAGGAACAATTAAAGCATTGGCAGACCTGGAAAAAGTTGAGATAAGTCTCTTTCCTCATGACGATTTGTAAACCAAGGAGGAGTTCTTTCCTTTTTAGCACTCATCTTTGCTCAGACTGCATATAGTCGTCTGATTAGTGATAGGGGGTTCCAGTCAGAAGATTTAAGTGTTTTCTTACAGTTTTCTATTAATTTATTTGATTGGTTATAATGCCAAAGTCTAAAATTTATTATAAGAAGCCTGTTAATCAGTCTAAAAAATATATTGGAGGTTCAATACTGCAAAGATTATACCTGTAAAATTTTACATAGACAGTTCATTAGAATTGAAATATGGTGGGGTTTTTAGGTAAAATTCAAAATTGCACAAAATTGTGATTCTCCATGGCTCTCATGCCATTTTTTTATCCTATACATTTTGAAGTTTTTAATTTCACTGATACAAAGAGTTGTAAAAAAAGCAACAAGGTTTTATTTGGAAATTTTTGTTAAAATTCATTCTGCCATGCACTTTTGTAGTCAGAAACACATGTTCTTCGAGTTCTTATAAAACCTTTCCAGGAAGGAAAAGAAACACTGTGATTTATCACCCAGTCAAAACTGAGTTGCACACCTAGCAAGATGAATATTTATGAACTTTTCACTGTCTAGATCCTTATCCTGTACTGCATGCAGCGGAAACATACTGACTCACACAAATCAAGAATCTTTGCTTAATATAGGAAATCTTATCAAAGACATTTCATCAGCTACAAAAAAACCTTAAAGACAAATATTTCAACATGAAATATTCAATTAGCTTTATTAGTAATGTACCTATAAAGGCTGTAGTAGTATAAGTCTATTTTAAGTCTTTTAGCACTGCAGTTTTCACCATTTCCTACTCAAAAGTAATATCATCTAAAACAAAAGCTCTGTTTCTTAAAGCAAATAAGATTGTACAATATGCTGAAGAAACTTGTTTTTAGCTAATAAACTTCAAAAGATTTGAAATAGGGGGTAAGAGTGAAAAATAATGTGCTTAGGAAATAAATAAAGAAAATAGAAATAAAATAATTTTTATTTATTTGGCTTTGAAAATAGTTGACATGGTTTAGGTCAGATGGAATTTAGTGGTGATTTCCTCTGTTTAGTGTCAGCAAATTCAGATGTCAATATATTTTAACTAAATTGTTATAATTAGACTTACTCAATTTTTAATCCATTTAGCTTTAAATGGACATTCCAGATTTCATTATTTACTGCTCTGCATGTTAATAAACAATGTCAAACTTGTAACATCTGAAATAATGTCAAATCTAATACAAATTTCTGTTGGAAGTATGTTTTGTCTTCAGTCCTAAATGGATCTTTAAAAATCAGAAGGCACTGGGGTCCAGGAAGGTGATAGCTCGGCAGCACAGCTCCCCCGCTGTTTCTCCTGCCTTGCCACAGCTCCCCAAATAATTACTACAGATTGCAGCGAGCCCATTGCTGGAATAGAAGTAGAAAAACAGTCAACACACACTCACTATCTCGACTATCTAAAGAGCAATATAGACTGAGAACACAAAACCCCCCCAGCGTAAGCGCAAAACAGTTTGCAGAAACAGTTTGCAGCAAAAATATCTGCTCCAAAGAACCAGACAATATAAAAAAAAAAAAAAAAAAAAAAAAAAAAAAAAAAAAAAAGGATAGGCCATTGTAGTCAAAACTCTGTAACATTTGTCTAAATTGCATAAACTCCTATTTCTAAAAAACCCAGGAGACAAAAAGGAAATTGAATGAAATTCTGCCTCTTTCAAAAGGGGAAATTATGCCTGACATATGTCAAAATTCCATCCCAAGAAATATAGTGGGATGGATTATAAGAGAAATGATCTCTACACTTTTGCAGCCAATTGGTGTTGGCTCCAGCTCAGGTATGTGACAGGAGGTCACAAACTTGAATTGCCCTGCTTAAGTGCTGACTTGATAGAAAAATCTAAACTTCATTTGCTGCCATACAGTTTCCTCCAAGTAACAGCCATTTATCGATTTGCATGCTCTACACACCCTCTCTTCTGTAAAGCTCTGCACTTTTGTCAGTCTTGCCATAAACTACAGCCAAGGGACACTGGTTAATGGATTGATTTATGTTGAAAGACTTACCTCATAAAGAGTTGATATACTGCCTTCATAATTTTACTTTTTCCAATCCATATTGCAGCGTGCTAACCATAATTCCTTGGGAAAAAAAACTTTATTTACAATTCAGTTGCTATTTGGATATAAGAAGTACACAGCACAAGACCTTTCCCTTGTCTTTTAAAAAAGTGCCTTGGGAGAACAATATCTGATCATAAGTTAAATACAGCTTCTTTAAACAATCCAATTTGTGAGACTTTGCTTTCATAACTGATTAAGTAATGAACAGTCTGGATATTTTGCGGCTAAGAATGTACAATATTTTCTTTTGTTGGAAAGTATATTTTATAAAGATCAAATGTCTGGACTGAAAGTAAAAAAGAACGAAGGCAAAGTAAAGCAGAATGTCATCAGGAAGGGTCTAACTAAAGCATTTGGTTTGCTTCCTTCTATTTATTTGCTTTAAAATTAAATAAAGTCTGAAACTCTGTGCTAAGTAGAGGTTTTTGGGAAACCAGGTTTTAACAGGCTAATTGGTCACTCATTTCTTAATGCATTAATGATATAAACATGACTGACTGAAAGATTTCTTATACCCATATATTTTGAAAGAAAATAGGACATTTAATATCAAGCAAAATATCTTTAAGGGGGATTAGCTCAGAGGCTCTTCAAGATAAGTCTCATTACTGTTCTGTTTATGCAGAAACACTAGAAAGGATATTCCTTGTCACTGAACTAATGTTTGTGTCCAAGCCAGATGTACACAACACCTTCACCAAATGTTTCCTGGATGGTGAAATCTGGTCACGTTACTACACATCTGAGTCTGTGCTAAGTTTTACACTAACAATGGAAAACTGCTTATAGACAAAGCATTTAAAGATGCTGTACTTGGTGTATGGGCACTCTGTTGGTGGCTGCATACATGTAACACACTTTAGTTCCTTTTAAGGAGGGATCTTCTTGCAAGCAGAAGAGAAAAAGGAAAAAGAAAAAAAAATAAGAAACAGAAAGAAAAAGAAGAAGAAAAAAAATAAGAATAAAAATGAAACAGAAGAAGAAAAAGAAAAAGAAAAACAAAAACAAAAAAAAAAAAAAAAGAAAAAGAAAAAGAAAAAGAAAATTTAGATGGCTTTCATTTGCTTTTTGTGTTAACGCATAATGCATAAATAAAAATTGCTCACTTTCTTAGTACAAAGACCTCCATAATTATTTTTCATCCAAGCTTCTGTGTAGTCCCCAAAACATCTAGGCTTATATTAGGGATGCTTTCTGATTAGGCTGACTGACCTTTTCAGGGCCATAGATCAGAGCTACAACAATATGAACCCAACGTGAGGGGTTGTGACCAACCTCTTTAACAATATTGCATTCTCTCTTATCAATTTCAGTTTGTATTCCTATCCTCTGTTCCCTTCCAACAATAGATGAGTTTTTTTGCCTACTATCTGATTTTTTCTTTTCAAATTACTGATCTGCTTACATTCATGTGTTGGGCATGTTTCTGCATTCACACAAGCCTCACCCCTGAAGATAGAAAGCACCTGAGAGATCATGTTTCTGTATGCTGCAGACTGCTTCAAAAACCTCCCCTTTAAATCCTTAGAGAGCCTTAATTCAGAGACATCTGATTCAGCTCTTCAGGCATATCATGCCATCTCCAGAAAATTAGGGTAAGAATTGATTTTCTGGATGACATCTCAGTATGCAAATGAAACCAAATAGCATGAAGCTGAACTGTTCTTTGGTCAGGAACCAAAACAAGGAAGCAATGATGATTCTGTGATGTACTCTTCTCCCTCACCCTTCTTCAGCATTCTTAGCTGCTGTTTTGGATTCATACCATGTTATGTAATATTCAATTACCTGCATTTCAGCAAATCTGCAAAGCTGGACTTATGACCACAAGACAAGAAACACAGCAAACACCGGTTGTTAGCAGTCATATGTGTTCACAGGGTGTGGTACCAGGTGAGGAAAACCCTCACTTGTGGTTTATTTGTGCAAAAGTTTTGAAATAATTTTCCATCCGAAGCGAAATCCCTAGAAACAAAATTACAACATTTTCTTAAAATTCACACTAATAACAAAGAATTTCCAATTAATGTCTTACAGCAATAACTGCTAACAATCAAAACAAACCATCCCAATTAAAATTACAAGAAAGAATGGGCTGAGTGAAAATGTATATCCTGAAAAAGCACAAATAATTATAACTGCATTGAGGATATAACTCTGTTTCAGCATAAGGGCCCTGAAATGACCAATGTGTTTCCAGCAGCACAAAAGAACAGCTTGCATGGAGCAGTTTAGTGCAACATTGAAAGCCGGTAAATTGGCCTCTTGAACCTCTCAAGCTTCACATCAGTGAGCAGAGCACATGCTTAAATTCAGCACCTGGCATGTGGCCATTCACACATAGCAAAGGGAGAAGCAGGTGCTGGGACCTCAGCACTGACACATCAGGTTATTTCTGCAAGAAAGGTAAAAATGGTGCTGTTTCCAAAATAACTAAAGCATTTCTGTTCCATAATAACCCTGGTAAATCTGATAGCCAGCCTGTGCTATGATTAACAGTAAAACAGGGAGAATCATAGGACTCACAGAATGCAGACACCCTTTCTTTGTCATATTTTTCTATCACTTAATTTAATATCACTGCAAATAAGACTAAGCCCAGTGTTTAAAAAATGTGGTGGGGGAACTATAGCTGCCTGAAAGAGTACAGCTGTGCAGCCCAGGTTCTGCTTCCAGGCATGTTTTGTGTAAAGCGAAACTGAAAGCTTATAATAAAAGACCAGTGATCTGCAAGATTTTGCAATTTGTTAGGTAGCTCATAGGAGGTTCTCTAAGACCATGCTGGCACAGATGAGAAACAGAAGTGAAAGCAGGGAGGAATTTGCATACAGAGTGCAAATTTCATTGTTCATGACAAAGCTGCCCTTGATTTGCTTCAGTCATTGTAACAATCAGCTCAGCCAACTGTTTACATGCTCTCCATTGTGCTGGTGTTGGCTAGGAAATGGCAAGCACAATGAGATTTGCTTTCTGCTGGCACTCTGGGGAGCAGCAGGAGCGCACACACTTGACAGACAGACAGGCAGACAGACAGGCAGAGGGGCCTCTCTTTCCAAGAAACAAGTGTCTTGCTTGCTCTTGAGCTGTGTTATTGTTACAATGAAGACAGGAGCATGTGTGGCTGAAAGCAGGGCATGTTTGGGTGCCAGGGAAGAAAGGGTGAAATTTAAAGCAAAGTGTTGAGAGCTAAAACCACAGAAGGCTTTAAACAACTACCCCTCTCTGCCCAGCTACTTGCATCTCAGCTGTCTTAAGAAACTTTTCCCAGTTTCTGGGAAAGAAAGACAAGTGAGGGGACAGGCAAAGTTTATTCATTCACAAGCCTCAATGGAAACCTCTGCAAGATATCAATGAAACTCAGGCTGTAAGAAGGGATGTGGAAATAGTGGCCCTTTTGCTGTGAAAGGGGTTGTAGTGTTGCTGCTGTCATAGTAATGTATTCACAGCTGTAAATATAATGAGCTCTCAAATTTAAATATAATCACAATCAAACAGAAGGCTCATGGAAGACACTCCCCCTGTCCTCTCCACTGTCCTTCCATTCATGACAGTCTTAATGGGTTTAGGTTGATAGGCTTTTCCTTGGCCCATCCTGGTCTCATTTGAAATGCATGGATAAAAGCACTTCTCTAAGCTATTTGAAAAACTTTCTGGTGTGTTTAAAACTGAGATTTTGTAGGTCATGCAGTCTTTTTCTCAGACACACTTTCTAAAACAAGACATCCATGAAGAATAAAAGAAGGATTACAGTTGCATGATCGGACAGTGTTTGTAAAACAATTTGGTTTTGCAATTTGCTTTGTTAAAAGAATTAAAAAACCTATCCTGTGGCTGAGGATCATGGTTGAAATGGGTTTGGAAGTTTTTTTGTTGTTGTTCTTTCAGGGTTGGTTTTTTTTTTTTTTTTTTTTTAAATATTATTTTTAGTTTTCCTTTAAATTCTTGATCATAGCCACTTTTGTTAAGACAAACCCCAGACTTTCTGCTGGGAACCCTCATCTAACCAATACATTACTGCAGGCAGCAATCAGCAGTGGGTCACATTTAAATACCTATATTTCTCTTTCAAAATGGAGACAATTCATTGATTCTTGGTGAAAAACCCTCAGTCAGCAGCAGTCGAATCCTTTCTCAACAGCCTTCTTCCTAGATTTATATGATATGTACCCTGAAAAGCATATTCTTCTCTCCAAGTAATTGGGGAAATATGATGACTAACCTACAGGATAGAAGAGTAAGGGAAGGGTTCCTCAGCCAAGCAAAACACAAAGGAATGTATACTTGAAAACAGAGAAATAAGACCGGTACTATCGAAAGGCCAAATTCCCCAGAGAAACAAAATATCCGGGAATAAAATTTAATAAGGTAGAAAGCAAAGTAAGCATTTTACACCTCTATTAAATTTTCCTTACAAGTTTTCTCTGCAAATACAGAAAAGACAAGAATACCATTTCCTTTATATGGATTATTAACATTTTGTTAGTTATGATTTATTTATACAGGTCTGACTAATGAGTTAAAGTGAAATGGTTATAGCAGGGAGATGATAAATTATCCAGTGTATAGCACTGCTTAAAACCTAAACATGTGTTTATAGTTGCTGTTCTGGGATAGTCGCCAAAGGGACATTTTGCTTAGCAAGTTATATTAGTTTTTTTTCCTATGAACAACAAAAAAAACTCTCTAAAAATAATAAGATGAGGAGAGGGAAGGAATCTCACTTGTTTGCTGCTAGAAAGCAGCACGAATCAAATTGCAAAGGAATTTCCATGTTGTCTTAATTAAAAAATTCATTTCTTGATACAATTTGGGTAGAATTCTCAGTAAAAGTACATGTTACCTACTATATACTCTATTTAAATGATAAAGAAGCAAATCCCTCAGCAGAGAAGGCTATAACTGTCTATGGAGCCAGTTGTAGTACATGGAAGGAGGTGGTGATTTGCTTCTTGGAGTTAGTTGAAGAAGTATCTTACAGTGACACCACTGAGGACTAACAAGCACAAGTGAATTCTTGACAATTCTTAGAGATAGAGAAGGACTGAAAAACCATAAATCCTATTGCTGAAGACTTATTCTCTAACAGTAACCATCACATACATGAATGAAAGAGTCTTAAAAATGAAGAAGAAAACAAAAGTCTGAAATCTACTATGTGACATTTTTCTTAAGAATATTTACTTAAAGAAGTTTTTTATGCTATAACAACAGACATTTTTACTTGGAAGGAGATAAGAACAAAAAAGATGTAAAAGTCATCAAATTAGAGTCTCACAGTTAATATACTCACCATGAAGCTACTAAAAGAATAAAAGGCAGGTCACAAAATCAGAAGTAATGTTTAACTGAAGAAAATGGAAAGTAGATTAAATGTAAATGATAATAAGGCTAACCAGAAAATATTTTTCTGACCAACTTGCTAAAGGCATAAAAGTTATTAATAAAACCATTTCTAAATTCTCATGAGTAGGTAGCTTGCTGAGAGCTAGTTCAAAGGCCAATTTCATTGAAAAGGAGAACTAAAGAAAAATAAACCAGAAAAATTAGGTGAACTCTTTATATGCACTATTGATGGAGAGGTATAGGGGATTCCCATGCTATTATCTGGCTGTGCAGGGAAAAAATGTCAAAAATAAGCAATAAAATCACAGAACCACAGAACAGTTGAGGCTGGAAAGGACCTCTGATGGTTGTCTGATCCAAACACCATTTCCCCCACCCCCACTCCCCCTTCCAATTATAGAAAGGAATTTAGAAAAAATGAACAGAAAGAATGTTATCAGATCATAAGCACCCGACATTATTTACCCAAAAAGTCAAACAAAATTGTAAGACAAAATAAATTATCTACCAATGGGTTTAGCATACTATTTTAATTTTCATTATAATAGAATTGATACAATATCTTTCAGGGTAGTCAAAATTAGAAATGATCATTTAAAATATTAAGCTGAATTCAGTATTCATGAGTGCAAAGCAAAGTACATTGTAGACAAAATTATCCTACGTATATACCCTTACGATAATGTCCATTAAAGGAGACAGAAAAGATTTCCAAGGAACACTGTTTGAAGGAAGTATTTGTGCTAAAAAATGCCATACACAAAGTTCAGATACATTTAAGAAGCAATAAAGAAAAACATTCAAACAAGCAAACACAGAAACTATTTTACAACTTTTCTTGAATTCTGCATGTAATTGTACATTCCTAATCCCAAAAATTATATAGTTAGACACAAAAGGAACAACACTGAAACAAGAATGACCAGAGGCACTGCACAGACTTCATCCAAGAAGAATCACAAAGTAAAAAGCAATAAGTGCAAGAGCCTTAACTGAAAGGGAACAGTCAGTATAGTACAGCTCAAAAAAATAATGATTCATAAAATCATGAATGAGGTTGTGGTATTTCTTATAGTGCCCAAGTATGAAGTCATCCAAAGAAATTACAAGTAGCATGATTACAATCAAAATAAAAGGAAGAACTGCTTTGCACACATTGTGCTAGTAGTGCCACAGGATGTTGTGTAGACTAAAAATAGATATAAAATTGAAAAAAAAAAATAGATGGAAGAGAGGCGTGAGCAGGCTAATAGAGTCAATGGCCTGGACAACCTACTGCAAAGGAAGTCCTTAAATTGCTAACTTCTACGAGCCAGAAAGCCATGTAAAGGGAAGAACTCTTCATTACATTTCTTTAATATTCCCTACAGATGACTACCAAAGGAGGAATAATAAAGTAAATAAGCATTTGATCAGAACTAATGCACTCATTTTTACTTATATTATTAAGGAAACTAAGTGTAAAGTTCTGTGCAGATGGTAAAGAGAGAGAAATAAGAAATGAATGAAATCTATAAAATCAGGAAAGATGTGAAAAAATATGTCCTAAGAAAGATAAAGACTATCACAAAATGACTTATTAAAGAAGAAAAACTAGACCAAGTTGACCATTAAAAAAGAGGGAAAAAAAGAGGCTATGATTTACCAAATTGGATGGGTGACTACTGTACCGGTATCCAATGGTGTCCTTGTTTACATAACCACTGGCGATATGCCCTTCTAATTCTGTGAAAAGAGGGTACTGGATACAGTGGTTCTGTATAGCTGCACATACTGATACTAACTTTTCAAGACAGCCCTGAAGGAAAAGGCACAGAAGAAAAATAAGAGCAAATCCATATGTGAATAAACAAAATATAGTACATTCATATCTGGGGTGCTGATAAGTATATATTCTCCCAGAAATTAAAACTAGTCTTCTAAAACACACAAAAATATGTACTTAAATTTTATTTCCAGACAGTAACCCCAGTTAAGGATGACCCTTACTGAAATCGCCAGCAGACTGTGAGAAAGCTTTTTAGATGACATGACTCCAGTACTTCAAGAGAAATATATAGATGAGGATAAAAAGATGATAGAGGACAGATATTAAAAAACATTTGTTTTTGGGTCAGATTGTTGTCCTTCATCTCTTAATCGGTGTTTTTGTAATGGATATTCACAGTCCATTTCTCTCAGCAAGGGTTTCTTCAGTTACCAGACTTGGGTCTGTTAGGCAGCTCCATTCATTCAGTCATGTCATTTCCTTGTTTCATTAAAGACAGCTTTCATTTCACAGGCCCAGCATGGGTTTGTGTTTGGAAGGGAGAGAGGAATTCAGCTCACTGTTAATAAAGCCATGCATGGTTCCAGATTGTTATCTTTAAATTTCACCTTGCAAGGACAATTGTTTTGCATTAAAAATGATAATAATAATAATAAATTCCAACTCTGTTACTGTTGAAATGCAATCGTTCTGCTCACATTCTGCCAACAAATGGCTACAGATAAAAATGAATGTTTTACTGTGGCAATGGGTGCTGTGGTTCTCTCTTTGATCAGTACACATTGGAGGAAGAATTCTGTATCTGAGTGGATCTGTGCTTGCTTTTTCCTTGGGCCTCAAAAGGGCCACTGAGATTGTAGAAGGGAACAAGAGGTCCATATAATTTCTTCAGCTTAGCTTTGATGGTGTGTTTAGTGGCACACTGTTCCTCCTAATGTGTTTCTTACCTTTCATGAGGAAACAGTTCCTCCAGTCCATATAGGAACAATATTTGAGATTCATTCTTTCTGTACATTTTCTGAACTGTCCTACAAAAACATCCTTATATACATTGATTTTTCAGGACAAAAGTTCCAGATCTCAAAAGAACTTGGGCGTTGTGATGCACAGCTTGGCAATAACTAAAAATGTGAATAGGAAGACACTTTCTACTCTGTAGGTGGTGAGAAACTGGAACGGGTTTCCCAGAAAATTGTGGTTGTCCCATCCCTAGATGTGTTCAAGGTCAGGCTGGATGGGGCTTTGAGTGACCTGGTCTAATAGAAGATGCCACTGCCCATTGCAGAGGGATTGGAAAAAAATGAACTTACAGATTCTTTCCAACCTAAACAATTCTATGATGCTGTGATTCTATGACGTCAAGCTTTGAGCGTGTGTGCGTGACAGCTCGGGCATGACCCCAAGCTGTGTCTCTGCTGCCTGCTCTTTGCTGGCTGCTGCAGTCCAGTAAAGGCTTTTCCTTCGTAGTTGGTGCCTGGCAATCTAATCTCAGCTCTGAAGCTATCCAAAGTGTGTGAAAACTCACACAGATCACAGCCCTCCTTAATGTGTTACAGGTGTCCCTTGTGATTGTTTTAATACATCACTTTAATTGGGTTCACTACTACTAGAGATGTATGTGCCCTGGACTGACAGTCACTTCTGGTTCATTTTAATATCAGACAACTTAATGGAGAAAAAGTGTTGGTTTCCTGTGGAAAAACAAGAAGTGAAGACCTCAGCTGAAAAGTACAAGATAGGCTCACAGACAAACAGACCAAAATTTATTCTGGAACTATCAAAATGGAACTATCTTCTCAATACAGAACTATGCTCTCTTACCCATTTCTCACTCTTAATTTCTTAACACAAATTTCCTTCTCCTTTCAAGTCACAAGGAACAGTCAGCAGGACTCTGCAGGAAGGACAGAGGTACATTAAGTTTACTATTTAAAGCAATGTCAGAGATGCTACTTATACAGACTGCTATTGCACCATCCTGGCTCACATTACAGAGAGTATCACTGTACATACTTTTTAAATGGCTCTCAGATTTCTTAATTTAAATGTACCTCTATGAATGGAAACAGAAAAATACATCAACGATGACAGTGGCAAGGTCCTCTGACATCAGCTCACCTGAAAACTTTGTTTTTCCACTCTTGCCATCATCAGTGCCAAGAACATGACTTTTCCATTCAAGTGCCTCATACAGACCACAGAGAAGCACAGTGATGGATATTCTGTGTGGCCCAGATGGCTTCTTCAGTGTAATGTGAATATCTGTGTACTCCCCCAGCACTGATTTCTGTGCTAAGCATGCATTCCATTTTTGGATCCTTCTCTTGAGCTCAGTGCCTGCATGCCACCTCACCAGTATATGCCATCTGTGGTAATCTTTACTTTGAAGCCTTTTCTCCTGAGGAATAGGACTCTTTTGTACACTTCCCTTCTCTAAAAGTACCCTCTAAAGGTACCATTGACTTCTTTTTCAGTATTTGATAACATGATCCCATCTTGGGTAAGTTAGGGAAATGAATGGAGACTAGATCGAATTAAGCTAATATCACAACTAGTGCTAGCAAGCTATGCCAGAGGGCAAAAAAAACCCTAACACAACCCCCACCATCATCAAAACAAAACAAACAAACTAGCCAACCACAGGGAAATGGAATAGATGAGAAAATTCAGTAGCAAACCAGAAATGTGTGAGAAAGAGGCTGAAAGATAGATGAAAAGAGAAACTCTAAAAAACACTTTTTAAAAAGCAAAAAGAGAGAAATAATAATGTCAGCCCTTCCAGACAGATTAAGAAATGGGAACTCAGCCAACACAAGGAATAGAAGAACAATATTATAATTGTTTCTTGAGAGATCTGGCAATAGGCCATTTAGCCTGCATGTTTTTACCTTGGGTCATTGCCCAGACTGGACAATTAAAAGGATATTTTTGTCATAGAAGCAGTCATTTTATTTCACTGCTGTTAAAAAAAGTGTCGCTACCAACTGTGCACATTGATGTAATCTGTAGTTGGAGGATTTTGTGGAACAAAAAGCACTTGCTATAGTTCAGAAATCTCAGAAGCACAACCCTTTCTTGAGGTCATCTCAAATTTAAAGAATAACTTTGTAGAGAGTAGGTGAAATCTCACCTCCTTTACCTCCCCTTCCACCTCCTTTTCCCCAGAGAGAAATTTTAAATACAAACTGACAGCCAAATTCTCTCTTTATGATCACCTACACTTTCCTCTCTCCCATCCTGTTTGTTGACATTTGCCAGAAGCACAATGAATCTTTAAATAGGAACTTCTAAAGACTGGTGTCATTTATTTTCCATCCTAAACTAGAGAATGGATGGTGGTGAGTATATAGTGTTTTCCATTCAAGACTATTAGCACATCTGTTTTCCAAAGCTTCTAAGGGTTTCTATGTTTAGCAAAGAAGTTATTTCAGTTGCATCAGATCCCACAGGATTCCAACATTTCTGATATTGGAGTTTTCTTACTGGTAGAGTTTTAAGAATCTGAAAATTCAGATTGAATAAATGTTTTCTAGTGGAATTAAACATTAAAATTACCGTAAAGGAAGAAGAGGAATTGAAGGGCTGGATTTGCAAACTATCTTGCTGTAGGAAGTGACTAAAGCCCCCTGTTCCACATGTACCTGAAGGAATTCATGTCCATATCTCCTAGCTTCCAAGGTAGCAGCTTGTTCATTTAACTGTGAGGTCACCTGCTACAACTGGTATTCCATATGAAACCCTTCAGTTATTGTTAAGCACAAGACTTAGAATGAGTCCTCTGCTTCCAGAATAAGAGCTAAACCTTGAGATGAGACACCTGCATCCTGGAAGACTTTTTGAACAGTCTAACAAGAAACAGCCTAAAAGTTTCATATCACCAGGGGACTTAAGTGCGACCCTGAAGTTACTGTTTGGGAGTCCTGAAGTATGGTTTTAAACAGACTCGTATGGACACAGGAGTGAAAATATGGCACAGAATTGAATAAAATGAAAATAAAATAATCCCCACATCTTTCCCAGCTGAAATGATTTGAAAAATTTGGATTGAAGGCGTGAAGGATTTTAAAAATGGTAACAGTGAAATGATAGGTTTAGGTAAATTTTGTATTTCTTGGAGAAAATTTTCCTTTCTGTTTGGTAAGAGTTTATATAAGTGTATAATTTCACAAAAAATGTAAATTTAAATTTAAAAATAATTGTATTAGGTTGTCTTTTTCTCAAAATTCTTCTTTCTCATACAAAGTGTTATAAAGTGCTAGCAGGTTCTTGCAGTTTATATTTATATTTTTGTATTGCAGTTCTTGAAGAAATTTTATATTCCAGGTTAGCTGTTAGAAAACAGATGCAGAAAATATTCTCGACTATAAAACAAGTAATTAAAAAATCTCATTGTCTATACAAATTGAAGAATAAAAATTAAATCATTGAGTAGGATGTCACAGTTGATTCTTTCTGAAAAGGGGTGGAGAGATTGCTTCCTCATTTGTCCAACATTTAGTTAGATTTGATTAAATGAAAATATACAAAATCAGGCTCAGATCCAAGACCAACTCATCTTATTCTAACTGTTTTAATTTTCTGACCATATATTCAGGACACATATCAACAGATCAGTGATTACATTCCAAGACTATTGTCAGTCAAGAGAAATGTAACTGGTTTATACATTAAATTTTTTTACAAATTTATCTAGCCATCTTGTCAGAAAAACCAGACGTGGAAAAAAAAAATGTATTTGAAAACTTTTTTTTTCACTCATGATCAATGGGATCATTGGAAAATATTGAGTACATTTAAGCCATCAAAGCCATCAAAGGAGGTATGCAGAACAGTTTGCTATGCATCTTGGCACACTTTATCTTAAAACCCTCTGGCATTTAAACATGGAGTCCCAATTGTTTTCCTAATGTACTGGAAGCTCTGCGGGATCATGGACTTCCCTTTGTCACAGGATCACACCCTGGCAAGATGTAACTCTCTGGATAAAACCCCATACTCAAGGCAGGGACATTCAGAGCAAGTTCCCCATGGTTGTATCCATTTCAGTTTTGTATGCAGAGAAGAGAGAGCCCACCAATTTGGGAAATGTGTTCTAGTTCAGATACCTACAGAGTGATTATTTTTCCTTTATGTCACTGCTTTCCCCTTACCTACACAGCCACTCATGTCACCACCTGAGTCATTCCTTTGTGTACCTGGAAATGGCTTCAGTGAGAATTTGCATCATAGTCCTCCCAGAGACTGAGCTGCTGAGCTCCTTGCAGTTTTTTGGATCCTGTTTCCAGTAGGTAAGTGTGATGTTTGTCTTTTTTCCATGCCTTACCTAAGTTCTCCTTTACTATGGGTACTGATTCTCTTCCACAGGTGTGGCCAGCATGCTTGGGCATATCCTGGGCAGTCAGTTTTGGTCTAACACAAAGTCCCCAGAAATTCTGGGAGAAACATGGTCTACAGGCAGCTGCCCCATGTCCTCACAAGCTTTCTCACAGGGAGAGTGTGAACAGACCCTCTTTCACTGAAGAGAAAAGTACTAGGTAAAAAGGAATCTCAACTGCTATACACTGCAAAAATACAGGGTAAAAGGGCTTCCTAATGCCTACCCAACATTACAAAGTGTATAATCAATGTCATTTACCTTTGTCATAAAGCCTTTAATAACATCACTCATAAGTACCAAGGTACTGAGGTGATGAGACACATAAATTATATAGATTCTTCAGATAGCACAAAAAGTAAATGATGCCCATTAGCAGTTGAAAAAGATAATCCCTAAGCTGACTACCAGGTCTGATTTTGTGTCATTATGAATATATGAATATATATCTGAATATATATCTGAATATATACTCATGTGCCATATTTGGTGAAGGCCTGTCCAGTCTGGAAGCCAATATGCAAAATTTGTACCCAGCTGTGAGGTTCTGGCCAGAAGAAAAGTCATTACAAATCAGAGCAAATACCTGATCTCTGCCTTTTGGACTGCAAGCTCTTTCTATAACATTGTTTTTACCATATACCTTTACAGTTCTTGGTATGTTGGGAGAACTGAACAAACCCAGATGTGCTACTATGTGCCATGGTTTAATCCTTACTGGGAAATTAGCTCCACATAGATGCTCACTCACTCACTCACTCACTCACTCACTCACTCACTCACTCACTC
>CM031859.1:45300303-45311462 GCA_018697195.1 Certhia americana | reverse complement strand
CTCACTCACTCACTCACTCACTCACTCACTCACTCACTCACTCACTCACTCCTGGTGGAGTGGGGGAGAGAATCAGAACAGATAAAATAAGGAAAATCATGGTCAAAGATAAAGACAGGGTATCAAAATATGAAAATTTTCCTCTACCACTAAAACTTTTGTTTCTTTAGTAGTTTTTTAGAATTATTCTTATAACATGAGGTAATTAAAGCAGTGCTTTTCTTCTGAAAATAATGAACCAGCCATTGTAACTGGACAGAGAAGTATGAGATTTTGAGGTAAAGGCATCCCTTCTCAAAAACATAATTTGTTTTTAATTAACTCAGTTTGTGTGAAAAAAATTCAGGTGAGGTGGGCTGCACCTATGTAGATTAAGGTAAATGTGGGTCTTAAGTATGAGAGACGTGAGTTTATACTGCCCTGTAAAACTTTTCCATTTTTAAATGGAATATTCAAATAAAACTGCTGAAGTATGTGAGCTCTCCTCAGCTATCATGTTAAGTACTAACCACTGGCAACTGGGAGGCTTTTCCATTCAGCACAGCCAAGGATAGATTAAATTAATAAAAGGGAGCAGGCTAGTAGTATAATCTGACCTGCAGTAAAGCAGTCGGGTCTGGAAACCTCCGACTTTAACATGAATTAAAATCTGGAAGTTTTTTCTAAATTTTCATTGCCTTCCTGTGTTACTACAGAGTTTGCAGCTTCATGTGTCACAGCATCAGTCCAGCAGTATTTTCCTTTTGTGGAACCTCTTTCTACAGATTGTGAGTATGCTAAGAAAATGTGTATGATATAAGCACACATATACACACTGTGTGTGACATTCTGAATCCAAACTGTGGGCTGAAGGGGAAAGGACAAGAGGAGAGGAAAAGCCTGCCTTTAACAAGCCAGAGTGATACCAAGCCATGCTAACTGGGAGAGCATTCTGCTCTCTTAAAAGTAGGCTGCTCTGTGTAACAGCATCCTTTTAATCCATGTAATTGGATCTCTTAAAATATGTTTAAATATCAATGAGTGAGTATCACAAAATATGTCACTTGGCAATCTTTGAAATCACTTTTCCCTCAGGGTCAGCAGCAGGGGCAGTGAACCTGAAAGATGCTAACAAGGCTTTTTAAAGCCCAAGTGGTTTCTCTCCAAATTTGAAATCTCTTAATCTACTCATTGGATTTTGCAACACAAACTCTTTTCTCCATATATTTCTTTCTTTATATATCCTGAGAAGTAATAAGAAATAGCTTTTAAAATAGTTTCCAGCTGCTACATGTTAGTTTGGACAGTACAGGAAAAAATTCCATGTGAATAGATTTTCCTTTTCCAAAAGGTTCTAATTACTGCTAGAGAAGACATAAGATTCTACACCAGTTCTGATTATGCAAAACTATTTGGGATTCTTGGCTGCAATTTTCCTTCTTATTCTTCCATTCTTCTGCAAGCCTACCCTCTCTCTACTGTCTTTTGTGTCCTTTTATTTCTGTATTCCCTCAAATAGGATTATCATATCTGCTTGGTTTTAAGACTTTTGTCAGAGACCTTGATGATTGGAGCAGATTTTCAGTTGAGACACCCAATTGACTTTGACTATGTGTGGTAGGGGCACATGCATTCCCAAGTGACCACATGACTCCAGCATGGCTTTTCTCTGGACAAGCTGTGCTCAGTGGCACGAAGCGTTGCAGCTCAGGTTGTTTATAAAAGCTATGCTGGAGCCTCTCTTTGCAAACTGTCAGTGTTTTGAGCCTTGCCAAGGCAAAGTCCTCATTCTTAAGTTCTTCCACCAAAACGCCCATATCCTTCTCATCCTGGGGGCCCCAGAACTGAAAACAGTACTTCAGATGATTACCTGAAGGTCCCTGTGGTATCTACATGGGTCTTTGCAAATCAGAAACACTACAAGGTTCTATAGCAGCATTTATGGAAGACTTTATAGCATGTCATCAATATACTTTACAAAACCTGCAACTTACACAAGAAAAATATCCACAATTAGGTTCTTTGCATATATTTGCAAATGGGGGGTGGGGGAAGGTTATTTTACCTTTTGCTTATAAAAATAATTATTGAGAGTAACCAATAGTTACTCTCAAACCAAGAGTTTGCACACAATTAGGCAAGGCTCACTCAGAGAGAGCTTCTGAAAATGAAAGACAGACAACCTGAACCCATGTGAAATTTTATTCTTACCATTGGCTTTCCTTTCTGTGCTATTTTGATCTCTAGGCATATGCTTTTTTGCTTCTAATATGTTTATGCAAATTTGCTCCAATTGCTGCTTGCAAGTGTTCACAACATGACAAGTATTCTGACATATTTATGTGACATACCTTTTGAAAAGATGATAAGGACATTACAGCACCATATTTGCAATGCTATAGATGAGGGCTGTCATGTTTTCCATTTTATAACAATAGTTTTAAAGGGTTTATAGTCCTGGAAAAAAAATTATTTTCTGACTTTTGTTTAGCGTGCATGACTGTAATAACATATCTCAATACAATGTGAGAAATTATAAGTTCAGTAGTATTTAGACATTCAGTGCCACTGAATATACACAATTTGCAAGAAATGGGATTTGGCCCACATCAGTATTCTTTAAAATTCTATTTTGCAGCTGGTTTCAACTCTGCCATAGATACATAGATTTTAAGATACAAATATGTGCACATCTGTTGTAATTGGTATAAAAAAAAAAAACATTCCTGTAAGTATGAAGAATGAATGCTCCTATGGTGCAGGTGGTTTTAGACAAAAGATGGTAACAATTCAAAAGACCTTTTAAAATGCCACTGATGTTTTATGGGAGAAAAAAAAAAAAAAAAAGAAAAAAAAGAAAGAAAAGGAAAAAAAAAACATAACTCAGCTGTTTGTTGCTGCAAGATCTCATATGTTTCCTCTGCCACTTAGGCACATGTTAAGGATGTTGCAGACAATTGCTATTTTTAAAGGGTTTTTTTTATGTTCTTTAGGTATGTGCAAAATATACCTCTGCAAAATACTCCTTAATTGCTTTGAGAAGCAGTTTTTACATACATTGTCTTTCTGTCATTTGAAAATACCATCAGATCTCCTTTGGATTCACACATAGCATGGCAGTTTTCTTATACTGGACTCAGAGCTTGTGGAGCTTTGTCATTCTCTTCTGGGTATGTAACTGGAGAAAATGGATGATGGCTAGCTAGAAGTAGTTCTTCTTAGGAACACCATCAAGCAAGGGAAAAAAATCATCTTCCCAGCATCCTCTGAAATTCGTTTGAAAGGAAAAGGCAAAATCAACAAAAAGAGTTTTCATCTGCTCACCTTGATCTTCTGCAAAACCTAGTTGTGTCAAATTCCAGTGAAAAGTTTCTGCTCCTACAAGGATCTAACCCCCTGAAGAACAAGTAATGTCTCAATACCATACTTCTACCCAGAGTCTCATGGTATTGCACTGGCCATTATTAGGCCATGCACCAAACCACCAGTTTCTGTGGTATGACAGCCACTGCTACCCTGTGTGTTGATTTAAGAAACACAGAGTGGTGTCACAAGTGCCTCTGGCTTGGCAAGTGATGGCATCCTGTAAAGGGTGGGACGCATGGAGCAGACTGACAGCTCCAGCATCAGTTCCTTGCTGAAATATCATGCAAACATGCAACCACATCACAACTTTGTATCCCAGGTGAGCCTTAAGCGCCTTTGTTCAAGGTCAAGTCAGCTCAAAGTACAGGCAGATGAGGTACAGGTAGCTCCCCTATGGAGAGGAATGATGAGAGTTATGCATTCAGCCCTGGAAAAAAAAAAAAAAAAGAAAAAAAAAAAGAAAAAAAAAGTGTTTTCTCTGCTGAGATTTTGAGCAGGGATTTTGAGAGGACAATGGTTCAGTCTGGGTACCATCTTATACCCATGAAATTCTGGTCCTTTGTAGATGACCTAACCCTCTAGGGTTGAACTCCTTAAACACCACCTTTCCTTAACAGAAAGCCTCCAGAGCCATTAGTTCTAGGTGCTCATTTGTGCCAAGGTGCACACAGAAACTGGTTTCTACTTACTAGAGAGGAAAATCTTTCACAAAACCAAGTGTTAGTGGGAGCACTGGGCCAGGAAGTATGGAATCACACTGAAGTCCTATTTACTCACAGAAGTAATAGACCAGGAAAGCCATGTGCCCTGGGCAATCCTTCCAGGACAATCGCTCTCCCCAGTGAGTCTGAAACAATCAATGACAGAAATTGTGCATGTGGAAGGAAAATGAGAAAAGAAGGAAAAAAAATCTGTTTTAAAAGTTAGAGGACTTGGCAAGCAGAGGGGAAAACTGCTTCTGGCTCCTTTCCCTCTGCTATAGGATAGTATGTGACTTCAGTAGAGAGCATAGGTGAAAGCCCACATCCTCCATGGGTCATGGGCTGCTCCACATATGGCTTGTGTCCATGAAGATTTATGGGTCTAACTTCACAAGGGAGGCTGTAGCACAGCCATTCCTTTTTATTTCTAGCATCCAAAGGTTCATAAACTGCATTGCATGTGCAGGACACACCTTCCCTCCTCCATACATTTGCAGATACACACAGATCGAAGTATAGTTCAAAGGCAGGTTCCTGCCCTGGAGTAAACAACACAGCTGGAAGGTCCCTAGAGAACAGCAGGTTATAATGTTATTGCTTTCTTCAAAATAAAGCCAGGCACGATCTGTTATGTGCTGTTTATATTTCAAAATGCATACAGGTGCATACCATTTCCATCTGGTAAGCTCTGCCTTCAGAAGTTTATGTACTAGCTGGAGATAGTGTACTAGCCCTTTCTTTGAGATCTGCTTTCCTCCTCTGAATTGAAGAACTTTATTAGAGGAGTCTAGAATTCCACCTCTGTTTTCCCTCTTGCAACAGACCTTGGCACTTTGTTACCTAATGCTGTCTTCTGTCCCAAATAGACTCCATGAAAATGGAATTTAATTTACATTATCCTTTTCAGATTAATAAGATTTGAACAAACTGTTTCTATCTGAAATTTCTCCTTTTAGCTTCAAATTTTATTTTAATTCTAGGAGAAAATTAATAATAATGAGGCAAAAATAATTATTTCCTCAGATTAAAAGAAAAACAAAAACCAAAATCCATTCATGTGCATTAAAGAGTAAAAATCACATTCATTCAGAGAAAAATAATTTTTAAAAAATCTTTGCATCTTAAATTTTTATGTAAATCATGTGAATCATTCCAACTTCAGGAAGGGGTAGGGCTGATGTACTTTGCACTTTATGCTATGTGGGGATTTTTCACAAAGATTAATTCAACAGTCCTGCATGAAAAGACAGTCTTCCTCAGTTTTCACAACCCCGCATGTCCACTGGTAAATTTATGCCCCAGTCCACCTGCTACCATGGCATCACGCCCACTCATACTAGGTGAGTACCTCACAGACGCCAATCAACAAATCTCTGGACGGCTTGGTGAGGTTAATACATGGAATACCAAGAGTCAGGTTTTTGAAGAGGCTCCTGGCACATCTTGTGTTTTTAATGATTAGGATCTCACCCTCAGGGCTGTGTGTTACCAGCTCAGCCCCTGTAGCAGGGGAATAGAGCAGATGGCTTGGCAAAACCAAAAGGTTCTTGCCTTTACAAAAATTAAAGATTAATTTGTTGTTTTCTCCTAATAGGAAATTTCATGCTGACGAACAGTATTGAGCTGACAGGCTTATATTTCTTCATCCATCTTCTGTTCAGAGAAAAGCATAACTATCCTTATGTTAACTCCACTGTCTGTCTACATCTTTCTATGCAGTGATGAGAGAATATTTCGTCACTACCAGCTATTTTGCCTTTGGCATGTCCGCTGTAGTTTCCAACAAAGATGATATCACCATGTGTTTATAGATTTATTTGTTTGTTTTTCATGATGTGGGCAATGGTCTACTAAAAGCTGGCTTGAGCTCCAGTTATATCATATAGACCAACCATCTGGCTCAGGATTAATTAAGGGTAACTTAACTCGGGATTAATTTTTAGCCATTACTGCAGATCTGTATCATGAGAGGAAAAGCCTTCTTATTGGATAAGCAATCACCTTGTCACCTGAAGCAGCCAGATTAGTCAGTGCGTGGTACTGGGTCCTAGTAGACTTTGACGGTATGATCAGCAATGGTAAGTAATAGAAATATGTTTCAGAATATTAGACAAGTGCACAGGATGAAAGGGGATTAGCCTTTTCTGAACACGGGCAATGGGAAATAACTGTGGCTCATGAGTTTTCTGCTGGAAATTTTCATGTTCCTGTGTGAACACAATATGTAACAAGAAAGAGTTTGTGAGATCCAGTGTAATGGAATCTGGGTTTATGTTTAGCCAGTTTAATCTATTTCAAAAGACAGAAGGATTGAAACCGTGAAAATGACAATAGATATCCACACTGTTTATCCAATGCTAGTAGCTCTTTTTAAGGCTTTTCTAAAGCACACACTCTGAAATCTTTACCATTTTGAACCCCAAACCCTCACAGGAGGTCATTAAGCATATAGGCAGCGGAACTGCACAGCTGCTCCTCCAGTCATACAAATCTCTAGACAGATGCTCTTCATGTTCATGGGCTGTGATGAATGCCAAAGAAACTATTAGAGAACAGATTGACTTAGACTGGACCATGATCCTTGGAGAACTGGTTTCAGACTGCAAGAACTGAGGCATCACATAGTGAGTTGCAGTGCAAATGACAATGTGATCAGACAGAGTTGCCTTTCAGCTAGATTTTGTCTTCCAGCATTCCTGAATGCAGTCTTGCTTGAAGGGACAAAACCCAACACTAAAACAGACTTCCATTATTTTCTCTGCTTACTTGCTCACTAAATTTGCTGCAGCTAGCTTGGCTGCTCAACTTTGCCCAAGTCTGACTTATAAAGAGATTGCTGGACATTTCTGTATCCATCCTGTGTTCATCCACTGGCTGCTGGGATCTGCTACCATCATTGTTGGGAGTATTTAAAAGTAGTAAAAAGTGGGCTAGAGGCAGGCAGTCATTCCCCATCACGCTCTTCCCTTCCCTGCAGAGGAACACAACCTCACTGTTACAAAACTCAGAGACCACATCTGCTCCCCTCCTCTGAGGCTCACAGAAAGATCACATGCCTTTATCGGATCTGAGTCCAGAGACCTGTCTGCCCAAAGAGAGGTGTCATCTGTGGTACATCCCACCACAGACCTTACTTTTCTGACCTTCATAGCTACAGCAGATGTTCTTGTTATGTTGTTATTCTGGGGATGGGAGCCTCTCTGGGCTCCCGGGCTCTCATCCAGCTGCAGCTGTGGAAAAAGGATACATATAATAATAATAATGGAATCTTCTTTCTGTCATTTCAGCTTACATCATCCTGGCACCAGCAGTCAAGGTAGCATTAGTCAGTCAGTCATAGGGTTTCTGTGGACTTCTCTTCCAAACCACCACCCTTCTGTCTCCATTGCCACACTGCCTTTGCTCTTATTCCCACTCCTTTCCCACTGGAGTGATTTCAGACCTAGGAAATAAAGGGTTGCTTTTCTGCTGACCACTGTTCATCTCCTCAGCTCATACCTCCTACATGTGCTAACTGTGACATTTGGAAACACAGAAAACTCAAAACTCAGGTTAGTAATGGTGTACCCATGAAAAAGTCTTGCAGTGTGTTTCTTGTAAAGTAATGAATGCCTGCATCAGCCTTTTTTATACAGACTGCTTCTCTGGTTTTTGCCTTCCATAAAGAGTAAAATATAAGTTGCTCCTACTGCAGCCTTAAAGAGGATTTCAAGCAATATATCCCTTCACTTGTATCTCAACCACCTACATTCCTGAAGGATCTCTACTTCTTGGGAAATACCCTGAAGGATATCTCTATTGCATACAATTCCACTTTTTTGAAAGATATACACAAAACTACTTTGAGTTGTTACACAAACAGTCCCTAGCTGTTTTGTATAGGGATTCACTGCAAGAAAAAACAGAATCTGTGAACATAAAGAATGATGAGGAGGCAGGGGGAACACTTGGGGGAAAGGAAACTAGTTCACAGTATGCTATGCCATAATGATGGGAAAAGCTGTGTAGTCTGATTTGTCAAAAATAAGGAAATGTTACAATTTTTAGGGCTGCTAAAGCTCTTATTTAATTTTGCAGAAGCTTGTAAGAGGCCATTTATTTTTAGCACAAAACTCTTCCCTGAAACTGCAGCTTGCCAGGAAAACCAATACCACTGCTGTACATTGACTTAATCATAAAGAAAGAAAATAAGATGTCCAACTGACATCTAGGAAAACCAGATGAAATGAATTGCAGTTAAATAGGTAAGGCATGGTCTTGACAAATGGGAGAAGACACAGAGGACAAGAAATGATAATGATTTTTCCATGTTGTCAATGTCTGAAAGTGTTACCATCTATGTGTTTGGCTTAAGACTGCTGATGGGCTAAAACCAAACAGAATTCCTGGACCAGAGTGAAAATCTCAGGAAAAGGAGTACTGCTTTCCTATAAAAATACTGAATCCAGAATTATTGCCCTTGGCAGTGAATAAAATTTGAAAGCAGTGTTCCTGCAATGATCTCTATTCCACCTAAAAGATCCAGTATGCTCAAACATTATTTAACATAAAGCATGGACGTATGTATTTAGTTTTCTTTTTTTGTTAGCCCCCTCCTCAATTTCACCCTCTCATTCTGTTTCCTCTACCTACCAGATTCCTTAGGGAAGACACATGCGCAACTTGACAACCCAAACCAGAGTTCTTTCTCCTTAAAATTTGTTTATGTTTGCTATTTCTTCTAACATGCTTCCTATTTTTTCTGCCAAATAGCAGTCACAAAAGCCCTCTAAAGAGAATAATAAGAAAAAGGCTGAACAGAAGGTGTTTAGTCTTAATGCTGGCTTCATTTCAACAAATCGAGTGAGTATGTTTCAGACAACTTTGTAAATCACAATGTGAACACAAACACTAGAGACACCTCACATTTCAAATTTGGATAGAAGCATGAGGTTCAATATGGAAGAAGCGGGGTTTTGGGGTTTTTTTGCAGATAAGACATTTGCAGGAGGGATCTTAAGATCAAAGACTAAGAAATACACAAGAGAAAAGGACAAGAAAAAGAAGGCATTTAACTTTTATGTGGTTGAATTTTATTGTGACCAGGGTTGAACCCTTCTATTTACAGTTGTGGAGAAAGAAAATATTTTCCCGACCACAGTTGAAGAGAGACCCTGACAGGGCTTTCCTGCTTGCCATCTCCCATGTCATCAGTGTTTTCTGGGAGAAGAATTTGAGGTGGTTTTCCACCTAAGTGGTTACAGCTGTTTCCACAGGATCAGTCAGATGGAGTTTCTGCCTCTGTTTATTTTGGCACTGATTTTCGGCTGGAGCCCAGCAGGATGACAGTGTTTGCTCAGGGTCTTGGGACTTTGGACAAACATTCCAGAATTTCTGACTTCTTAACATTAATGTTTGATGAATTCTGCTCTTAATTTCTTCTGGAAAAATGTCAAGCCCACTGGGGATTACCCTTAGTCTTACAACAGTCTTTTATTTTATTTTTTTTTAAGGGAAAAAGAGAAAATCATTTACTAGCCTGTGAAAATGAGCATTCTTTAAAAATTAGAGAATGCACTTTTCTAAAGCTGCAGTCTTCAGTTCTTTTGTAATTTTATTTTGATTTTGGTTTGGGTTTGTTTTTTCTTTTTTTTAATTTTCATGTTAAGAACACTGCTTGACAGGAAATATCTACCGCTAAATCTTCCGCAAAAAACTGTTACATGTAGGGCTTTAGTTGGGAAGGTTATTATCCAGAAGTTAAGTAGCTCTTTCTCCAAGTTGCTGTTTTGATAGCCTCAAAACATACTGCGTCAATTCACCGTTGTCAAAGGCGACCTTTAGAAATCAAAATAAACACCCAGGTGAAATTCTGACCCCAGTGGAGAGAACAGCCTTTATCATTGACTTCAGCAAGGTCAGGACTTCCTCCTAAGTGCCTTATCTCTTGATACAATGGAAAAGCACAAGTCACACAAGCCACATCTTCAGGAACATTTACTAACTCAAAGGGATGGATAGAGAAATGTGTTTACAAAAATATGCATAAATGCATGGAATTAAATCTGTATTTAAATTATATTCAATAAACACACTGTGTTGCATGAAGTGGCTGCTGGTTCTTGTACCTACATACCTTTAGTAGCTTGCAAGGAGCATCCAAATGTTCAGTATGTATCTAAATGAAGCTTACAACATCATCAGCTGACTTTAGTTGAGCTAGACAGCTGTACTTCAGAGGTCAGTGTGTAATTTGCTCTAAAATACCACTAAAAGCTCATGTGGCAGAGTCCTGTGGATAGCACGGGTTCCCCCAGAGACTCCTACAAATTAGAAGGCAGATGGAGAAGCTTTTTTAGGTTCCAGGTATCTGTTGTCTTTTTCTTCTCCCCACCTCTTCTCCCCCCCCTTCAGTAAAAAAAAAGGGAATCTGGGCTTCCTCAGGTGACACAAATAGCCTTATCTTTGTTGATTTACATCAGCTAAAGAACTGTTTTCAAGAGTTATTATAAAGATTTCAAAAGCAAGCAAAATGAAACAAAACCAAAAGAAAAAAGGAAGAGATTGGTGTAAATAGATTTGTGTTAATATGACTAGACACGTGAAAGTGGTTTCCTAGTGAATGTACGAGCTTTTGCAGCAGCAACATCATGCAAAATGTTTCATAACTTTTCACAGGCTGCAAGCAGTATACATGGGACATGACAACATTCTTTTGTCTGAAGGTTACATTGAGGGCCAGATCTAGTTTATTATTTGGAGTCAGATTACTGTCCTTCCTTTCTCAGTCTGTGCTGTCAGTGTTCTATCAACAGATATTTAATCTGTACCCATACATTTGACTTTACTGTGCAAAGCAGCCAGAAAGGGCTGGAGGAAAAAAAATGTTTTGTAGATGTGAAACTTTGTGTTTGTACTTTTAAGTGCAAAAGAGACAGCTGAAAGCATTTTTTGAAGCTCATGCCATAGCACACATACCTGTGGAAGAAAGAGGCAAAACAAAAACCAACAAAACACTCTGAAAATGTCTTCTTTGGATATTTTCAATGGACAAAGAGCAATAGAACCTCAGTTATGAACTTCTGCATTCTTTTTTTCTTTTTCTTTTTCTCTTTCTTTCTTTCTTTCTTTCTT
>CM031859.1:45265413-45300293 GCA_018697195.1 Certhia americana | reverse complement strand
TCTTTCTTTCTTTCTTTCTTTCTTTCTTTCTTTCTTTCTTTCTTTCTCTTTATTTCTTTATTTCTTTCATGAAATTTGGCTGCTCCATCCTATGGACACACAAGACTTCCTTCTAAATGACTACCAGAAAAGGAGGGACAACCATTCTAAAGAGACCTTTGACTGATTGTCAAAGTCCACCCTCTATTTGGTGACCCAAGTTTTTATTAAAAATAGTAACTAGCATATAGTCTTTGGGTGTATTTTACCCAGGTAGCTAGGCTAGCTCTTTGCTTGGATGCTGAGAGGTAATTCAATACCCAAAATATCTGGAAATATGCTCAATCTAGACTAGATAGAAATTTACAGTGGAAAAAGGGTTTGAGCATGCAATTCACTTCCACGGGATAATAAGTAGTAGGAAGGAACAAAGCAATTAAAACGGTATTGTCAACTTAGAGATGTATAATACATAAAAATCCTTTTAAATTATCATGCTTTGGACCATATTTACATAAAGACATGATCTTGTAATAGCAGGTAAATAAGGTATACTAATCAGTTGCCAAAGATACAGTGGAACACAATCTAAAACACTGAGTCCATGAAATGACCGAAACTTGCATGTCTTGTGTCTTGATAAAATTCTGAACAGCTCTGGTGACACAAATAATTTGTCTTGTAAGGAGGAAGATGCTTAGAAGGAAGGTATTTGACAATATTGGTGAAGATTTGTTCATTGTATGAATGTTTGCAGGTTGTATAATTGTTAAGGGAAACATATTAGACAGTGTGAGATCATAAATAATGCATCCAAGAGGAATGTGGGTGTGATCCTCATAAAAGGAGAATCAGAAGAATCTGTTACAAAGTTGAAATTCCTCTGAATAAGGCTGTCTAGCTATTGTTGCAACAGTCAAAATTCCCCATGTATCAACCATAGAGGTTAACAATTTTTCATTTTTAGTTAGAACAAAAATATACTTCAATCTTTATTAAATCCATATGGTATTTCGAACACAGTGAATGCAGTTTTCTAAAACCATTAAGTGATTTACCGATATGTAATTTCAAATCTATCCTTTCAAGGCACTGAATTCCTGAGCAGAGTTTGGAAATATAAAGGCAGCATAAAACTTAGTTCTGCTAAAACAAGTCCGTAGCACATCATCATACAAATCAACACAGACCTAGAAAATGAAAAGCCACACTCAAAAAAAAAGTAAGAAGAATTCCTTGTTGGACTATAAATGCATACAGATACATATCCAGATGGACTGACTAGAATAATTTTCTTTGTTAGTAATGGCTAATTGTAACTGCTGATGTTTTGCTAGAATATTTTTCCAACTGCTAGTTTATATAAAACAAAAGACACTCTGAAATGCAGACAGAACTTTATAACTTGGTTTAGAATAAATATCAGCATGGCCAGCAAAACTGAGATGTCCTTTAAGCATGCTGAGCAGGTAGGTATATGATAAGAAAGTCAATGAGAACCAGTTTACACATCAGCAGAAGAAGGTTGTATAAATAGAACTGCAGAGTGGAAATGAACTCTGAGAAAACCAGGGAAAGGTTTTGTTCAGAACCAGGCAGCTGCAGCATAAAAGTTTGTCACAGGCTCCCCATGGAAGTGGTCACAGCTCCAAACCTGTCAGAGTTCAAGTGTTTGGACAATGCTCTCAAGCACATGGTGTGACTCTTGCCATATCCTGTGAAGGGCCAGAAGCTGGACTTGGATGTTCTTTGTGAGTCCCTTCCAAGTCAGGATATTCTATGATTCTATGATTCTACAATGCAGTGTTACAAATATTACATTATACCAGCAACATACGGGAAGGCAAGAAAAATGTGTTTTGGTCAGAGGAACTATCTGTTTTTACAGGAAATACACAATTAATCTGGAAGGAGTACTTCTGGTACTGGGAGGTACAGATGATTTTTCTATTATTTCCATGAGGCTGATTTTTATTGTTGTCATATCAATTCCACAGTAGCATATAATATATATGCTAACAGAAGCACCCTAAACAGCAGGTAGTATCTTTTACAAAATAAAACGCAAAAAACTGTATGATAATCAGGAACACAGCTGATGTTCCAAAACAGTGCTAATTGGGTGGAAAAGAAATAAGAAAGACGTTCTCACTCACATATTATGAAACCCTCATGTTTGGTGCAACCCTCTCTTGGCCAATAATCTTAGAGAAGCATGTTTTTCACTATCATCAATGATTTAAAAAGTATATGTATGATAACTAATGATGTATAAATGTATAAATATATTTCTCATCCATAGGGATTCCTAGAAATTCATGCCCTAATAAAACAAAATACTATAGTACCTCGAAGCCTTTGGGAATCCAAATTATCTCTGCAGGTCAGGCTTGAAGTACACTAGCAGCAAATGTGAAAATCCTGGCAGTGGCTTTTAGCTGCCAGAACAGACACATTTAAAAGTAAAGAGATTAATTAAAGCCTCTCAGGAAAATTGTAAGAAAATTATTTATTCGGCTATTTATTATACAGATTACTGAACGTCTATCTTTCCTGGGGTACTGGAATAGCTGATGTGTATCAAATTAAGGTAATAGAGTGCAGCTAAAATTTCAGTCAAAGAAAAAGACAGGTTGTAAAAGGAAAGATAGAATGAAAGAACATCAGTTGCGCTGAAAGATCAGTGGCATTAATCATTCTAGGAAAGTAACTTGGAAAATGCCCCAAACAGTCATTGTCATGAGGAGGTATTAAGGGCACCAGCACCTCTCTGAATCAGTAATTGACAGTTATGTCTACAGCCAATTACTTACTGGTTCCTGGTAGTTCCTCTGGAGCTAATTTTACTGAGCAGAAAGAATCAACTTGTGGTTAAAAGGAATTGTAAAAATACTGGTAATTTGTCATTCCAGACTGTTTTTCTTTTGCCTTTTCAGCAGCAGCCTGCAGCAAACACAAGGCTGTCTCGTCATTGTTGCCTGTCATTCATTGCATTGGTTTGTTTGTCTCAGAGCAGAAGAGGTAAAGCAAAGGCATGTTCTAAACAAGTGTGTTGTACTAGTCAAGACTGTAAATAGAGACAGGGTATGAAAGTACCTCCCACTGAACCACATAAATAGCTTTGTAGAAACACAAGCTTTCTCTAAGGAGAAAAATGTTTTCAGCTGAACTAAAGATCTTTAAAAAGAAATTTTTCACTGATTTACACTATGTATTCTTAAAGCAAAATAAGAATGCAGTCACATAAAGGAGGAGCTGCATGGATGAATTGTTTCTCTCATTTAGGCTTTCATGTTGAACTGAGCTTGTTTTGAGCTGCTTTTAACATATTCTGCCACAGTTAACAGCTTCAAATATTTATTTTAAAAGGCAGAAAATTATTGTTAATTTTATGTTGTCAAACAGCCAGCCCATGCTTCATTTGGGAGCTAGCAGAGAGAGACAAGCATAAGAAACATCCTGCTATCTAGTGGACTGGTAATTGTATTCTAATCAATTTAACAAATTGAGTGTAAAAGAAAAATGCTTCACAAGGGAAATAGTTCAACTCTAGTCTTGAATTTCTGTCAGTGTGCCCTCACTCATTCTTATATCACACCTTCTTCAACCAGGAACTGAACCCCATGTGTTGCCAAATATGGAGAATTTTTTAACACTCTTCCCCTCCTAACTCCCCCAGTTTCCTCTTGCCTGCTCTCACTCTCTTTCCTTAAAAAGTGGGTACCATTACTCCATTATTTTTATTTTCTATGACATCCCTAATTCTTCCTCCAATCTGCTCTCCCCAAGGCCTCCAAAGCCCAGCCATTCCCAACACAGGTGTTCTTTTTATCCAGTGATGCAGGCACTGAGAATTCCAGATGCCTTCTCCTATTTAAGAGAGAGCTACAGTATCTCATGCATGACTGTGAAGAATATCCATCCCAGAGGCAGGTAGCAGGTGAACCTGAATAGGTGAACCACAGAAAACAGAAGACAGAGTAGCTCAGGTGACCCAAAGTGGATCACAAGAAACACAGACTACAACCATGCCTTCAACTGTTTATGCCTAAAGCTAATAGTAGCAGCTAATCATAGAATGCTGCCATTCTCTTGAAAACAAAGAAGGAAATTTTTCTATATCTTTGGGAATGGAAGACTAAAACATTTCAGGGTTTGAAAGCATGCCATACAGATTATTTTGGACATACTGATTTGGATTTCCATGTGTGTAGCTACCTGGTGTAATGCTAATGAAGGAAGTGTTTGATGTATGTTACCCACCACAGCTTTTATGAGTTAATTAGTGATCCCAGGCCCAGCATTATCAAGACCAATTTAACACAAGTTTAGATGCAGAGCTAGGGAGTGCAGACAGATATGAGCCATATGTGGATTGAAAATCAAGAGTTTCCTTGCATCGCTCTGCACAGGAGAGGTCAGCTTGGAAGGGACCACTGTGGGTCATCTGGTCCAACCCTCCTACTCAGGCAGGGTCATCCCAGAGCACATTGCTCAGAATTGCATCCAGATGGTTCTTGAATATCTACACTGAGGGATAATCCATAATTTCTCTGGGTTACCTATCCCAGTGCCCAGTCACCTGCACAGTGAAGTTGTTCCCCGTGTTCAGGTGGAATCTCCTGCGCGTTGGTTTCTGCACATTATCTCTTGTCCTATTGCTTGGCATCAATAAGAAGAGCCTGACTGTTTGCTATATCCCTGCCCTTATTCTGTTACAGTCCCACCAAGTATAGACAGTTATTTCTGCTTATATGTAATTATTTCTGAACATGTAGCTGCAGTTTTGGATTGCTGAATTCTATAGCTTTAATCTGATGTTCGTGGCCACATTTTCTTATGACAGCGGTAAAGGCTCAGTGAGTATTCCTCACTTGACTTTCATCAAATCTGCACACCAAATTATATGGACTAATAAAGGGGTTGAGCTTTAGTACATAAGCAGATACCTGCTTTCAGTTCTGTTAGCTGTCCAGAATTCATTTCCCTGAACAGAAGGGCTTAGTCAAATACTAAAGTCAGGTTCTGCAGGAGAAACCTGTTTGCCTTCAGCTTTCACTGAATTTGTCACAACTCTACTTGCAGCACATTTTGGAAGAACATATTTTAAGACATATTGCTGTACAACAGCTAAATCTCAGAGCAGATAAATCACATATCTAGTCTGAAAAGGCAGGAAAAAGAGGAAGGAAAAAGGTCTCTGAAAATTTTTACAGCTGGTTAAGGGAAAAGCATACAGAATTTTTGAAGGACAATTCTTCTCCTAACAGTCAATAAGAGCCCTCACTTACAGAGCAGTGTTTGTCAGGATAGATCTCAAAATGTTTTAGAGTGTCCAACTACTCTATATGCACAACATCACTGAAATGCACTGAGCTGTCTTCTGAGGGCAAAGGGCAGCTGGTATTGTGGAACAAAGGGTTCTGTGATACTGGACTGAAGTTTTCCCCTTTTCCTCCACCCCCCCCTCCACAAGCTGCTAGCTCAGATTTAAGGGGATTTGGGAGAGGGATCTTCAAGATAGGGAGAAGAGGTTCAAAAGAGGCCCCTTACCTCAGGATGTATTCCAAAGCTTTATTTCCAATGAAGGGGTCCCGGAGGCAAAAAGAGGAGGAAGCATGGAGGAACAGGGGTTTTCATCCCTTTTGGGGTCAGGGTCAGATTACCTGACTGAAAGTCATAGGTCAGAGTCAAGGGGCAGGTAAATCAGGCCAGGTTACAGTCTCTGGGGGAGGGGTTTTTGAGAAGAGATCATTCCCTAAAAGGAATGTAACACTGGACATGTATGAAAGTTTAGTTCTTATAAAGTGAGATATTAATTGACAAGAACAAAGATCTTGCTTGGGTTTGTAAAGGAAAGAGGCACCTAGACAAAAAATTGTCCTGCATCACACTGAATGTGAAAGCAAGTGAGATTTTCTGACATGGACATAAAGAAAAAAATCGTTCAAGAGGAAGATAGCTTCTTCTTGAATGGCTCATGGAAACATCATCTCTCAGTGTTCTCTGGCTTCAGCTAGCTAAAAGGATATGCTAATGGTCTAGTTTTGCCTGGCTCTTTATTGTGCTTACAAGCAGTGCAATCCTCATGTTTAGGCCTCTAAGTCCCTTCTGTTGAGGTTTTGTCACAAGCTGTGGTTGGGAACTGGAAGAAGATGCAACTGTCATGAAAAAAATAAATTAACACAGAATTGTAAAAAATTATCACGTCATAAAATGAAAATGTGTTGCTTGGTATCCATGGCAACTGCAGAAACCAATGCTCTTTAACAGCCTTGCCTGAAATCATGTAAACTGCTTTGGTAAAACATGAATTGTGGCAGATGGATATGTGAAAATAAAAATAACGTTGCATCCAATCTATTGCCCACATGGGACACCCTTGAAATAGTGTGAGTTATATAACCCTATCAGGAGTCATTTTGTTATGAGACCAAGACAGAGGTAACATTTTTTCCATGCATCTTAACAGAGTTAAGAATGGGTTCAGCTGAAATTGTGTAAAACTAAACCTAGGAAGCAAATGCTCCCTAGCATTTCTGAGAAGTAAATAAAACCCTGAACTCTACAGAAGACGAGCTGTGAGTCTCTTGTGCCAGGAAAGGGACTAGTTTTTGGCTTTGACCCAATTTCACGGTTAGAGCACCTGCTTCATGGCATAGGCTAGAGCCACAGATTGGTTTTCTGTAAGCAAGAATCATGATGGAACCCTGATGGAGGTGAAAACAGAGACAGGGATTCATTAGCCAAAGTAGCCACCCCCAAGCCCCTCCAATACTGCTCCATGGATCCATAGTTGAATAAAATTTCACTGGTGGTTTTACTTCAGAAAAGAAAATCTTCCCTCAGCTCAGTATGAGCCATCACTAAATGAACTGGATACCACTTAGTGTCAGAGAAAATTAGAACATGAGTCTGTGAGCACCACATTGCAGTCTACTGCTCTTGTCTTAATAACCTTTCCCTTAAATGAGATAAGTCTTGCTTTATATTTTAGCTCTTGTAGAGCAACACTGGAACATGCAGGTAACCATCACTGCAGGGAATGAGGGTGAGAAACACATGGAAGAATTAGGAATTGCTCCAGAATCTGAATCTACAGTTCTAGTAAGAAGAGCTCATATTTATTCAGAGGTTGTGTGGTCTGAGCATCTGAGGTTCTCTCCAAGGCTAAGGGCTTTGTCCGCTCAGTGCATGAAAATGCAGCCCCAACACTTCAGACCTTTCCAAGGCAAGAACCATGTCAGTGGTCTTTATTTTTTATCTCTCCTGGAAATTAAACTAAATATATAAAATCCATTTTGTACAACTTGATAAGTCATGAAACAGAGATTACTCTTCATCTTTATGAATCTGAATATGTGAAGCCAAATACCCAATTTTCAGTAAACTTAAAACTTCACCATAAAGGCTCTGGATTAACACCACCATCTCTAAGACTGGTGTCCTCTGCCAGTGCTGGAGCTGAGAAGCATCATTCATGAATTGTAAAAATATGCCTTTTCTCAAGAACACACATTGCTTTTTTTCTTTTTCCCTAGTAGTGTTATCAGATAGTAATATGTAAAGTCTGTCTTCACCTTAAGCTTATCATATAACTAACAAAACCAAAGCAAACAAACACCTACAATGTGTGCTTTACAAATAGGACCTCTTCCACTGGAAATGCCATGCCCACTTCTCATTTCCCTTCTTCTGGAAAGCTCCTTGTCCCTTTCAAAAGATGCAGGTCACATGAACTCCAGGAAGAGTTGTTTTAAGCCAGAATGGGGTCCAGTCCAGAAATGAGGTCAAATGCAATTGTTATGTTAGTGAAAGAGTGACTTCAGAAATAGGCTATGTAAACACTGGAGGCAACTTCATGTTTCACTGTGGAAGTGCACTAGAGGTTGAGCTCACAAAGCTGTACCGTCTATTAATCACAACTGGAGAATGGCAGTTTATACTACCCCATACCTTGTTGGAGTCACAAATGAACTCAGCAAGTACATGAAGAGGCCCCAAGGTATTTTAGGTTAACAGCTCTTTCCCTAATTTTGCTGAGGTCTAGTTCGTTGTCTTCTGAGTAAACACTTTTTCTCAGCAGTTTATTTAATGAGACTCGATTGTATTTTGTTTTATTTTCAAGATGGAGTCCAAAAATAAACACTCTTTCTTGCAAATATTAAAAACCACACTGTTTTTCAGCACTATTTTATTTACTTGAAAGTAAGTGTTTTGTCAAAGGGACATATGAATTATTGCACTCCTGTAAAATAGCTCTTTGGAGACTTACATTTTTTCTTTCCAGTTCTTCTTTAGAGTCTCTTTGGCTCCATCTTGTGATACGCTTGTATTAGAATCTATACATTGTAATTGCCATCTCCTTTTTGCTGTCTCAGCACTGTTGCTGGTTTTTCAATAATCAGAAAGTTCCATTTGAAGCAGCACAGAGCCATGAAAAACAGTTGGAGCAGAGAAAGGTCTAGCCGTGTAGTCCCCTTGGATTTATTTCAGCATAAGAAATGAACCTGGACCTTTATGAACACTAATAGCACAATTTTTAATAACAGTGGATATTTTTGATAATAATTACAATGACAATAAAAATGTCAGTTCTTTACAGCATTCTTATGTGAAGCTTCAGAGCCACTTAATATAGCTAATTAAAATTGTGTAAATAATACTTTCAGTACACTAATAATATATTATTGATACAACATGTTTTTGTAAACTGTGTGTGAAGGAACTGAGGCTTACAATGATGTCATATTTCTGCAGTAACAAAGATACTGAAAACTATATTGTCATATAATTTTAAAAGAATTTTGTTTGTTTGTTTGTCTCACGTATGAAGATAGAATAACTGTGTAATTAATGTTACGGAAATAAATTGAAAGGAATAAATACACTCTTGGGCTGCTTTAAACTTCAGAAATAGAGTGTAATATATGTCAAGATACAGTCTACATCCCATCAAACTAAAGTATGTCCCAGAAAATCAGTGAGCCTGATTTTAGTCTCAGAGACACTGGTACAATTTGGATGCAGAATTTGCTGAATTCACAGGTATGAGAAAAAAAAAATCTTTCTTTTTATGGTTAGGGTTTGTTACAGAAGGAATTTCATCATAAGAAAGGGAAATCTGAGATTACTGTCTATTTAAAATGATCCTTTTGATCATTTTAATTGATCCTGCATATAAACGCACATTTACAACTTACAAGGCTTTCTGAAGGCCACTTCAAGACCTCACATCTAAGCTGCAAAGTTCCCTGTGCTACATCAGTTTAGGAAGCACACCTCAATTGTTTTGCCAAAGCTTTACTATTAGTCTGAATGAAAACAAAACACAACAAAACCCCGACATCTTTTTCCACGTCATTTAGTTTTCATTCCTTTTAACCATTTTCCTGTTTTACTTTGGAAATCTCTTTACTTGGCTTTCATGTTTCCTGCCTGCATCACTTCCTGTGCATCAGTCACATCCTGTCCATCTCTCCCTTGCAGGTGGCATAACCTTTACTAGAGAGACTTTGCTTTGTGTATTGCGGCACATCCTGCTCTGCTCCTTGTCTCCCTTGAGTCCAGGAGCCGTCCATTTCCTTGGGAACATTTCTGTATTGAAAAGGATTGGCGTCATTCTTCTTTGCAAGCACTCAGAGGCCTCTGCTATGCATAAGCACAAAGAAAGGAAACAAGGGAAATGTTAAACTTTTGAGGAATATGGCAATTTGTAAGGGACCAGCCTTTGGAAGCAAAAGTCAGTGGTGGCATTAGAGGGTCAAGAATAATTTCCTCAAGAGAGATTGAGATATTGACACCATCAGTCTTTTATCTTCAGAGAAGCTTTTGAAAATAACGTTCCCCAGAGAGATTAAATAAAAAGAAATGTTTCTAAACTGTCTAATCAGTTTGGCCCAAAAGCCACAACTACTGTTGGGTGTCACTGTATTTTCCAGCATCCTGCTGTAAATATAGGTGACTATCCTTCTCACTGCACTTCCCAAATGCAAGTGAACGTGGTGTAAAAGAAAATTATAAAAGTAGTGAAAAGAAGCACATTTAAATAAGCTGTCTTTTCAAAGATCACCTGTTCTAGTACACCCACCATACAGTTCTCTAGATGTCATCACTATTAAAACCACTCAACAATTTTTTTAACCTATAATTTCACCATCAACAGAAAATGAAAATTTAAAGCCCTGTCTTTTCTTTTAGAGTGTGAAAGCAATTCTGTATTATGATAGTACTTCTCAAAGAAAATCAGTGGGCACCACAAACATCAGCAGGTATTTACAGACTTCTACTCCCATCTGTGATTTTTCTTGAAAGCAATTTTATCTTTAATTAAACCTTGACCCTCTTTCCCCCTTCATTTCTCCAATTTAAGGTAAAGAAAATGAAGTACCACCAAGAAAAACAATAGCAGTATACTGCAATAAGAAATTATGTCCTTTTTGGATAATACCAGAGTGCCACAGTGTTTAAAAACACTGATAAACACTTATAGCAAAATGTTTGCTAACAAGCCTCATGTGATATCTGAACAAATAACCTGTTTTTAATCCTAGCAGGAAATAAAAGCCAACAAATTATTCCAGGTATATCATGATTATGTGCATTGTAAATACTGAGTGTTGAGTGACTTCAGCTTCTGAATCATTCCATTTATGGACAACTTTTGGATATGCTCCACTTAGAAACATGTTCTGACTTACAGTATCACAGGATGTGTCAGGCTGGAAAGAACCACAAGGTCTGTTACCACCTCCCTGCTCAAGCAAGGTCATCCCAGACCACACTGCACAGGACTGTGTCCAGATGATTCTTGAATATCTCCACTGAAGACTCCACAACCTGTTCTGGTGTGTGGTCACTTGCACAGTATAAAATTCTTCCTCATGTCCAGGTGGGACTTGCTATGCACCAATTTCTGCCCATTACCTCTTGTCCCATTGCCTGTCACCACTGAGAAAAGTCTGGCTTCATTCCCTTGACACCCTTCCTTTTGGATATTAATGAGGTCTCCTCTCAGTCAGTACACTTACAGTAAGTGTATATGTCATGCCTCTTCAAAGAAGGAGGTGGAAGCATTCATGTTTTGGAGAGTAATTTAGTTCCCTAACCCATTCTTCTACTCACGCATTTTCATGTGAGAGTTTTGGCTGAAGCTTGAATGGTGAGCATATGCAAGACATGCTTACATATGAAATACTGTTGATATGACCTCAAAATCATTGTATTTTTTGCTTCTTGTTTTCATAAGACTGTTTTTTTGGCTCCTTGCCCAACCTAAAGAGACAGGAAATGGGAGTATCAAAGATCTGACATTCCTTCTTGTGAAAGGAAGGGAGAGAACGCATTCTACCTAATTTTTCTGAGCACAACATTCTCTCACTATTTTTCTACTACTTTTGTGCAATTCTATTATATTTAAGCCATCTTCTTCAGCTGCCTATTTTGCTCCTCTCATTATTTCTAATCTGAGAATGATGACAGGGTGGGAGCACCTTCTTCTGCACCACGTCTGAAAGCACAGTGACAGTTTGAGTGTGTGGTAGTGCTTTCAGTGTCCTGCAAGTGAGACCATGAACAGTCCCAATTCCTTACACATGGGATAATACTACTTAAATGTCCTAGTCATGCCTCAGCATTACCCTCTTTTATTTACCTAGCTTTTACATCTCCTGCAAATGAGAGCCAAGTCTCGTTCTGACACCTCATGAAGTTGTCCCCACTTCCTTAAAGGTTTCAGAAAAGTCTTTGCTACTGTTAAAAGCCCAACCATATGGAATTTGCTAGGCTGAAAATCTCATGCTTTAAGGTTATCATGCTCCCATGGCTCCAGTCAATCAAATACATTGGAGATGGGTCTTTGCTAGGAGTGGAAACTACACTATTTAGGCTCCAGTAATGAGTTGCCCACCAGCTAAATTCACAAAAATGAATGTAGCTACAACCAGCTGCTGCTCTTAAAAATGAAACACAGTTTTTTGAAGTCAGCAAAATTCTCTTCCATGTTCTTACCTGAGACCAATGATAATACATATAGCACAGAAGTGGCCTGGACTACAGGTTGTCCAAACACAGCTGTTCAAAATATGGCAGGTGATTTTAAGGTTTTTAGTCTCCACGTCTCTCAAATCAGGTGGTTGGTTCCCAAATGAGAAAAAAACTAATAAGGGGTTAGTCCTAAAATCTGCAGTGTGAATTCTTTTGAGGGCAACACCTTCTTTCTCTGTTCCTTTATGGCAGACAAGAAATTGGATTCAACCAATGCAAAGTTGCTTTAAACTTCGCCTCTGAATCTTCATCAAGTAGTTTTTCTGAAAGTCAGTAAGTCTGAATTAAGTGAAATATACACATTTTTAGTGGTGTGTCCTTCTGGCCTTAATTTTTTTACTTTCCCTTTAGATGTGTGGCTTGGACCCTCACTTTCATTTGAGCTTTTATTTTGATGTTGTGATTCTATTCTGGATTTTCATAATCTGTCATTATGAAACTGTCATTATCAAAATTACTTTTGAAAATTTAAATTTGTATAATTTTTCCATGAGACCACTGCTGATTTCTGGAGTAATATTCACATCTTGGTCCAGCTGAGCTATATAGGTTCTGATTTGGCATATTTGGCTAATACTTCCTTTATTAGTATTTCTGGTTTTGTGCTGCTACTAACTATATGTGTATATTTTGCATGTACATAAAGATCTCTCACAGAAGCACTGCTCAAGGGAGATTTTGAAAATGCTGCTTTACCTCTGGCCAGCACAAATTGCACTGGCTTGCATTTTTCAAACGTTTCTTACTGATTCCCTTGTGACAGATGTAATGCACACACTGGAGCCAAGTATTTATAGCCATCTCCTTTCCCTCCTTTTTGGTTTGTGCACACACCCCTGAGGAGTGCGCACACAAAGCTCAAGGCAGCCATTAGCTTAGGCTTTAGTGAATACAGAGTGCATGAGATTTACAGAAAGAAAGAAAGAAATTTACAGAATTTACCAGAAAAATTCATTACTCAGTTCCAGATTACAATGTTATTCTGGTTATAATCTAGAGGTTAAAGCAGGAAAGTGGCATTCCAGAGGCCAAGCTTCTCTCCCAAAAAATGCCATATGAGAAAGTTTTTATGCCTCAGTTTACATTTTGTAAAGTATAACCATAATTCGTCTCACCCCAGGTACTGCTGGTTCTTCTGGTACTCTTTGGGCCCTAAAATATGTTAGGGAACTTATTGCAGTTAGGGAATAAAAAGTGAACTACAATGCACTGCACAACTGGGAAAACAAAGGGAAGGATACTCAAACACAATGGGAAAACAAAGCTCCATAAGAAAGATGAATGTTTATGAAGGGCATTAAGAGATATTATAAAAGCCATTCTTCTTATTTCTGTAACTGGTCAGATCTCAAACTTTCCAAAACATAAAAATGATACTCATCTCCTTTAGTCTCCCCCCTATCCCCCGGACTGCATCTCAGAGTTAAATTCCCAAAAGGCAGAGACACATGGCTTCCTCAGAAGATATGTATTTAAATGTATGCATATATATGTACAAATATTCTGTAGGTAGTAGAAGATGAATTCTTTTTATTCTCTTTAGCCCCTTCTCCTGAGCCAGTGTGACCTTGCATGCGCAGCTGAGATCTGTTCCTCTGGGACTTCAAGCTTCAGCACAAGGTGAGGATCCTTTTCTCCACCTCCACCCTTTCACTGAAAGGCTTCCTATTGTAACATACCACCATTGCTCAGAGGAAGCCCATAGATGGGAGCAGAGCAAAGGGAAGGAGAGAAGGGAGCCTTTATTCTAGTACCTTCTGTCCCTGCTACTAGGGCATTGAGTCTAAAAAAGGAGCATCATTCCAACCACTCCTAGAAGAAAAGAAGCAGGGCCTAGTTTGTTCCTGGTTTACTGATGTGGATACCATGAAATTACAACACAGTTTATGTCTCTTCAATTTAACTTAGTCTAATGTGGCATGAGTTTGAAGAAGTAGTAGAGCAAACAGCCTTTTACCTGATTGCCGCTGCTACAAGAAACACCTTTTCTTTCAGGCATACCTTCATGATGGTTTATTGAGGTATGAAATCCAGATCTTGCTAAATTCTAACTTTTCTATGCTCAGACTGTGTTTGGCTCAGCTCCTAGGTGATGAGTACGTGGAACTGCATGACTGGCTTTAGTTAAAACCCCCTGTATCCTTTTGAAGACTACTGTGTCAAGTTTTCAAGAACTGGTGTCCTCTGCCTCTGAGAAGATGCCTCTAGAGACCATTCAAGGATTCTGTTCTTTTCTCATGAGCATAGACAAAGGCTTGCAAGAAGTCCATATCTTCCTTCTTTGGACTCAGGGAAATCCCCAGCACTGAAGAATAAGCATGTGAGTTTATTCTGTGATTTATATTATCTCAAGAAGTTCATACACGAGCAACATCCTGAAATTCATAGATAACAGGCATTGAATTCCAACCAATGTCTTCTGTTTAATGTATAATGTCTGGTTCCTGAGCTCTGACTCTGCACTTAATGAATGATGATGTATTCTGCTCTGTTTTGCTGACCTCACACCCCCTACATTGAGTGGGATGAGAAGCAGTGAGGATTTCCTGGAGTTTCAGTAATAAATGTCATTCAGCCTTACTCACACAAATAATTTCTACAGCAGTGGCTCTCTCTCTCACTCTCCACGCTTGCATGCAGGCTAAAATTAAAGATCAGATGTAAAATTATTTTGGGTAAATACACCTGTTCTTCTAGACATGGAGAGTGCTAGTTAAAGTGCTGAGCACTCTGATGTCAGAGGAAAATGTTCTGCAACACAGTGACAGCTGGATGCGGGAAGAACTACAATCTGCAGCTCAGGACTGGCAGGAATCTGAGCCAGTACCATGGAAACAGGCAACAGTACCTGTCAGGAGCTGGGAAGTCGCAACATTCATGGTTTGTATTATTGCTGCACATTTGTGTCACTGATGTTGAAGCCACACTGCACTTTATATTACAAAGACATGCTCCTGGCAAAGAAGTGCTCTTGAGCAGACTTTGATGCTGAAGGTTGCAAAAACAGGTTCCCCCCTCTAAATATTCAAATTGTATTTTAAACAGACCTATCTATGTCCCTGAATATAAAATAAACCTGGCTGTGCTGCAGGGATTTGTGGAAGGAAAAAATCAAAATCACTATTTCCGAACTGGTAAGCAATTAGCCGATTATGCTACAGGACTTTTGAAGCATGTTAAATTGACTAAAAAACAAAGCTGATTTGTAAACAAAATGGCTGGATCCAGTTAGAAAAGGAAAATTGGCAGCAGCTGGGAGGCTGTCAGGAGACAGACGTGTCACGAGGAGGCTGTTTGGAGCAGTGATAGTTTAGCAGCTTGTCTCGTTAAGCATGAGCCAATGATAAGGATTTTAAAATATGAATATATATGTTTATTTATTAAATGTACCTTGTCTATTAAGTATATATTTTTCAGACTAATATATAGAGAATAATACATATGCATACAATATACATACATGTATAAGTATATGCAATCTACATGTATAGATATACCTATTTTACATACCTACATTATGTAATATATGTATTTCATTTTTCCTGGTATTTTAAATCTAATTAAATCAATTATTTAATAAAATTCAGGCCTAAATATCACATTTGAAAAAACCCTGACATACGAGGTACTGTTTGAAAGTAGTAGGAGTTTTGTTTTGAAATTTCTCCTTTTTCAAATATGCTATGTTGTAATGCATGAGAGGAGCACCCTGCAACCCATATTCTCATCCTCTCAGAGCTCTAGTGATGTAGAGCATAATTTGTCTGCATGTAACTCTTCTTCTTGAAACTGGATTTGCAATTCTTCTGCAGGGGAAGATAACCATGTATGTTTTCAGTAAGAAAGAATATCTGAAGATAATCTCAATGACCAGCAAAACCATCCAATTAAAGCAAAAGCAATGTTTATCTTAAGGGAATTTCAGACAAGAGCCACCTTTACTTTAGCATTTTCAAGTGCTGGGGTCACATTCTTCTGTGGTACAAAACAACAAGGATGTAAAGTGTTTAATGGTAAACCGTGAGTCAGATCTGATAATTCAGACTACAACAGTGGCCTCAGAATGGGAAGCATCACAGAAAATCCCATAGCAAAGCTACAGTCAATTGTGAGCCTTTACTGTGATTACTCAGGAGGGGAATCAAATCTGCTGAATTTCAAGAGTCTTTTGTCTTCTTTGCCCCTGCTGCAGCAAACAGCTTTTCACTCTGGTTTCTCCCTCACTGAGAACCAGAACTAAAGGAAAAAAATCTCTTCTGAGACCAACTGGAAAGTAAAAATATTGAGACAAAGCCTGAAAGCTTTCCTGAGCATACTGGGGGAAAGCCATTTTCAACATCACTGAAAGTCATCTGTATGTTAGGTCCTCTTAACTTCTCCTAAGTGTCCTCATTCATCTGCTTAACTCAAAGAAGAGGTGAAGTCATTCACTTCTGGTGAAGTCAAAGGAAACATTAGGAGAACAAAGAGGGTTGTTTGAACAATGAATGAAGGATTCAAAGCCTGTCTTAGTAAATTTGCTATTACTGTTCCAGATTTACTCATTTCTGTAGAGACAAATCAATCTATGCAGGGAAACATAAATCTATGTAAAAATATAAATGCTGTGGGTGCATCTCAACACCCTGGGTAAAACAATATAAAAGATGTAGATACTCTTAACCCATATTTGGTCTGATGTTCTGATTGCTTCTTCTAAACATTTCAACCAGAATTTTCTAGTGAAATCATTGCCTTGGCTGAACAATCAACCTCTAATCAAGGCTCCTTGATCTTTAAACACAAATATTTTCACCTGCCTAATTTGTGTGATATAATCAAAATCATCTCAGTCAAAATCCTAGTTTAGTTGGTTGATTTACATCCATTTAATGAATGGACAGCCTTGCAGGTCCACATCTACTTTATTCACTCAGTGCATAATTTCTGTTTAGATAATATTTGACTGTTTCCAAATAAAGTTTTTGTTTATTCAGAAGTCCCCTTTCTGACCATCGAGGAACACTCTCCAAATTACTTTCAAACTCTCATTCATCTGTAACAGAAAATGAAATGGGATCCATAGCTCCAAGTGGAATTGGTAGAAGGGACTGATGCTGGGAGGAAGAAAGGGATGTAAAACAAGGTTGACTCCAGAGTAGTTCTTTTGCACTGGGGGCCAATAGGAACTGCCTGGGCTGGCAGCTGAAGCACAGGCATCAGTGCCAGCTGCCCACAGCTTTACATGACACAGTTGGCACTGTTGATTTAAACAGACTGATGAATGTGACCTCCTGAATGAAATGTTAGTAATTATGCCATACAGACAGAGAAGGCTCACACTAAATGCATTTCATAGCAGTTTCCCTTTTTATTTCTGTTTATCTGTTTGTTTTGAAGGGGGGAAGATTAACTTATTTTCAAATGAGTTCTCATTTATAAACACAAATACTCAGTAGTTATTCCCTGTTGAGTGACCTTGGGCCTGTATCTCCCATGTTAGTTCTTTCGAGAGAAAAAAATACAACAATTTTCAGGAGGGCATTAAAAGGACGAAGACCAAAGTGCGAGATACCAATAAGCATTTTTCTTTGTTAAACTGTGATCACTGTGTCTGTTAAAGGAAGGAGAAGACCTAGAGGGACACAGTTGTCCTTCATGGAAGATTTATTGTAGAATGATACTCCACCAGCATCTCATTACTAAGCACACTTTTGAACTCTCTTCAGATTTTAGTGGAAAGAGATGCTTTTATGTAGCTGTTATTGGTGCTTGAAGAAACTATTTTTGCAGAACAGCCAAGGAAAAGAAAGCTCAAAGACACAACTCCCTCTGTCATTTCCACCCAAACAGTGACAAGGCAAAAATACACTTATTGTAAGTTCAAGTGAAAAAGTCATTAAAGGAAATAATGTACTGTCATGTTCTTATGAACAAAAACCCCGTGAGGAACTAAAAAATAGCCACAAAGCATCTGTTGCAATACTGAAAAGAGGTTGGATTAGCCATAGGAGCAAAAGATAAGAACATCCTCTCTGAACATGTGATTTGCAGGAATTGTAACCAGTACATAAATTAGGTTATCATTTAGTGTTATTTAGATTCATACAACAATAAAAATAGAACATGATAATTAAGTTGTTCTTCTATCTATACACTATAATTTATCATTAAGACAGTTTTCCACAGACCTTTAGAAAACTACTAGCATAATAGGTGGTCATTAGAATGTATATTTCTAGCTTTGAGCTATTTTAGGCTCTCATTACCATGGTATCTAGGAGCTTTTTAAGGTATTGAAAAAGGAGTTCCCTAGTGGACTTCATGTTGGCTCTTTCTCCCTCCCACACCTACCTATAGAAGACTTTGCTTTGGCTAAAGAGGAGTCAGTTAAATAAAGCTGTGTGCAACTTAATGTGTAGTCTGCATGGATCCTTTTTTCTTTCTGAGGAATTTCAGTTGGCAGGGAAAAAAAAAGTTATGACCACCTTTTTGCCTTCTCATTTGTAAAAAGGGAAATGAAACTCTCAGAAGATGAATCGTTTAGTTAAAATGCCAGCAGTAGAATAGAGTCTGCAAGAGAACAGGCATTTCAGAAATTACACATTGCTCTCTAGTAGCCCAAAAGAGAAAAAAGAAGTTGAAGGCTCCAAGAGGAGCAGTAGTTTAATCAAGCTGCATCATGAGATTATTGTAATGAGACTAAAAAGCGCCTGGGAGAGCCAGAATATTGTTATATACTCTGATACTGCAGTTTTCATAACATGAGATCATATACTGAAGTCAAAGCAACAGGCAAACCATGGAAGAATAAAAGTAAGAGCAAACACACACAATTTGAGAAATAAGATATTTCATTTAGCTGACGGTACAATTAATTCTACTTATTCACAGAAGCAAATTAAAAAAAAGAAAAATTTATTTAAAAAAGAAAATACCTTAAAGTGTTGCAAAGTTTTCCATATTTGCTTTTTTTTTTTTTTTTAAATTTTGCCTTTTTCTGGTCGGCGATATGACTGAAGAATCTGACTAAAATTGAATATATTTCTGGTATATTTTTTTATCTGTACATCTGCTTATCTCAGAGATCATTTTTCATACAATGTTTATATTGTACCTAAAAATATCTTGGGTTTTGTTTTTAAAAATCTTAATCTTTGACTGATATAAGACAGAAAAATTTTACTTGCTATTTCTAGATCCATGGTGATCTAAATCAGTTAAAGATCTTTCTACAGCAGAAACTTTATAGGCTCTCTGTACTGGCTAGGGTTTTGCCTGTGATTTCTTTTTTTGTTTTGGTTTGCTTTTCCTGTTTTCAGTCTCCTTTTGACATATTTATAAAAGGAAACTTTTGCCTAAGTGTGCAGAAATTTCTTATAGGTTGAAAATTACTACTTTCCTCATTATATCTCTTACTCTGAAATTTCTATCTGATCTGAATCTATTCACAAGAAGGTTTACTTCATCAGTCTTCCATGTTTGATCCAAGGGAATAGATGTATTTTTTTCTGCATTGTGTTCATATGCAGTCAGTGATGCAGTTTGGTTCAAGTCATTGATGGCTTAAACTACTGATGGCCTTGAGATCAGCAATGTGTCCTTAAAAGAAACTACTCCATCTGTGATGGGATTACAACACCAAAACACAAGTTCCCGGCAGTGTCTTTTAGTTCAGGTTGGGTTTCTACACATAATAGAGCTGCTGTTTCTCCTGGCTCAGTGGCTTGGCTTAAAGTGAGAGATTAGATGGAGAGTAGTAGCTGTACTGGTGATACTTGGCAAACACAGAAATTTTCAGAACTGGCAAAATAACACTTTATTCTCAGGGTCTGGCAGATTCACCTGTCTAAACTGTGGTTGATGCCTTCCATTAGCAGCCGACAGAATGATTATTTTCTTTGGATTTCAGAAACCTAAAATTGCAGGCATCTTGGCAGAGTAGGTCATTGTTCAGACTGCAGGTCAGAGCAGTTCACTCCAAAAGTTTTTGGCACACTGTTGTTTCTCTTCAGCTTGTTTTGATTTCCTTTTGCTGTCTCTCACTCTCCAGTCCCTATTTGCCAGCATATAGTCCATCCTATTTCTCTTGAATCGTTTCTTGCAGACATTTCTTATAAGTATTTTCCTTATTATTATTCCCTCCAGTGACTGAATTTTAACTACAATAAGAGAAACAGACAGTTTTCCGTGATTATTTGGAAGTTTTTTTCAGAGATTTTATCAGAATAAAGAAACTTTTTCTAATAATGATGAATAAACAAATATCAATTTTTAGACTTCCACAAAATTTTAAATTGTTCCGTTAAAAATATGGAAAATAAGGGAAGTAAATTTAAACATTTCAAATGGTAATACTGTCTCTGCTGTGCTTTTCATAACAATGTGTCAGTAATATTGCAGTCCGCTTACTCTCCTGAAGCCCTCGTCACGCATTGCCCATCTGAGGGACATGTTGAGGGTCTTCTCTACCCTGGAGGTTTGCTTTCCGTGGAAACAGGAATGTGCAAGGCATTGGGAGGAGGGGGGGGGGGTGTCTTCTACATTCAAATATCATAAAACTGGATTTTTCTGCAGTGGTTTATTCACCACTGCATCAGTGGAATGTGGATGTTCCCGTGTCCTTAGCTGCAGCCACCAAAGGAACAGCAGCCACTGGATTCCCACTCGCCCTAAGATTCCTTACAGCTGAGGGAGAAAAGGGCTTTTGGCCTACCACTTTTCCCTTAGATCGTAACTACACTAGCTCTCTGTGTCTATTTTCAATTATCCAGACACACAGCTATGCTTTACACACAGCTGGAGGATTGTTTCCTCCCTGGTGTGGAGAAAATCAAAGGCCTTGTCTAAAATCCGTTCACAGACATAGCTGCCTCTACTGGTATAAAAAACCCTACATTTGTTAATAATAAAACTGAAAACATAGGAAGGAATCAAGGAAAAAATTGTCTCTGCAAGAAAAAGTAAACTTCCACTTGCTGTATAAAGCTATTTTCAGTTGTCTTTGAAATTCTTCCTTTTCTTCGTACCTCCCAACCTGTTTTAATTTTAAATTTCATGTCCATGATAATTTCAAAGAGTATAGTCCATCATAGTATGCACCTACATACTGTGAGAAGAAACAGTTTTGGAGTGTTGTTTCTCTAAAACAGGTTATTCAAATGGTTGCTGGATTAGAGTTTTTTCGTTTATTTTTTTTTTTTTTTAATTAATGAATAGAGAATGTAGAAGATTGTATTTCATGTGTGTAATATTAGAAACAAAAAAGAATTCAAAGTACAAAGTAATTAAAGTCTTTTATTTGTCTTCACTTTCACAAAGTGGAAAATAATAATTATATGTCAGCCAGTAATTCTTGAGTTAATTTAACAGGTACACAAATAATTAAGGAGGTAAAGAAAAAGAAGTGCAAATAAACAAAATTTTATAAGTTTGCACACTATTTTACAATAAATCAAGCTATGTAGAAATCTTTAGCTATGCAAATGATTCATGTAAAATTTGTTGAAATTAATTTTGAAGTTAGCTATTCATTTTATCTCTAATACTAGCTGAGGAGATAAATAATTACAAATACATATCAGCTGGGATGACCTGAATTTTTTGGACCCACTTGAATGGAAACACTTTGATTATATGCAGTTTAAAGTGAGTTTAAAGGCATAAGACTGTTCCTTCCAACAGGATGTTACATCATTAGGAGCTCAAACTTCTTTGAAAGTCATTGACTCTAATGTTTGTAAGGGCCTTTGAATGCTTTTTCCCCAACTTCTACAACTTTTTTTCTCTTCAGGAACTAAAACCTCAGAGTTCAGAATGGGTTTTAGAGGTGGGTGGTCACAGCCCAGTGGAGGAATAGGGAAGTGGCAAAAAGCTAAGTTAAGTCACAGCATAGTTAAATCACATGTGGGGAGTGAAGTGGTAAACCACACTCTCAGCCTCAGGCTAAGGCTGCCACGAGACTGAGCCTCACAACTCAGCACAAATTGCTGTCTCACAGGAAGCAGAGACGTAGGTCCTCAGCCATGCTCAGGCTGGAGTGATTTGACACTCTAATTTGACTTTTTTCTAAATACACCCTGTAGAAAGCATAACATCATGGAGGCTTTGTGATTTATTTTTCACGGTGTTCAAGAACTTTTAGCTGTGGAATCTGTGTTAGTCGCTGTATCTGTTAGCAATATCTTGGGGTGTTTGTGTTATTGACAATGCACCTGTTGGCACTCTTCATTCTCTAGTTCTGCTGACAGAAAGAAGCCTGTATCCAGTAAGCTAATTCCTCATGGGTCCTTTTTTAGTTTCTTCTGTTACTGTGCTAACAGTACTAGCAAAGAATAGCCCCCTGTATAAGAGGGGTTGCACTGCTTATTTGAATAGAAGTCTAACAGGTTCATCTGTGCCTCAAATAAAAATCATTTCACAATATGAGTTTCATGTAGATGATACAATGGTTATATATTCCCTAAGTAAGCATTTTAAACTCTATAGTCAAGGTTCATGATGCTGAGTTTGCATTCATTTCTGCCCTGAATATCAATGAAACACTTTATCTTATTTCCATGGGAGAAATACAAGACCCTTTAAAGTATTTAGAAATATAATGTCAGTCAAATGGAATGTCTGATTCTATCTATTTCACTGAGTTATGCTATTCAATCCCCCAGACCCCATGTGAAATAGGGATAGACAAGAATATGAATTAGCAGGAGGTTAGATTGGCCTGTACCTGTTGCTCATTTACTATGGGTGCTGGCACACCTCTTCCAGCAAGAGCAGTGTATTTTAGAGGCATGGCATTTCTTCAGTTGCCTGTAGGGAAAAAGGAAGAGACCCTTTCATGCTCTGGACTGAGTGTAGGATTAACTTTTCCTAAAGCTCTACTGGCTGAAGTGTGGAGGAAGTCATAGCTTTGCCTGAAGACCTCTTCCAGACAATGCCTTCACACTTCTGTGAGTAGCTCCCCTTACATAATGTGATAGAAGTAACATTGATGTGGATCACTAAAAAAATGTTTCTTTTCCTTTCAAGCATTCATGAATCTCAAAGCATGATGCAAGCATAAATGGTGTTTGATTCATGTGTCCCAGTGATGTAGATTATGTAAGAAAGAAAACTTCAAAACTTTATTTTAAATTTTTCTTTATTTTTCTCTTTCCTCCTTTGAAGATCAATGTCTCCAGTGTGTCTGTAAAAATGTCCTTTACAACTCTACTGTCTGATTTATTTTCCAATTGTAAGGGATGATTTAGAGCTCCCCCCGTTCCCACCACAGATATACACAAGTAAAACTAGAACCTTCCTTGTGAAACATGCTGGATTCAATTTCATGATTCTGTTCAACTTAACTGCCACTACAAATATCTCCATTCAGTGATTCTTAGTAGTTACTGGCACTTGTCTGATACATTTTTTTTTTCTCTTTTGGGAATTGACACAGGGAAAAAAAATCAAACCAAACCAAACCAAATCAACTTTTTATCTAATTGGCCTTTGCAGGATAAAAGAAAATCTCTTATGCTAGCCTTAATAGTATTTCACTAAGCTCATGTCATTGGTAATGAAATTTGTCTTAGAACTTGGATGAATTTTAAACTACCACTGAAAAGGAAAAATAAGAAAAAAGTAAACTAAATTTCTTACAACTCGGATTATACAATGCTCTGTCCACTGCATAGCAGAAACATTTGAATTGTGTCCTGATCACATGTCTTGTTACTTGATTTATTTACTGAGTTGAGGAAAGAGATGAGTCTGAAGTGACCGTGTGCAGGTACATGTACCTCTGTGCATTTTTGTGTGCAAGCATGCAGATACTTATATGTGCAACTCTCAATATCTCCCACAGCTGCCAGAGACTTTCCTGCAAAATACTTCCTTTAAAAAGGAACAAAGACTATTTAGGTTAAGTGTCTACTTTTACCCAACACAAATCCCTAAATTTTTCTCTTCTTCTCCTTCACCATTGAAACTATGTCATCTTCTGATATCACAGTTGGGAACATGAGGATCTCAGGTGCCCACTTTTAGTCTCCTTCAGTGTACTGCTAGTAACTAGATTTTATTTTAGGTACGAACATCATAACATGTAACTACCCCTTTTTTTTTTTCTGGGCTGTCTGAACTCAATGTAATGAACATCCCTCTGACCAAAAATCATAAGGCACTGCATTGCCTGTACAGAAGTAGCTCATGATGACATGGTAACTCTTTAGGCATCTCATGTCTCCATGGCAGTACTCAAAGGGGAAGGGTTTGGGGCAGGCTATGGAAAATAATTTTATTTTGCAGACATGGATTCAAATTTACCTGGAGGGGAAGTTACATGATGAACATACAGCATAGGAGTGAGCTGAATGTATAAGAAACTCCTCACAGCTCAGGAGCCGTTGTATGACCCTTCCTGTCTTATGTAATAGACTGGACTAGTCACAAAAAGTATTTTAAAGCATGTGTCAGAGTAACTTCTATTAAGAGGAAGATTCTAAAAAAATCCTGATACAATGAAGTCAACCAACATAAAAAAACACCAGACAAATATAGTCAAATTATTGATCAAAATCTTTGGTGGTTTTTTTATGTCTTTAAATAACGGTTTCTTTCAAAGTTTTGGTATCATTTGTATTTTAGACATAGTTTCTGTGCAGCATAGCTTTTTCATAACTCCTAATCTTGCCAAGAAAAAGAAGAAATCCTAAGTATTCAATGTAATTCAATCCTTCTGTGTATCTAAATTATTACTTTCATGGAAACAGAAGTATCCAATTTTTTCTGTTCTTGAGCGCACATACCTAATTGGCTAAGAGGGTACATTGAAATTCCTTTGGGAGACTTTTATATGGAAAAAGAACAACCCTTAAATGCATGCAGAAACTAAATTGGAAGCAATCTATAGCTGAATATTTGAACACTTCCCAAACCTTTTATTCTTGGCATAGAACATTTTTAATGTGAATTCTGCTTATATCCAGTATGGTTCCTCTGGACACAGCTATACAGCTATTTGAACCATATCTAAGAGCATGTTTTTCCCTGAAATCATTGAATATTCAAAAACTTAGCATCCCACTGCCCACATTTTTTTTTCCTCTTGACTCATAGCTTGAATCTGTAAGACTCAACCATCAGAAGAAAATCATGTTCCTTGATGAACTTGGGGGCAGGTGTGATGGCTCTGGCTATTAAAATTGTTGATTTTCTCCATATGGATTGGATTTGTGATTAAAACAGTACTGATTACACACCAGTGTCTTGTCAGCTTATGAGCAGTGCTTGCACAGCATCAAGGTTTTCCTTCTCTTTGTGGGGGTTTTGTCTCCACTCAGCCTCTTCAGCAGATAAAGTATGGGGTCCACAAGAAGCTAGGAGGGGATGAAACTAGTACAGCTGGCCTAAACTGACCAAAGGAATGTTTCATGTCAAATGGCTTTGTGGTCAGCAGTAAAATTTGGGGAAAAGACGGAGGAAGTGAGGATCTTCATGGTCATGGCATTTGTTTTCCCAAGTAATCACTGCATGTGCTGAGGCCTTGCTTCAGTGGTAAGAAGATAGACATCTTCTTGAAGAGTAAATAAATTCCTTAATTTACTTTCCTTGCACACACAGCTTCACTTCACTTATTGAACTGTCTTCATCATGATCCATCCTGTCTTTTTTTTTTTTTTATTCTCTCATCTTGTCGAGAGCAAGCTGGGAGCAAGTGGCTGTGTGGGTGTCTGGCTGTTGTCTTGGTCAGCCAACACAGCAGGTTAAATTGGAGCAGCAACAAGCCTACAGGTTAGGAATAAATTCACACCTGAGAGTAGCTACATAAATTGCAATCCAGCTTTAGTAGTATATTTGAATCATTTTTTAGGGCAAAATTAAAAAGATATAACGCAGACTCTTTTGTTTTGTATTACTGGGAGAGAAATGTTGAGGACGAGTAAAAGTTCAGCCATCGGTGATTTAATCTCACCTGGCTGACTTCTCCTGGGAGAGGAAGGCAAGCACTTGTGTTGCCAGGCACTGAGCAAACCTATACATTACATCTGAGATATTAGTTTTTCTCTTTTCTCTGAAATGCATGAAAATGTGGACATAATACTGAAAGGATGCTAAGCTTGTCAGACCAAAACCTAAGGGGAAAATTTGGAACTAGCAGTGCACATAGCTTTCTAGTTGTGCTGGAGGAAGAAAAGGAAAAAAGGGGGGGGGGGCGGATTAATAGAGATAAGGAATCACTATGTATAATGCTTCAAAGTCAGCCACCCTGGAAGTAGTAATGCTACAATAAACACTTTGATTTTCTTGGGTACATAAGAATAAACTCACACTCCATAGTTAAATGACAGGGTTTCAATAAACCACAAACCACACAAGATTTGGCTGCACAGGAATTTCAGGCATACAGTGCAAATCAGAACAATCCCTGTTCAGTAATCAGTGCAGGACCATAAACTGTTCCTCTGGTGTAAAACATTTCCTTGGCTTGTGTAGAAAAGCCCCTACTTCTCACCCTTACTTCTCACCCTTTGCCACTGGTTTTCAAATGGAAGCAAAAACAACACTTACTGATAAGTGCAAATAGTTGAAAGAATGCCACAGAGATTTAAACGTTAAAACAAATCTCCTCTATTGATGCAGGAAGGCTAGGTGTTCATGAGCTGAGTGATTGAGCCAAGGGAATTGTATTTAAACCTAACAACATAATTATAACTTTCCTAATTATTTTCCTCCCCTGTAGATACACACTAGAAGAGTGCAGGAACCAAACTGTCAAAAAGGGCTGGAGGTAATTACTACTACAAGTGCAAACTGTAGCCAGCAATATCATACTCTCTAATGGTGGCTTCCTTACAGACAGCAACAACAACATTGCACAAATGGCATTCCTGAAAGTGTTCCTGTAATGACCCTTTGAGGAGCAATACAGAAATGTTATGACAGCCTCGAAAGCCATTTCTTCACCCTTTTTTCTCTCAGAATTTCTGAGAAGCCCTATTCTAGCTTTAATTTCATGCATTTAATTCTTGTAGCAGTTCAGTCCAGCAAAGACATACCATGGCCATCCTTTGGGGCCATTTCAGCTGCAGATAGAAGCAGAAAGAGGGAGTTGCACAAAAGTTTCTTCAGTTCCAACACTGATAGAATATTGAATAGAAAATTTCATTATTGGTCTTATAGCTGGTAGAAAGTCATGTTGCTCACATCTGTCATACTCCCAAATAAAATTAAAATAACCATTGTCCTTTAAAAAGTTTTATTATCTGTAAGGGAGAGATGATGGCAAAAGGTTTCTTGCTGGGAGGTCAGTCATGAGTAGATGTAATGAAATAATACCTGTTCTCTTTCAGCAGTTCAAAAAGGTGGTCTGGCTGCTAACTGAAATGAGAATATCTAGATTTTACATCCTGTGTTGCTGCTGCCTCATGATTCTGGACAAAATGTCTTTGTTTTACTCTTCTTTCTCTATCAAGAGGATAGGCTTGTTCTCACACCATGACAAATCAGGTTTTGATTTATGATTATACAGGAAAAGCAAAGAAACCCCAGATTCTTTCATAAACCAAATTCCTCATCTTCCAAGCATATTCTGGCCTGAGTACTGAGCTATGAAAGTGAGACAGGTGAGATTTTTGCTGAGAGAAAGGGTACAGAAAAGGCTCACATAGCATTAATCAGTGTGGCATGTGTCCCAGGCTTCTGTTTCAGTAAAGTACTCAGTGAATGAAATGCCAGCAGTTTTGTTATAGACCATAGTTAGAAAGGAGGTTGGATTGCTGACTCAGTGTCTGCCTTTCCTGGAGTGGATGTTTTCACTTAAAGAATAATTTTCTAAATTTTTAGAGGAGTACTTTTGCTGTGGATGTTTGTAAGGCACATGGAGAATTAGTGAGGAGTGACAGTTTGGTGATGCTTCATCTAACACACTTGCTAAGCACAGAAATGTTTGCTGTCATTGAGGGAGCAACTAAACACGTGAGATAAAGTTAAGTGGTGCTTAAATGCCAGTAATACACAGCCCATAGATGATGGGAAGGGTTTCTGCTTGGAAGTGTTAGAGCAGCATGCTCACATCAGCAAAACCCAGTAGGTCACACATCTAACTCATTCTGGACCCAGACAGATGCAGCAGACTGAAAAGCAGCTGCAGTTTTGCCATACAGAGGTTCAGCATGGTAATGTTAGAAAGGTTTATCCATAAATTAGTAATGTGGAGTTCTGATATGTCTCAGATAAAAAGACTGAGTCATGACTTTGGCCATATCTAGCTAAATAGAGACAATGCCATACAAAAAATGTTCTCTTCTGTCAGACCTGCACCCAGCCTCTGCCTTCTGGGCACTAACTGCAGAACCGGTGCAGATGAATTGCAAAAGCTGTAGTCAAATACACCAGACTTCTCCCAGTGGAATTCCTCGGTTATGTTTCAATACAGGCTGAGGAGCTGCCACAAGAGGGGTGGGGTGGAGTGACTTACACCTTTCCAAGGAGTCCCACAAGTCAAAAGGGCTGTGACTCAGAGTCACCATCCCAGAATCTGTCTGAATGACTGTGCTCCATCTCCTGAATCTCTGAAGTGTCCAGGCAGCATTACATCCATGCATCCCACATATATATATATATATATACACTGCAACACCAGATGGCCCTTAATTGTCCAGTATTTTCACTACAAAACACAGCAAGGAATAATCTTGCAACTCACCATAGGATCTGGTTTTGTACTTTACAAATTCTGTGGCAGGTGATAACAGAGTAAAGTAGGCTGCATATGGCAAGCCTCAAAATTCACCTCATTCAGTGCAACTTCCCAAAGGCTTCCTGGACACCTCTCTTGTTCACTTGGGATGCAAATGCAGCTCCAGATTGAGGGAAAAGGAAATTTGGAGCTAGTGAAGTACATAATCCTGACATGGAGGTGGAAAAAATGGTTTAAATCTCTGCAGTTTCTTTGTTGAACTTTTCATGAGGGGGGAAATTAACCAAATACCTCACAGTGTTTTGTACTGGAAGTGAAAAAACTACTGTTATTCTGTTCCAGCACAGCTTCTTGAAAGCTAGCATGCCACACCTTAGGGCTATTGTTCCGACTTGCTGAAGAAAGGCTCTATTCTCTCCTCTCCCCTGTGAAAATATAAGTTGTCTCTGCTTGAAAATCATCAATACTGTGCATCAAAGGATTTACCCCAGCTGCCTCAAATCCAACTCCAGTGAGAAGCCTGGTCCTGCTATGTTAACAAAAACGGAGCTGGAGGCTGTTTAAGGCTTTTCAGCTGTGTAAGCAAAATTGAATACTATTGCCTCAAAGGTGAGGACAAAATAACTTGCCAGGTCAAAGAGTCAATATGGTCCTTTCCCTTCCTCCACTACCCTCATATTCCCCAGACCCCGTAGACCTCGAGAGCCCTGGCCAGCTGAAAGAGCAGTGGTCCCTTGGCTGCCTTTCCAGGCTGGGGCTGGACCTGGAGCTGCTCTCTGCACCCAAACAAAGTGCTGCTCTCAGCACTGGGGCTTCAGGCAGCGCTGATGCTCGGGTCCCACCTGCCCAGGATGGGGCCATGGCTTCATCCTGCATCCTGCCAGCCCCAAGGGAGCACCAGCTATGCACTCCTAGCAGTAAAACAGGGAGCAGATTCTGCACTATCTCATTTAATGGGTGTTATGTAGAAGCTCATTCCAGACACACTCTTTGCAGAGGGTTTAAAATAACCAGTGCTGTGTGTTGCACACAGCATTGACCATACGAGACCTTTCTCTAGGAAAACAGCTGCCCTTTAGGACTTCTATATCTCAGAAATTATGTGAAGCAAAGTAAGGTCATGTGTGGCTCCTTGAGAATAAAACACGCCAACCCCACTCATCAGAGAAATAGGTACATAGGTACAGTTCTCCTGGGAGACATTAGACAATATGGAAAATACCGTATTGTGTTGTCCTAAATATATTTTTCAAAAATTTAGAAATTAAAAATGTAGGAAAAATTATTGAGAAAACAGTATGTTTTTCCTGTTTTCTATGTTGCTAGTTAAACTTTGTATGTTTTGTGCTTGTAGGTGTGTTATACATGTGTGTGTTCCTGTGTATGAATAACATAGATAGCAAATTCATATTTCCTGTAAAAATTTTCAATCAAATAAAAATACTGGTAAAATGTAATAAAAATGAAGCACTCAAAATTACATTAGATTCTTGATATTTTTTTTTAATTACTTGAGTCTTTTATTTCAAGAATTTCAAATTTGAAATATATTTTGTTATATTTTTGCATATAATCATAAGAATGTGAAAAGAGGGGTTTGTTTATATTCTGCTTTCAAAAATGTATTCTTTTCTGCTTTCTAATTACATGCATGTAAAAAAAGGAAGAAGGAAATATGTTGTAATTATATAGAATAACTTTCTTTTTAATTGAGAGTGGAAGAGAAATTCATTCATGCTGCTATAAAATATATGTGCAGCAATTATATCATCAGGATTTCTTTTTGTGTATAACTTATGTGCTATGGAAATGGAGCAATTATGATATCACTACTTTTTGTTGTTAATTAGAAAATTAGTCTACTGTTTGCATAATTGCAAAGAGATTCTCTTTTATTGGATCTTTTTATAATAAGTATTAGAAGTAATTATAAGAGAAGGAAAAATAGCTTATTTGCAAAATAAAAAAAAGTAATAGTGCAGCTTGTTTACTGTAACAGCTTGAGTTACACTATATAAGATGCAGAAGATGCCTCTTATGTAATGGCTTCAAACTCATATTATATTTGAAAAGCTCAGAAAAACAAAAAAAAATTTATGCCTTAATTATAGAAGGGCTTGATGGTTTCAATTACACATGAGCACCAGTGCAAAACTAGAAAGGACATGATCTTTTGCTAATTATTCAGAACAAAGGCTAATATCCCCATTAAGAACAGACAAGGCAGGAATTCAGAATGGCCTTAAACACGACATTGGTGTTCAAGCTTCTTGAAACTGGGTAATACAGCTGTAAAATAGTTAAATGGGATGATGTGAGAGTTTGAAAGCACGCAATGTCAATCCCTTGCACTGAGTCTGAGCATGAGAAAAGTGGGAACCAGGGACATCCACAGTCTGGCACAGTTCCTTAGATATTTATAAGAGCTGGACCCTGGCTTTTAGGATTCACTCTCTGAGAAAGAAAAGGCAACAGATATGAACCAACCCTTACATTTGTAATGTGTTCTTGGTCAATGATTCTAGGTGGTCAAAGCAGAAAGGAAAACAAACCCTTCCTTTTAGATTTTCCTTACATTGACACAGTCTTGCACAAAATCTGTGCATAATAAATTATCAGAGTATAATGTAGTACTCTTTGCTCTCCTTGTTTTGGCATAATTTACAAGTGTAATACAAACAAAATCCTTATTTATGGAGAGATGCAAGACTACTAAAAGTAGAAAAATTCTTAATTTCCTACACTGCTTCTTTATAATTTGATGGAAGAAAAATCAGTTCATTATGCCTGATTTGCACGAAGTTTTGTATTAGATGAGCATTTGATCTCTGACTAAGAAAAGGAATTAATTTAAGCTGAATATCTCTCACATTAGTCATTTTTCTTGTATTTTTTGGTGTCATTTATGAATATTTAGAGATATTCAGCCAAGAGTACATAGCCTGATGATTATAATTGTATTTTTAGCTTCAACTGTGTAAAAACTTTCAAGTGAAAATCCTACTTGCTAGTACAACCATTTCAAATTGATGGTTTGTAGTAGTAGTGAGAGCCATGGCCTCTGCTTACATGTTTGTAGTTTAAGTCCTCAAACCAAAATAAGTCATCAGTTGCAATAATACATTTTTTTGAAAAAGGTTTTGCCATATTTTGATACCAAATCAAGAAATTAAACTCTTATATGTACCCAAGAAAAAATGTTTCTTGTACAAAATCTTCATTAAATAAGAATCAGTTCCAGCTTACTGAGTCTTTGCTCTCATATTTCTTTTTCTTTAGGAGAAAACTACATCAGACTTTGTTGTATTTAATTTAATTTTCCATTTAGAAAATGTGGGTTTTTTTCTATGTTGAAACTGCTTTATAAAAGCATTGAATGGCATTCCTTTTCTCCTTGGCCTTATCTAGAAGCAGGGTGTATTTACACCACTCACAGCCCATATAGCCCTCAGGGCAGGATTCCAGGAGTGAAACAGTAGCTCAGCACAGGTGTGGAACATGGCTTAGTTTAGCCCCCTCCGTGCTCTCTGGCTGCTGCACTGCAGTTAGATCCCTAAAGACACAAATGCTCCTTTTGACCTAAATGATCTTTCTTTTTGCAAGACATAATGTGGCAACTATAGTTCATTGCCCTGGAGTACAGGCCCCTGTCTGGTCTGCTTTGGAGGCCATTAGGAAGATGAGAGACAGAAAGGTCAAGGATATCTCTGTTCTGAGGGATATTTTGGCAAACTCACTGAAAATTGAGGACACATTGGAAAGTGTGTGTTTGGCTGCCAGAAGAGGGATCCTGATTTCAGATCAACCTGCACAGTTTTAAGCTGGAGAAGGTATCTGATAACGGGAAATGTGTCAATCCCCTTCAGCATGTCACAGTGCTCAGAGATCTAAAGAAAGGCATAGCATCCGGAGACTCCAGTTCTCTGCTGGGGGAATCAGCACCATCTGACCTTGTAGGGTAGAACTCAGACACCAGGCCAGCTGGTGTCAGAACTCAGGTCACCCCCAGCTGACCCAGACCTGTTACTGTACTGCACCATCATGCCTAAACCTGCAGGAACATAAGCACATATATTGTGCTCCAAGAATTTCCAGCTTCCAAGTCAAAAGGTGATTTTGACCCTCTGGCTCACTGAGTGGGCCACAGACCAAGAAGGTGGGATTGCTATACTTGGAAGGGATTTCCTTATAAACTTCTGAAACTTGTGCTTGCTTTTCTTGCAAGTACTGAAACTCTTCCTCCAGGATGAGCAGAAGTTTTATGCAGAGCAGAGGGAAATTGGTTTTGTTTAAGTGAGAAAAATAGAAAATTAATTCTAAATTATTCTTAAACAACAGTGTCTTCAAACTGCTGACCTCTAATACATTTCCTTAAATACAATTCAGCAAAGTCTTACACCCACATGAAATTTGCATATCTTTTGATTCTGGATGAAGATGTATGTCTATTTTTCATGTGGAGGCTGCTATTATTTCTGTCATTTGGTTTTATAAGCAGCTTAACTGTTTGCCTTCTTTCTACATCTATTGGTAAAACGGAATTGTTCTTGCACCCACTGATTTAAGTGCTTCCAATACCATAGCAATACTGTCTCAAAGATATTAGAATTGTTTAGAGCTATATGAATGTTTGTGAGTTTGGTCCAATGGTGTACAGTTCTGTCAACAGTTATTTAAGATGTTTGTGTCTTCTAGAAGAAAAATAAAATTAAAAACCAAACCAAAACAAAACCCACAAAACAAACGAGCCCCCCAAAAACCAAACAAAAAATGGTTTAAAGTACAATTCCCCTTTGAAATTAAACCCTTTATTAAAAACAACAGCACAGGATTTTGTGTTTACTTTCAGTGATTCCATGGCACATATGTTCTCTTTATAAGCAATAAGATTTTCTTTCCCTAACTGCCACCAATGAACTCAATGTGTTCTCTAAGCTCTTTTCTTTTCTTGCATCGCTAACAATAAAGGTCTCCAAACAAATTAGGCCACTGCTACATCTGAATAAGCCCCTGGTATTCAAATTATATCCTCAGTGAAAGCCACTCAGTCTCATTGCTCTTAATTCTTTTGAACAGGTTTTCAAGAGCAAATTTTACTAAAGCAAACAAACAAACAGACACAGCAAGATGCTGGTGGCCAAGATCTTCACCCTTTCCCATTACCCATTACCATGGTATCTAAGTCCAGCACAGAATCATAAGTGAAGAGTACCAGCAGTGCAAATCTGCAGTCAGACTCACAAATAAGGATGGAAGGATTTTCTTTCTTTCTTTCTGTATTGCATTTCTATTTCAGTGAAATGGTATTAGCATGCAACACCCGCCTGGATAAGTATTTTGGGCTGAGAGCTCTTTACTCATCAAAATATTTTGTTTGTGCCCTTCCAGCTTCCCAGAGAAGTGTCCCAATGTTTTGTGACTGGGAAAAGAAAAAGAAACAAAAAAATATTATGTGATCCATAGCTAAAGGTGTTCAGGTCACTTAATCCTTTCTTTATATCACTTGAAAAATCATCATAGAATTGTAGAATCATAGAGTAGTTTGTGTTGAGAGTGACCTTAAAAATAACTTAGTCCAAACCCCCTGTGTTGTATCCCTCTTGGGAATGTTCTCCCCCCAAAGCCCCTCCCCCAGAAACTGTAACCTGGCCTGGGTTACCTGCCCCCTTGTCTCCTGACCTGTGGCCATCAGCCAGGTAACCTGACCCCGACCCCAAAGGTGATAAAAACCCCTCTCCCCCCATGTGATCCCCTTCTTGCCTCCGGATTCCCTTCATGGAATAAAAGCCTTGGAATACATCCTGGGGTAAGGGGCCTCTTTTGTAACTCTCTCTACCCTTATCCTGTAGTTCCCCTCTTCCAATACTCCCCCTAAATCTGAGCTGGCAGCTTGTGGGGGGGTGGAGGAACAGGGGAATCTACACCCCTGCCATGGGCAAGTTGCTCAAAAACCCATCAAGCCTTGAACTCTTTGAGGGATGTAAGGATGTGGCATCCATAGCTTCTCTGGGCAACCTGTGACAGTGCCTCACCATCCTCACAGGAAGTAATTTTTTCCTAATATCTAGTCTAAACATACCCTCTTTTAGTTTAAAGCCATATATGTCTTTGCATACATGTGTCTGTGTGTATATATGTATATATATATATGTGTGTGTGTGTGTGTGTGTGTGTGTGTGTGTGTGTGTGTGTGTGT
>CM031859.1:45234664-45265403 GCA_018697195.1 Certhia americana | reverse complement strand
TGTGTGTGTGTGTGTGTGTGTGTGTGTGTGTGTGTGTGTGTGTGTGTATGTAGTATGTATGTATGTATGTATGTATGTATGTAGAAATGGCCAGTATTTACAAAACATAGACATCCGTCTCAAAATCATTATCTGTTGTCAAATTGTGCCACAAATCCTTCTGTTTTCATTACATACAAACTGGATATCTTCCATACACGGTGTATTCAGAAAAAAACCTCAAGCCTCTTAAAACAAACAATAGAAATAAATTCCTCGCATGTCATTGAAATACTATGGTGAACTCCTGAAAAAAATAAACCTATTATCTCTCAGTTAAATTTATTTAAATCAGTTATTCATTTTTATAGGTCTCTGTCTTAAGGCATGAACATACAAATAAATATAACTGAGTTAGAGCAGCTAGCATTTGTTTTCTAGGGTATTGTGAACGTGCTGCTGTTTATCACAAAATGCTAATGGCCTCACTACCCCATCCACAGGAGACATCTGAATAAGAACAAGAACAAGAAACAAATTTCAGCTGATCAGCATCTGTTTCCAACGTACTTGATCAGACACATGACTAGTCTGAATTCAAACAATCACTGTCTTTCTTCTTTGGGGAATTAAGGGTCAGCGAACCTTTTAAAATATTTAAATTTCAGAGGTTTAATTGTTAATTGTAATAAGCATTCTACACAGCATTTTATCTCTAGCTATTCCTTTATTTGTGGTTTAATTCTAATAGCAACTTTATTTGTCTTCAAAGTAACCTTCAGTGAAATAATAAATTCCTCAGGAGTTCCTCAGGCATTTTGTTGTTCTTGCGGAAGAGAAACAAGCACAGCACTGCAGTTACATCTGACTCTATATCAAATATGAATTTGAGAACATTCCCCACAGATCTGAAACACAGTCCTATTTTATTCTACATATAGTCTTCATATTGTTAAATTAATAGGTGCTTTGTCTATGTAAACAGAGGAAGAAGTCCTTTTAGAGGTATGCAAGGCAGAAATCTAGGTCAAATATGCCTCTTGAATGTATTTATATGAATCTTATTAACTAATGTAAATGCAAGAAAACCATCAGTATATGCTGCATTTGAACTTAGGGATTCATACCAGCTTCCCAGGAGTAAAGCAAACTGCCTATGATAAGTTTCTTCAATATAGAATAATTTTGAGGATTTTCTTGGCTACTGATGGGTCAGGGGTTTTGTATGATTTAAGTACCTTTGTAGACAGTAGACTTGCTTTCCACACACCCTTTAATTGTAGTCTGTGAAATCTTCTATATGAAGAAGGGGAAAGGCTGAGGCTAAGTGAAGGGGACAAGCTGAACTGAAGACAATGCCTAATATTAAAGACCAACTAGCCCTCCTGAGAGCTGTAACTACTGTGTCTGTTCCTCTCCACATTGCCTTTCCTGACTTTAATGGCATTTTACAGTTTTGAAGAGCGCTAAGTTAAGCTTTAAGACAGTCCAGCTCTGTTTTTGAGGGTGGGATAAAGAGCAAAAATGCTATTGACAAGAGTTATGTTGTTTTTATTGAAAACTAATTGATAGTTGCAGAGGTGGCAGAATGCATGTGTTTTGGTTCCCAGATTATTCACTTATGCCCAGACAGAAATAGGCTGTGCTGGTGCATGTTGGTGGTGGTGGTGTCACATCAGATCTGCTGTCAAATCACTGCCCAGTTCTCACCTTTCTGCTAGAAATAAAGCAGAAGCAGGCTGTTTGTGCTCTCGCACTGGAGCCTGGCACACACAGCCCACATAAAGAGGAAGAGAGATGTCTAATACAATGCAGCACAAGGGAGTCTTCCTTTTATCATCTATCTGCATCAGCCAGATAATTCCTGCTCTTGGGTTTGAATTCACATTATTTTCCCTTCACCTGGTCAAATGAGGAAATTATTCCCAGTAAGTGAGGGGTCACTTCTGACATCAGAACATGCTCAGAGACATGAAAGGTTTATGTGTCCCATGGTAGGATCTAGAAAGGGAGCATGGATGTTTATGTATAGAAGATTTTGTAATCAGTTAATCTAGTCATTCTGAACTAAATGTTTTTTGATAATAATGAAACAACTCCAGCTTTACAAGAGCCTCAGTAAAATTTCCTGAATTATATGGTATTTATTTTAAGTCTAGTCAGGGTAAATGCTAAAAGTTCATGTTTACATAGGAGACATGGAGGCTGAATATTCCATTGGCAAACCTGTGCATTTAATCTTCATTCACAGAATACAAAGAAGAAGAAGTGATGTATATAATAGCTGGGATGAAGAGAAAAGTGTGTAGCTTTGCATGGAAAATATATGCAAGTTTTAGAGTTTTCAGCAGGTGTTGCTTCCATCATACAACCAGAATCTGCACAAATTCTATGCTGTGCAAACTAATCTCCTTCCTGGAGCTCACGTTTTAATATTAGTATAAACAACCTCAAAGTAACATATACCAGAGCATACTGTTTCTACTGTGCATGGCTACTCTTCCAGTTTTTCCTTGTAGGACCTTTTTTTTTTTCCTCTTTGGGCCAGGTTATGTCAAGGTCTTTCCTACTGCTTGTTTTGAGGGAACAGGAACTGATTTCAAAGTGAGTCAGACAAAATGGCTTTGCATCTCTCCACAGGGTACTACCATTTGACATGTCAGACAGCTAGTGAAGAGCTCAGGGCTGAAAACTGGCACAGGGGGTGAATGGAAAACACTCAAAAGAGTAGGGTATAAAATAAAGGCTTTTTTTCAAAAACTCAGCCCTATATCCTTTACAAAAGAACTCACTCTGAAAGAAGCCACTTTCTGCTTTGCCTTACGTGTAAGCAATGCCATGTGGGACATTTCCCATTCCTTTGGCAGTGTGGAAAGCTGAGGCAATGTATCCAGGACTGAGCTGCCTCCTGCTTCAAAAAAGCCTGAGGGAAAGACACTGCTGCAGCTGCCAATTGGGCTTGATATCCAAAGGGGCACAAGGGCAAAGTCCAGGTCTGTGAGGAGGAGAAAGGGTCCAGGCTGTGTGCAGCCTCTCTCATCAAGGAAGGAAGCCAGCTAGAGTTGAAGTGATGTGAATTAGCAGTACTGCTCTCTGTCTATAGCTCCCTGCCTTTTTACAAATATTTTACCAACTAACCACTATGCTGTGTAAAGTTCACTAACATTCACTGAGCTTTTGTCCTGTTGTTCCTTAACACAAAATTGTCTGTACACAGCAATCGACAGTGCTCACAGAACGAAAGCAAACTGCTGAAGGCTTTCAAGCTCAACTGAAGTAGTCACAGCCATTTATTATCCCTCCCAAAATGGCACAGTTGAATGAATACCATGTTTAATAAAGGCAATTTATTTGGGGCTTGAATGCAGCCTGTCTTACACTCTAGAACTCCAGGCACACCACAAATGCTTCTGCTGGTACCTGACACAAAGGTTATTCCTGTGGCACTGGCTGACACAGGCAGGGCAGGGAGGTGCCAGACAGTGTCGCCAAGATCCCCTGCCCAAGGGACAATTTTAGCACTAGCAGTCTCACCAGGTTGACTCCAAATACTATGTCTTTTCTATAATTCTGGATAGAGTAATTCTATAAAATTGATGTATATGTTTGAGTGTCTTTAAAACCATGTGTTGTGTTTTGCTAGAATTAGAGAATGCTTCTCTCTGGTATAGAAATTCTCTTCTTGTTGAGCATTAAAAAACTTTGAATTTCTTTCATCCTTCAACAAAAATAATTTTGTACAATGAGCTAGGGAACAGAGAAATATATCTGAAGCCAGGTTTCCACACATATTACCTTATACAATGAACACACTGGTTTTGCTACTAACACTAGTGGAAAACAAACTTCTGACATGATGTGGCATTTACCATATGTCAGGTTTTTTCCTAATTCATTAATTAGTCATATCCGTTCATTTTTAGTTTATTAATTATTAATAATATAGGAATATATTTATTAATTATAAAATAATTAGGTCTTTCTAGATGCAATTTGAGATTTTCTAAGTATGCATAGAATTTGAGCCTGAGGACTAATTATTTCATGAGTCTTCTGTTTAACACCAATAACTAAGATCAGACAAAATGCAAAGGTGACAATCCTCAGATTTGCATGTCAAACTTTTAGAAGCATCCCTCCCTTAATTACATATGTTTTTATAGGATACATAGCAGTATATATAATAAATGCAGCTTATACGTACTCGAGCTTTTCATCTTCTCAGTTGAACTGTTCACGTCTCTGACAGAGCTTTAAAAATTGATTGTCCTTTCTTTAAAGGATAATTTCTTTGGCTGGAGAGTTAGTTCTGCCCAACTAATGCAAAGACAAAAATAAGAGCTCAAATTAAGTTTTTTTTTAGCTATGCACAAATGCCTAGCAAATTGTTATACGTATTTTTTTTATTTCTCTGAGAAGAAATAACACTGAAATATTTTTGTAGGTGAAGTTAACATTTAGAACTCATGATGCTGTATTTCTAAAGCAATTTGCAAACATGACATTAGTAATGATTAGTAGTCTAATTAGATGATTTAGTTGCAAGTTATAATCATTAACTCATTATTGAGTCAATGTGAGACTGTGTCACAGTCATGTGACACAGAGAACATAAAGAAATCACCCTAACGGAAAGGTGGAGTCTTCTTGAACCTTTTTTTGAATAGTGTTCTTGAATATTTAATCTGTGTCTATACAGCAGTTTATCATTTGCTCCAAAAATACTACCCAAGGAGTTATCTTTAATTCAATAAGTCCTCCTCCATCTGAGAAGAATAATTCTTTCTGTCTTTTCCTACTTCCTTTCTCTTTAAATTGAGGGGATGACATTTGTAACATCTTTGGAAGTTCCTTGAAGTTTTAGGATTTTTCTCAGACCATTTAATGTATTTCTGAAGAGTATTTCTGTATTTCATTATAGTGAAAAAGTGAATGTAATTATAGTAGCTCTTTTTACTTTGGTGTATCAGTACAATTATTGCACACTTGATGTGGCATTTTTTATGCTGAAAAATCTTCTCATATCAAGCATAATATGTACCACAGTAGGTTTAAATAAGCACATGGACTCCAGTATTGTGTGCAGTGACTGGAACTGTCACTTGATATAAAGGGTAACGCTGTTATAGTCAGGGCAGGGTAGTGTTACATTTCACTTCATAAGCAAATCTCAATTATCATCTCTGTAATGATGTCCTTACAGTTCATCTGTGATATGATGGACAAATAATAGTAGCAAAATAATGGTTAGCAGGTTGCACATGTACTCTTCTGCTGATCACAATACCCAATAAGCCGTCAAAGGCTATAAACTGTGGGTTTTTTTGGTGTCTCAAAAATGTTTATGCCTGAAAAAGCATCTTTTTTTCTGCTGTGCTAGAGAATGTGTTCCACTATTTTCTCTTTTTAATTTTTCCTGCTCCTTTCATTGTAGGAATAATAATAAAAAAAAAAAATTAAAAATTGAAGATTTTAGAAGATAAAGTGCAGAGGAACACTGTGTCCTGCAAAACTCTGTTCTCCGAAACCATACAGTGCCTTGACACTGTCTCACACATCAGCCCCCAACATCTCTGTGCCCATTCCTTTATTTCCTTCCATGTCAGGCATTAAGCCTTCTCCTTACCAGGAAAAGTCTCTGGGACCCAGCTCTGCACGCTGGGCAGTGTCCTACTGTGGCTTTGGGGAAACAAGCACAAAGGTTGTTGTTTGTTCTTGTTGCAAAGGACAGCACTGGTGTGCACCCTACTAAAACAAAGGGATCACAACAGCCCTGGGCAGAGCTACAGGGTGGGGGAGGAGTGGCTTGAGAGCTACTTGGCACAAAGGGATTTAGGAGTGTTGGTTGACAGCCAGCTGGACATGAGTTAGAAGTTATACCTAAATTTAGAAATTATCAAAATATGTTTCAAAAGCTCAAGACAGATTAAACTCAAGTACTAAGAGACGCATGCCTTTTCAGCTCCCACTGATGCGGGGAAACATTAGGGGAGCATCCCAGGACAATCCCAGACATTGGTGACCCCAGATGCTCCAAGCCATAGGAACAGGAGAAGAGAACACTCCTCACAACAAGAGTGAAAGTTCACATTGAATGGTCAGCTACATATGAACTTCAAGAACCAGAAAATTCAAAGTATTCAGGATTTTCCTGGTTTACTGAGTGGTGTGTGTTTTGATCCTAGAGTGGGGCTTTTAGAGGGAAGAAAGAAGAAATAATTTTTCAGATATTTTTCCTGCAGCCCAGGAGAAGATTTTCAGCAAAAAAAAACCAATTTTTTTTTTTTTTTTTATGGGAAAGGCAGAAGAACATAAAGGTTAATGCACTCAGAATTTACTTAATATATGCCTTATTAAACATTAACAAAGTTCTGGTGGAAGCAGCTATATTGTCAGAGGAGGAGCCTAGAAAATTATTGATATCTAATCCAGCAACAGATCACAGGTCATCATGTTACAGATGGGTTGGTTAATGCAGAAGGGGACCTGTCATGCTGAAACACAAAGAAGGTGAAAGGTACTACTCTAGACCCAGATCTCTGATCCAAAATCACAGTGTGAATGCAGCTGTCCTGACTTATTTGGCTGACAAACTTGAAATAAACCAAAGGCTGGGTAACTGGAGTCACTGTTAAGAATAGTATAGCAAAATATGTAAGTAAAGAAACAATGCCAAAATTTAAATAGTTTTAAGTAGTACTCAAATAAAAGTGTACTATTTAAATTCTTTGCTGAGTGACTGACAATCACTATTATTTTGATATGACATTTTATTATGATATGATATGACAATCACTATTCTATTATTATGTTGCTGAATTCTATATATAAGTATTTGAAAATTATAATTTTTGGAAATTTCTTGGAAATTTCTTAGAAACCAGCTATCAACAGTGGAATGTAAACATCAGTCGCTGATTGACAGGGTAGGCTGGGTTTTTTTCCTAATAATTATTCTGTGATTCAGAATATCTTTTTCTTTTTTAGACTTGTAAGTCAAATTTACAAGACTATCGGCTATTTCTAGAATGCAAAACCAGATGGATTAGCCCAAGCAAGTCTTATTTGTGCAAATATGTCTGATTGGTAGAACAAGAAAGGTGAGTGGAAGCTGAAGTACTATCATAGTGCTGGTTCTGTCAATTCTGGTGGCACCATCTAGAAGAAGGGTGATAATCAACCACAGTGAATAGTAGTGTTTTAAAAGTATGACAGCTGTCTGCTTGGTGAGTTGAGACAGATCTCTTAGGAAAGAGCATTAAGTTAAATTCAGCTATAAATGGTGAATTTTGATGGTAGCTAAGAATTATTCTAAATAGTATAATCTGGAAATTTTTTTCTGTTTTCTGTTTATTTCAAGAATTACCTATTGAACTGACCTCCTTCAGTTGTCCTTTCAGTGTCCTCATCCCAGTGTCAATGATCTGTTGCTCATTTCAGTGCAAGCAGTTACAGATATGTTTGACATTATTTTCCAACCAGTGTTTCCTGATCAGTGCTTCTAGGTTCAGGACAACACGTGGATATGGGGGTTGATAAAATTTAATTTGTCTGTTGTCACAGCCTATATTTTTATGTATAAGTCAGATTAATTTCTATTTATTTGCAAAATGTGTTGTCTGCAATTGGACTGGAGAAGTTTTTCTTTTTTGAATGACTCTTACTATTTTACCTGACTCAGTACAACTCCTTAACTGAGTTCACATTTCTGTTTCCAGCAATTGTTTTACCTAGAGAAGATCTTTGTGGTAAAACTAAGGAGAGATTTCTCTTTACAAGACAGATGCCTCAGCACAGGATCCCCAGAATGTTTTATCCTGGATCAAATATTAAAAAGCTAATTAAACTTTGTGATGACTCTTGTTTCCACAGCTCACTAGTTGGCCTTTCTACACATGCTGTGGATTTCCACTCAGTTTTAAGAGCCATCTGTTTTTTGTATCTCCTGCTTAGGGCATGAACAGATACTTTCATTTTTTCCATGCTATAAGGGGGCTAATATCCATGTATCCCTACGACACATTGAAGTTCATTTCCACCCTGTAATATGTGTCTAAATTTTCCTGTGCATACATTCTTGTTGCATTTGGCAACAACCTTTTTTTTCTCCCCAACATTTTTTATTTTCCTTTTTATAGCAAACGTAGCTCTCATAAAAAGATGGTGGACTGACAATTCTGGCAGATGAAACCTGGCTTATCTGTACAAGAGATATAGCAAAAGGATATGGCAAAGTAATCTTCTTTTGGTGTTCTTAGTATCATGCATTATCCTTGAACAGGAAAGACATTCTTCAGAACTGAAGGCAAAAGTCCCTGTAATGGTTCAGCTATCATGGATATATTACAGTGGTGATGGTTAAGTATAACAAGGCTTTACTTTTAACCATTTATTCAATAATTCTCAGACACAGGAACACTGTCAGATGCTAATGCTTATTTCTAGCCATTAAATCTACACACGTGACTCCATGATTCCTGCTGCCAAATGTTTTCTTTCACTGAGGTTAGAAAGATCAGGACAATTGGAGAACATGACCAGAGAATTTATAGCATTTTACAACTTTACATTATCCACACTATTTTAAATATATCTCAGATTTAAAGTGGAGATTGAGGGCTGCTATGCTTAGGAGCCAAAGTTAAAGGGAGGGAGACTCTGGAGATGGTTTTGAAAGTACCTGAAATAGAGACTTACGGATGGAGTAAGTAGCTACAAGCTGAGATAAAACTATAAGGGAAATTACTTCTCCCCTGTTAAGGGCATCAAACTGATGTCACAAGTTCACCTATATCATCATGGGTCTAGTTAGCTTTGATGAGTGTTTTTCATTTTTCTGTATGAAACCTGGCTTGTCTGGGCATACCTCACTTCTCTGCTGCTGAAGAGCTTTGGTCAGTGAGGGCATTTCTGTGTATATGACAATTACATGACAAGGGGTTGATATGCACTAGAAAGGATTTTTTTTTTTTTTTATATTACAACAATATTACTAAATAATACAGATATGAATGCCTTTATTTGTAGCTAGATATTATACATATGAATAGATAAGTAAAAAGAGATAACGTGATCTCATAATTTCATTCTGCTAGAAACAGTCCATGGGCCAGGAACTGGGATGCTCCCTCCTTCGCTCTCCTCTCTGCTACCTTGAATTTCCTAGGTAAGGGTTTTAAAAACAATTCCACCTTTATTTGTCTCAACGCCATCAGAAAACAGAACAATTTCAAGAAAAGGAACAGCTCAGACCTCCACAGCCCTGAAGCCACATTCAAACTTTTTTCTTCTGACAGGTAGAAAAGAGTAGGAGAGAGGGCAATTTCTGCTGCTTTCTCCCCATCAGTGAAGTAACAACCCCGGATTTGTCAACATCTCAGGGATCACAGAGGAGCAAAAGAGCTGTAGGTGAAAACAACTGGCAAAAGCCAGTGCTAGTATGTAGGCACCATACCAGACAGAGGCGTGTGCCTGGGTGGCCACACAGAAAGGGGCATCACACCCAGCACTGCAGCCTGAGCCTCTTCTCATGCAACGGTGTAATGAAGGGTTCAGCAGCCTGAGCAAAGCGGGTTTGCTATAACAGTGTGAGGAGTGAGCACCAGATCAGCCTCAGGCTTACTTGCATGGGGCAGAAGCCTTCTTTTTGATTCTGTCCAGCTCTGAACCACAAAAAACTTGGTAACTTTTTCATGGGACATCTTGGATTTTAATTACAAAGGCTCAAATCTTATTAATTTTTTCCTATGTGTTTGGAAGGCCAGCCAGAAATCCAGTCCTGCATTTTTCTTTTATCCTGAGGAAAGGGGATAGATGGTGAGAAAATTGGACAGAGACACAGCTATAAAATTACAGGTGAATCTATTCACAAATTGAACTCCATGTCAACAGGCAAGGAAAAAGGACTTTTCTTCTTTCTTATTTCTCACCCTTTACTTTAAGAAGCAGGATAGTATGTCATGCTATGACTGAGCTAGTAAAGTGATCCATCAGACTGCCACCTCCTGCAAAATCCATAGCTTCTTGATACTAAATTTGTACCTTTTCAGCTGCATCATTTGTACCAAACAATTTCAGGATAGGTCATTTTTCCAAAGAATAGCTATCAAAGAGCCAAAACTTAAATCATCTTCTATCCTATCCAATATCTATCTAATGCACTAAGGGCAGGCAGCAGTGGTCAGACAAAGAACACCATGAAAGGATACAATACTGCTGCCTTGAGTGTGCTGGGGGCCTGACCACAAGTCTTGTCCTTTGTCCTGTAAGCCCACCTCCCAAAAGTAGTATGTTTTCCATCAGCAGTTGTAAAGCAAAAATCAATCCTTCTTAACTTAGGAATCCAATTTCACTAAAATGTGATTAAGCAAGAAATGCACTCAGGAAGAACTAGTCTAGGCAGCAGCTTTTTACTAGTAATATCAAGGGATAAGCTGCTATCAAAATATTGTCTAGGTGCTTCGCCAAGCTGTTATCCACTACAGCTGTGTGCCAGGAGGCAGCATCATCCTCCTGAACATTCTGCTGCCCTCAATCTTGAACTTTGCACTGAGGGAAAGCGGGCATGAAAGTAAAAGGTATATGAGGACTTGCAGAGTAACTAGATAGTGGAAAGAGAGGCTACATGAAAGGTAATAATGCTTACACAAGAATTATCTTGATCTGTGGGAAGAAAGAGAACTTTTCTTTACAGATGAACAAAAGACCACAGATTTGCATGCTCCTGTTTCCAGGCAAACTAAGCAATTTTTTTCTCGCTTTTTAAATTATAAACTAGCTTTATATCAGCAGCTAAGCAGTATACAGAAAAAAAATTTAAATAAAATCCTATCCTGAAAGTTACTTGTCTTCCTAAGAGAATACCCATGGGCACACACAAAGCCACTCCTGCAGAGTGCATACAAGTGGTAGGGATAATGGAAGAAAAAAATAGTCTTGATACAAATCAAACTTTCCACATTATTTTTTTTAATCAAAGAGATTTAGTATATTCATAAACCCAAATCTGTTCCCTCAAATGATTTCAACAGCTTGAGGCAAGTTCATTAAAGCAATCCAGTCTTTCAGCAGAGACAAGTTCTCCATAGGACAGTGCTTTTGCTTATCTGGGAAGAGCTTCTTGCTGATTTCCCACTGGTTTATTCAAGACTGGCATGGGCTCCTGTTACTCTTCTCCTGCTGAAAGTTAAACTGGTTTCAGCTAGTCAGTTCTGCCTGACAGATCTAAATAAGGCAATGTTGAGCATACAGACCACACTCTGATATAGAATATGATTACCATGGGAAGCCTTCCAAATTTGAAACAGCCAGGAATTTTAACCTTGGAGCCAAGGCACTTCTAATAAAGGGGGAAATTGCCTTCTGAATCTTATTCACAAAGTAACATTAATGGGAAAAGAAGTAACTTGTGCGTACTTCTCTTGTCTTCTAATAAGAAGTTTGGTAAAATATAAGGAATATTCAAACCCCAGATTATCTAAATCAAAGATCCATATTTTAGCCAGAAAAAAAAATTATAAAAAATATATACACATAGTAATGAAAAAATGTGAAGTCTGAACATATGTGTAACATTTTGGTTTGAAAATTAAGGTATCTGAGTTCAGATAGAATTACATTCACATGTCACATTGTTAAGCAGGGAGGACTTGTTCAAAAAAATGTGTGCTTTTCCCAGTTCCACTACTTGGTCTGACAAAATGCTTTGTTTCTCTTCTTGCCTCATTCATTGTAGCTATGAAATATCATTTTAAATACTTCAGACTATACTGCCTAGGGCTCAGGACTGGATGTGAGAAATGCTAAACATGAGAGTGTTTGTCTATCCTTCATACACAGAAGTCCAGTCTTACATCCCAGATATGTGTCTCACACTACAGCTCTTGGATATTTAAGATGGGCAATGCCTCATATTTATACTTATATCTCTTGTTTTGAATATCATACAACCTCACACAAAACCTGAAAAAATCATCTGCCAAAACTCAGACACACATATATGTTCCTTTAAAATATAAGGTGCTCACAGCACACCTGTTTCAGCAGAAATTTTGTTTTATAAAAAAAAAAATTGGGAAAAATCTAGGCACAGAAATCCTTTTTCCATTTGCTAGTGCTTCTTCATAACAGCCAAATCATAGTTATCCCCATTTTTGAACGACTCTTGGGTTTGTATTGTAAGATAGATGTTGTTGCTTTTGTTGATCAAAAACTAGTGTTATTTATATGATAATGTGAGGGTAATGGTACAAATACCTGGACATTTGGAAAGTGAAGATATCTTCTTTAAATACTGCTATTTTTATACACCACTAAAAACTCAGTAGTACAATTCTATGTTACAAGGAATTCTGAACTCAAAGAATGCATTTTAAAAGTCCCAGGCACCAGGATTATCACATCATTTCATACTTTCACACCTTCACAGCCCAAGACATGTATTTAAGTTAATTAATGTAATTTGTGAAAGAAATGAAAAACCTTCTTCATACTCTATAAAACACTTTCTTGCATCTTAATGTATTAATGAAAGATGCAGGATGCATTCATAGAAGGTACATATAGTTATTGACTTTGAAACTATATTTACCATGATTAATTACTACTGATACAACAATAAAACAATTCATTCAGAAAGTTTTGTGCCTAGAACAGAAACACTGAATTTGCTTCTCACTCCCATTTAAGATAATGTAATCAGCAGCAAAGCAGCATGAAAAAGACAGGCTGTGCTGTGTATGGGGAGTAATTTATTAAAAGACAACTGTCTTAACTCAGAATCAGTGTTCACTAATTCATTAATAGTGTTAGGCTCCCAGCAGAGCAACTCCTTTAGGAGTGCTTTGCTTTGTAGGAAGTACTACTGAGATAAGTCTGAAACAGAACTTTTTCTGCAACATAACAGTATTTTCTGGCTGTCTATCAATGTCTTTCTCTTTTTGTCTTTGTTTTTTCGTTGCTAATTAAACTTCTGTGTTTTTACTTCTAAAAACATGTAGGGCTTTTTCTTTTAATCTTTAAGAAAACAAAAACTACCAAGCCTTGAAGCTATGAGATTTATTTTCCACCTAAAAATAGTTGCAAATCTTGGTGAAAGCTAATGGTTTGAGTAATCTCATTTTAACATTTTATTTGCAAAGAAATCTTCCCAATGAGAAGTTACTGAGCCACCTTACTGAGTTGGTTAATGGGAAATAAAAATAACAAATGGTGAAAGTGGCTGCATTTTTTGGATAAGTCAATTTTGAAGCCTAATAAGAACATCCAAGATGAATACATTATTGTTTCTCATTTAATCAGTGTTGCAGACATATTAACTAATTTTAAGTGGCGCTTAAGCTCCGTGTCTCCAAACTCAGTTTAACCTCTGTCTAGAGATGAATGCAAACTGATTTCCCCCCTCAGGTTAACAGTTTATATGGCAGGGTTTCTATATATTCTTCTATTTAGTTTATTCTGTTTAGGGTCATGGCTCCTGACCTTTACTTTGAGTTCTGAGTTCAGATGAAGCCCAAACATTGAGACTGATCTCTCTTGCAGCTGCCGTGCATCACCTGGTACTACATGCAGAAAACAAAGCAAGTAAAGAGACAGTCTAAAAGTTTATACGCTGTGTATCACTCTTCCTGCTTTTCCAGATAAACTACTTAAGCACTCTTTTTCTTTTTTCCTGGCTGTTGCTTAGGCATGAATGTCCATTGCAAATGATGACAGCAGTAGGAGGCAGTGAAAGGGGCGGGTGGGGGTGTGACAGACAAGTACGTGACAATGATGGTTTTTTCCAATGTTCTTTTGGAAAATCTAGGGAAAAAAGTCAGCTAAACACCTAAGTGCTCTTGCTTCATAATGCCACATTCCAGAAAACTTGAAATAAAACACTCTTACCTTGAAAGAGACACTATCAAAACACATGCTAGTATCCAGAGTAAAAAAAAAAAATAAAAATCAAAATTGAGCAAGCTATCCCACTCTCAATTTACACCTATGCAAACATACTCTGAAATTGTTTTTTACACCCCAACTCCTCCTGAAGCCAAACTCAGTGTGAAGCTAGTGTAAGGTTGGCCTTGAAATGTAGTTGAAACTGAGAAAGGGTTTTCTTTGGTAGGCAGCTTTGACTATTTGCCAGTCACTCGGCAGAAATCAGCAACCCCAAAAGAGGTACTTGGTCCCAGAGAGCACTGTCCTCAGTGACTGGCAGCAAATTTCCTCATCTGTGTGTACACATTGTTTCAAATGGCTGCACTGTTTCCTAGGGGACTTTTCTTTCCAGAGGGAAATTTTCATCTGTCACATGCATTTTTCATTCATTTTTGATTTCTGCTTTTGTGAATTACATGGAAACCATAGAAAAGATAGCCGTTAGAAATGTGAAAAATCACTCAGAGCTACTAAAAGATTTTAGAAAAATCCATGGTCTATAGTGATGTTTTACTGGGACTGTACCTTCTTTTCACTAAACAGGCCTGCCCCTGTACAGTTAGTTTGCTAACCCACAGACTAAGGGTTGCACAAGCAACTGCATCCTGTACTTCCAGCTTTTGTGGCATCACTGTTAAAATGCCTGAAAGTGTCTGTCTGTCTCTAGGTGAAAGATCCTAAAAGACAGCAAAAGACCCTTAATGGAGACACTCACTCAGTGCAGAATTTTCACAAGAAGCCTCTCAGAGAATGGAGAAATTTGTAACTAATCCCCAGGAAACAAATGGGCACATGGTGGATGTGAACACAGAACATTCCCATGGCTTCCTCAAGATGCTGGAGCAGGAAACTAACTGAGCAGGGGTTATTCTTTGAGAAGATATAGGGGACACTTCCCCTATTACACTTTTTACCCTGTAACATAGAAGCCTGAGTCCTCCTCCAACTGTCTCCCTCAGTGGCAGCATCTCCCCCAAGCTCCAGGAGCATACATACACAGAGTTCTGCTCCATGGGTCAAGTTTTTGGCCACATCACTGATGCCATGGGGGCTGGCAACAACGTTTATGCTCACCAGGGTTTGCTCACCAATGAAGGTCCCTGGGGCTGCAGTGCCTTTTCAGTGGGTTTTGTCTCTATCAGATGGTGGGGACAGCTGGGATCTGCCCAGGTCACCCCTAAATCACAGTGCAGCTTGGGTACAGATAGGTACTAAGCATTTGAGACTCTGCATGTATGCCAGGAAAGAGCACCGACAAAAGGCATGGCAACCTCAAATGGGAGATCTACCTGCCTAGATTTCATTTTCTAAATCCTTTCCACAGCCACTCTCTTACCAAAGCAGTCTCTTTCTACTATTTTCCCCTCTTTGCCCAATAAAACTTTAACAGAATATATATTTTTTGAGTCAACTTGAAGAAGCTGGTTCTTTTATTTTAATTTTTATTCACTTATTTTAGAGTACTCAAAACAATATGAGAATGTAGCTTCAGTGTCATAGGGAACTCCCTGCTCCTTTGGAGACCCTCAGATGTTTGCAGAAGTCTCAGATCCAGGACCTCATCTCAAGGGTCCTCTCTGCTGAAGCATAGTGTGGACCCAAAAGCTTTAATTCGTGATCCTGATGCTGCACAGTATATAAAGGTGATTATTGTTCTTTCCGTCACATCATATCAGTCTAGAATTTTTCCCAGCTCTCTTGACAAATTATTTACATTACCTGTTTTGCCTCTCTGGGCAAAATAATAGTTGTATTATTGTATATTATATAATAATTGTATTATATATACAACAATAATAGTTGTATTATACAAAGAACTTATCTGTTCAAGCATTTTATGCCTCACTCCTGCCTGGAAGTGTCCAAGACCAGCTTGGATATAACTCTGAGAAACTTGATTATAGTAGGTGGCATCCCTGCCCATGACAAGGGGGATGGAACTAGATTATCTTTAAGGTCCAACACAAACCATCCGTGACTCTATGATTCTATGCATATCTTACACAAGCCAAACACAAAGAAAAAAATATATTCACTATTTCTTTCTCATATTGACAACAATAAAAGAAAAATCTGAAAGGAAATTTAAATAAATCATCAAATATATTAGATATTTAAAGCAGCAAAAGTAAGAAAATCTGTCCTTCCTACCCAGGAATCAGTCTGTCAACAAAGACCCAGACTAATTAGATTATTAAAAAAAAGACACTATAATGACCGATAGAAACACTGGACTACATACCTACACTTTTTTATAACACTTTATAGTGTCCTTTTTACCCTCAGTACAAATACATTTAATTAGTCAAGATGGGTTACTAATTAACAGCAGCTTGTTCAGCATTGCTAGCTAACAAAAACATATTTTCCAAGAACTCCACTGATTTCATAGAAAGATCTGAGGGCCATGCAAGGTGCTGACCTCATTTATAAAGTCCTTATAAAAATTTAGATTCCATGCACCTTAAAGATTTTTTTTTTCCTTTCCCTTTTTCCATGACTGTTCAACTTAACAGGTTCTCCTAGTGTTTAAACATCTGGAATGAGTCTTGTGTTCCTTGAACATGGGCTTCAATTCTAGTGTTTCACTTGACCCTTTTACTGAAAGAGTATAGCAGAGTTTCTTAAGACATAATGTTGTCTTTATCTATAATACACTGCAAAACTATCTAAATGGAAAATTGATACAGAGGTTGTGTTGATTTGATTACCTTGTTCATATTCAAATCAAGGAGACCACCAGGGGAGGAAGTCCAGCCTGAATGCAGACCCCTAAGACAACCTTCCCATTGCAAAACTTAGTCCATCAGTAAAGATTAACCACTGTTATCATATTCAGCTATTATTCTGTATTTCATATTTAAGCAGATGTTTCATAAAGTGATGCTGCAACCGAAATAAATATATGTGGTAAAAGAATTACATATATTTAATATATTAAATTATATGTAAAATATTTATTATTTCAAAATATAAAGAAATTTCATCTATTTTATTTAATTCTCTTTTACATAGTACTGGGAAAATTTTCTATAGCTCTGACAGCTATGAAACAAATGCATTTTAAAAATCTCTCAGTAGAAACTGCAAATATGAAAGACCAGCCACTGACTGTTTACAGAAGTGTTATGAATAAATGTTATTGACATCTGTGAAGCAAGTATGCATTTATGAGCGACCAAGATTCAATTATGTGTTAATTAATTACTAATGGCTCTCAGTTGGTGCATATATTTTCAAAGTACATAGCTTTCTTGACTTTATCATGTTTAGAAAATACTATGGGATATTACAGCAACAATTGGAAATGTTTAACCTTATTGCAGTGACATTACAGAGTGGATGACTATTATGGCTATTACCCTAAAGAATCTGTACGGGAAGCAACTGTGTATAAATTAACAGGTGAGTGAATTGCACAGCTAGTTTTTGTCACCTTCTCTCTCAAGACCTGTTCAAGGAGTAGCAAGCATGAGAAAAATAGTCTAGATGGTGAGGGGTTGTTTAAACATGCACAGGACAAGAACTCTCCCAAGGCAACTAACAGTGGACAGAGCATCTTTAACCTTCCAGCTGACCCATAAAAACAGCAGTGAAAGGGAGAAAAGAGCACAGCTGCAGAAACTACAATTCCTTCAGACAAAAAAAAAAAAAAAGAAAAGTTCAACATTCCTTTAATTAAGATTTCAGAGCAAAAATCTGGTTTTGGATAAAGTGATGGTAGTTTTTCCCATATGGCTCAGTTCATAATCCAACAGGCTAAGCAAAACTTGTTTTCGGTTTGTACAAAATATGAAATTTGTACTTGGGCTCAAAGCAGGCTCAACCTACCTGATCCCCCATTCTGTTTAGTGCCTGCTAATCACTGATAAGGGAGTAAAACTTGGTACTATTCACTTTCGATATTGGAGACAAAAAGCACCTGCCTTCCCTTTGTTCTTAATCAAGTCTTCCTCCTCTTCTTAAGGAAAAATCTTTACATTTTTTTCTTAAATACTTTTGAACATAGCAAGAGGGTAAATACAGGGTACAACACATTAGTATTAGTATTCAGGCTTTTTATGTTTTTCTTTTCCATTAAGGAAGAAATTAATCATTGAGTCAGATATTTCTCTTGTATTACTCTATTACATCCTGGATATAAATGTCATATATAAAATCTCAATTCCTAGAGCCTTAAGACCAGCAGTGTTTTATTTATCTATAGTTCTATGCCTTGTAACAGCAAATATGCTACCTGTGTGACTTTTTAGTTTTCATTTAGATGCACAGAAATACTCCTGTGTTTCTCTGTGCTTCTTTAGTGATTTCATTACTCTAGACAACATTACTTGACAGGAGAAACACTCTTGTCATCTGACACTCACTTCCCTAGCTGCTCATTCAGATGACTAATAACTCACACTATATGTCTAAATCTTAACCAATTTATCAGAAAAAGTGTGCTTTGGGCAGTGACTCTTACTATTTCAGCTGTCTATTCCACACAGGAGCTTAAGAGCTTTCCCAGTTATCTTGACATATGGGTAGATATCATAACCTTCAGATTTTATTAAAGTTTCACCTAACCTGTTTTACAGAAAATATGGCTCTTCAATAGGAACTTCGAAAAGAGTTTTTAGAAAAAAAAAAAGGACTTTAGATCACTCTTTCTCTATGTGATACCATAGTGATAAAACAGTTTTCATAGAGTGACTTCTACAATTGAAAAGTCCCTGTCTGAGCACTTCCAAACTGAAGCGATTTTCTCAATGATATCAGACGGATGCTAGGTCAGATATAATCAAATGATAAATTACACTAGACAGAAGGCACCTGGAGAAAAGCAGAGGGGGAAAATGCAAGTCACAATTAAGTTTTTTCTTGTAAAACCACCAAATAATACTATATTAAATCTAGAATTGTCGTTTCTAAAAATATAATAGCAGGAAAATAGCAGCAAAAAAAAAAAAACAAACCAAAAAACCCACAGTTTTGTCACAAATCTTTGGATTGCTTTTTTATTCCTCTTAAATGTTTGATATCATCCGTATTCATTGACACTTTTGAATACTCACTTATCTATGCCATGCATTACCTAAGAACAAGTGCCATAACACTGATTGAAACAGATTATCACATATATTTGATCACATGCAGTGGTCCAAAGAGATGCTGCAGTAATAAAAAGATGTGCCTTTACCAGCCACATAGGTTTTATACTGACAAAATGTTTTTACAGTGCCTAATTTTTTCATTGACTGAATAGTATATCAGTCCTGTAATATTAATTCCACTTAGAATCAAGAATTTGAGACTCAGCATAGAAATAAATCTGATAAAAAACACTTCATTAATATGTTTCTTCAAAAATACCATGCATTTTAAAATTTATTAGAGTTATCATTTTTGAAAATGGCTTTTTAAGAGTGTTGCTTTTTAAACCTCTAACCATTCTTTGACTTCAGCATCTCAAAATAACAGGATATTTAGGTGAAAGACTGTAGACAAATTCTAGAATAAAGCCAAATAACTTGCCATTATTGAAGACAATGCTGATATTGTCAGCAATTTCAAGAAAGAAGTCCTATTACAAATCAGGGATGCATGTAAATCAGCAGCATAGACATATATACTCCACAGCATATACTCTAATACTTTGAAATACATATTGTCTCAGATGCTGTCCCATTTATTTCAAAAGGATATCACAGAAAATACTGATCATAGTCAAATGATATTAGCCTCCATATTTTACTGAAAAGTTTCATGATTGAGTGATCTTGATGTTAAAATTATACTCTGGACATTTAAGCATTGATCCTTGACTTGTTTTAAAAGAGCAAATAATAATACCTTTATAACAAGGCAGCAAGCAGAAAGGGATCATTCTTCACTACTAAGCTCGGCACAACCAAAATTCCTGTATGGCAAAGTCTAAACTCTTGTTGAGTTCTTTTCACACTCCCAATTTCTGTCAAGTTGCAGTGATATTTTCTCAAATTATTTTCTTCATTTGTGATCTATTATTGATTCATAGCCTTTTTTTGTATGTTACAAAATGGTAGCTCAGGTCAGGCAAAATCTTTTTTGGTTTTATGTCTAATGTGAAGAGATCCTCAGAAACAAACAGCTCAACCAGCTGAAGGGTGTATCAACTTGACTCAAATGAAAGAACAGTACAAAGTAATAACATAACGTACCACATTTCTTTTTGTATGAAAAGAAAACTGATTTCAATGAGTATTTCCAAGAAAAATGATGTGCTTCAGAAAACCAAGAGGGAGACCAAAAGTCAGGAAAATTGTTTCATTTTTGTTTCTGTCCCCCTGCTTGTCAGGTGATATAGGAAAAGTCATTATACCTCTGGTTTTACTTTGATACTTTACTTCAGATCATAAGCTCGTTGGGATGTGATATGCTTTTCCTGGTGGTTGTGTAATGCCTAGCAGAAAGAGGTGTCTAGAGGAACCTAACAGTTAATAATAACTAAAATATATCTATTCAGAATATCTATTCAGTGCATAAAACAGAAGCAGGCCATTGAGTATTGTTTGACTTCCAATTGCAAAAAGAAATGTCAATGAACATTCTATTTACCACATGCATCTAGCATAATAAACCCAACTAGGTTTCCTAGTTTGTACTGCTTTCCTCTAGAAATGGAACTGAAATCACTGACACGGACATACAGGTGAACATCTGCATAACACCCACTGGTGACTTCTTCCTCTACTAAACTGTCTCTCTTTCTAGGAAGGTTTTTTTTACCTTTTATTGTTGTAGAAATTATTATTCTCACATTGAGAGGAATGAAAGACATCAGGGTTACCTGATTCATAACCTAAGGCAACATAAAAGGGTGGTGAAGGGAAGAGATTTACCACCTGTGTGGCCACGGAACCACACAAAAACAATGGATCCAATAATAAGATTAAAAAGTGTGAAAGCCTTCTACATGAAGTGGTTCAACTGCTTGGCAGATCAGGACTGTTCCCTAAAGCATACTCAGTAATGTGTTGTCCAGATAAGTCTTAAACATCCCTCATAAATGTGTGTAGTGTGCACAAATTTTTCCTGTATTGTAATATTCCTGCTGGGACTGGCCGAAGATCCAAACATCCTGCTTTAGTGTCTGTACCACCTAGGAAGAAATTTATGAAATGGTTTGGTCCTGCTGCTTTCCGGTTGTTTGGGCATTAGGGAAATACAAAACTAAGTCAGTTGGATCCTGTAAGTCTTCTTTTCCTGTTGACTCTGGCACAATAGTACATATTTTGGAGCTGGAAAATTAAGATGTTCTCCCTGCACACACAAGTGGGGTAAATTTCATAACAGAAGACCAGCCAGTAAGGAAAAAAAATATTCCTGTAGTGAAAATATTGGATAAATTTTACAGTGAGGGGGATAATATGGAATGGTCTCAGCATTCTGTCATTCTGTGAATCTACAAAGGATAATGTGAGGAAAGAAAGAATATCCATGTCTATTTGGAGTCTCTGGAAAAGGATGTGTATTTGATCATGTAGAGAATTTGATCATGATATATTTCATTAGTCCTGATGTTTCTGCAGCTTGTCCGCTTTCAAATGTAACTGGTGAAGAAATTTTAATTATAAAATGCTATAATATTACATTATTATAACATATAATAAAATATTATATACACTACATTATAGAATACCATAGTTCTTGAGTTGTGGAACACATACTACTCCAAAGCACTAGTCAACAGCACAGATCTAGAAGTTCTTATTGGTAATAGTAATATTATTTACTGTTGCCAATGATGAAGGTACTTAAAAGTTATTATTAGATACTACACAATGATATATATACACATACTATCAACATGTCATTCTTATAAATTATAATTATTCCAGTGTTTAACAGATGCCATTCAGAAGCTATCAAAACTGGGAAGTATTCAGTTAGAGGATGCTGTCTGGATAAGAAAATGTCCAGATGCGAGGAGCAAAATTTGGCAGAATTGTTTTCCTTGTAAATAAGATGAAAAATGGAGTAATTCCTGACAAGTGTTTCTTTCCAGAATGAAGAAACTGGATGGAAAATTTCTTGTATGCATGCCAAAATACCACTGCTGGATTTCTAAAAGCAGAGAGGCTATTGTTTATGTCCTCAAGAGGAACCCCCTGTTGGGCTGCAAGTTGAGTGTAATGAAATGATCGCCTCTTCATGTGCAGCCTCCTCCAGGTTTGCAACCCTGGAACAGTTCTATGTTGGTCAGCGTTGTGGTTTATCAGCCTGGAGCAATTTTTACTCAATAATTCAATGAAAGGAGCTGGTAAGAGCTGCTCCAACAGGAAAGTTGGCCTTCACTGCTTGGGTCTCTGCCAGGGACCTCATAGTTTCACCAATAGTTTCAGCACTCATTCATCATTACAATGACATCTGTGTGCAACCACACATGAAATAATTAAGACACCTTTTTCATTTAAAAAATAAAATTATTTGAATTGCCTAGCTCAAGATGCTAAATTGAACTGGTTTCCACTATTCATAGATTTTACTTTAAAATATAAAATACAGAGACAAAAATACTGGTGAATTAATGAAAATGTATTCAATTGGTTATTGTACATAAGTTCTGGATTTGTCTGTGGTTGTGTGTTTAAAAATACATCTCCTCAGTGGGTAGGAGACAGAATGCTTAACTAACAAGGCAAGAAAAACATTTAGGCATGCACACTATTGGTTGAGCTGTCAATTATTGTTTGCTGAAGAATTTTTCACAATATGAGAGGGATCAATATTTAAAGAAACAGTACATGAATTTGTCCGCTTTTACTAGCTTAGATAAGTATATTTATGATACTAACATAAGGTTAGTAAGGAATTAAAATCAAGATGATTAGAGGGATGGAGTACTTTTGCTACAAGAAAAGGCTGAGAGAATTGGGATTATTCATGATGAAAAAGAGAAGGCTTTGAGTGACCTAACTAAAGCCTTCTGGTACCTGAAAGGAGCCTACAAGATAGAGAGAGACTATTTACAGGAGAATGTAGTGACAAGACAAAGGGAAATGATTTCAAACTAAAAGAGAGTAAATTCAGATTAAACACTTGGAAGAAATTCTTTATTCTTCCGTGGTGAGACACTGGAACAGTTTGCCCAGTGAAGAATACCCCATACCTGGAAGTGCTGAAGGCCAGGTTGGCTGGGGCTCTGAGTAATATTGTCTAGTGAAAGGTGCACCTGACCACGACTTGAGGATTGAAACTGGACGATCTTTAATATCCCCTCCAGCCCAAACTATTCTATGATTCTATGATTAAATGTTACTAGACTCTTTAGAATGTGAGCTAATTCCATTGTAAGTTGGAGCAAAAGAGCAAAAGCATCTCCTGTGGATGCATTCTGTGCCTAATCAAGTGGGTAAAATTTTTAGTAATAAGATTTAATATAATAATTTAATATTATATAAGAAATTTAATGCAATAATAACAACAGCAACTAAAACTTAAAGACTTGCAGGTAGATCTGAAGAGAGATTACAGTTAATCACTATTAGCTTGAAAATCGATGAAAAATTGCTGTATTTATTTAGTTTGCTCTTAGATCTTAAGCTGTATCTCAGTTAATATCTCAGTAAATTTGAGATTCTAATAAACAGCTCTTCAATGTAACATAGTAACACATGCATAAGTGTACTTTATCAGTTGCCAGCAGTAAAATTTCAAGAGGAGGTAGTGATCCCATTAATGCAAAACTCATACATATTAGAAAAGAAAAGATCTGGTGAAGGGGCGACCCTCTTCTGTGTCTTGAAATTATGTTATAAAGGCATTCCCCAAAAAATTGAATTCAGGAGACTGCTTCCTTTACTTCTTGAGGGAGACAGTAGCAAACTGCTGGAGATTTCCCCAAGCAAACACAAATCCCCATTCATGGAAATGCAAGAAATTTTAACTGGAACACCTCTCTCGGTTTCTCACTTTCAAGTTCAGATGAAGTAACCAAAGCCTTCACCCAGTAAATGCACAAGGCAAGCAACTCTCCTCAAAACTAATCTGTAGTAAATATCCAATAACAAAGAGCAGGGCCACAGGCAAAACAAGCAGGAGGCCCCAGCCATCTGGGCATGCTAATGCTTCAGAAACTTCCTAATAGGCATGAAGTTACAAGTGGAACACAGGCTGCAGCATGCCAGTAGCTTTTCTAAGGTCAGCATCCTTATGGACTGGCACTTACACGGCAACATTTTCAATCACATCAATATCTGACAAGTGCTTTAAATTTTCTGTTAATTGCTCAGTGCAGGTACAGTTCATTCCATGAATTTGGAACCTTCTGCTTTGTGGAGATATTTACCCACATTTTCAGAAAGCTTTGCAAAATAAACCTTTGTGTAACACAGAGCTGGTTTTAGATAGTTTGGATACGGAGAGATAATACCTTCTGCATACACAGTGGGAAAGGTCCACTTTGGGACCCTAATTTAAAGAGCTAATATTAACAGAATAAAGCACACTCATATTTGCCTTCTTTACTTCTTTTCCTTGGCTATGGTAGCACTGTATGGTCATGCTAGAAACCTTGAGGTTGAAAATTAGATTATTTTGTCTACATGTTTTTACTGTTGCTTCTATACCGTTCCAACCCAGCCCACATTCAGGAAACTAACAACTTTCAGAGAAAATGACACTATTCTTTGCCATTTGCAAAGACCTCTCCCTGTTAGCTATAAACTGGACAAACCTTAAATGATTCCCGGAGCCGCTGATAAGCACCCAATACCTCTGAATGGCTTGCATTTGCAAATCTAGGAGGGAAGTCTTGTAAAAAGTCTTTCCTGTAATTCCAGACAATTCCTGTTTAAGGTCAAGCCAGAAATTCTTCACAAATAGTTTCTCTCGGGGTACAGAGGTATTTCCTTTTCAGGTTCTGGCTAGGACCCAAAGTGCAAAAGAATGAGGAGAAAAACCTAATGATAATCATAAAGTTAACCAAAAGCCTCCTATCTCAAAAATGCTCTGACTAATACTTGCACTACAGTCTGGCAGGCACTCTTTAAAAACTGGTATCAAACTGATCACAACCAAATGTGGTACCTTAACATATTCTCCATCTCAACAGCCTTATAGGTAAGGTGCTCTCTGACTGCCACTTCTGCTGACAAAGCATTGTATTAAAAATGAAAATATTTTTTCACTTCAGTCCACTTTTGCAAAAGGTGTGCTGTTGCAGTTGGTGGAATTTGCTAATTACTCACTAATGTGCAGGGCATCTTTGTGAACTTTTCTCTTGGCTCCAAACACCAACACAAGCATCAGTACATAAAAGGGGATACTAAAAATCTGTAGTGAAAGCAGACATATTTGTTCTCACTTTCTGGCTACTTTCATTAACTTATTTTATAAACCTCTTGACATTATTAGCTTTTTCCAACGTGGCAATATGTACCCTCTTCATTTTATTTACCAGAAAACAGTAATCAAAGGCAGATGGACCATCTGGATCAAATGTCAAGTTCTCTAACATATTAGCCCAAGAAATCTGAGCTCTGAACTACACTTTGACTGCAGTTCTGGTTTGGATTTCAGGTAAATAATTTAAAATAGGAAAACTGTGCCAACGTAAATCAATTTCCTGTGTTATTTTTGTGTTTAATGTAACAGCAAGTGCCTGATTCCTGAGTGACATGATGAGACCACAACAGAGCAAGGGCAGAAATATCCCCCAATAAGGCTTTGGCTCAGCTTCCTGATTCCTTTCAAAATATAACTTGCCAAAAGGCTCATGTATGGTTAAACCAGAACCCATCAGAGACCTCATCATGGGTTAAGTATTGTGATTTTCAGGTCACCTGTTTCTAGTTAGAGCAGGAGAGGAATGGAAAGTATGAATTCAAGGTAACAATCCCTGACTCCATTTTTGTCACCAAAAATTTACTCTTATAGTCCCAAAGGTACATTAATTCAGGTTCAGTATTTTATTTCACTTCATCATACTTTTCTGTTTTGTATAGTCACAGGCAGTAAAAATTCTAAAGCTGCTTCTACCCCATTAGAGGACATTGTATTGGGGCCCATTCTCTGGGTTTGGTAGAGTGGGGACTGGCCCACTTCCAGGCTTTTAAAGCCTCCTACTTTCCAAGACAGGGTGGCTGCATCCAAATTATTTGTCAGGATTGGTTTATGCTCCCTAGAACATCTCTGGGAGAGCACCAGCTGGTTAAGGACAAAATGGTGCTAGCAATTAGATCGTATGAAGGCTGTGACACAGTGTTTTGAATTTAAAACGTAGGTGTAGACTAGAAAACTTTGCATCCAACTGGATCTTTTCTTTACTGAAAAGGAGGAAATTTCAAATGTAATGCCCTCTGAATGCACATTTCTTCTGTGGATGGTTGCATCATTATTGCTAACATACATGTGATGTTCACTGGAAATGCATTCAGTAAGTAAAACTTTCTTCTCTAAATTCAGTTATTTACCTTGATTAATATAAACTACCTTCCTGAAAATTAAGTGATTTTGTTCAGAGTGTTGAAATCCTTAAATGAACCAATTTCCTCACAACCTTTTTGAGATCTCCTCTTACAGTAAACAACAAAAAAAGAAGAAAGCTTTTCCAAACTTCCACTTCTGTTCCTGACTGGGAAATGAAAAGGCAAAACAATACATATTAATGAAAAAGTTGATTAAAATAAAAGGAATTCAGCTAAAATTTTAACTTGAAGCTGATTTTGTGTTGCTTTAAAGCAGCCCCTGTGTTATCTGAAGGCTTTCCAAACAGTGTTGTCTGGTGAACTACTGGAGACTGTCATGTCACTCCTATACACTCAGAAAATAGAACAAGCTTATGTTCTGGATATTTCTAAATTACAATCTGGGTTGGAAAATGACTTTCAGATGATTATTTTAAGGCCTTCAGGAAAACACCTTTGAAATAAACAAAGCATTTTAGAAAATAAAAAAATCATTCAGATTCTGCAGTCTTCCTGTTAGGGAGTTTATTTATTTTATTTTTTAGGAACAGTAAGTGAAGACTTTCTGCAAAAAGTCTGTGCATATTAAAATGTATTCCACAAGGCTTAATATGGCTTGGTCCCAGTCTACATGGTGGAGAGAAGCTGTGCTCTATCCCTGGGCTATTCCTACAACCCTCCATTGGTATGGTACTTCACAGCTTTGGGATTTGTTTTTTCCTAAATTAATTGGAAAGACAATGACAATCTTACAGGTTGTAGAAGGGAAAGCCAGAAATTACTGTGTGGCTGAGGGAGAAAAAGAGGGAGGAGGAATTAATTGGATTGATCTTAAACTTCTGCTTCAGGATTAATCTACTCTTACTATGGGAGCTCCCTACTTGTCTCTACATATAAATATGACTGCAGAGCATAGTTTTCAGATGGAGTCTATGTTTTTGTTGTTCATTGTTAACCAAGAACAATCCCACTTTGCATCTGGAATGAAAATATGCACACACATGTGCACACATGTACGCATTTTTGTGGGCACATGTAGAAATATATTTGCATATGCATCTTTCTTTTCTTTCTTTGGCTCTTTGCATTTGTTTCTTCTCTTTACAGGTGCCATTTTGCACAGCAACATTATTTCCCTTTTTCCATTATTGAAAAACTCATGTGTTTGCCTTTAACAGCACTTTACAGAAAGTTATTACAGGCATAAGCATAGTTTGCATTCCAGGTAGGTTAAGCAAATATGATACATGTTTAACCACTTTTGACACTGAGGAAAAAAAATGCCAGTATTCCAGACTGTTCTTCTGATATACCTTCTTGTCTGTCAGTCTGCAAATCATATTTCCCTAGTTTAGATATTGACTATATATATATTATATATTGAAAGTTGATACCTTTCCTGCCACATGCACAAGTGGAAGTGGACAGGGAATGCCCAGCAGCAATCATACCACAGGTGCTCTCTACTCCTTCCACCTTTCCAGGAAGATCATCCAATGTATTCTCACCCTGCATTCTGTTGAAAAACTACAAAACACTATAATAAGCAAGAGAAAACAGTGTATATACTGCTTTCAGCAAGCAGAGAGTGGAGAGAACTGGAGCAGGAGAGACAATAAACATGGTCATGTTTCTGGATTTATTCCATAATTCCAGATTTAAATTTTATGTTTACATTGGTTTGGCTTTTTGTTTTATGTAAGGTCAAAATAACTTTGTGGGAAGCAAATATTAATAATAATTTTTTTTTTAATTAAAATGCATGCCTAATTAAAGATTTTTGTCAGCTCCCAGAATATGCTAAAGTTTGTAACTGCTGCTCTACCAGTTCTCATCACATGTTAGAGAACTTAAAAAAGCAACACTCCTACATAAAATTTCACAGTGAAGAAAAACATTGAAGTTTCCTTTAAAAAGCATTTTTCTTCATATCTCTGAGACATATTACTTGGAACCATTTCTGCACATCCAAAGCTCAGAATACTGCAAAGCCATTAGCAGTAGCTGCAAAGGAATGGCCAAAAAAACACTGAAAATATGCCAACCTTGTGTGTCAGATTTCAAATGTCAAAACTAATTTCTTTAGCTCCTATTGATTTCTTTTCTACTACTTCAGAAAAAATCTTAAAAGTAAACATTGAAGAGATAAAATGAATTTTATCTATTCTTAGGACATGTTATGACTATTTACTCAAGAAAAATTATTTTCATGGTACCTTGTTTTTTACAGCTCTGGAGGAAAATGCAGCCATAAAGCAAATTACAGTACCTCCACTGCAACAGAAAGAAATGTGGTCATCAGGCAGGGTAAATCCTGGCATTACACTGGCTGATTGTTGGTTTGGTCTTCTGCTGACTGTTCCTCACACACAGACACGACTGTTTATAATAGCAGTCTTCAAAATGGCAGTTCTTTCTGTCTCCCATCTGTTCACCTTGTTGGAAAGGCAAACAGTTAATTGGACATAGCCAAATATTTTTCACTAGAAAATGCTCTTTGATCAAGGCTCAATCTCTCATACCTTCACAGAATTTATCTCCATAGATTTCAATGTTTTTGGCTTTTAATTGGTAGAAACCTCAGCTTTTCATAGCATTTCTGTTCTGAACCTTTTTCTTAAGAAGCAGAATTATATATAAAGTGTAATACTTTTGACTTTTTGTAAGACTTTTTTGAAAGATATATATTTCAATAAATTAAGCATTTTGCAACTACTGAAATAACCCAGTCAGCACTGTTTTACCTAAAATATTAAAATTGTAAAAGAAGAAAGAAATAATGGCAGTAATTTTTCATGCTGATTCAGAATGAAAATTTTGAACTCTTGGAAATCTACCTTGTACAGGGATGGCTACTTCTTCCCAACATGACTTGCAAGTGGCATTCCAGGAAGCCATTGAGTTACCTGCTGGCCAGGTATTTCTTTCCCTCAATTAAAGGATGTTTAATACAAAATAGAGAACAAAATCTACACTCCTGCTGCCATGTCTTTGAAGTGCTTTATCTGCAATTTAAAAGCTAAAGCCATTATTTACAAAACCTAGTAGGAGGGCACCCATTTAATGTGTATAGAAATAAGAGGAAAAGGTTCCCTGCACTGTAGGGAAATAAACATGTATGCATGTTGTTTATCTTTGTCTTTGAGACAATGTAGCTGTAAATGCCTACCCAGAACAAACAATAATTGTGCTTTTGTGTGAGGCATTGCAGCCACCACTTTGCACAAGAATTAATATAATGTTTATATATGACCAGAGCAACTGAGAGTAGTTTCTGGCCACTTGGTAAATACTGCTTTTTCTTCTAAACTCATTCTATTTTGTTCTCAATATTATTAGGAATGTCAAGAAACATTCTTGAGCTGAAAGGCCAATTTACTCAGCTAATACATTCCTCGGGTCTACGATCAGTTCAGTTTGAATGTGAGTATTTTGAACGCTGCCTTTAGGCCCCTTCCAATTACCAACAGATAAACTCCTCTTTAATAGAATTATTGAGTCTCACAGTCTGCTCACGACCTGCTCCAAGTTGACAAGGAGCTGATCTATGAGAAAGCTTCCCATAGACGGCTCACATATGCAGTGACGAATTCTCTGTAGAAATCTTATAAGGCTGTGGTGAAAGATGAGGTGGTTTGTGACCTATTTTCACAGAGAATAGAGGTAAGAACTTTCCAGGTTTAGTAGAGCAGTAGGCAAGGAGCACAGATAAAACTTCTGCTTCTTTGTGTCCATTTGGGTCCTTTCCTATAGGCAAGACAATTTTGTTACAACCAAAAACCCCTCAATTCAATCTGCAGGCCTCTTGCCTATGTTGATCTCACAGTGATGTTAAATCAAACAATTCTGATGATGGTTTCAAAGGAAAAAAAAAATCTGCTTACTTTCATAGAGAAAGGATTTACAACTAGGCTTTTTATCAGCAGTTGAGTAAAGTACTATTATAGAAATGGTTTCTCAGTTGCTTCAGGTTTATGTCAACAGACTTCCCAGCTAGGGAAACTCTTTAACAAATGTGAAAAGCCTGTGGTTCTCTGATATAGGTACTGCCTTGCTCTTTCTGCCTCAACAGATTCTGTGGGTTTTTTTCAGGTGGTTTCTGGTAGAGGTCTGTTATGTCAGTAACACATTTCTGGTTTAAAATTGGTACAGCTATTAAATTATAAGCTCCAGAAGTATCTTAAAGTAGCTTTACCAAGGAGACAACACAACTATTTCCTTCACAGGTAAAGATACAGTAGGTTGTTTCTCAATCACTAAAGGTTTACTCTGTAGTTCCAGTGTATGAAGAAATGCAAAAGCAGAGATTTTGTTTTAGAAGAGCATTATGCTCCTACAAAGTAGTAGTAGTAGTAGTAGTAATAATAATAATAATAATAATAATAATAATAATAATAATAATAATAATA
>CM031859.1:45128384-45234654 GCA_018697195.1 Certhia americana | reverse complement strand
TAATAATAATAATAATAATAATAATAATAATAATAATAATAATAATAGGAGTGTTTTACAATGAGTAGCTTGTTGGCCTTTACTTAAGCTCTGTGATGACATTTACATGTCAGTGTTAAAAATAACTATGGAAAGTAATTTAAACAATGCAGAAAAATAAATCCACAAAAAAGGCAAATTTCGTCTAATGGTATCCTCAATGTTACATGAAGTGTCTCAACCCAACGTGGGTTTCATTCAGACTCTCTTTGTCAGTGGGACCTGAGGTCTCTATGTCCCTGTCTGAGAGGTCCCCTGTGTGCCTGTGCACATAAATCATTTCAATCTCCACAGCACTGAGCAGCTAAGCACGAGGCACCACGCAAACCCCTTGGGCTTACCTAACCAGGTGTCCCCTTCTAATCTTGCCTGTGTGGTGTGACCCATACAGAGCACTGGGACTCATCCAAAGAAAGGCATAGAGCTATAAAATAGACTGGTAATAAAGGAAGGGTCTCCCAGAGAGATCTGCTGCTAATGCAGAAGCCCCTGGAGTGCTGAGTCCAGACTTGGTGTCATTCCTTTATCATCAAGGACACACTGATGTGTTTCAAGAAAGCCATAAATAGCATCCATATGAACAGTCCCCAGGGTTAGTGTCTCCAAAAGTGAACTTACAACACTCTAAGGCAAATCTCTCCCCAAGAGGGCAGAAGGTGTGTATGTGCAGGCACTGAAGCCTTCTACTCACTTATTTTCATTAGAAATTTTTTCTGAAGATTAGACCTTTTCAAAGAAATCTCAGAAGATGTATCTATGTTCCCTCTGTGCATCTGTTCTTTCAAGAACACATGATAAATGAATACCTAGTGTTATTATTTCATGTGTTTTTATGACCATATCTATATGCAGGGTTTTGCCTCATGAAAAAAAATAAAATTAGAAATCTTTTGTGCCAGTGCTAATAAAACATTAAATAAGGAGTATCTTCTTGATCACAGCACCACATTGCAAGGAAATAGATGTGGGTAACATAGTATCCTATTAGTTCAACTAGTGAGTACTAATAGGCTGCCAATTTATAAGAAGAAACCTCTTCTCTAATTATATAAAAAACAATTTGTTGTTGAACTGTTAATACCCATGCTAACCCAGACACGTTGTACTTCTCTAAGAATGAGACTGAAGAATAAATGGACATTGCACCTGTTCTGACATTCCTTGAAATTGAAAATGAAGAGCAAGTTGTTATAGTCTCCAAATAAATGCCTCCCCCTGTAAATTCCCTGGAAAGTTTCAGGTGCTATCCATAAGGAAGAGAAAAAAACCTGAAATCATACTGAAGCATAAGATTAAATGTTACTTGAAAGAAATATTTCATATATCTTAATTATTGTCACTGCATTTTTAGTTTAATAGCAGCTGTTTCTTATAGAAGTGCTGCTACTACATCATCATCATTCTGCCCTCATGTATTTTCTGATCTGACAGCCCTAAATGCATTTGTGTTGATGGCTTGTTTCTTTCCCTGTGCAAATAAATACAAGTGGGGTAATGTCACAGGATGTCATGCTAGGTTAACTACAAGGATTGGAACAGTTTGTGACTTGCAAGCAGACACACTTAAAAACATATATTCATAGAAAAAGGAAAATAATTACTAATGAGTATGTTTGGGATAAAAACTAAAACTGAAGGCAAAAGCAGCAGCAAAGGCTATTTAATAACAAATTGTTTCATGTTTAATCAGAAAAGGTAGTTGTTTTGCCTTTTTTCCCCCACAGATTTTTACTTTAAGCTTTCCTTTCACAATAATCAGTAAATCAATAAACAGACACAAAATAAAGGAGAAACAAAATTCCAGCAGGTAAGAAAGATAAAAAAGAAGACACACTTCTGAAGACAAGAAAATCTGTAGAACAACAATATTCCTGTAAAGATCTTTGAAATTACAAAGGTTTAAAATGGAGGCATTTTGCTCCACTCCACATGTTAACATTTTTTCCTACATAATGGCTTCATTTTGGGGGGCTATCCAATGCCATTTAAGGGCAAAAAGGAATAAATATTGTCTCTGTCTATTCAGAAGTGGCCTATCAAGCTACTCTGGCTAGTAGCCTGATAGCTAGTAAAAAGCTATTTTTCCCAGTCTGTGGAAAATCAGAGATGCATAAAATAAGAAGCTTTTTTTGCTAGCAGACATTTAAGGAGCTTTTGATCATTTTTCCCTTGGTTGACTGTTGCTTCTACATTCCTACACTAATATGAGGTGTAAGATACTAACCCATCTGTTACAGGACATCTTATAGCCTCATTTTGCACCACAATATTTAAATACACAGGTCACTGGACATGGAAATAAGACAACAATTTTCTTCGAAATTTGCTAGGGGAGAAGAAATTATTTTCTAAATATGTCACAATTTCTAGCTGTGCTGAGAAAGTGTTGTGCTGCTGAAAGTGGGTAGGTCCAGGTCTCCAAGATGCTTTACCTGTACATCTTCATTTGAAGCTAGTTTGAAATTGGCTGCCTATAATGAGCTACATCCCACTTAGAGATTTTCATTTGTTGTAAAGTGAAAGAAAATTATAATGGAGGCATTTTTTGTGCCTATTCTAATTAAAAATACTTGCAGCATTGTAGCACCACCTGCAGGAGGCCTTTTAATTTGCTAGGGTACTGAGTCTACCACAGATCTTCTGTGGGAACATTATATCCCAAAACATTAGAAACCCAAAGATCTTACAGAGAAATTAAACAAAAACCAAACCAAAGCAACCAAACAAACAAACAAAAAATAGCCCACAAAAAATCCCAAGAACACACAAACAAACAAACAAACAAACAAACAAACAAACAAACCATGATAACACTGCTGCACACACAGCAAAACCATGAGATATGCTGTTTCAGACAGATAATTTTTAGATCTTGATTTTTAATTTTTTTTACTGAGTTGCTTACAAGAAATTACTTTTAAAATTACTTTTGCAAATAATTGTTTAAATTGTAGAGTGTAATACTGCAAATTTTCAGGCTGATGTAGATGGAAAGTCTAGAGGTGTGTTTAATACCTGAGGTACACACCCTCGGGCAAACAATGGGCCCGTGCTCTCCTGATAAAGCCAGGGGGGACCTGCCCTACAAGGTCAAGGGAAGATTTCCCACAGACAGGAAAGATGCCCAAAGACTTGGGTCCACATGGCTGAACACAGGCCACATCTCAGGCTGGCCCATGGGGATACTCCTTTCCTTTCATGGAGGAGGCACATGATACCCTTGGACCATTGGACCTTCCCCTGAGCAGCTGTGATTTTTAACATCCATCACAGCCAAGTGCAAGGAACCTCCGGGATTGAATGCAGGCCAAAAATGTAACAGAAATTCATCTGTGTGCATTTTTTAAAAATTAAGTACAAGACTATAATTCTGATATATTTAAGGATTCAGACAGCTGAGCATATCAGCTTATGCTTTCCATCCCATCCCTGAATGTCAAGGTAGGTAATTTAGTCATGGCAGCCTAGACACCATTAATAGGGACAGACCCCAACTCAAGGCTGAGCCATGGAAACAAGCACTGCATTTCCATTGGCTTTGCTGACAGGAATGGACTGCCTGGGGGGAGTCATCCTCAATGACAGGATCAGGGATGTCCGTGACTTTCACCACCCACATCCAGAAGGCTCCAGTACACAAAAAACTGAAGCCCCGGAGGGAAGGACTGGAGCCTTGAGGGAAGCACCGCTTGCTGCCAACTGCAATGGGTGCAGGTGGGGAAAAACACCACTGCACAGCCCCAAGGCTCTGTCACTGCTGCAGTTTTCTGCATAGCACAGATATGAAGCAGTGTCCAAGCCTCCCTGAACAGCTAACCACAGCACATTAGACAAGATATCAGCAAGACCAGCAGACCATGGAAAATTTGCGGGAGGAACAACGACCTGTGATTTGCAATAGTTGGTCATGCTGTGCACATTTCTAGGGCATTTCATGCATGTGTGATTGCAGATACAAAAGCACACACGTGTAAAGCAGCTTTGCTCCTCTGCATGAGAGCTCTTGTAAGCTGTAAAATCCTCAGTTTGCTGCTGATTTGACATTTTTTCATTGTGTTCCCTCTCCTTACCCAGGGCACAGGATGTGTGCAGAAGATCAGGATCAGCAACGGAAGGAGCAAATGTAAATTTATATCAGCTAAGACAGAAAGACTCTGTGACACACGGCCATTTGGAGCACAGGAAAAATGCTGAGCATAGAGAAGGGACAAGAGCCTGTTTTCTTTTTTGCCCAGAAATCCTGCAACCCCAGACCTGTTGGTGGTGGAACCCCATATCCCATCTGAGCAATGCTGCTCCTTCCTGGGCTGAGGAGCTGAAGAAGGTTTCAAGGAGACAAAGACAGTGCTGTCTGTGCAAATGTTGTGAGAGCAGAACCCCATGAGATTTTGCCTCACCTCTGAGAATGTGACTAACAGCTGATGCTCTTTATGTGTTTGCTTTCTCTTTTAGCTGATTTTTAATTGTGTCACTCACAATAGCCTGTTTAGTAATGCCAGAAGATACATGGGCACATGTGGCTGAAAAGGGATTTTCCTTTTAAATTAGGTACTTCATTTTGTGAGAAAGAGAACTAACAAAACTCTTCTGTTTCTAGGTAGCAAATCATGTAGGTGTTATTCTTCCAAAGTGTCTCGAAGAAAGGAAAATGGGGTTAAAAAGGTAGATTTTCTTGTGAAAGTGTGTCATTTTTTATCACGATTTCCCTCGTTCCCTCTTTTCCATTCCCTCTGCTCTGGTTTATTCCTGCTCTCTCACTCTCTTACACTCTGTGCACACTAAGTGTGTGCATATGCGTACATAAGTTTTGTCTTTCCTTCCTTGATTTTTTCTGTTTGTTTGCTTGTATGTTTGGTTTTGGGCAAGGAAGTCAATCCTCAGTAAATTACTGAGTAAAGTCCTGTCTCCTATCTGCTTGCATGTTCCCTCCTTTAGGCAATTTGGTGCCAACTGGATTATATCAGAGCAGTTGCTTTCCCCACAAGAGCAGGAGAAGGTGCAGATTAAAATAAAGATCAGCCAACCCTGTAGCACAACAAATTAGCTCAGCCATTAAACATAATGACCTTCTAGAGGCCAAAAGGGTCAGCTATTAGTTCAAAATAATGACCTTCAGCCCAGGAAGGAGGAAGTATATACACTGATGCCTGTCATTCTCTTGATTCAGTTTTCTAAAGATCTACCTCACTCCACATTTTGCACAGTTAAAATGTTTAACACATTTAATGGGACCTGATATGTTTGGTGTTTTTTTTCTTTCAGGCTGACATGGGAGTTTGAAGTTAACCATGTGGAGGCTGCTAAAAGATCCAGGCACAGTGATTCCAATTAACAGCATGAAAACACAGTTTGCCTAATTTTGAACCTACTTAAACATCAAAGGTTCAAAAGTTCAGTTCAAATGTTGCTGGAATAGATTATTTCAGAGAGGAAGGGAGAATAAAAATAAATAAATAAAATTTTTCCAAGACTATATGGTACAGACTGCATATCATATGAAATATGAACTGGTTAAGGAAGACATTTAAAGCCTGGGCTGGGATTCAGGGGATTGAATTCCCTGTCTCTGCTACAAACTTCCTGTGTGGCCTGGAGCAGACTGCATTACTGGCTTTGTGTTTTAGCTTTTGACACGTGCATGGGGTGCAACTAATAAGTCCTTTCTCCTGCCCTTTGTCTCCTTTCTCTCCTTAGAGATGCCTTTTGAAGAAAGGTCGGCAGATCTCTTAATGAGTACATATACAGAGACGAATTGTCATCATAGGATTCACCTCTACTTTGGATACTGCCAAAGAAGAACTAGAAAAACAATAATTGCAAACAGTAGGCTGGCTTTCAGGAAATTCTTGACTCTGTCACAAATTTCCTGTGTGACTTTCACCAAGTCATTTAATCTTTCTCTGATTCAGCTCCACAACCATGAAAGTACTGCTCAGTAATGTAGTGTGTAACACATTCATTCATGATTGTAAGGCACATGAAAATTACAACAGGAGGCCCAAAATGCATCTAGGTAGGCTTTCTTTGATGAACAAAAGATGGAAAGCTCAGTATCTGTCCATAACACAAGCAAGCCTTCTAGGGAGGCTGTCTTGAAATTCCTGACATGCAGCATTCAGCCCACAAAGGAGGCAAAGGACTAGCAGACCACAGATACATTGCACTGTATATGGTCTCCATATGTGTCCATCTTGAATTTCAAGGCCAATTATAATGTGAAACACACAAAAATACCCAAGCATATTTGTTTGTTTAAATTGGGCTGAAAAGAGGATTAGAAGGGAGGGAATATCTGCGAACTCAACAAGTTCTGTGAACACCAACTGTCAGGAAAGAAAATCTTTGAACCCCATTGTTTTCTGTCATACTCATTGCTTTCTCCATCCAATACGGATTAGTTTATGACTGTTTATGGTATGAGAGCTACATAGTGTTTGTGGAAGTATGAAAGCTGTTGCTGAGTATCATAAAAAGAATTAAATCACCAAACTGTTTTCACAGGAGGTTAAAAGGTCTGACATAAATCTTCAAAGTGTGGGTGGAAACTCTGTCCTTAATCTGCCCTGTTGTGCTGAGGTACTGTAGGCAACGCATATGGTATATAACATTACCCAGTGCTAGGAGACTTTAATAAAGCCTATGGGCAAAAAGAAGATGATAAGGGCAAAACTGCATCATCAGGCTAACATTGAATCTTTCTCCTTTCATGAGCAGATATTGAATAAAAAAAGCTTTTGATTTAAAACTAATATTAGCCTTTTTTAGGTTATGTGAATTCAACTGTGAGCCCTCGTTTCCTGTGGAAGTCCTGTGAGCATGTGTTTAAGAGAAGGAAAAAACTGCATAAGGGGAGGGTTGGCATGTGCACTGGTCTCTCTGCCTCCCAGTGATGCCAATTAAGCCTGCTCTCTGCTGGAGAGCTGAACTTCACCCAGTGAGCTTTCAGCATCCATCACCTGCCAGCAGGACTGCAACAGCTGCACAGCAGGGCCAGGAGTCCCAGCTGCAAAACACCCCATAGCACTTCTGGGAGCATAGCTAGAGAGCTTCTATGGGACTTTGTAGTTCCAATTCCTTCTTGGGATAATATTTTTTCTTAAATGCTATAGTAGGACATTGCAGAAAATTAGTTAATGGCTTACAAAATACAAACTAGGTCATTGGAAATGTTTTAAGCTGTGCAAGTGTTAAAACAAATAGAAGTTCATTTGTACACCAAGTTATTTGTTAGGATACAAGGTACATTATGATTTAAAGTTTAACAATGATGAGAGATGAAAGTATTTTTTTTAGCTAATCAAACATTGGTAAGAGAAAAACTGAATTTCAAAAATCATTAAGAAAACATCTCTTCCAGGCCAACACAAATGCCAACACAAATGCAAAATGCAGTTTTTTCTTGCCTGGATTGAGTTTTATATTCGAATTATAATACAAAAAAAAAATAGTTTTATAAAGGAAAATAAGGTTTATAATGGAAAATAGGGTTTATAATGGAAATACTGACAGACTCAACTGGAGTATGCTACGTGTGCCTTTATAAACATACCAGGCATGATGGTCTTGAGCCAAAAAAGTGCTTCTTGAAAAATGTATTAAAAATTAATTTTTTCCTTATGCATGTCTAAGTTAAAACTTCTCGGCATGAGTTTTATCAATTCCCTCAAGGCTCATCTCTATCCATTTCAGACAACAAAAATGTACTCTATATAAGATAAACTGGAATAGCCCAAACCCTCCCTGGGATAAGTGGAATGCTTTGCTGGTAGATAGCGTACTCTGCACACTGTGTGTGTATGAAACCATACCCAGAATACAACCAGGAATCTACTAACCTTGATGTAAACTGTTTTTTCTCTTCCAGCTTTACTGTGCAGCACAGGCAACCATACGTGCACAGGAGAACATAAGATAGGCATGACACTGTGGGGTTTAGGTGGGGGCACAGCGTGGTCACAGCCCTCTGTGGCCCTCTGACCAGACCTACATGTGGGAATCCAGCCCTGGGGCAGCAGGGAAGGACATCCATCAAAAAAGGGATGCAGTGTGCCTGTATGACTGGGTGTGCTATGCTCCTATGCTCTCTCCTCTCTTCCCCACTTCTTCCATCCCCTTTGTGGGGACAGAGCAAGACGAGAAAAAACATCTTTCCCAATCAGGGTCCCCCTCCACCAGTCAGGGAACATTGGGATTTGGCCACAGTTGCCACCACTTCTGAAACTGAAAGAGAGTGCAATTTGAAAATTGGATATGGTCTGCAAATGAAATCCGACATGCAAACAGCTAAGAATGCGGGTTATGTGTGATACCCAGCCCCACATCTGCACACAATTTGCACAATGGATTCCTGTCATTTTCCGGGGCTGAAACAAAACCCCAGTTCAGCAAGCTCCACAACTTTCAAGGTCCGAAATTTTTAGCAAGAGTCTTGCAGTCTTGTTTCCCCTCAGATGGAAGCATTTCTCACTCTAATTCCCCAGCTCCTCTCTTCCAAATGCTGAGCCTGTTCTCAGCCCCAGTCACACATGGCTGAAGATAAGCCTGAGGCAACATCAAGAAGAGGCTGTAATGCTTCTTTAAGGAGCAACTATTAATATATTTCCTTTTAGACACGGAAAATAAGATTAGAGGTGATATTACGACAAAAGCCTTCTGTGAAATGAGGAATAAATGTCATTAATGCCCCCTAATGGGCAAAGTGGTCTCCCACCTGCATGAAGGTCTGCATCATGCCTGTATTGTTATACATGATTGATAGTGAAATGAGACCCCTTTCCATTGAATGGGGAAAAAAGTCTCACGATGTAAATCCATTTACAATGGATTCATTTGCAAAGAGATTGCACCAATCAAAGACTGAGAAATTGAGTTCAAAGTGATTTCATTACGTGAAGACTGGGATCATGTTATATATATCTGTAATGTATACAGCAAAAAAAATCTAAAAAAAGCCAATGAAAGAAAATCCTCCCTCATCCTGGAAGGAGTACATACCTTTTACTTCTTCATACCAGTTCAAGATGCAAGATAGTGAAACTCAACTTGTCTCTCTTAACTGTGGTATCCCTTAGCTTTCTCCATGTGACGCTTACTAAACAGTGACATCTATTGGAGATTAGTACTTCAAAAACTTGGAAAACAGGAGTCAGTTCAAATTTGACTGATGAAACCATTTGAAATTACCCGTTATAGGGCACAACTCTGAATTAGAAGAGAGATGGATGAGATGAACTTGTAGATCTGGTGCATCTCTAGGGCTAGACCGTGTTATTAGGAGACACACTGAAGCAGTTGTAGTTGGGGAGGTATGTGAAATTTCTCTCTGCGTTTAAACAAAACACTGGCATTTTCCAGTAAGTATTTTCCCTGGGCCTCCAGCAGAGTTTTTGTGGCAGTAAAACTATCCCCATCTTTCTAAAAAATGTATATATAGGTTTCCCACCATGCGGCAGCTTCAAAAGCCAGGGGTCCAGGTAAGGGACTGCATCTCCTATTGCTCCCCAGGCAGTACTCTTCCCCTTGCCAGGGGGAGGTGAATATCCTGTCTTTCCATCCACAAAAAGTGGCCTCTTCTCTCTAGAACTATCAGAATGAAGCTCTGACAAATCACACAACCTTCAGTGTGAAGTTTTATGAGAAATGGAGTACATAACAGCAAAATCAGCATTGTTGTTCCGTTGCTGTGAGGAAACTGGGCCACTTTTTCCAGCCCCCCTGGAGCTATCTCTGCCCCAGACTGAGACAACCCATTCCTCAACCTCTCCTCACAGGGAATTTCTCCAGCCCTGACCAGCCTGGGGGCCCCTTATTGAACGTACACCGGCTTGTCCATGTTTTGTTTTGAGGGAGCCCTAAAACCAGATACTGTATCAGGCTGTGGTCTCATCAGTGCAGAGTAGAGGGGGTTCATTCAATCCCTAGATGCATGGCTGGACCATGTCTTGTGTCTAGTGGTTCATGAATGGCTCATGATGCCCCAGGGCACTAGAGACTCCCACAGAGATTCTCCCCAGCCCAGCCACCCCCAGTCTCTACCCTTGCAGGGTTTTTCCTTCAGAGGTCCAGGAGTTTGCATTGATCCTCCTTGAATTTCACAAGATTGCTGTTGGCTCACCCCTCCAGCCTGGCTGGGCCCTGAGGTGGAGAGCTATGTTGTTATTGCTCCTGAAATGATTTTGCTAATCTTGTACATGCCTTGGAATCCCTTCAGCACATTTCTGAAGGCAGCTCCAGAGCCAGATGACTTTCTGAAGTGAAGCTGGCAAACAGTGGCTGACAGGCAAGCCAGGCCATTTCCCACAGAAGTTCAGTGGTTGTGCTTTTGATTTATATTGTTATTTTGTAAATGGCACATTTTAAAATTAAAAAAATAAACACCAAGTTAAGCTATGTAGCTTAACACATACTTAGAAGAAAAGTGAAATGAATGCTGAGAACCTGGAGAACTTAATTTCTATGGCATGGCCTCAACTTCACGTTGACCTGGAGTTCTTCAAAAGAAAATACAAATTCATTGCAATGAAGTTTTTCTAATGAAAATATATTAGTTTTCTGTAATGACATCCAGAATGGAATTTTTAGTGTGAACCAGAACAAAGAAGCAGCACCTCTGAATAGTCCCTGCCTAGGGCCCACTTTTGGGGGAGCAGAGACTGAGACCCATAACCCTGCTGTGCTCAGCTTCAAACAAGGAACTCCTACCACCCAGTGGGTCCCTAACAGATTGCTCTACTCTGTTTCCAAAACAGTTTTTGGAAGACTTTGATTTTATTTCAACAGAGAACAAAAATAAGTTTCCAAACCTCAACATTTTTTGCTAAGCAGAATTTTCCCAGCCAAACCTATCATATATTATTGCTGTTACAAATCCCCCAAGAGCTTCCAGAATAATCAGAAAGGAGTGTTGCATGCAGAAAAATCCCAAATCAAAACCAAAGGCTAGCAAGAAGAGATAAAACATGTCGGGAGGTCACTGGTTGGTGGCCACCCCATACTAGCAGTCATACAGGGAAGGAGATTGTTACCATCGTGTAAGTGCCCACAGCAGCAATCCAGCCTGGACTGCTAAGGGGAAAGCAGCTCCGAGTTGTGCAACCTCCCACACACTGTTCCCCACACAGGCACTGCTCCCTGTGCACACAGCCATCTGTCTCCACATCCCCCTTTGCCTGCCTTGGCAGCTACCTCCTTCTCCACGTTTCCCCACCACAGCCCTCCTCAAACCTCCCTGCTGCAGGAGCTGCTGCTGCCAGTCCAATCCCGCTGATGGCTTGCCAGGAGCAGCGCAGGACAGGTAAGCAGGGAAGAGCAATGCTCTCCTATGGGAAGGAGGAGAGGGTGTAGATGTGAGCGTGCACAACCCAGCCTTGCCCATCTGGGAGGAGAGAAGGCACTCATGGTCTGTCATGGAGCATAGAGGGAATGGGCTCCTTCCCTGTGCTACTCTCCTTCCTTAGCCTCCCAGGGATGACCAGGTATATTGCACTGCTTTTTGTTGACTTACCCAAAGTCAGAACTACTAATGCCTGGCATTAAAGGCATTTTGCAGATGCATGTCACCTAGATCCTGTCTCCGAGTACCCTCAAGCTATGCCTGTTTGGGTGTCACTGACAGGGTGATGGTAGGAGCAGGAGCTCTGGGTCTACACAGACACTCACAGATGTGGGTGTTTGGCTGTCAGAGCATCATTCCCTCCCTGCCTTGCAGCAGCTTGAGCATAGCCGCTTGCTCGGGTTCATGAACTTCAGTGTTGATCCTGGGGCTGCTGAGCTGGGCTCCAATCAATGTGTGGTGTTTAGACCGTTTCTGCCTTAATTATCCATCTGCAATATGGGGAAAATACAAATATTTCCCTGTTTTTCAGGATAAACACATTGCAAGATTGTGAAGGTCTGGATAAGGACCAGAAGATAAATGTTCCTCTTTTCCTGTTAAAATAGGTGGACGTTTTATGGGAAGGGAGACAAGCACTTGGTTTTTTGTAACAGAATAATAGTTTCAGCCTGGAGGGGAAAAAAAAAAAAAAAAAAAAAAAAAGACCTCTGATAGGAAGCTGTATCTTTTTGTCAAAGGGTACAGTTATTACAGTGTCCACTCTAAGGCATAGTAGTTTTGTATTTTTCCTTAGAGTCACGTTTCACAAATAAAAGATAAGCTCTTGGTTGAATGTTCAACACCAAACAGCAGATAATGAAGTGGGGATTTCTCATGTCCTGATGACAGTGAGAAAACAACACCTTTTTGAAAAAAGAAATCATTAAAAGAGAAGTTTCACATCTAGCCGGTCTTCCTGTTTCTATCTGAATAACAGTTTTTCTGGCTCTGCAACCCCTCTCCTTCTACCTCTTCTTTCAGACCTCTCTCTCTCTGCTCTGCACTGGGGCTTTTCCTCCAGTCAGGTGTCCAGGAACACATAGGTCAGGGACAGGGTATTCACTTCCTCAGCCTGTGCACTATCTCAGAGATAAAAATGAAAAGAACAAAAACACTAACCAATTCAGAGCTCCTCTGTATTTATAGCAATCATAATTAACATCCTCTTGAGCTGACCTGGAAGCTCCTGGGGTTTTTTTGCCTTTTAACAGACTGCTTAGGGATATAAGCAGCTCTAGGAAGAGATCCCTGTGGAATTTTTAATTGCTCCTACATGGGTCTGGGTCTTCATCTCAACATCCACAGATATAAAAGGGAAACAACCAACAAAGTGGAGGTGTGAGGAGGGTGTAGGTCTCATCTGTTCCCCACAACAGCTCTGCCTGGCGTAAGTTCTGCCATTAGAGCATCAGGTTTTCCTCAGGATTTTCTCAGCAGGTTTCCACAGACCCCATGTGCTTGGCCCAGCTTGTGACAGTGTTGCCAGCTATGCAAATACATGTTCTGAATGGTGTTTTAATAATTTGCAAAAAGAAAGGATTAATGCAGAACCTCCTGATCTGACTCACAGATAGAGTCTACCCCAGGAAAGAAAATAGATGGTTCTCCAAAAAGATCCGTGAAGTCAACTGCACTCAGCAACCCAAGCTGTGATTACAAGCATTCAGCCAGCAGTTACTTGTGATTATTTTCCCACTGTGGCAGAAAAATAAGGGCTGTTTAGTTTAGTTGGTTATTCCTCTACTCAGTAAGACTTTAGATTCCCTCCTAACCCTGTTCCCCATCCCTCTCTGAGTTTACTTCCTCTTCCAAAAGCTTGGGCATTATGAAGCACCCAAGTGCTTGACAGTTGAATATGAAGGACCACAACTCCTTACACATTGCACCCCCTGTCTCAGAAGGCAATTGGTGATTTTGCTTTTCTTTAATTTGAAAAATATTTATCTAATTGTATCATTACTTTTGTTTATATGATATTTGAAACCTCCCATTATTAATGTTGTCCAACACGTCAGTATAATAGTGCTTCTATTTGCTTGTTTCTCTGCCAAATTTTCATGTTCTCACGCAAAGTACTTTCCTCTGGCTGATTATATTTTTGAGTGGTTGTTTTTTACAAAATCAGCCCAAATCCCATTTCTTGGAACAAAGCTGAAAATAAGGTTTGTTATTTCCCGTATTAAAATGTTATTTTCTGATGCCTTCGTAGTATGCAATGTCTTTCTATCTCCTAGCAGGGACTGGAAATTTTTTGGCATCATAGCCTTAGCATTAATACAAACCTATTGCCAGTTAAAGGACAAATATCTATTATAGGCCCACTTTCAGAAAAATAACAAAGCATTTATTAAGGATAAGGATTAAAGATATCTGTGCAAACACTTTAGTGCTTTATTTTCAAACTTTATTGATAATGATTTCAGTATATTTTTTATGTGTGCAATTTTATTAAAGTACTTTGGAAACTTATTTTCCAAATCATCTTTTATACCTTACAGAGTAGCTTCTTTAGCATTTTAAAATTCACAAATTTATGTACACACACACAAAGAGCTATAACTACAGCATTGATTAACAATAAACTCATAAATTAAAGTTTATGGGCTAGAGTAGCACGAATAATTATTACAATCAACATGAAGAGATTTTTTAAAATAACTTATAAAATAGGAACAGTTGTAATGTGTATTGAAAGCAACTATTATTTACCACTTCTACCACATTGCTGTTTGAATGAAACATTAAAAATAGTGCCTCTCATTTTTCCAGGCTCTGAAGTTACCCAGCTGTGAGGGCAAAGAAAATAAATGTTCACAGACAAAATGTACCAGTTTAATCCTAGCAATGTAAGTCTGGAGTAAATCTACTCACTGTCTTCATGGGCATCCTGAAACAGTACAAAGCAATGTGGTTTGGCCCTTTGGTAATAACAAGACACAGAAGAAAATTAGGTAAAAAAAATGAAATGGAAAGAAGATAAACAGTTCCACAGGGATCACTGGCTTCTGGGCTGCTAGGGCAGACCAAGTATCAACCTTTTGAGTGTTGCTGGCAGTGCATGTTTTACTTCAGCAAAGTATAGTCTGTTCTCATCAGGTTGTACCGTTCCTACATTCTGTCACACCACCTTCACAGATCACACCTTGCAGTCTTTTTTACAGCAGAAGTAACAGGACAGTCAGACACCTGCAGCATCTGCAGTCTCTTGCCACTGGCTAAATGTACCAGGAGAGAAGCTGACCCCCAGCAGTTCCATGCAATTTTCCACTTCTCCTTTCACCTCTTGCTTTGGGTGCCTCCATGTTATGTCCTTGTGGCATGGTCCACACAAACTACTGATACTGCCAATGTGGTGCATGACAAGCTGACTGCATACAGAAATATAGGTTTATATCACATTGTTTTTCTTTGTGTGTGTGTTAAGACTCATCTTTTATAGGTTTGTGCAAAGGAGCTAATAAAATCAGAGGGGAGGTCTTTGGATGTTCATTGTGTGCAGTATAATATTTTGTTTCAGTATGAAACAGCTGCGTAAGGATTATAAAAATGTGATTTGCCAAAAATATTTCAAATATTTGAAAGAGGACTTGGTGTCATTTTCCTTATAAAAATAACCAGTTCCTCCTGTGTTGACTGATGTGATGTACATACAGTGTTTTGGCAGCTGCACAGATCGAGGTGTTTCAGCTGTTGTTCATATAGACAGATCATTCTAGAGATGTACAGATGTGATGCACATTAAAAATGTAGCACTACAAGCTTTTGTAAGATTCATAGATGTTTTAAGAGGTGAAGAGCAAAACTTTGACATTCAGATTCATAAAATCATACTGTTTTCAATGGCAGAGGAATTGTGTTCATAAAGTCAGGAGCAAGACTACAGGACCAGTCCTGTGCTAAACATTGCAGCTGGAGCCCAGGGGAACCTGAGGAAGCTGCAGAGCACTGCACAGATGCTGCTATGCAAAAGAAGTGTACTGTTAATAAAGGAACTGAACACAGATGCCAGGGTTCCATGTTGGATTCCTTCTTTATACTGTATTTCAGGATGCCAAGTGGTCCTACGTGCCCCTGGGTGCCAAAGCATCCTGGAGGTATTGGCTGAAACCAGATTCTTCTGGTGCCTCCCACACCTTTGCTGAGCAAAAGTATATAATCTCCATGAGATGGGGACATCCAGACCTGAGGACATCTTTGCAGGAGCAGCAGACTGCTGAAGCCTAGAGCACATCTACTGTGCCAGCTACAGGGCAAGAGCCACTATCTACCTCCTTGCTGACAATGTTTCTAAGGGATTGCAGAAGCCCTGGCAGTAGATCTGACTCAACTTGCATAAAAATGGACTCACACACAGTAAACCACATGCACAACACACTTCTTGTGGAAATGAATCCTCTGAGCCTACCCATTGAGCTATCCATGCACTGCAGAGCTGGATTTGTTAGATTCAATGTACATGAGCTGGAAAACTCATCTGCTCATGTGCTGGAAGTCTGACATCCAGAATATAAACAGGCTAATAGCACACATGCTCTGCATTGCACACAGCCATTTTCTGTCTAGTATTTCAGAGAATAAAAATAGGAGACACTAAGCCACTTTATCATATAATTGGAGACACCCTAGCTGTGTTCACCTAGCACTCCCTTTGAGAATCAGGGCTCACTAAGCCCTGTGTGTATCACTGTGTGCTTGTTAAGTGTTCAGTGTTACACCAAGACAAAAATAGATTCCTTACGTAAAAAAAAAAAAAAAAAGTATAACCTCAAAGACAAAGAAAGGCAAGACTTACCAGAAACCTAGAAATAATTGATTCATACTCTTTAATAAGTAAAAGCATCCATCTGAGCATCCAGGCAAAGGACAGATACTACTTGGAGCTTAAAATACAGAAAAGAAAATTTATTTTTAGGGAAAAGGTAGGAATGTGAATCACAGGAAAGTCACAGGACTGTATGATAAGAAGATCCCAGTAGGCAGATCTTACACCAGTTCATTTTTTATTTTATGAAATAGAATCCCAACTAGTAAAATTCCACAGGTCTTAAATTATCATCATTGAACAGTGGCATGAACCTTCAGATTTTCAATATATATGTGGATCAATACATAGATGCCCTACTGTCTTAGAGCTTTTTGGTATGCTGTAGGTTGAGTGGGAAGGGGAACGTTACACTACAAAAATGAACCAGCTTACATATTGAAGATAGATTATTTTGGTTTATTTAATAAAAACGGCTGGAAAGCGAGAGAACTGAGGTCAGCATACACACACCCCCTTGTGCTGTGACACATACACTGACATTTCCTAAGTTGTGAGGGTAATGGATATGCATAATGCAAAGCTTGCTACTGCAAAATGTCTACAATTTCACCTCTCATGAGTGAAAACACAAGCTCCAAGCTGAGGATGCCAATCCTTAAAGATGCACTTTGCATCATGCAGAGCTGAGCCTGAAAATACTAATATTACAACTTACTCCAGGCATCCCTTTACAGGTATGAAAAGTTCATTTTATTATTTATAGATTATGCTGACAATGGGGCAATAAAACTCTGCCCCAAACAAGGGAAGAGCAGGTCTAGCCTATGTTTCATTTCAGGTAAAATATCAGAAAATAGTGAATTGGAAGTTTCCATTCTGAAATGTCAAATGACTTCTTAAAATGAATAAAAAAATTTCTAATTATGCAAAGATAAGCAAACAGATACAGATATCTTTGGTTTGTAACAGCAGAAACACAAAACATTTCATGTTGAAGAGAGAATGTCCCCATTGAAAGAAGCAGGGAAACAACAGAGTACCTCCTAAGTTGTGCAAATATATAAACAGCTCTGCAATTTTAAGATGCAAACATGTGAACACCAGTAATCTGCACATATCATATATTTTGATAGTAAACATACTCGCGAGTCTTTACACCTGACCACAACCTGCTATTTTTAGTTTGAATTTACACTAAATTGGGCAACCTTCTTCTAATTCCCTAGCTTAATTTCTCAGTGCAGACAGCTTCCAATTAGGACACATAAATACCTTGTCTGTATTGCTTACAAAGGCAAGTAGAAAGAAATTTATATTTTAATGAAAATTAAGGAGTTCATAAGGCTGATGCTTCTAAGGTTTAGTGAGTAAATTATATTTACTCTATAAATACTAGCTGTTGCATAGGCCTCCAGATACATTGCCTGACACTAGCACAGCAAGAATGCCAGGTCAAATGCAATTAGACTGGAAGTAATGCTGGAGTAAAACTCAGATCTGTAATAGGAGGAGAAGCTGACAGCAAAAGCCCATTTTCTCCCTCGTCATTGAGGTCATGGATTGTACAACAGAATGCACTTACTGCACTATGTCTCTCCATCACTGTAGCTAAGCAAAAACAAATCAAAAATATATTTCTTATTTAACATCCAGCTACAGCTCAGATCTCAGCCTCTAGATTCCCTTCAAACCCTAATGTTCTCACAAAGCTTTAAGTCAAATACAAGAATATTTTTTCATTTCGGTTTCTTTTTTTATCCTCCCAAGTCCAAAATTTCTTATGACATTTTGTGTGAACTTCTAATAAATTGTGCTGCAAAACAGAGAAAAGGAAAATAAAATCCTTATTATTTTAACATCTCAGTGTTGGTTGTAAGGAGCTGGGACAATTTTAAATCACTGGTTGCTCTCTTGAATAATCACTGAGAAAAGAGAACTAACATGTCCCTTGAAAAATCCTTATTGAAACCCTCTGGAATAAAGACCAGACTCTATTTGCATGAAGAAAGGATTTAAAAAGGCTCAAAAGGTGGTTGCTTGCTATTCCTCCTGTAATCAACAAGTAAAATATTTGATATTTGGCTAAAATAACACCTGTGAATGGATGCTTATCTCAAAGAGCTATTTAATTTCATTTTATAAATCTCTTATGCAAAATAACAACCCTCTCATACTGCATTTGTTAACATATTAACAAATATGTAGCCAACATATTGAATACCAGCAGAAAGAAACCAGGATTGTTTTGACAGGTACTAGTATTTGGGATTCACTTGTTTAGTTGGCATTTAGTTAATTATGTCTTAACTTTTTTTATACTGAGAAGTGCTGAACGCTTGCAGATAGTACTGAAGGAATCCGTATTCCTTTCATAAATTAAAAAAAAAAATAAAAAAAATAAAAAAAAAAAAAAAAAAAGGATTAGACAAAATTTGGCAGTTCTCAACAGTGGTGCGGTGGTGGTGGTGTTTCTCAAGGATATTTAGAGTGGTCATTAGCTTTTGCAAATAGGTTTCACATAGCGGATGAAAAATTAAGTAAACTTGAAATCATTATCACTTGGCCTTCATATCATGTATGAAGGTCCATGCATTTATGCTCCAGCAGCTTCTATTCTCATGTCTGCAATCCCAGTGGTGCTACTGGCATCTACCAGTTGTATTCTGAGAACTGCAGAAGCAAAAAGTGAGGTGCTACTCACTTGAAAAGGGGGTAGATATTTGTGTCCAGAACTCACAGTCTAATCACCCTACTGCTTTAAAAATTAATGGCGTAGTGTAAAGTATCCTTGTGCAAAGGGGAAAGCAGAAAGCTCTGCTGGAAAACACTTCCTAGAACTCAGTAGAAAATTGGATTGAGAAATGTCTCCACCAGGAAGGCGGCAAAGAAACCAGGAATGAGACCACTGACATACTGCTTCCTTCAAAGAAACTTCAAAGCCTTCATTGTCCAGAAGGCCAAAGCCAGGAACTGCTGTCCCCAACCAAGGTACCAAATGAAGCCAGCTGCCTGGTGGCTGCTGCAATGGAGGGACAGGCCCTCTATGCTCCTTCCCAGAAAGTACACCCAGCTTGTTGCCACAGCATTCCTCTTCAAGGAGCCAAAGACAACTAAAAATTCTACTCCAAAACAGTGTACAGAAATATTCAAACAGATGGGAAAATGAAATTTAACATTTCACACGTAAATATGTCTGCATTGTAAGGTCTAAAGAGGCACTACCAAGAAAGAGGGACCCAGAAGTAATAAACTGGGGGGTTTTGTGGATTTGGGCAATGACATGTATCCAGTGATCTCCAGCAGAAGCCTCATGACAAAGGTTATCAGAAAAGTCTATCTCCTATGCAACTTTTCTGGTGTCTAATAGTGCACAAACTGGTGCTATAAACTTTCCTTCAGCTACCGTATTTACCGTATTTACAGTATTTTATTATATAAACCCTCCTCTGGTTTAGTTCCTCATTCCATAAAATTGATGGAAACTCAGATAGGTCCACCCTTTAGTTAGCTTGACTTAAAACCGGCCAGCAGATCCAGAAATAAATGTCAGGACAAACCTAGTGACAGAGTGTTGTCATACATGCCTTCTTTCTAGTGGGAATTGGGCTAAAGATTAGGTGAGTCCAGTTCAAATGATAGAAGTTATTTGGAATTTATGGTTAAATGTCTACTTAATTTTTGCTGTGACTTCAGGGTAGAGATTGGGGAGGAAGTGCAAGAGTACAACTTGATTCAAACTCATATTTCCATACCAAATAATTTTTTAATTGCTTTGAAGTTTAAGCCTAATTCTAAATTTTTAGCGTTTATTGAGAGGTTTTTTTGGAGATTCCTACAAAAAGTGAAACCTTTTGATTACTAATATGTGTGTGACTTCTAATTAATATGGGGCTTATTCCAGCTGAATATATAATTAACTATTTTGCTATTTCCTGGTACAAAAAAACCCTCCAATAATATTTATGAAAGCCATATTATCCCAGACTGATTTCTGCTAAATTAATGGTTCCCCATAAAAACTGAAAACCCAAAGAGCTTTTTAATTGGTTTTGTGTCAAGAAACTCTCAAATTTATTCAGACTTTATGGGAGCACATTTTGTGGAAATAAACATATGGCTTGAATACCACTTCCAAATTTCATGGAAAATAGTCCGAACTAGAAACGCTTTTGAAGACTAAGGTGTATCATCATGTACTAAAGTGTACATTGCACTGAAACTTCTGGTTCTTGATACTGGTTACTCTAACATAGCTCTGTCGAGACATTTGCTCTATGTTGGTGAAAACTGGCTCAACAACTAGATGAATCACTCTCAGTGCTTTTACCTCTCATGCTGACTTGCTTTACTAATTGGTTCCTCTCTTAAAGTTTCCAAGGCATTTTCATTTTGCTGTAATTCCTTCTCTAGCCTACACCTCTTTCCTTTAACCACCTTTAAGTGATTCACTGCAGAATGACCAAAGCTTTTTTTCAAATTGAACTATTTCTTTGTTTGCAGTAGAGAATAGCAAGTTAAATTAACATCTGAGACAAAATGAACATTTGGCATAAAACTCACTCTGAAAGGTTAATGAATCTCAGAAATTCTCCAAAGTGAATGAATGAGGCTATACTAAACCAATATAACTAATATAAAACTCATGCAGCAAACACTACACTCCTAATATAATCCCTCTAATTTCAGTGAGTCTGATATTTTCACGATGTTGCATTAGACTTACACCTTAATAAATATTACAAAACAAGTGTAACCTAACCGACAGTTCAATCACCTATTATTTTTTGTGCTGCTTGTAGTGCAAGCTGAGGCCCAAGCCTCACCCAAGCACTACACTGCAAAACTGGTTGTCCATTTCCTAATATTTTCAAGAGCATGAAACTGTGTCTGTGTCCAGACCCAAGCAGTGACAAAGCCAGCACCCTCTGGAGAAGTAAACACTGGGATGGGGGTATGCCACCATCTTTCTTTTGTACTCCTTGCTAGGCATTTTATGCTTTCTCTGTTCCATGGGGTTTTTTAATTATTTATTGATTTATTTATTTTAGTGGAATAAAAGCTGCCAAATCTTCTCAGCTCATTCAAAAAATTGCTTAATAGCAATTAGCAATGGTGATAAGGGATTGGGGGTACTCATACTTGGATCGCTTCAAAGGAAGTGGGGCAAGAAGGGCTAGAAACAGTGCTAGATCCATGATTTCCATTTATAATATACTGACTAGACATTGTCCCCTTAAGAATATCCCTTAGGTCAAGTCTTATAGTTCTATGCAGGACAGGTTTACCTGATATTCTTCAAAGTTTCTTCACTACTACTTTTAGTCAGTTTAAGGGATGCAGAGTGAAGGGGATTTCCATGGCTGTCTAGAGTCTGACACCACCCAGCAAACACTCCCACGCTGCAGCTGGGATATCACTTTTCATGCCTTTATGCCTCTCAGTATCAGGTGGTTGTGTGGGGTGGGGGAATCAGCAGCCAGTGAGGTCAGCTTCTTATGGAGAGGTTATGAATGTTATTTAGTCCCTAAAAGATAAAGCAGAGAAGCACTTTCTCAATATTGAATGGCAAGAGAATACATGTGGGACTAGGATCAGTAGTGCAGAGCTGAGAATAGAGAATTTAAAATTAGGTTAGCATGGAGTTAACACATTAAGCTGTAATTTAAACTACCTAAATGGACAGATCCATGTCCATCTCTGTACCATCTTTTATTATCAACTCAGAAATAAGATACATAAGCTGGTAGCCTCTGTTTTATTATTCTGAATAGGAAGGGGGGGGAATGGAGTAAAATTATGAGTAACTGTTTCTTATCACATTATTTGTATTCTGCCCTTTGCAAGCATATTATAATGGAAGAGGGAACATAAAACCACCGGAGGCAGTTCATGGCTCACTGCAGATTACAGAGGCTGAAAAACAAAATCAGTAGGCATACCTTTTTATTCATACAATATTGCTATAGCTGCAATGACTGGTGGGAAATTTTCCCTCTAAACATTTGTATGTGTAAACATTTTGAAAGCTCCCTGAAAATTATGGTTAACTTGCAGAGCACAGTATTTCTACAAGCATTTTTTTTTTCTTGAGTAACTCAAATGTATCTTCTCTAAAAGATTTGTCCTAATATGAGTTTAGTTATCAGCAAGGAATATACATCACATACAGACAAAAACAACAAAAAATCAGAAACAACACCTTCCCTCTGCAAATCACATAACTGAAAGGAAAATATCGCTGTTTCTTCCTCACCAAAATTCAGTAACATGATATTTTTCAGTAACATATGGTATAAAAACCACAGAATTACTTCATGTGGTTTTGAATTACACAGAGATAAGAAAGTTGATTCCAGGTGAGTTAGAAATTGTATTCCTATATTTCTGCATTTTCTCAGAATACCTAGGCAAAGCTAGTACTGCTATTGCAAGTTGGAATTTTTCTTTTCAATCAAAGTAAAAACATAACTTTCTTTTGTCAGACTGGCACTATTTGTTTTTGTTTTTCTTTTCATTTAAAGAAAGAAAAGACCTCAAGAATAAACCTCTAGCTAGGTTAAGGAATTTATTTGTGTCATCTCATTAAAACTTTGTAAGAGTTAGGATTAACACTCTTTTCTTACCTCTATGCTAGGAACTAAGAATAAATTCCTGTTTACAGTTTCAGCAGGGGTGGAGATCAAAGCATATTTGAAACCTGCTGGAAACCGGTAGAAGGGAGATAAGATCTGCTCCGCAGTTTATAGCACCAGCCTTTTGCCAGGAGTTCTCCGGGTCTCACCATTTCAGGGAATTCCCTGGCAGCATGTCTATGCAAATAACTGTGCTTCTTTCACCTCCTGAGTCAGGTCACCTGAAAAATCCTGTAGTTTCCCACTAGGATCGTTCTCTCCTCTGTGTTGCCATTCTCAGTTAGGGTGGCTGGATGAGGTAAGCAGTTGTGTCTCCTGATGTGCAGACCCCTTTTGCATCTTTGCAGCTACACAGGATGCATGAAAAACACAGGGCACAAGAAGCATAGTGTGAATAGATATTACTCAGATAATGAAGTTAACTATGCATAAACTAGTCTGGTCCTTCTTTTTTCTATCTTTCTTTTATTAGTTTTGATTTATTGAGTTTCATGTGTTTTGCTGCTAATTTGACATTTTATTGGAGTTCAGATTTGAGCTTAGTAACTACATAGCAATCCCTTTGCTTCAGGAAGAAGTCGATAAAGACTGTAAGAATGGTGAAAATGTACACACTGAGACTTTTAGGTCTTTTTATCTCGTGTCTTTCATATGGCTGTCTATGGCTGATCAATATAAAACTGTTTAGCAACCAATGCAAAGTGCAGGTTCATTGTGTTGTCATTTAAAACAGAGGAAAAGATGAACTACTGAAATTTTTGCAACAAATTACACCAATTTTATTCAGGTAGTGTTGTGGATGTGAGGGATTTAACCTAAGCCTAGGTTCTCCTGAACCCATGATTTGTCAAAGTAGGTATCTCAAAACTAAAAGTTCTTTGACTAAGATAAAAGAAAATGTTTCATGCCATCAGTACGGACTAGAATATCAAAATACCTTCTGATGTAGAGGATAACCAACATAAGTAGCTTCACATCCTTTCTTTTACTGTTCTCTATCTACCTGATACATTAAAGGAGAAATGAGTTCATGCAAACCATGAAATCCTGGGCATCCAGCAGAGCAAAGAAATTCTCTAGCAGGAAGTAATAACAACCACAACTTTAACTTTTGCAGCCAAAGTAAGAGTCATTAAACAAAAAATAGTGGCTAGATCTTTTTTCTTGAAGAAATCGTGGATTTCTTATTTTTGTCTTTTTTGAGGTATTTATGCTGCTTGCCTGAGTATTTTGACAACTTGAAAATATTTACAAATAGAAATAGTTATAATGCCTAATGATGATGATAATGATGATGATTTATTATTCCATGTTGTTCAGCTTAGTGAATTAGTTTTCAAGATCAACAAGAAAGCTCTTACCTTCATTTCTCATACCTAAAGCCAGGCAAGTGACTCACCACACACAACCACATTCTTCATAGTGTCTCTACCTCTTTACTTTGGACATTCATTTCCAGCAATTCCTCTTCATGAATATACACAAGCTAACTCAAACTAGCTATTTCTTCTCTTTTCACCCGAGTTTCTGAAGTTTTCAACCTGTTTAGGATAGAGTGAAATAAGTAAGAAAAGTACCTGTTATTTGTATTACCTGGCTTTGCATTTTCAAAGCTTGAAATAAACAAATATTATCTTTTCACTGCCTTCTGAATGATTTCTAATATTGCTTGCAGTCTTCCATTTTATTACAAGTTGTGCATGATTTGCTATGTTTCTGGGGAAGTATACCCAGTATCACAGAGTAAAACAAGGGTTAAATGATATAATTTTTTTATTAGAAATTGACTTGGGACAGTTCAGTGTTATCAATCTATTTTCAGGTAATTCTCTTTTGGAGAAAGTGCAGCTGCTTGAGTTAATTGGCAGACTGCTGAGATTTTGGTAGCATAATCCAGCCAAGAATTATCTATGCTCATTAAGATCTTCACTGCCAATGAAAACAGGATTATGCTTTGGACCCACAGCCCAAAATAAAAATACCAAACTAGCTGCCAGTGTGTTTGGATCAGCCAAATATTCCTTCTCATCTCTTTCTTGTTTAACTCATCTCAGAAAAGCAATTTTGGTTTCAGTTTGCACCAGGCAATTTCTTGGCTGCTGTTCATAAGTTTTCTGCTTCCTTAGAAAGGATGTAATCCCCTGAGGTACACAGCAGTTTGTGACACCCTCCTTCCTGAATGCAAGCACTGCAATGTGCAGAGGTTCTTATCAGTGACCTATGGATTGCTAACATATTAAAAATAAAAATGTGGTGGGAATTGAGCATGACACTGTAGATGCATCAGCATGCTTTTCTTTAAATGTTGCAATGGATTACTATCCAACTTTGAATCAAATATATGAAGATATTCAAATATTGTTTCTTTGTATTGTATTCAAGGTGAGCTTAATCCTGAAATGCTCCTGGAATTTTGGATTAACAAACAGATTCAGGACACTCACAGAAAATTTGTGACTCTGTCTTTCCTAAGACTTTTGATATATTGTGTATTGGTTTTAAACATATTTATACCAAGTACAGCAGGACAATAGAATGATTTTAAAGACAACAATTATTTTTCTGTGGCCAGCCTTTTAAAATAAACCATTAGCATAGTATTGGTACAAATAATCTCAGAATTACCTCAGTTGAAGCCAAATGACTGTAGTTCAACAGATCAACTTGATTAAATCTTAAAATTATAAAAAGGCTTGGGTTGGAAGGGGCCTTAAAGTTCATCTAGTTCCAAACCCCTGCCATGGACGACGACACCTTCCAATGACCAGGTTGCACAGAGCCCCATCCAGCCTAGCTTTGAACACTGCCAGGGGTGGGGCACCCACAACTTATCTGAGCAGCATATTCCAGGGCCTAACCATGCCCATAGTAAAAAATTTCTTCTGAAGGTCTAATCTAAACCTACTCACCTTCAATTTGAAGCCATTCCTCCTTCTCTTGTCACTACATACTCTTGTAAAAAGTCCCTCTCTTTCTATCTTTCTTGTAGGCTCCATTCAGGTTTTGAAAGCAAAAAGTTCACCCCAAAGCCAGGTGGAACAAACCTAATTCTCTCAACCTTTCTGCATAGGAGAATCCTCTATTCCTGTAGGCATATTGGTAACCCTCTTTTGGAGTTCTCCCAATAGGTCCATGTCCTTTCTTCACTGGGAAACCCAGAGCTGGATGCAGTGCTGCAGGTGAGGTCTCAGGACAGCAGAGCAGAGGGGAAAAAACACCTCCTTTGCCCTACTGGCCAATCTGCTTTGGATGCAGCCCAGGATACAACTGGATTGCCAGATCATGTCCAGCCTCTCATCCACCAGCACCCCCAGGTCCTTCTCAATAGGGCTGCTCTTGATCTGTTCATCCCCCAGCCTAATTTGAACTGACCTAAATATCATTTGCTATAATGTACACTCCTCAATTTTTTCCATCTGCCTCTGGTTTAATTTTTTTTTCCATTATTCCCCAACAGCTTGGTTTGGGTCTTCTTACAGAAATGCAATAAAATATTCAAAGTGATAATGTCAAACACCAAAATTCTAACCATTTTCAATATGTAATGAAAGTAAAGCAAAAACCTCTTAAAATCCAGATGATATTACAGGGGTTTTTTTCAATATGTGATGAAATCACAGTTTTTCTTTTTTTTTTTTTTTTTTTCCCAACATTCTTTTTCTGCTAACAATAAAAAAGTCAATATGCATCCCAGGGAGTTTATAGTCTAAAAATTCGATATATAACTCCAAGTTAGCATGCCCTGTCCATTACACACGTGTATTTGTGTTTGGCAATCTCTCCTTTCCCTCTGAGCAGGTAATGTGCTCTTTGATCATCCATGCCAGGGGTACAAAGCCTTATGTCCAGCAGGGTGTTCATTAATACATGGAGAACACCATGAATACAGTTTTACTGCTTCCAGTGCTGGAACAGACCCAGGACTATAATGCCTACTTTTCCACAGAGCTTTGAGTAAAAGACTCTGCTGGATCCAAGTTTTATCTGTGTACGAGCTTAAATTGACAATCAAGAGTGTTAGAGAATAGCCTGAGTCCTACCAGCCCAGCACAGAAACAGGGTTCCTTGCATCAGTATTTCTGTATCATCCACAACAGACCCTGATGTATTTGTTTTATCCATTGTTTTATCCAATGTACAGTACAGCTAAGCCTTCCCTTGCCCTGGATTATCAAGATGTAGGAAGCAGTATGAGTCCTATACAGAGTTTGCATGATCATATTCCAGACACACGGCAGGACTGGCGAGGTATAGTTTTCCCTGCTGTTCATCATCTAAGACCAAAGACCTAAACCAAAGTCTTAATAAATCACTGGGTAACTTTTTGTTGACTTTAAATTGAGGCCTAATAACACAGAGCTAGAGAAATGCTTCTCTAACTTATACATGAGAGGAATGTGCTCTGAGTCAAAGCAGATGTTTCTAAGAGATTAATTGCCCTGATCAGTAAATTCCACGGTAAGCAGATACTATTTAATGACTGCAGAGGACGCTTTGGGAATCAGCTCCTTCTGAATTTATTGGAGTGCTGTCTAAAAAGCAGCGTCATCAGTTTGGAGCTTTAATTTTATTGGCAACTGAATGTTTATCAATAGGAACAGCTATTTGTATCATCTCTTTTGTACAAGTAACCTACAAGTGAAGCACATTAATAGTAGTCAATTACAAAGCCATTTTAAAGTAAAATTGCAAGTAATGTGTTAGCCCCTAAGAGACCATCTCTAAGTTAACTTGTGTTGAAAACATAATTACTTTATTTTGTTTTTCAGCATTAACATCAATATATGTCTCTGGAGAGAGCAACTTAAATCTCTTACTTACAAAGAAGAGAGTAAGAGAAGTCACCTCACTTTGAGGTCACTGAAAAGTCTTCCTTATGCCTTATTCTTAATATGCAGTCACAAAGCAATACACTGCATTAAAATATAAGTGTTCTGCATCTGGTATTTGTTACCTACTGTTGCAGATTTTTCAGGAACATGCGACAGTGCAATTCAGAATATTGCTAAGGTGAATAATTAGGCAACAGAAACTGGTCAATTCAATCTGATGTTGCAACTCTGGGGGCTCAGTTATCCTGAATTACGCACAACCCTGAGTGACAGAGTAGCACAGTGTCCCCTTAGGCACTTGGAACACAGACATGTCCTTGGCTTCATTAGAAGTCATTCTGGGTCTGCTAGGCTCACTTGGAGCAATGTAGTATTGTTAATGCTTGGCAAGCACTTAATGAGGCAGCCAGTAACACCACCCCCTCTTCTTACCAGGGCTGGCCCCAGCAGAGGACCCATCTGACACCCAAAGGAAGAGAGGAAGGATGGTAGCTCTGCCTAGAATTTGTCTGGGAGAAACTCTGCTAGATGTGAAACTTGCAAAGGAAAATATTCCTTATTCGCCTGTATTTAATGCATGTTAGTTAGCACCCGCTGGAACTGAGACATGTCTGACTTCAGAGTAATACCGCAATATTTTCAAAGGTCACCAGTCAGGACAGGCACCAGATTGTACTGACAGCAGTCCATGAGACACCACACTTTAGCTAACACACCTGTATAGCGCTCCTGCTGTACAGATGCGGACCAGTAATCTGTGACCTATGCAATCAAAAACCAGCCAAGTACAAGCTGGTATAACTCTAACAAAACTATTGTTTGTATTCAGCAAGAACATCAGAAGAAGCATATGGCACTAGAAGCATATAGAATGAGAAGAAAAGAAAAACAAAATGGAATGCTGTCCAAGAAGATTCTGAGTTGTTTCAGCATACAAGTGCATAGAAGATAAAAGGCTCACTCTTCTTTACATTTTTGAAGTTAATCTGTAGGCTATAAATCTTTCCTAAGCTACCTTTCTTCTATTTTAGGCATAAAACCATTCACTGGTTTTGTATTTTTTGTAAAGTTATATGCTTCATGATAAACATGCCCTAAAGCTCATATTTTTGAAGTTGAATTAAAGCCAGTTCAGCAAATTAATATCCTGTTATATTATTATAAGGAGAAGTTGGACTGCTACAGACATGCAACATTTTATCCCTTTATGCACATCAGACCCATTTCCTGCATGTACACATCCCATGTATGTCTAGAGATCTGTTTTGTCAGCACCAGCAAAGCAAGGATTAAGGGCTTTATCTCAGTCTCCATGGCATCCTATATTCTGAAGAAATTTTGTCAAAGCAAGTGGAAACTGAGACCCACAGAGGTGATTTGTGTATGATATGATCTGCTCTGCAACTGGGACACTCCTTTGCCTTTTGTAAATCTCTTTCCCATACATAGAAGATTTGGCCTTGTAACTGACATTAGATTTCCCAGTTTAATTTGGCTGAATGCTTCCTTTGGTTCGATATGTTTGAGGCACACTCACCAGTGTTGTACTGAAAAAAAAAAAAATTCCTAAATACAGTTAGTCCTCAAAATATTTATAACCAGCAAACAACAGAATTGACAACTCCCAAACTATTCTGTACAGAAGCATATCTTGTTATACTTTAGATATTCCATGAAATACCATTTGAAAGCTGATCAACATAAGATTATACTTTCCAGTTAATGAGATAGGTAATTATGCTACTTTTAAGAATTTCTTCTTCAAGGAATAAAAGGCCTATGAATTTTCTAATTAAATTGTTATCATCTTTAATGCAAGAAAGGATAAGATGGAAGAAAAATAGAGAGTGCATTTATCAAATGCAAAAAATTACCACTGAAAATCTTTAGAAAGATACAGAAGCATGTACATATCTACTACTTAGAAAAGCTTCAAACTTTCCTCTTCCTCTGCAGTGTGCAGCTGGAAAGCTGATGAGGTGCTTTGTGACCATGTCAGTATCATTCTATGCAAATCTTGTGTCTGTACCTTATCCCACAAAAAGCCAGATTTGCAGGCTTCTCTTTCTTTTTGTGGCCCAAAATGTTTTTTAGGCTGAGTTGAAATGTAAGTCCAGCTCCCTTTTCTACTCTTTCAAGACTTCTTATAGAAAACTTCCAATAAGAGGTAGTTTCAAAATTCTCTCCCCAAACTATTTCTTGACTCATTTTGCTTCAGAAATACTAATATTCTTTGGGCATGCTCAAAAAAGGTCATCTTTTGCCCCAAAACTGAATGAAATGTCCTAATGACTAAGCCCTGCAAAGAGAAGTACCTCATTACTCAAATGCCAAAGTGGAGCCTTTACCAAAAACTTATATTTTCATAGAAGTATATAATGTGATTATTATATTTTAGGTAGCTATATTTCCAAAATTAACACAGGCAAATCATGGATTTCTTTTGTAGATATAATTGTAACTAATTGTTTCAGAATATTAATGGATATTAGGTTTACTAAATCCTAATCTTGATATTGGTTGCTAAGACTCATTTGGTTTCTCCATACTGTGACAAAGAATTTCTTCATTTTCCTCCTATCCCTTCTCTTGGGTAACCTCTGTGTTTATAGACTTTCTACAAACTAATATTTGTTGAGAGAAATGTAGTCCTTTGCCTTCTAATTCTGAGAATTCCCATGCAAACAACTTCAAAAATATCTTGCTTATTAGGGTATCCATTATTTCTAAATACCTTACATGGGACATTCAGAGGGTACTTAAATCTGCAAGAGAATATAATTGTTTACCTAACTATGAGAAATGTTTAGGTAATGAAAGGAATATATGCTTTGAGAACAGCTGGAAAGAAATGGCATCTTTTGTACTTGCATGATGTATGTATAGGATTACAGTAAAACATAGTGCTGAAGGAATAATTAAAATCAGCACCACCCAGTCAACTGGACAATGAAAACACAACTTCTGCCAACACCAGATCCAACAGACCTGTTGAAAGATAAATCAAGTTCATAATGAAGTCACTAGATTATAATCTCAATTAAATTTTGGATAAGGTATTTAAGTGAATGTGTGGTGAGGTCATAGGAGCAAATATAACACAGATTTTAAGAAAAAGCTGGGTTTCGAGTGACACAGTGGAGACTGTGCTGACATTGAAAACAGAATATACAGAATTAACGTCAGCAGAATGTGATGGGGATTGACTGGATATATCAACCTTTCTCTCTGTGTGGAAGAAATATAAATGCAGCATGACTGACCAGCACACTGAACAAATAATGATGAAATTTCAGTGCTCTACTTAGATATTCCATGGATATGTTTCTATTAGGCACAACAATGTAAATAAAGAAGCATTTGGGTTCACAGAAGAATTAAAAAAAACTAAATAAAATTGCCAGTATAAGGTTTGGGTTTTCTTTTTTTTTTTTTTTTTTTAATCAAGTCTTTGATAGATTAAGGTAGAAATGGAACCTGAATCATTTTGCTTTTGTAAAACATTACCTTCCAAGTTTCTCTTTCTCACATGTAAAATGCCAAATGAACTTGAATAGTTGCCTGTTCAGCAAAGGGTATTAAAATCCTTCAGAAATCCTAGAATAGTTCCTGTCCCTTCTCAGTGAAGTATTATTCTTAGAATTTTTTTTTTTTTAAATTTCCTTGTAATTGCAAAAGTTTTGACAGGAATGAAAATTCTTCAATTAATAAATATAACAAAGTTTGGAAAGTCACCCTTTAAAAAAAAATGCAAGGTGCCATGAAGTGTCCCAGGGATATTAAACCTACTTAAGTAACAAAGTAAACAACACGTAATTAGCCCCAAACCTTTCAGAAACGCTGGTGATTTGTCAGGTCTGTTCATACAACTGGGCTTTTGTGAGGCTGGCCTTTGGGACCTAGATTTTCAAGTTGCCAAGCAATTGAAGTGTTGTGTAGTTCAAGTTTCATTAAGTTGCAGGGAGAGGAGAAGCCCATAGGGAACCAAGGAAACTCAGGACCCATCACTAGAAATGGTGAATGGACTACAAAGGAGTTGGTCATGTCAGGTAAGGAGTGAAGAAATGCATTTAATTTATACCAAGAGGTATTGTTAGCCTTTCACTTTATTTTCTAAAGTCAAGGACTAAGCTCACTTCTGGAAATAATTGTTGATAAAACCCTTAGATATGTACTTAGAATCATGGAATTAAGTTAAGCTTGGAAAAGACCTCTAAGATCATAGAGTCCAGGCATTAACTGGCAGTACCATGAACATCACTGAACCATACCCCCAAGCACAGTGAAGATGCCACTAGGAAGTGTTGTCAGTCTCTGTGCTTGCACAGGTATTTTCATATTGCAAATTTCTTGATGGTGACATTCACCTGCATTCTGTTTCAGGCAGCTAGCAGACACACATCTGTGTGGGAAGCTGCTGGGAGGAAAGGGCAGGGACATTTGAAAATGGGGGAAAAAAACCCACTCCTTAGACTCATAAAGAAAATTCTGTGTCTTAAGCTTGCAAGATGTTAGTCACTAAATGTCTCCATCATCTTTATACTATTTCTCCAATGCTTGGTGCCTTCAGAGAGCAACAGTGTTAGGGAGAAGGGTGGCAGGAAAACCTGATGGGGTTATGAGTCCTCTCTCCCAAGCAGCCCTTTCTCCTACATGCATTTCAGTTTCAGCCTTAAATACGAAATGTTTGTATTTCACCACATTTTTGTTAACTCATTAATTATTATTGTCATTGAGAATTAGTAAAATAAACCCTGTCTAGACAATTTCCCTTGATATGATCTTATAGTGCATTAAAGAATAAAAATTCATCACTTTATGTGAGGAATATTTTTCTTACTAATAACTGACAGTTTACCTTTGGAAATTAATATTTTAGAAACAAGATTTGAGGGCATCTAAGGGTTCTAAAATCAAGTGGTGACACACCACAGTGTTTAACAGCTTTGTGTACTCTGTTTCACATTTAAAGGCACCAAAGCAGGTCACTGCAAGACCATAATGCACACCCTGTCGTGTCTTATCTTTTTATTAGGTCACCTACTCTACCCACCTTTTGCATGCAGTGGCTAAGATACATTTCTACCATTTCTCCAGACTGCTTTTAATATTCCCAAAGGAAGGTTCTTGCACTAGGTTTTTTGGGGTTTTTTTTTTTTTTTTGAGGATTGTTTTATACTTCAATAAAACACCTTTAAAATTGTTTCTTGACTAATTTTTTTACTTATTGATGTCAGGGAAATAAAGTATTACTTTTCTGCATGATTGCAAGGATTTCACATCTCCTTATCACTTCCCTATCTCCTGTATAATTTATAAGTCTCTCAGGTTTTGGAAAATACATGCATATTTACACAGAAATTCAAAACTGAATGAAAAAACATTCACTTCCTTTTTCATCTAGAGCTTTATTTTAAATAAAAATTTTTGAAGCTTTAAACATTATGCACATCCTGGTCTTATTTCAATTGCAGTCAAAACATCAGTATGGATCAAGCCTCCTTTCACCCACATCCTAACTCAAAGAGCACCTAAAGTTGTCACTTTTCAGTTACAGGACATCTAGAGAAAAGCACAGTATTTCTTCTTCTTAGGGCATTGGCCACAACACAAACCTAAAAGACCTCCACGAAGACCTGTTGAAATTCACTTTGTTTGGATTGGCTTTGCTTTAGAGTATGGTGAGAAGACACATTTTTCACACAGCTCAGTACCTGAAATAAATGCTTGGAAAATGGATGGAAGATGGGATGCAAGCTTTCTAGAGGCTACAGGAATTTTGATAGATATCTTCTATCCACTCAGAGATAATGTTTGATACCTGTCTAGCTTCTCCACCAATCCCACCAAAGTTCTGCAACTGAACAAAAAGGAACACAAGGATTAGGAACCTAGAGAGACAGGAAGGAGGAGATATCCTGGAGCCATAACCTAGTGGTAGATGAATATGAAAAATAGAGCAGAAGAGGAATCCTTGGTTCTGATTTCAAAGGCAGGGTTTCACCCAGTGTCTTTTTTGCACACAACTTATAACTTATCTCCAAAGTAGTATTGAAAATAGTAATAATAATAATAATAATAATAATAATAATAATAATAATAATTGAAATTTAGTAATTACCCCTTTACTGTGTTACAGACAGCAGCTCTAGGTGTAAATCTGCATTCCTTCCATTAGGAATGAGATTTCTGGTTTCTGTTCCCAGGACTATTTAAGTACTCTACCCCATTCTTTTTTCAGCACAGGCTACAATGCAGAATAAAGGAATGCACAACACAGTTCTGTTACAGCATGCTTTTGTCTGAATAAATCAGGCTTATAGGACCATTTGAGACTTTCTCTCTCATGATTGTCAGGGCAATCAAATAGCTGTTTGGCTTAAGTAGAAAATAATTACCCATGCTTACAAAAGCTGTTTGGTGAACAAAAACTATGAACTGCCTGGTACTTTCTTAACTATTTCCTTTTCACTTCATAATGCAGCATTAGGACGTATAAACCATTTTATCTCTGATTTAAGGGCAGTAGTTCAAGAATTCTCTAATCAGTATTTTCCATGAGTTATTTTCATTTAATATACTGTCATCTTGTGACACTTTCCCTTGCTTTAAGGTTTGCAATATCTAAGAAGTTCAGTGTTCAGAGAAGATCTGGAGTCTACATAAGTCTCCTTTACAGGCTGACATATGAGCATACGATACTGTCTGCTAAGTGCAAAACATTTCATTTCCATTTTGCAACGGAGCAACAACCTTGCACATAGCTCATATTTGCTACAAATAGTCATGTAGGAAGGTGAAGTGATATAAATTCATAAAGGAACCCAGATCTCACTAACTTTTCTGTGTTCATAAAACCTCATGCAAAGTTTAAGGACAAGATAGAGAGGTGAAATTAATCTCTTCTAGGTAGGGTAAGTGCATCCAATATATTAGCTAGACAATATAAAGTCAAGTGTTTATGGCAAAAAAGAGCCATTTTCTTGTTTGTGTTCAAAAATTCAATGAAAACTTATTTCATTCTTTAACAACTATATTTCAGATACAAACCCTACATTATAGGAAATAGCATGGAGAAATGTTTTGACTGATTTTCTGAGCATGTGAATTGAACTGAATCATTTTTGCAATTTCAGGCCATTCACTGTGAACACAGTTTAAGACTCCAAGGGAGCACTACAGCAAAACATTCAGACTGAGCTCTTTGAAATTGGTTAAAGGCTACTTCAATTTCGTTTCTTTAGCTACATTCTGGAAAGCATGTTTTCACAGGGTAAATTTAATTTCCAGTTGAACTGCTGAATTGATTAAATGTTTCATTGCATCATACCATAACTTTACTGTAATTCCAAAGTTCCCCAAAAATTATAACAGCAGCTATTAAAAAAGCTACAGTAATGCTGCCTAGTCCACTGACAGTACATTTATGCAATCTTAAAAATTTGACAGAGAAAAGTACTCTTGTCTGTCTCAGACCTTTTATCTTGTTATTTAATTTGGTTCTATTAGTTGCACTGTTATGAAATGCAAAAAATAGCACTTCCAGTTTACAATGTTGGTTTTTCCTGTTATCTCTCCCTTTGATATTTTTTCCACACTGAAAAATATTAATGTATTTCTATGTCCCCTGTTAAAAACATGTCAGCCACCTTCCCATATACCTTTCCCTATTCCATTTCTGATTCTCTGTGAGAGGAAAATTGCAGAGCCAACACTTTGGGGCATTGAGCAGGTATCAATTTTTATGAAGGTACAAAACTATTTTCTGTTTTGGTTTGATTCTTTTTTCCTTCCCTATCTGTTTCCACCTTTCTGTGACCTCTCTGGCTGGCACTGGGTATGGAGCTGGCATTGGCACAAAGCCGTTGGCATTGGCACAAAGCTGTCCACAGTAGCCACTTATTCCTTCTGCCAGCTGGAAAAAGCCAATCACTAAGTAGGCAGAAGTACAGTTTTCTATTCTCATGCACCTAACTCTGACTCAATCAATACTGATTTTCATCCCTCATTTTGTTTGTCAGACACCTGATAATGGAAGCATCCTCCAATATTTTGTCAACTTTAGTTTAGTCCATCCTAGGTCTTCCTTTGAGAGGAAGAAAGAAGATTAATAACATTTTGGAAGGGAATAATTTGGCAACCAATGGCTAGAATCTAGAATAAGAGTAAATATGGAACATTTTTGGTGTTCCAAAATGCAAACTGGGAAGTTAAGAGCAGCAATTTCTAATTGCAAAATGTTTGAACCACAATACTTCATTCCAAGGCTAGCTAAACCAGCCCTTTCTGGTAAACACTCCTAGCAGTTTCCACAGCACATCCTTTCCCAACAAAGAAAGAACTTCACCTGGAAGTTACTAACTAACTATTGGATGCAACATTCAGCTGCAAGAACTCTTATTTGAACAATGGTATTTCCTCTGAAGTCTCACACCACCCATCATCACCCACACTCTTGATTAGGTTCATTGCACCATGTTTCCCAGGTTTCCAGGGCATTTTCTGAGAAAATACACAAGACATTATGAATGTACATTTTCACTGCGTCTGTTTTTCAGTGCAGAGAATGTGCCACCATAGCACAATGCAAAACAAAAGGGAGATTACAGCTGCATTTTTGCAGAACCCTGCTGCCTCTGATTGTGCTGGCTGTATCCATTCCTACGTACTCAAGGTAAACACATTATAATTTTTATTTTTTTTGTTTTAATTCCTAAGTGTTTGTATGTAATTTCCATTCACGGGAGCATTCAGTGTTGAGTATATATAAAATTCAATAAAAATTATGTATTGCTCCCCCCAAAATAAAGTCTGTAAATTCTGCAATTTTATTCTGCCACAGCTGTTCAGAAGGCATTGCAATATTACAACTATATTTTGCAGATGTTCACTGTGCCTGTATTTAATTATCTCCAACTGGACAACATATTATCTCTGTAAATGCATTCCTGTGCACTGAGTTATGTTCAAGTCCATAAAGTTTGGAAATATCACAAGGTTGTCCCAGTGTCAGCACTCTGCTTATGCAGTGAAGTCTAACACATGGACTCTCGCAGAAGTAAATAAAATTATCTCAGGCTGTCACACAGCCTGGAAAAAATGTCACATTTCTTTCTGACACATCACTTTGGAACAGAACAGATCTCAGGAAGTAGTGCAACTGTGGGAAAAGTTATCTCCGGAGTTATCTAGTTTAGTAACCTTGTTGCTGCATATATTGAGACCAAATTCAATGTGACTCTTATTTCACTGCAATAGGACTCCTGCAGCAAGTAATATACAGTGAGGCCAAGTAGAGATAAGGGACAATACAATTTTAATTTTATAATAAGTGTAAATACAATTGTAACTTAATTTCTTACCAGCCCTCTGTGAATACTCTGCAGAATGGTACTTTCAGTTATAAAGGGATAGAAATTTTAAAGCCTAGTCCCTTAAAGATGTCAGTGAATGATTTTCCATGAGGGAACTGTTTCATGCTTCAGTGGAGACAGTCTGCTCCACATAGACACTAACATTTCATTTAAGACAAAGCCTAACATTTCATTTTAGATGATGTCTCCTGTGGTTTCGGTTTCCAAAGAGGCTGTGCTTTGTGTTGGGTCACTGTATTACCACATATTTGAAATCAGGATTTAGCCCTTGAGTTTTTGTTAGCTTCCTATCACAGAGATTCACACACCCTGCTGAATTCTAAACAAAGCAGCAGCATTAATTACACATTTACAGGAGCAAAATACAGAAATAAATGACTTCTCAGAACACAGGACCATGTTGAAAGAACTGTCAAGCAGGGCATTCGATTTTAAATGCTTCTGATCTGGCAAGGAAGAGATTACTGCTTTCCATATTCATATTTTATATTTTGACTGACTCCAGACTAACCTCAGGGAGAGCCTAGAATATCAGCTTGTCTGTGGCTGGGAGCTGACACTGGAATATGCAATCAGGAGAGTCTGCCATCTGATTAAACCCCTCCTGACATCACCCCAGCTTTGGTGAAATTTAAACTGCCCCTTCCCTCTTTCTCTGCCTTTGTCAGAGGCACAGCAAGTCATTACACCCTGCTTGTAAATGATGGATGGCACTGCTGGTTCTGCCCAGGGGACAGGGCAGAGATGGGCTGAGAGCAGAGCACAGGCACAGGCCAGCAGGGACCCCCAGTCTGTATCACTGACAACAGCAGCCGACTTTCATTTCCTCACATCCCCAAGGTCTTAATATTACAGAGAAAGAGCCTTTTAGTACTTCATTGACCACATTCATTGATGCTGCTTCTCTGAGTCATTTGGACCAGAGCAGGGGAGGTGGTGTGAAAGGCAGGAAACGTAGTGGAAAAGGAGAAGCAAGTTTTGACTGGTGTTATCACCACAGACTACTGCACTGATAGGAAAGTTAAACAAACCCCTTGGACAGCTGTAAGATCTCTGACTGCATTAAAATCCTTTACTATCTTAATTCACTTTGCAGTGTTGTTTTTCAAGGCCTGTTTTCTCCATTTTTTAGCAGGCATGTGTCTTCCCAAAAAATGGCATAAATAATCTTTGCCCTCCATAATGCACACATACATTTTTTCTCATTTATTGTATTGCAGTGCACAGGTATGTCAGAGACACGAGGCTCAATCACCGAAGACTTAATTTCTGGTGTAAAGCGTTTTTGTTATTATGACAGAGAATGTGTCTTGAAATGAGGATGTGTCTGAACGGACAGATTATAAGTAAACACAGTGAGTGAAAGAAAGACTATAACCTCAGTGTGCACTTGCACCTTAAAGTGAGTCAACAGAGTATCTCAGATTATCATATTAATGTTATAAAGCATGCAGTGTATTTGCTGCAGGGTCATGAAAGACATAGGTTGTTATATCATAAAAAAAAAAAAAAAAGAGAGTTGCTGCACCAGCCCAAAGCATAATAGGAGCTACAAGAGAAGGCCCCATTTACCTTACCCATCTGTCTGTGAAGTCATTTCCTTTTCTCATTCTAACTTTAGTTTTCACAGCAACAGGGTCTTAGAAAAGATCTTAACCAGTGGTGCTCTACTTTTCCCAAAGTAGAAAGAGCTGAAGCTCTTTCAAAAGAGCTGAAGCTCTCAGCTAGAATCCAAAAATCTGAATATTACCTTACTGCTTTGAATCATATGGATAAGAGACTTGAATCTGAGGAATTCCAGCTTTTGAAACTCATATTGGAACTCCTTACCTACTCTACAGAAAAGGAGACAAAAATTGCCTTTTCCCACCTACTTGACAACCACAACCCCGCATTTTAAAAATAGCTACAAATTGTATAATTAATTAAATAATTATACATGCGTCTATGTTGTTGCTGTTTTGGTCCAATCTATCAATCTAGGTACTGTATTTAAGTAGTTACCACCAAAAAGAGAGGGTTTTGGATACTGGCCTCATATACAAACTGTAACTAAATGAGAAGATTTGTGAAAGAACATTTATGGAGTACAAGGTTCTAGCTCATTAAGAGCAAGGCATAAGCTATTTGCCTCTAAGTACTAAGTGGGGTTTTTGGTGGAGTTGGAGTTTCAGACATACAAATGCAAGTACTTTCAGTTGATGTGGTTTAAATTCTTGACTATAGTCAGAGGTGAAACAGCAGCCTACTAATAAATAAACAGTGCATTTGTCAATAAATAAGGTTTTTGGGAAGTGACTCAATGGAACAGTTTCAGCTAAAAGACTGAAATGTTATATGGAGCCATCTCAGTTTTGCTAAAAGCCAATAAAACCACAGGCAGGGGAGTTTTGGTGGAAGAGAACTTAAGGGGAACCAGGAGGCACAAGGTCTTTGTCCCAGCAGCAAGCCCTTGGAGGCAGTTTCTCTGGAGCTGGACACCTATGACACTTTGGTTCCTGACTCAAGTTAAAACAAAGACATAAGATGACCAAAATAAGCTATATAAGATTGCTTTTTAATTTATTTCTTTTTTGTAATCAAACAAAAACTGATATTGAAACCAAACATTTTCTTTGATTCAGTAATAGACTGTTCCAGGCCAGCTGTATGTATAGATACCAACATACTTCTTCAGCAAACAAAGCTTTTATTTCATATTGTTTCTGATCAATGTCTTTCCCTAAACAGGAGGCAATATAAGTCCAGCAAAGGCTGAGAGCTTACTGTGACATCAGTAGCTATTTTTATCACTACCATCATCATGAAACCCTGCAAACCTTTTTCACTACTTAACTGAAGCATTAACAACATTTTAAAGTAAAGAGGGTCAGTGGTTCTGGGATGTAACTCACCATAAAGTGCAAATACTTGTGTTTTATTTTGCTGCCAGCCACACAGTTAGTTGTCAGCCTGCAGCCTTAGGCACCAACATTCACAATGACCTCAGGAGCAACTTGTGAGGCTGAACTGAGTTTCATGTGGCTGATCTATCCAGGCCAGATGACCAGGATCCTGAACATACACAGAGGTGCTGGGTGTCCATGTGTTCTCCTTCCTAGGAAAATTCTGGGATGTATCCTCTCTTCTGCTGACTGAGCTGCATGAGCTGAAATAGCCAATGAAGTGAATGACGATGAAGTGAACCTCTGGGTGTGTTAACCTCTTGCTCTGCTGACCAGGTTTCTCCAGAGCTTGTTTGTCAGCATTGTGCTGGAAGACAAGGACTGCAATTGTTTACTTCTTCCTATAGAGAGGGTACAAGGGGGAAACCCATGGAAACATTACTTTCTCTGCATTCCCACAGAGGTCAGTCGCAGTCCTACCTTGTAAATTACACAAGTAAAACACTTCTGTGAAGCAAAGCACAGTGATTTTAAAAGCTGGCATTTAAAGCAGAGCACCTTCATGTTACATTATTTAACACATTTGTTCACCATGTAGAAATTCAGCAAATTTGAGCTGAACTAGCTAAAGGAAATTTTCTTTTCACGGTCTGCTGGCAAGGAGCTTTGTATATGCAAATAAAACATAGAACGTGCTGTTAAGAATCCAGCCCTCAAATTTCTGTTGTGTCCCAGTTATTAGCCACAGATGTCCAGTAATGATGGCTCTTTGTTCACCAAATTGACTTTTTTCCCCCTGTGGGGAGAAGGATGGAGCAATTTAGCTAAAGGAAGTATCTACCTCCACTTCTTGTTTCCTTAATGAAAAAAAATGAAATCTCTTGAAACATGGAGTAGGTTAATTGGAGCAACAACTGTCTTGTTCAGTTAATCAGCCCTGAATTCAGCAATAGGTATCCCAGCTGGCATGGGAAGTAATCACTGGAAGTGTAGGAGTGTGGATGTAAGCTAGCCAAAGCTCACAGAACAAAACTCTGCCTGTGATTACTGAATAGACAGCATTATCCTGATGAAGGATTTCTTACAAAATTATTTCAGTGGAACAAAATAGGATATGCACAGTACAAAAAAGGAAAAGCAGAACAATACTAAAATGAAAAGGAGGAGATCATAAAAAAAGAACATTAAGACTTGAATCTACAGAGTCAATAGAATTCAGTTGAATAGCCCATTGTACCTATTCTGCTGTTAAAAAAAAAAAAAAAAAAAAAAAAGGCAAGCTCTGTTTGGGAAAAGGATTTTATTTTAGCCTGAAGTGACACTCTGAAAGGAAATTTTTTGACACAGGATTCACCAGGACTATGACAGTCACTACTAAAATAAGAAGAAACAATAACATAAACTACTGAAAGCACATACTAGCACAAACTCTAAATATAAAACTAAATATCTTATTTATAGATGCTAACATTCATAACATCTGGAGCTTGCTGTACACCCGTTGACATGGCTCAGCAACAGTGACACGTTCATCAGATCCTGCCTCTCACAAGTCACACCACTTTTCCCTCATACATTCAATAAGATGACAAATACAGCAATATCTTCTCATTGTCTCTTTGCTAAGAATACCTCCTTTTTTATTTTTCCAGCAGCAGAGGGCCAAGTCCTGCTCTGGGGTATAGCAAGTTTTTTGACATTGCGATTTTAAAGGGATCAGTTGAATAGTGGAGAGTAAAGTTGATTATCAATAGGGGTAGTTTTAGGGCATGGATAGAACATCATGTCCTGGTACAGCATGGAAAAGGTTATGACTCATTTTCCTCTTGACAGCTTTTGATGATGCAACTTGACATGGAAGCTTTTGGCTACATCAACAAAAGAACTTGTGCTGTATTTAAGGTGTAGACCCTTGACATGTGCCTTTGGCACGAACCTTCCTCAGATACCAAACCTTTCCCTTCTACAGCAGTCTCTAAGTCCCTCAGTCTTTGCACCACTGGGGAGCTGTAGTCCAGCTTACTCCCATGCCTCAGTCCAAACCAGCTCATGTTAGCTTTTCCCATTTAAAGTCCCCAGACCATGACTGCTATTGGAGGAGGCCTGCCTGGCTGAGTTTCCATAAAACAGTGCCAGAGATCATGCTGGCAACCCACACTGTGTAGTAGTATCCATGCAGCACAGACAGCAGTACCTAATTTAGGTACCACAAACACTGCCAGCAGCCTTAACACTTAAATCCTTTTTGTGTAGGCAGTCCTGAGGTACAGTACAGCAAGTCAGCCTATAATTCCCAGTGACAGCTGAAATAGTGGTCTTGTTTGTTTGTGATTAAAATTTAAGAGTATTTCTGGTTAAATGGATACATATTTATACCACAATAGTAGCACAACGCTAATTATACTACTTCTCTACAACCACAACAAACATTCCATCTTTTTAAAGAATGAATTTGCCTAACTCTTCTGTACTACCATAGTGTTTCATGGTAATTGCAATAATCTCTCTTCTGCTGGCAGGGAGTGAGCTTCCTTCTATCAAGGTCATGCAAAAGAAACCCATCTGATATAAAAAAAAGAGAGCAAATTCTAAGACGCACTTTGTATCAGTTATTGGTATGCAAACATAATAATGATTCTTAGGCTGTTAAATTGAAGTGTTTCATTTAAGTAGCATAAAATATCACTCTGGCTAAGAGAAATGTTATATCATGGAATAAAGCAAAAAGAAAATCCTTTAAATCCTCAAGAACTAAAGCAAATCTTTTCATTATAAGCCAATAAATTTGAACCAAATATTTAACTGCTTTATTAGAGAGAAAACGGTGGTAATTCTTTGGCCACACAAGGTGGGATATCCCTGATGAAGTCCACCAGAGCGAACATCAAAAGAAACAGACACATCACAGACAATATCTGAAGGAGGCTTCTGTTTGCTGTCACAGTTTGCTGAGAGGATATGTCAGGATGCTTGGGGAGGTGTCCAAAAGAGAAGTCATGCCTGTTGCTGAATAGTGTCCCTGTTTACAAGATGCCTCTGCTGAAGTGTGTGAGGGACAAAGCTGTCAGCAAAGAGAAATTCATAGTGGATGAAATCACACTTGCATTTGCCAGTTTTCTGAATGCAATCTTTGTGAATAAGTCAGAATTTAGTAACACAGATTAACATCTACAGGGGAAGGACATTCTAATTACATCCTATTTACAGCAATATGACTAAGATCAGTGTCTGTATTGAAACATCTAAAACTGGAACTTGAATAATTTGGATACAAAGGATCAGAGGGCTTGATAGGAAACAATAAACACTTTTAAGGAATACTTTGCTTTGGTCTTCACTATCATGTTCAATCAAACAATCCTCTCTTCTACTGAAATAGACTTACTAATGGGCATTTGTTTATTCCCTGGTGTTTAAAGAGGTTTTTTGTTGTTTTACAGTAAATTTTCTTTGTAGGTTGAAGCCACTGATATCTCCTCTGAGAATTACTTGTCTAGTAATTACTCATCTAGAGCCATCCTTAATATTTTTAAAGGTTTTTCTTCCTAAGAAGGCAGGGTAAAAAGAAATGGTCTTGTCACAGCAATCCTACTGATTTCTGTGGAGGAAGGGCACCATGATCCTCATTTATTACATTAAAGAATAAAATCCTAAATACATACTGTTTTTCCAGACAAAAACAAGCATAATATGATCCACATTCACACTGAAGAAAGTCATGTCCAAAGCAGAAGAAATCCTTACCTAAGCAGAATCATAACTGGAGGCAATAAGATTAAAGAAGAGAAAGAAGGTTTGGAGAAACACAACTGCTATCTTCTGGATTATTATTGTTATGTCTGTGCATTGTCATTCATCAGCAGTGTCACAAGGATATATTAAGTTTCATTATTATATTTCATTGTTTAAAAGCTCTGTCTTCCAGCATTAGAGGAATAAGAAGCATAAGATTATCTATAGCTTCTAAAATATAAGCTCAAACCCTTTGTCATGGTTTGAACGACAGGTGTCTGCTAAGGAAGGCAGGATACTCCCTTGGAATGGAGAATGTAAACCTCCCCTCCCTTCAAATTATTATAACTTTGAAATTAAGGGACTCTCAGGCAAAGATATGTGTATAGGAATAAGAGTTCTTTTTTAGGAGAACTAAAATAAAACAACAAAACATGCAGTATTACAAGGGAAAACAAAACCCACTGAGAGAGTCAGGATACAACCTGACACCCTGTCCAATTAAATGGTGTCTGCAGCCCTTCTGGAGTGTTGAAGCAATACTCCTGTAGAAAAGTGGAGCTTTTTGCTGAAGGTCCAGTGATGAAAGACGGGCCTGGTCTTCCTCTAAGAATCCAGGGGAAAAGGCTACCTTGGTGTCCCAAATCTCAGATTTTTTTTTTTAATACAGGTAGGAATACTTGGCTTCTTCCCCTGGCTGGAGCATTTCCCAGTGGGATGATGTAATTCTATCAGTGAGACTCAATGGCCCATTAGCAGAAGATCTCTCCCTGGAGGGAGGCTGGGTTGTGGAAGAGATAAGAAAACTGCCCCAGAATGTTTATTGACAGTTGGCCATTGACAGACAATTACACCACCACCATCACCACCCCAGTTTCATCAGATGGTGATAGAATACAGAGTTTTGGTTACATTTTGCACTGTAACATCTGACACCCTTTTGGAGCATTAGGTTATTTAAAGACAGGCCACAAAGTTGTGTAACAACACACCTATTGCTAATTAACAATTGCAGTTCCTAAAACACTAGTGCAGGATACTTTTTTTCTTGAATCAGTTACACTTGACACTTGTTCTTTCACAGAAAATTAAGATTTGTTGCGAGATCCTATCTCATTGTGAGTTAAGTGATGTACTTATGACACAGAACCTGGGGGTTACTAACTCTACTCAGTTTTTACATATGTCAGGCCTTATCACCTCTTTCAGTCAAAAACTTCTTGAGCTACAGAATGACTGCAAGAAAGGCATTTTTTCTGTATCAAGGATGATTCAATACTGGGGACTGGATGCTAATATCTTATGCCATTATTTTTAATTGAACAAGGTCCATTTGCATGAGCAAACATCCCTGCAACCATGCAATAATTCTTGATTTTTCACAAAATTCATAAAATTTTAACATTGCTCCCTGATGAAGGGAATGTCTTAGTGAAGCCAGTGGCCTCTGCAGTTCCTGTTCATTCTAATTATGTGAAACAGAGAAACATGCTTATTAGCAGAGACATCACTGCCATCCACCTGATGAACTGAAATTTTTTCATGTCAGGCTGATCCTGCAACTGCTTCAAAGCTGTCTGGTTATCTGTGAACCAGCATAACTGTTATTCATGAAGTATTGATGTCTGAAAGCATCCAGCTATTCTTCAAAATAAGTTTGAGGACAGAAAGAATATTTTTACAAGATAGGCTTGTACAGACAGCATTTGAAAGGTTAGCACCCCATTCAGCAGCAGTGAACCATATTTTAAGTAAGCATGGAACACTTTAGCTTCACAACATGTCTAATAACTAGGAAAATAAGTATATATGATTACTTTTCAACTGAGATCAGAAAGCAAAGATCTTAAAATGATCACAGAGTGGCTTGAGTGGAAAGGGACCTTAAAAAATCTGTCTAGTTCTAACACTTCTGCCACAGACAGGGACACCTTCCACTAGATGACTAACTGCTGAATTTTTTACTGGTAAGCATGAAATCACAAAGACTGGCTGATGGAAGGGATGGAAGCCTGAGAAGCCAGTGTGTGAAAATAGTGCCTGCACTAGTGGTGCAAACACTGCCAAGACACTGCTGAGGTAAGAGGTCCACAGACCCCAAAGACTGCCTCAGCAGAAGGTTTGCATAGGATATTTCTGCTTTGTGCCTGAGAAAAGCTAGAAGAAGCCAGCAAAGAGAGCTAGCAAACCCTTTAGGTTTGTTTCATCTCTGCAGGAATGAACCTGGCTTTGTGTTCAGAATGCAGGTAGAAGAAAGAAAAAAAATAATGTTCAGAATATTAAACAGAAATATAAGCCCCAGAGAGCAGAGATTTCTGTCTGGAATGAAAGACATAAGGACATCACAAGGGTCAGGTAACCTGGTGTCCTTGGGTGATAATAATTGGTTTGTTGACAGTAAGGCTCAAAATGTTCCCCAATGCACACAAAGCTCAGAACTACATCAGGGTAGAAGTGTGTCCACAGACCTCATCTACTGTTCAGCTTTTGCCATGGAGAGTTGGGACTGATTACCTTATAATTTCTACACAGATAATTGGTTGTATCAGTGAGTTCTAAAAATTAATTTATCAGAGCTTTAAAGCATTCCTCCTCATTCCTTACAAGTTGCAATCACAGGCATTGCCTCCTCCTTCCCAGCTCCCCACACTGTGATTAACTCCAATGGCTACCATCCAGTTCATGACTAGATTGATCACATTTTCAGCCTGTCTTCATTTCCCATGCTTATTACTGTGTCAAATAATTGTGGTGTTTCCTGAATTAATATTTTGCCAACAGACAACCCTACAGAACACACATATCCCTAGGCCCTTTTGCAGAGAGGTGCTGACTAGTCAGAAACAGATGGGTTTGGTGGAGGGGGGTAAATAAATACAGACATCCAGCTGAGCTTGTGGGTGACTTTGGAAAATTAGGCTATAGATTTAGTCTCTTACATTCATACTTAGTTCCCTAGCTTTGGATGCTATTAAATGTGTTTGCATGGGAGTGTTTCTCTGGAGCTTTTGCAAAATGGGTGCATAAGAGGTAAGATCACATAATGTTTCTTATGCTTCTTTCTCATGCTTCTTCATTTGATGAACAGCCACAATCCCCAGCTGCCAAGCTGAAGAATATATCTTCCTTTCACACAGCATCTGCCCGTCTGACATATTCTTGGGAGCTGCCATATGTACTTATCTCTCGATATTTTGTCTTGGATGCAGTGTTCATAAAGCCTGCTATGGATTGCTCATCCAGTTTCAGGGCTACAGTTTCCAAACCGAAAGCTCAGGATGCCTCTGAAAAAGTCTTTTAATGGAGCAATATATCATCTTAAATTGAAATCAGAGGGTGCCTCCACGTTCAGATGCATTTGCTCATGTGCTCCAGCTGCTTCTCAAGCTGAAACACACTTGAAACATATTTCTGACAGCTCCAGCCTCAGAAACATCTCGGATTAAAGGGATTACACTACTGAAGTAAAGCTTTTGTTTTCATTACAAAGCACATCCAAAACATCACCATTAAATACACCAGGAGCAATTCAGTCATAGGACTTTTGTTAAGTTGCTCACAGAAATTTTGGAAGATTCCTTCTTCTAGCCAGTCCCTTCATCACTTTGCTTGGTTAGTAGCATCTTGTCAAAGCAGGAAATGGCCTACAGGGGTGAAATGGCAGCAGCTCCCTTGACATACCTACCTACCTTCATAAAATGAGCATTAGTTAGGCAAATTAGATTTTATTCCCTTGTCACTATGGACATGGTGGAATGTTTACTATATGCATTGACTTTGCTGTTTTAACCTGGTAATGGTCAAAATGTTGAAAATGTGTAGCTCAGTAAAATATTAGGGGCAAACCCATGGATCTTTGGGTGTATATATTTTATATTTAATGCAATTAATTAGAATTAAAGCTCTTCCATGTATCTTTTGTGTATTTTTTTCCATAAAATTCTAATTTGGGGTCATGGTATTATATTATTATGCAACAAGGTGGTCAAACACTCAGGCTTGCCTTATCTAATCTTTTAACTGAGATCTGATGACCATAATGTTGGAGAATCTGCCCTATGAGAAAGACTGAAGGAGTTAGGTCTTTTCTCTCTGAGAGAAGGTTCAGAGGGCACCTCGCAGTATTCCAATACTTAGAGGGCACCTACAAAGAAGACAGAGGATCTCTTCACAAGGAGCCATTGGAGAAGGGACAATAGGTACAAATTTCACTTGGAGAAGTTTCTTCTTCATGTAAGAAAGATATTTTTTACAGTTTGCAAGAACAATCACTCACCAGAGCAACTGTTCTAGAGATGTGATAGAGACTCCATCTCTAGAAGTTTTTGAAATATATTTAGACAGAGTGCCTAGCAATGTCACCCAGGCTCCCTTTCCCCCAAAAGGTTAGATCAGTTCATCTTTCAAGGTCCTTTCCATCCTGGAAAAAGGTTCTATGATTCTTATCATCTGCTCTGATAGAGTTTCGCAACTGAAACTGCAGCAGCTTGCCGCAGATGTTTTGCAAAATACTGTGTGACTGGGAAGAAACTGTTTCCTCCCAGGATCCAGATAATGTCACACACCTGGGACACTAAGGTGTGCTGCTATATCTGCAGTTTAGAGGCAAGTTGAAGTACACCATTAGCTTGTTTTGTATTTTTTTCCTTGCTGCTATGAAAAAGTTGAACAAGAAAATAATTGTCATTTTCTGTTTAGTAGAATGGGAAGGTGTGACTCACAGGCTAGGACTCAAATCTCCAATAAAGTGATAGATTGTGACAGGTGATTTTCATTCCTTCAAAAGAGGAAAAGCATGTCATCCAATATAGAACAACTTTAAAGTCCAGTTCTCTGGGGTCAAGGAAGAAGCCGGCAAGGAATTAAGACCTGAAAGTATAACCGAGGCACTGTTCCTGAGCACAGAAACAGCACTGTTTCAACATCAAGACATCTGCACAGCATACTTTGAAAGTGTTCTAAAAGGTTCTTTTTCATTATTACTACTTTTTCTGGCTCTTGTCATATCCAGAAATAAGTAATTATGGGACTACTTTCAATTCTTTGTCTCTAGCATGACTGGAAACAAACAAACAAACAAAAAAAAAATGGTGCTCAACGTAAAAGACGTATTCTGCCCCAACCTTCCCAAGAGATTGGCTTAGTAAATATGGTTCCTGATATTTTTACAAGCCTATTAGAACTGGATCTGTTTCTGAGTATTCTGGTCTTTTATATTCAACTAAAAATTCCAAACAACCCAAATTTCCTGTAAGCTCAAAAGGATACTGCTTATTGTTTTGATTGAAGGCATTGAGCTTTCAGCACTTGTCTGAAGCACATCAAGGTCAAGTTGAAGAAAGCCTCTGAAAGGTTGGTACCCTTTTAATAAGCAGCTACCAGTCAATGCACACTTTGCATTCCTTTGTGCCTGTTTTCAGTTGGAAATGCAGGTCACTACTATTACCAGACAAGATTAGCAAGTAGAAATAAAGGGTAAAAGGATATCCTACCTATGCCCCAGAATGAAACTGGTTGTGCACATTTGCTGAAGAGTGGAATCCATTAGATCTGCTGCTGCTGGGAGCTTCTAAGAAAGTGAGCAGATCACTAGGCCCTCACTTTCTGTTTAGAAAGGTTTGACTCAGACAAAAGTAAAAGCAGCCAGTTTCCTTTCAGCAAAGGAAGACCAACTGGTTCAGGACTATTTGAAGAATTAAGCTGTGGATGACTGAAACTAAAAATGGCATTAAAATCCCCCCATATTTGTTTTAATTTGAAATTTTCCTAGAAAGTATATTGATAATAAAATAGAGCTCTCTCTGAAATTTCTAGAACTTTGCAAATACTGTATAAGAAATACAGAACAGCACCATTCACAAGTGTGATTATTAATAAATTCATTTTCCAAGACAGATTAAACCTCCATTCAAATCATGCAAAAATCCAAAGGCTAACTTCTGTCCTAAAGTTGTAGTAGTCATCCTACAAACCAAGTAATGTCATGTAGAGAGATATTTTGTATAACATCGCTAGTTCTCATCATTGTTTCACAAATCTCATTATATTTCTTACTTTATAAACCTGGTCTCTTTGAGTCAGGATGATGTAGAGTGATTTTATATTTCACTCAGTTAATTTTATCTTAAAAGCACCACAATTACACAAAAAAAAAAAAAAAAAATAATAGTAGCACTTGTAGAAGTAATACTAATATGAGCTTAATGAGATCAAGGAAAAGGTCTCACTATTCTCAGCAGATGATGGATTGTGAATTAATTATTTTTGCATATCTTTAGGTATTAGTATAAAAACAATTATATTTTAAAATTTGCTAAGAGGTTAAAGAAGAATTTAAAGAATACAGTCATTGAAGGAGGAATTCCTTAATGAACTTGGTAGAAATAAATTAGCTTTTGCTAAGAAAGGATTAAAACAAACAAATCTGTAATATTTTCTTATCCTTAAAGTCAGGAAGAACTGGCATAAAAAATAAAGATTATTTGGAAAATGCTAATTTTCCAAATGGTAATAAACACTTTTCCTCAAGTCAGGGAATGATAGAGGTTGCCTTAATTTAGACACCTTGACTAAAAGCACTATGTTTTAGTCTTTTTTTACACAGTTGCAAACTTTTGCAGCATCTTGCCTTATTCAGTCAGTGCTTAGGGCAGAACAGTGTTCACTGAAGAGGCTGCCAGATATTGTCTTTTGTCAGTTCTTCTGCCTTCCCTTTGTCCATGTGGTACCCTCTGACACTCACATTGTGCTGTGACAGCTCTAATTCAGGTTACCTCCACTCTGCCCTATGGAATGGACTCTATCAGTGGAAGGCAAATCCTATGTTACAAAACTGTTTCTCTGCTAAGTAAGAGATAGCACCTGCTGGGAGGTAGACGCTGAAATGATTCAACATAAGGCAATTTATCTATAAGAGTATTTCAGTTTTAAACTTTATGTCCTGATTCAGGAATAAAAAAGTATTTTTATGTGTTTGCAAAGCAAAAATTTAGATGTCTTTGCAGTTCTAAATCTTACCCACCTTTTCTTCCTGTTCTTCTCAGCATTCCTACATGTAAATCTATCACCAGTTAATTGCCAGCCACAGAGATTCCCAAAGCTTCAATGAACTTTCAAAAAAGAAAAAATCTGAAGGGAAGAAGTGTAATCTTCATATTGCAGATTGGGAACTAAGGCACAAAAAGATTAAGGGGCATGACTAAGTTTTCCCGGGAAGCTTGAAGCAGGCCCAGAAATTGAATCCAAATTTGTTCTTGCAATCATCTAACCTTTTGAAATATTGCTAGTTTTGCGGCAATATTCCTTTTGTATCTCATTAAAAGTCTTTTCTGATTTCTCACCCCAAAGTGTGTTTTGCTCTTAATTTCAGGAAACAGAAATGACACCGATCATATGAATTCTACCAAAAAAAAAGAGGTATAACAATTTACAGTATTTCTGCTTACATGATGAAAGTAGGTTACAAGATGGGTATTTCCTGTTTGTTGAGAGTATAGGGATCAAAAATAAGCTCTCCTGTAAATGCCATGTTTGCAAACTATCTTAGGCCAGCATGTGTCCCATGTGTAGGTGGGCTTCTAAACAAAGCCACGTGTTCTGTAAAGGGAAATCAAAGTGATTATTTTGGGGTCGTTGGATTAAAACATACTTTTTGCAAAACTTTAGCACCACTGTCTTGAAATGATTCCTTCTGGAAAGGTAGGAAGGAGCTCCTTTGACCTGTAGGAACAAATGATCACATTCCTTTCCTCAAAAGCAGCAGCAAGGGAAGGCTGTCCTTTCCCACACACCAGGGTGTATGCACAGAGTGAACTGATTACAGCTGCCTTATCCTCTCTGCCACACACCAGCCCAAAGCCAGGAGCTGAGCTGAAGACAATATTTCTTTATTGCCTTTCTGCAATGGTACATAATGCTCACCTAGCTGTCATTCTTGGGTTTGTGCAGCTTTAGAGATGTACTGTTGAAGCTGCAACACATGCTCAGAGGGAAAAAATGCTTAATGAATATTAAAAGCAGGTAATTAATTTTCCCTCTATGTTACTCCCTAACAGACTTTATGGAACATCCATGGAAATTATTCATAACAGCTTTATGAACTGAACTTTCCATTTGTATGGCCGGCAAGAGGCACCCTCTTTTAATCAGCCTGTGGGGATTCTGTTTATGCTTTGAAGAAGATAGATCGAAATTTTGCAATATTTCTATAAATGTTTTGGTTTCCTTTCAAACTAGGCATCTTTTCTTACAGGTGAAAATCTTGGGACAGATGGTTTTATTAATCTTTAAATTATACAGAGGTTGAAGTGGCAAAATAAAAGCCGGATTTGCTGACTTGTATTCTCTGTTGGAAAAATTGCCAATTACTCAGAAAACTAAATTTAAATATGGCACAGGGTTGTTATGGGTAGAGAATGTAACATGGCAAAGCAGAATTCTTGTTCCAAAAGAATCTTTTATTCATTTTTTTTTATCAGCTTCTCATTAAGGATAAAGGGGATTATTTTTGATAATTTGTTCAACTTTACATATAAAATTACCAAGTCAGCTCAGCTCCTAAGAAGTAAGAGATTTTTTTCTACAAGTTATTAAATGTTAACATTGCATTTGTTTATTTGTATGTGCCCACAAAAGCATTTTTATAGGAGACATTACTTTGTTATTAGCCCTTCAGAAGGAGAAAAGCTAGTACATTGTAAATCCCCCTTGGGACACCAGGTTCAGTCTGCCTGGAAGCACTGTATTGCATCTTTTCTTCTCCCTGTGAGTCTGAGACAGACATATGGTATGTACCAGCATATTGTGAAGAAGAAACAAAACCTCCCTCTCATCAAAGTGCATGTCAAACTTGAGTGGAGTGTTCTTCCTGGAAAATGGGCTAAGCATAACAGAAGCCCATTTATCTTCCATTTGATCCTGACTGCAGCTGGGATCTATATCCATTACTACAATGCCTTAGTCACTTTGAGGCTCTGCTAATAGTATAACTCGTGTCACCTCCCAAATGACAGCATGAGGCACTCTGAATAGTTGAGGTGACACACTGTCAAAGTCCTCCATGAGAAAAGTACTGAAAATCTGTTCACTCTCACCTGGAAAGAAACTATTTCTACAGTGTGTTTCTAAGTCTCATACTATGTTCTGCCTCCCATCTTTAATCAAAAGACTTTTTAGCTCTCCAGTATATTCTTTTTCAATAATATTTAACATTCTGAGAAATTAGTTCCAATTTTGAACCTTTTGAAATTACAAACTTGGCATCAGTTCCAATACTTATGTATAAAAGGGAGGAAAAGTGGGAAGGGAAAAATACAGTCTCAGTAACGCCACACATCATCCTGTCTTCTCAGCTTCTCTCATTTAGAGAATATAAACATATATCTATAATATTTTCTAACATAAAATATAATAGAGAATATAATCATATATCTAAATAATGATCAACATAAACATCACCATATTTCCTCCCTTTTAAAAAAATCCTGAGAAAAATTTCGAAGGCGGTTTAGATTGGGCAAGTGAACTATAACAAACATCTACTTACAGGATTTTTGCATCGGAGTACTGAGCAACCAAGAGCTCTCTGATTCCCACAGCACTGGGGGACAGGACAAGGTTGTGTCTGTGTTGTTTTCATCTGATGACAGTGGTTATGCAAGATTTTGGCCAGGAATGGAACTCAAAAGCTCTCAAGACAGAGGGCATGGTGCCAGCTACATAACCTGGGCTCCCTATGGACACTGCACACAGATTCTCCTCCTGAGCTGGGTCAGACCATAAGTAAAGCTTATGCACAGCTGTGTGTATCTGCTCCCAGACAAATTCCCTTGATATGATTTTGGCAATGTGAAAAGACTTGAAAAGCCAGGCATGATTTGAAGGTATAGCTGGAACACTGCAAGAAGTTACAATCATCATAAAAGCTATGACCTTACCTCTCCACATCCTTCCAGAAATTCAAGTTTTAAGAAAGGTTTTCAGGTTAAAAAATGAAGAGCTGGGAACAATTGGAAGAGCACAGAAACTAGGATATAAAATATAATTTGATGTTTGTGTTCACATCACTGCTAAATGACTTATCTATATAGAATATCTATAATTTTCTGCAAACTGATTTTTTACAACTATTGGAGAAAGATAAATAAAATTATTACCTATACTTTTTGCATGCCATTTTGAAGGTTAATTTGTTAAAAAAGTTATCCAAATAATGTTTGTGAAAATTAAGTGCATGAATAGGGTTCACACCCATTCAAGGAATCATGTAAGACATATTTATCAAAAATTTTCTCCAAAGATTATTAAAGTTTTTGTGTCAAGACCTTTGATTAGCTTTTAAGTGCCAAATTTTACATACACAAACATATTATATAAACCTGAAGATGTGAATAATATTAATAGCTAGACTTTCAAGTGTGCTATCCAGAGAAGTTCTGTCATTAAACAGTAAGGATATTATATACATAATGTAGAAAAAATAGTTTAATGATGTAAATTTGCAATGAAATGGACCAGCCCTGATGAACATATTGGATATAGCTTTCCCAAAATATACTGGATTTTTCTGAAAAGCGCAGCTACATTTCTCTCTAGAGAGTCATTGATTTCTGCTGCATGGAGCCTATGGTTCAAAATTGCTTATATTCCTGAAGTAAATGCTGATCTGACTAACTCATACTGTTAAATTTTAAATTCTGGTATTTGAGTCTAAAGGTTCAAAGTAGGATATAATTCCAGAGGTGAGTGGCAGTTTCCATTCAGGTGAATTTATCCTTTTCTTGCAGTGCTTATATATGTGAACTCAGAGTGTCTCGGTGTACTTCTTTTGACAAGCTGAATTGAAGCCTGGGAAGTGTGTGGTTGCACTCTCTGCCTTCAGATCTCAAACAACAGAAGTCTACAAGGCATATGACTTAAAATAGTTCTTGTATTCTCCTCTTCTCCAAAATTTAGACTGTATATTGCGTTAATGTTACAGATTTAACAGCATGGCAGTTCCTCCTCAAAATTTGTGTGTCTGTGTGGAAAAATGCTTCTCACAGATAACAAAATTATACAGTTTAGCCTACCAGTAGCAGCCAAAAGGAAAATGGTGAAACTTCAGACCTTCTGAGGTAAACTGACTCAGTAATTCAGAAATATTTTATTTCTATTCACTTGTAATAAGAGCTGAGCAAAGGAAGGGCTGCATTCACACATACTGCCAACATAGAGAATTATTTAGCCAAGAGCATTGCAGCTTGATCAGCCTGAGTATAGAGCCTAAACTTGCGGTTTAACTCTGGCTGCAGAATACTTTCCTCGGGTTATTTTCTCCTCCTGGCTACTGTCAATGCCAGTGCCACAGTGCAGAGAACACTGAGATGTGCTGCCCTGTGTCTCCTGTGGACTTTTGCCATTCATTGGTGACTCTAAAGGGTCAAATCACCAAAACATCATGGGAAATTGAATTCTGACCTACTTACTCCATGAGCCACAGAAGGAAATGTCCTGAACACAGGACCTCACTCAGTTTTTGCAGAGGAAAATCTGAACTTACGTCTCTCTGTAAGTGAATTGGCTAATTATAAATGTAGAGCAGAAGTTATAGACATTATGAATGTGGATCCGAATTTCTCTATCATTTATTACCTGTTTCAAAAGAGAATACCTTGGGTTTTATTTTTCTGAGATTAAAAGGAAATGACTAATGAAAATAACTAAAATGGGTTTATTTCTATTACAACCAAACATTTATCTCATTTTTTGATGCAGGAAAAAAAAATCAGTTATTCCCTTACTTCTAGTTAATGAATCTCTTAGTGGATTATGAAAATTGCCAGCAAAATTAGCTGCTTTTATCAGTGCATGATAGGGACAGAACGGCATGTAAACAGAATTATTTCTTCCTCCTTGAGGTGAGGTTTGAAGCATATTAGCAGGTGCTGTGTATAAGTTTGTATTATCATTGTGCATGTTATAACCATCTTCCCTTTGAAAAAAGCAAGATTTAATTTGGCAAAACTGTTAATCCAGCAGCTTTAATGAACACTAAATCATTTTAATTTCAATTAATTTTTTGTTTTGGGGTTTTTCAGCATCTAAGATAATAGAAATTTCCAAGATTTAAAGCGACCATGGTTGCATATGACTTTCAGCTGGAATACAGATCAGTTCTTATTTTACCTAAGTTAGTTCATGCCTGACTACTCAGTTTCCTAGTGGAAGTAATGTGCAATAAAAAGGAATTAAACAAAAGGATAATGTCTTCTGATGGTAATAAGTGTTAGAAAATAATATTCTTGGTAGAAAAGGAAATATCTCATATTACAGTTTGTTTCTACTGTCAGAAATAAGATTTCAATTAATGTATAATTAGTTATCCTTTAAGATAATCATATATTTGGCTTTTGAATCTGTTTAAATGGAAGTAGATTATGTCTATGAAATTAAATGAAGCAAAATCAGCTTCATAAATAAATCCTGCAGAATATCTTCAAATTCTTGTCTAATAACTGGTGTATGCAGACAGTAGACATTTTTGGGTAGCTAATCACTTAATGGAGCAAGTACAAAAAGCAGCAGTGTATCTTTTTCATCCTTTAAAAAGAGATAAGGTCATGAAACACTAATAATTAGAATCTTTTAACGAGTTTCAACCAGAGAAATCACACAATGTGATTTCAACTATTCAGAAGTGTTAATGAGGATGTAAATATATAGAACACATGGCTTATTGTTGAAACACTGGAATTCATAGGAGATGCAAAACTGTTTTCTTAAATCAAAAAATAAAAACAAAAAATACAACTTCTATGTAAAGAACATGAACATACAAATGATTTAGTACCAGAATTAATCCCCTCCCCTCAGTATTTTTAACCACACCTAGCATGCAGTGTGAAGCTTTGTGCCCTTTCATCTAGAGCAGGCATTCATGAATTGGCAGGATCTAAGTGAGGGGCCCCCAAGCTGATTTGGGCTGGAGCAGTTGCCCTGCCAAGAGAGACTGAGAGATCCATCCTGGCTCATCCTGGAGAAAGATGGCTTTGTACAAGTCTAACAGCTGCCTCAAGTTCCTACAGGAAGGCATCTGAGAAGGAGACAGGCTCTTCAGCTGTGCATGGCAATAGGGTGAGGAACAGGCATGACCTGAAACGAGACAAACAGGCTAGATATAAGGAAGAGCATTTTGTTCATGAGGACAGTAAGCACTAGAACAGGCTGCCTAGAGAGGTTGTTCAATCTCTATCCTTGGATGTTTACCATCTGACTGTTCAAAGCCTCTTGATATCCTTTCCTACTTCTATTATCCTATAACCCTCTCTGAACCTAGACAAAGCTACTTGGTGGTCAAGTTCTACTAGAGATCAGCAGCCTAAATAATTTTCAAATCAAATAATAAATTAGCTAAGAAACAGGACTCAAAAAGGATGTTAGTGGGGCAGAAGCAGACGCAAACCATTAACCAGTGGCCACTCAGCAGTGAAGCATAATATGCTTCCCTGTGATTTGCACAACCTGTTTCAAAACAGACTTTTCAAGAGTCATGCCCCAAACAACATAAGATTATATGAAGTCAGTTTTATTCTCCAGGAGCTAGATCATGTAGAAGTTGTCCCTAATTTATATGAGGGTTTATGGCTTTTCAGCATATTTAAATCAAAATATTTATTGGACCCATATATGATCTGAGAGCCCTAACCTTAGACTCTCCTACCCTTTGCAACAAATGCTGTGATCCTACCAAGGAGATCACTCAGGCAGCACATAAATAGGACAGTCAAGCAAATTTCACCTGATGGTCTTTTAGGCATTAAGACTTTTTCCTCTAAACCATCATGGAAGAAATATACTAATAGGCACGTTTTCCACCTTTTCTGCTTTGCTAAGACACAAACTTTTTAAAAATTACTCTTTTGAACTATTAAAACTCAATTCTTACCAACTATTTAAAGTTCTCCCTAACACAAAAGGGAATAAAATACACTAATTTTCTAACCTGCTTTGTCTTTAGTATGAAAAGAGTAATTTAGAACTACAGTCTTCAAAACACAGTTCGGGAATATCTGTGTAGAGACGCAACTCCCAACTGGTGTGAAAAAATATATACCCTCGCTACATTAGACAGATATTAAAAATGCATATGCTATTTATTACCAAGACTATCAAATAAGAATGGCCCAGTTGCAGGCAGCTTGAAGATATAATCTCATACACAACAAAATCACATGGGCAAATGCACTAGGGGAGACAAACCTTTTCAAAGACATCCATGATGTCTGCTGCAGACTTAGATGGTCTGAAAGAGAGTGCTCTGCATGTAAAGTGTCTCAGAGGAACACGACCCATCTGCCCTAAGCAGTAACTCTTCCATATGTTCCTATATATACACATAATGGGCAAATTAATGTGTGAAAATCAAGCCAGCTATGGCCTTAATATGACATTTTCTGCAACTTCCTCTACATCTTTCTCTGTACTCTCTTGCATATGATATTTTTTGTACAAGTTATATGATAAAACAAACAGAGAAAAAGGCAAGTGTTTCCTGTAATGCTCTACTAAAGAATTGTAAAATCTTTCATCTTGTTTGTAAGTAATTTGCAGGGGGTTTTTTTGTATTCAGCTGCAGATATACAAAATGGGGAAAAAAATCCTATTAGTATCATAAATACTAGCACAGAGATACACACACAGATTCCTAAACAGTAAATTCAACATTAAAGAGAAAAGAGCTATGAAAGTCCTACAGTATCTACTACTATCACTTTCTTTATCTCCACTACCTTCTGCATGCTGAAGAATGATCTTATTTACTTATATCTTAATCCTGGATTTCTGAGAAATCCTGATCAAAATTGCTATCCATTTGACTGAAGACAGCTTTTAGGGATTTTTCACTACATCTCCTAAATTAGCAGGGACGTTGCTATCTGAGCAAGAAGTTTCTCAACCATACAAAGCTAAGCACTTTTGTTTCTGAAGAGTTTTCAAGCACTCTTACCCACAACAAAGAACTCCCATGGATGTGCAAAAAACCCAAAAGGTGTGAAGAGTTTTGTGGAGGAAAATAAAAGGACATTTCAAGGCTGTATTCATTCCAAAGAGTTTAGTAATGTTTTCTAGATTCTAGGAAAAGAACAGTGATTTTTTTCTTTGCTTGGTGTTAGTCTAACATCCAAGGCTGTTCTTTTCTACACTGAAAAGAACAGTATCAGTGTTTAGATAGCACTGACCACATTGGTGTTAAGAGTGACAAAAAATGTCAGTACAAAATGGCCATAATCCCATGATATACTGGCACTATACCCTTCATGGTTTTCTTTTCACAAAATATTTTTACCTGAAAAGCATTTAATGAGAAAAACAGCACTTCATGAAAAAAAATAATAGATGGTTTCTACATCCAGTTCATATTTTTGAACCAAATAATGAGAACAATATTTGGCAGCTTAAATCAATGCTGAAGCTGTAGTCCAGTCATTTGCAAACTAGTATCAGTTGTGATGACCCAGATAATATGTTATTCCATGAAGTTCACAGAAATGGCAAATAAAAAGCAGAAACATAGAGATTTTTACACTCAGAATCAATTGAGAAAATTACAGAGTTTGGTCATCAGATAATGTCTTTTGAAAGTAATTTTCAATGAAATGCAAAATAAGTCAAGGGCTTAGTTGTAAGGAGCTGTTGCTGTTTCCTTAAGGAGTGTTTTGTTGACTTTTCTGCTCCCCATGAGCTTTCTTGGACTAGAAATTTATTCTCCTACTCAAACTGCATGACATTTCTAAGAAACAACATATGGCATCCATTATTTTATCAAAGCTCTGTGTTTGTGGCAGTGGCAAGGCCACTGGGCTGAGGGCCCAAGTTTTGCTTGCTTTAAAATATTGTTACTATCAGCTGTGTGCTGTTAAGAGTGTTGGTGCAATAGGATTTTCAGGTAATATCTTTTCAGACCTGGTAAGGCCTGTAAGAGGATGATGCAAAGTGGTTTGGGTACTGTAAAAAACTTTATAGTGCAGAACGACATGACATTCCCTTCTCTTTGTATTTTGCAATCTCCCATGACAGCCAGTACACTGGGAATTGAAGAATGAACAAATCCCACTTCTGCATTCTCCCCTTCCCTCACACTTGGATATCCAATAGAGCTTTTTGGACATCTGGCAATAGTTCTGACAAATTACAACAACACATGTTGAGATCCATGGCACAACACATCATAACTGAAGCATTTTGAATAAACTTACAGTCACTTAACACAGCACATGGGTTGCAAAGTAAACTTTTCTATGTACATCTAGGAAATCTAAAACAAAACATGGACAGATGGTGCTGTGCAATATACAAAAGTATAGTAAGGACTCATGCATTCTGCATGGATCCAGATATTTCTCCTTCCTGATATCTCTCATGCCTTTCTATTTTTTTTTTTTTTTTCCAGGACTTCTCTAAGTCATGGAAACCAGACTCCACAATGGAACAGGTGCAGAGTAATATATGGGAAACAATACAGTGATCTCCTACAGCATAATCTTTCTTGAGAGTGATGTGATTTTTAAAGGGAAATTGTACCTTGTAGGTGAGAATTTTCCTCCCAGGCTGTTGCCAGGCAGGCAATAATATGTTTGGCTCACCATAGGCAGAAGAAGAATGTTACAAACTGACCCCAATTTCAAAAACCTTTTTAGAATTCAAATACTGTATTTCTATAACAGTATTCTTATAAAATATTCTATGGGATCCAATAATTGAACCCAATGGAAAAGTAGTTCCCAGGGCTTAGCTCTCGCTAGCAGATACTTTTTGTTTCAGCCAAATATGTTGGCGAACCACGCAAACCTCTGTAACATTATCTAAGTATTTTTAGATTAATGGAACAAAGGCAAACTTATTAATAACATATCATCTTGCACATCAACAGCATTTTCCCATGAAGGAGGCTGAGGCAGCTGGAAAAGTATAGCAGAAAGCTGTGGTTTGTCCCAGCATGTTCAAGGTAGGATGCCTTGGGGGAGGCAGGGGAGGCGAACGTCTGCAGTCCATGGTGAGATGTTGTATGTTTTCCCAGAGGCAGCAGCAGCACCTGCTGAAGAGCCAGCATCCTTCTTTCCTAGTGCTAAAACTGAGGCCTGAGAGCTAGCATGATGCCATAGTTTAACCCCAGCCAAGCAGGATCTGAACCTACCTGAGATGTCAGGAGACGGAGGGCTCAGCCAGATCTATCCTCTATCTGCTGCTTGTTTTGAACTTCAGGATAAAGAAAATTCCTTGTCTTTTGTCAAGTGGATCTGAGCTGACATCCGTTGGAGGGCCACCGGACTTCTGAACATAAATAGAATAATTTTGCTCCTTGCCACTCAGATTACACAGATGAAGGTCAGCAGATGTACCTCACTCCAACCACACCCTTGTGGGGAATAAGAAAAAGAGTGTCCTGTTTCCCCATTCATGTCATAATTGCTTACACTCACTGACTGGTGCTCTAAACTTTCCTCACCAATGAGGATCAGTCCTATTCCAAAGAAAACTGTGAAAAAAGGCAGGCACCAAATGAACTCCTTCTGCAGTAGCAGATAAAAGGTACTAGACAATCTACGTGTGACAACAGATAAGAACTGCATGTGCTACTGGAAAATGTATGAAAATATATGGAATGTGTGTACTCACCTGAGTAAGACAAGGGTAGTCTGCATTTCTGACTTCAGCATTAGACAGCCATGAGAACAGACCTTCCACCTTTCCACTCCCATGAGGCTTAAACAGATTGTCATGCTCTTTTTGCAAAAAAGTATATTTGGTTAAAGAGGTATCCTGCCATGCATTGAATACCCCTTTAAGAAACCATCTATTTCCTTTTATGTACCAGGAACTAAAGAGAACTTTTGGACACCCGAGGAGTTTAAGTTATGTGGAACCAAAAGATTGATTAATCAGAAATATTTGTTGTTGGTACAGCCTTACCGTGACAGGCTAAAATTATCAAGTAACCCCTGATGATTTATTCTATATTTCATTGACTATTTTTTCCCTCTAGCAGAGAAAGCCTTTTCCTTTTCCAAATGGTCTATTTAGGAATATTCCACATCCCAAAATAAGTATGTTCCCCACCACAATTTCTTTTATCAGCATGGGTGGATAGGTTTTCAAATTTATGCCAGTCACAAGGGGTATTTACAGATTACAGCCAACACTGCTGCTGAACTAGAGACAATGCTGTCCAACCAAAATTTTTCTTTTAAGACCCGTTCATGCCCTCCAGCAACCTAAACCAGGGTAATCCATTTCATGTTCCTAGGTTACATCCAGAGTCATATAAAAATTAAAAATATAGTGCTCTCTCCTTTATTTTTTTTAATAGATCAAAACACAATACAGGAGAATATTTATACCTATGTGTCTATAATTTGAATAAAGTAAAAGACTACTGCTCGAGCCTGCTAAGGTAACCTTGGTACATGCACATCTGAGCAGATTCCTATGGTGTATCAGCTGCTGACTCCTTACTTAGCAGACATGAAACATACGCTTTGGAGGACTTTATGCTGATCCTAAAGACACATGAGTTTAACAGATGAAAACACAGGGGTGTCATATTCTGTGGAAATCAAATTTTAATTAATTCAGTGTATCTCAGGCTCATGTCCTCATATTATTACCTTGTTGTGATGTTTCAGATTAATATCTGTGATGGCATCATATTTTTATTACAGCTCTGTGAGTACATGGGGACTCCTGACAAGATCTTCTATTTTAGTACCTCCTCAGAGTTTCTCAGTGTCAGCAGGAATAGGACACACATCTTTCTCAGAGGCAAAAGCTCCTTCTACAGCTCTCAAGAGGAAATTGCCAGCAATGCCCACCTCCTTATCTGCAAATTGAGGTGCCTATGTGTTCGTTGGTTAACTCACAACATGTAACACATACCTGAAGCTCCCTGGCAAGAGTTTTCAAGGATACTGCTGGATATGTTCCCCTTATTTCCACAGTCCATTGCAATAAGTTTTATTTCAGTGTTGCAAAAGTACATTGCTCTAGTCCAAAACAAATATAGGTTGTTCCAATTTTATATATAAAAATTACCTCTTTTTATATGCAAGATATACAAGAATGTTTATTTTATTTACATACAAATCTATGATGTCTTATTCAACTAAAGGCTGAAGCTCTTGCACTTAAAACAGGTTAAAGACACATAACAAAAGAAAATGTCTTTAGAAAGTTGTTTCCTCATTTGTATTTCTTAGAAATTTTGGATTCTAGTTAGAATAGTATAAGGACTGTTTTTATTAAATTTTGGTGTTGTAAATATCAGAAATCTCTAGGGAAACCCCTGGGGGCATTGCAAGAAATCAGGAAAAACATACATGAAGTGTGTCAATTAGGTGTCCAAACTTTGCCTGTTTTGAGCTCTGAAATTTTTGAGGTGTGAGTAACCCCTGATATCTGTCCTCATGTTATTCCATTGCATTTACCCAGCTATGATTTGCATATTTCTGCATCATCATCATCATCAACAAAAAGTACTTTTGACAGTATTTTGGAAGTCCCAGCAGCCATAGTCATGCTGTTCAGTGAGAGACTCCATTGCACTATTGGAAAGTACAATAACCATCTGCCTCCAAAGAAAACAGTGACCTGCAGAGTGCTAGCAACCTCATACTGTTTCTTCTTGGAGCTTGAGCTTGGAACTCCACCCTTATGGGAATGTACCAGGTCTGAGCTGCAGAAGGAGGGGAGTGAGTTTGCTGTGCACAAAATGAAGCTCTCATCAACAAGAGGCCAAAGTGAGGCAAAGAATCCTACCCAGGAAAGCCAACAAAATATATAAGCTTCCTCCTTTCCAAAGGCCAAAATATGGCAGATTTTTCTCATGGGTACTGCACGTCAACCATTAACAAGGCAAGCCTCTGGGATAAGGGCCTCATGGAAGAAGAAAGATTTCAATTGTTCTGGTAAAAATACATTACGTGGCCTGATTAAATAAAAAGCTATGCTTTTTATTAAGGCCTAGCTTTTAGGCCAATAAAAGGCCTAGCTTTTAGGCCAATAAAAATGGCAGCTTGAGAAGTTAGTGATTAAGTTGCAGCTTAGGAATTTATTCCAAATTATCAATTATTTAATACTCACAGCTTGGAGAAATATGAAACATTTCAATCATGCTTCTAGCTAGAAATAAGCAGCCCATTAACGCAAATATTTTCAAAAGGGTGGAGTTCAAAAGAATCTCTTAAGCGAAAGTGTTATAATTACTACCAAAATAGCAACTACACATCAACAGTAAAGGGGAAAAGGTTTCCTTAATATGCAAGAACTAATTTGAGCATGTGCAAAGCAGAGAGGGACAGATGGCTTCTATCACCACAAATAGAATAAACTGGCAAAAATTATCACCTACAGAGACTGATGGATTCAAAATGAACTGATAGCTTTCACATATAGTAACTCTAAGAGTGAACAGACAGTCATTTCACGTATAAATAAGTCTCCCAGACAACAAGGCTAGTAGATTTGTTAGCAGAGCACTGAGCAAGATTCCAGGGATGCCACACAGTGTTACAGCCATCTTCTGTGTGATCTCATATGTGATGCAATAAAGTGATACATGATCAGAGCCAACAAGGAGTAAAAACTCTTTATTTTAAGATCTGTAACTCCTGAACTATGTCATGAGGCCAGAAAGATGATTTGGAGTTGGGGGGTTTTTGCCAATCATAGGCGTTGGAATATTATATACCCTTAAATGTTGAAAAATATTTCACTGTGGCTGCATATTATTTAGGTGGATGTATCATTAGATATTTTACCTACACAATAAATGGACACAAAAGCAGAAAAATAGTGCTAGTATTTTTTTCTGACGAGGATAGTTTTCATATCACTTAATAGAGATGCATTAATAGATAGCAGAAAATCATTTATTCCTCTAAATATTCAGGGAAAAAGGAGCACAGTATTTTTGCTAAGCACCTAATACTAATGTTATTCACATAGAAAATGAAAAATTGACAACCTTTACCTACAACAACCACCCATTTCTGACAATAAGTAAGAAATAACCTAAAAAAAAGAGACACATTTCAGCATCAATATTCAGCAGCACAGTATAAACATTTTCAAAACAGAACATTCTTAGGGGTTGATTTGAGTCAGTTTTTCTCCAAGCCACCTGGAAGATATCACTATTGAACATCCAAACTTGTAATCATATTTTTAAAACCCTGAAGTCAATATGTTATTTACTGTATTGAAAACATGCATACTGAGCAATAAATCCCACACAACTTGTCACTTTAGCTTTTTGTGGAGTAACATAGCTAGTATATGCTAAACTGGACGGCATCTATTTCCAGTTTAAACAAGGTAAGAAGGCAGAAGATAAAATGCTGTCAGCTCCTGGTGCATTCCTCACCCTTCCTCTGCACAAATGTGTGCAAGAAAAAATACCTGTGAGCTTGTCTATGTGAGCTTGTCTAGTTTAGCCTATACCTGTGGGAACACATTAAATGGAACAGGGAGTGATGGACCTCTTTGGTGACATATTGTTATGTAAAGTTTTTTGGGGGTGAGTTTTAATTTTTGTTTTAACAAAAAAACTCAGTCCTCTGAAGTAACATCAGAACTTTCCCCATCCAGTTGCAGCATTATAGTAAATTCCTTGATCATAAAAAACCTTATAGTAAATGACTTCCGTATATTATAAAAACGTAATAGCTCTACCAAGGGAATAACTGCTGATGTCAAGAGAATTCTGCTTAAGACAGAGCATGAATTTTGCTATTTTATTAAAAACTTTCTACCAGGTAAAACCTTTGAAGTAAATCTTTCTTTTCCTTACGTAAAATAGATAAGAAATGACTGTTCATGTGAACCTGGGGGTATATCAACACATACAGTCTCTGCTGTAGCTCACTGTTAAGCACACAGAAATATGAGATGGAAGCAAGAGAATGGAGGAACAGTCACATCAGCTAAAGATACATTTTGTTTTGAAGCTTGAATTTTTGTGTGCAGTGGGAACACTGAAAGATACTGGTATTGAAAGAAAACCTCTGCCCACAAGTATGCAGATTTGAATGAAGAGTATTGCTGGAGAGAGGAGGCTGGGTTTCGGAAAAGCCTCCACTTGGAATTAAAACTTACACCTCTTTGAATCAATCCCCTGTTATCTGCCCTCTGTATGCTTTAGCAGTGCTACCTGTCTAAACTGTCAAGACAATACTCAGAGCTCCACTTTGTATTCTGGGTCATGTCAAAGAAAATGGTTGGATGGCAGTATCCCAAGGGTAGTGGTCAGTGTCTCAGAGTTGTGATGAACATCACTGACAAGTGGTGTCCCGCAGGGGGCCTGTACTGGGACAGTGTTATATAATATCTTCATAAATGATGCGGATGAAGGGATCAAGTGCACTCTCCTCTCATTTACTGATGACACCAAGCTGTGTGCTGCAGTTGACACACCTGTGTGAGAGACCAGAGTCACGGATGTCTCAAGACCTTCTGAGCACACATGAGGGGACGAAGGAGCAGGCTGGACCTTCCTCAGTGAGGCGGTGCCCTTCTCTACACACCCTGCCTCTGGAACCTGGCCTAGTACTGGCTGCCAATCACTGCCACATTGGAGTGAATACTCCACACCTGTCTTTGGAACCCCTAATTCAGTTCCTAATTGGCTGAGTTACTGGAAATCCCACCTGGCCCAGGAAGGCCAAGGAGTATTTAAGGCTAAACACAAAGTAACCATGTGTGTTGACCTTTCCTCTTCTATGGGTTTCTATCACCTGAGCACCCTAGAACCTCAGTGTTGGTATCTATATGCGTCCTTTTCTATATTTATCTTTCTTTTCCTTCTAATTATCTTTCCTTAAAATTGGATGGGCTATGTTCAGTGGGGGAAGATAATGCTTTGAAAAGTGTTTTACATTGATTGAATGTTACACTAAACCTTTTGCCAAAGTTCTCTGGTTTTCTAAAGTTGCCAGTAAAGTCTTTTCTTGTTATTTTCACCTCTTGAGAATTTCCTGTTGGTGTTTCTCCTGTGTGTCTAAGACAGAACAACCATAAGCTTTTTTAGAAGCCTTGATGTGCTTCAGGTTTCTTACAGACTTGAAGAATGGGATGCCATCCAGAGGGACCTGGACAAACTAGAGATATTGGCCCATGGAAATCTTGTGAGGTTTAACAAGGCTAAGTGCAAGGTATTGCACCTGTTTTGGGGCAACCTCTGTATCAGTCCAGGCTGGGGAATGAACAGGAAAGACCTTTGAGCTGCTGTTGGATGAGGGGCTGGATGTGAGCTGTCAGTGTGCACTCACAGCCCAGAAAGCCAGAAGTGTCCTGGGCTACCCCTCTGCTCTGGTGAGACCCCACCTGGAGCACTGCATCTAACTCTAGCATCCCAGCACAGGAATGACATGAACCTGTTGAAACAAACCCAGAGGAAGGACACCGAGATGATTAGAGGGATAGAACAGGTCTCCTCCCAGGAAAGGCTGAGAGAATTGTCAGTTCCACCTGTAAAACAGATGGTCTAGGGGTGACCTGTTATAGCCTTGTACCAGAAGGGACCTCATGAGATAGATGAAGAAGGACTTTTTACAAAAGCATAAAGTGACAGGACAAAGGAGGAAAGGTTTAAACCTAAGAGAGTAGATTTAGGTGAAATATTAGGAAGTAATTCTTTGCTGTGAGAGTTGTGAAGTACTGAAACAGGTTGCCTAGAGAAGCTGTGGATGACCCATTCTTAGAAGCATTGAAGGCCAGGTTGGATGAGGCTTTGAGCAACCTGGTCTAGTGGAAAGTGTGCCTGCAGGGAGGATGACTGTAACTGGGTTTTTTTTAAGGTCCCTTCCAACACAAACTATTCTGTGGGCAGCACAGCAAGAGGACATTGCATCAGACCACTACTGCTGCTTCAGATGACCAAGTCCATTTCATAGACTGTCTTATAACCAAGTCATCAATCCCACACATCCTCAGTACATGAGGTAGAGTTTCTTGGACAAACCCCCCTGCTTGGTCCAAGAAAAGGAATTCCATGAAAAGCAATGTTTTCTCGGAAAATAGTTTTGACTATGTAGCATTGAAAGTCGCATCAAGCAAGTATGATATTAAGGAAGAAATGGAACAAGAAGATTCAATTGTGCTGTGTATTCTTTTACAAAGAAGTGAAATCAATTAATTCACACAAATACAGCTTCACTCCCAGAGCTTCATGGAGTCCATAAGTATGAATGCTGGTATAAATGTGTTAATTGTCTCAGCACTCTACAGGATTTCTAGTAAGTTTTTTGTACCCTGCTGAATATCAAGGTCAATGAATAAAACTTTGTGTGACGATGACGTAGGTATGCACCAGACAATTGTTCTGCCTCATCAGAGTCAGATTTCTTATTAATCAAGACTTGAACTTTTAGCAGGAAAGAAAGTGGAAAGATAAGCTCCTTTTTTTTGTACTCCTGTTATCTGCCATGCTATACTGGAGCTTTTGCAACCTCAGGAAATACAGATTTTGTCCTTTAGAAAACAACCTTTCTAAACCCTTTTGTGTTTGAGATTTCATCATTCTTTCTATCAGGAGGCTAAAAACAATTTTGAGCTATAAAAAACAATTATGAAAGTCATAGTTTACACTTCATGAAGGAGATCTATCTAAAAGCTGCTGAGGACACTTAACGAAGGTAAATGCTAAAAAAGTCTGCTGAATTTTTCTTATTCTGGTTCTGTCATCCACATAAAGATTAAGTTGCAGGCCTACTAAAATGCTCACATATGTCCTGAGTGTTTAATTGCAACTTAGTTAATGCTCAAGTGCCAGTTATCAACAGACACATCCATTTGTTGTTTTCCAAATTGTTAGTCAAGAGTGTAAATAGTGCTAGAGATCATGAAAGACATACCATGACATAGTAAAATGTCATATTTCAGCTTACTTTCCCAGTACATGTTTGTTTTGTCTTTTTTTTTTTTAATGAGGCAGAAAACTTGTATTTTTAATTTAATCAAGAAGGTGATGATGTCTACTACTAATATAACTGAAAGATATTTCAGCTACTCTTCTTCTAGATGGTTTCAGCACATGGACATAAAAGCAAATCTTGCTGCTGTCCCTTGGTTTTATGTTGTCCATTTGTCCTCAGAATTCAGGTCATCTGCTTAACATAACATTTTCAGGCACTTGAGCTCCACAATAGACATAGGTCCCTTCCAACTGAAAAAATCTGTATCTATGTGGTTTCATGCATTTAAACCCAGTGTCCGGATTAATGTTCCCTGAGACTCACTGACTCCTCAGTTTGTTGGAAAACTTTTAACTAGCAAATTCATCTTTTGTTATTCCAGAGACTCTGAGTTACCTGTTTTTATAAGTCCCATTAGAGACTCCTTGTGTGTGGTGAAGAAGAGTAAATAGAGGACAGTGCATGATTAGAGCTTTGCTCTGTTTACAGCTAGGGAAACAGCTGAGAACACTTTGCACTGTTTTCCAGTGATGTTCAGGGGCTGGCTTGTTTGGGGACAGCTGAAACTCCTTTCTGCACTTCTCAACTACCTCTGTCATCTCATTGTTTGAAGATTGCAGCAGTCTTAGTTTTCCAGTGATGACTATATAACCTCTAACAGACTGTATCTACTAATTAATTAAATTGCTATGTAGTCTAACAGACTCTATCTACTAATTAAATTGGAGGTTAGAGACAAAGCTAACAGTGCAAATTAAGCACAGGAGAACTGCTAATGGCCTGCTAACAGAGCAACTCTCTATTTTAATGTCATAGATTCTCTAACCAGAGAAAACAGTAGTTTGGGGTTTTGTGAGTTTCAGAAATGAGGACACAAATGGAAGAGATATTTTCTTAGCTTTGTATTGACTATCTTTTGAAAACCTTGAGTCCTAAACAGTCATAATGACTGAAAACTATTAAAAATCAATTATATGAGTTTTCTAGGAGATGGGACTTCTAGTTACTCTTCAAAGGTCTGAGAAGTCTTTATATCAGCATAGGTATCATGCACCCATGTGCACTGCTTGCTCTGAGACAAAACACCCTGTGTTGTGTCCAGGACTCACCCAGCAGAGGTCTCAAATGCAAGAAATTCAACTGAAATATATCCTTCAGGATTGTTCAAATAAGATTTTTCTTTCCCAGCCCTCTCTGGAACCTCTCCACATAGGCATTTGCATTTTCTGTCTGGGGAAAAAAAAAAAAAATCAATATAAAGCAATTGACTGGGGAGAAAATTATATTTAAATTAGAAAATCTAGTCTTAAAGGAATATTTTTTTGTTTTGATAGCTGAATGGTCACAGGCCTGCAGTCTTTTCTCTGAAGACTCAATCACCCCTAAATCCAAGCACACCTCTGAATTTATTCTCTAACTGAAAAGCTATTTGACTTCTAGAATTGGAGAAACAATAACACTTTCCAGGAATTTTTTGAAGCTACTTCCAGAAGAATCCACTATTTTTGAAAAAGTATATTTATTTGCTCTCTAAGTTCTTCTGTGATTTTTTTTTTATAATTGCCCTACATTTTAAAAGCCGTAATATTAAAAATATTTTTTCCAGATCACTGGGTTTGAAATGTAATATTATGATATTTCACCTACTTGTGTATAATACATGCCGGAAGTAGCAGAATGTTTTAAAGTGTCACTCAAATTAGCATACATTGAAAAATATAAACAGAATTTTTAAAATTCTAGAGAAATAAAACTTTAGAATAAGATGTTTTCCAGTAAGGCTCAAAAGTTTAGGATTGGGGTTTTCTTGGTTTTGTGTTATTGGGGGGGTTTTTAATGAAATTGAGGTCTTATTTCTTTTCTCTCTAAATATTCTAAGAAAAATAGGTTTTTATTGGGGTTTTTTGGGGTTTTGGGTTTTTTTTTTGGTTTTAACTTTCACAAATCCACCCTAGTAAGGATGGAGTGAAATAAATGCTACAATGTAAAGAGAAACTTTTCCTACGTGCTATTACAGTGAAAGATTATGACTGTCTCCTAGTCAATTTTCATTGTTGTAATGACAGATTTTCTTAACCTTTACCTTACCATGTGTTCGAAAACCAAAGCCCACAACAATGGAAGAATCAAATACTTTCCATTCAAAGAGAAGGATAACTAGAGAAAATGGCAACTGTTGTCCTTGGCATGAGGCCTCACTAGTTTCTGGAGAAACTTGTGAAAGTACTTACCCTGGAGAGCAAAGGGATTTGCTCTTTGGGGCAGTATGTGCCTCCATTGCTGTAAGAGACAAAAGGAATTACCAGGCAGGAATACACCAAGCTGCTGATACTAAACAGGTCCAGGAGAATCCAGAATCTGAGATCGTAAAAGATCCAATACTTTGCTAGAGAAAAGTTGGGCATTTGGATGAAGAGATTGCTTTGCTGTTGACATTTTTCTGCCATGATGAATGAAATAGGCATTTGTGCATGTTTCTTGTTAATAACCTGGATTTCACCCAAGACATACCTGACATAACTCATCAATATCATCTGTTAAGGAATACAGCCCATGGTGCCCAGGATATTGATTGACTGTGCTGAGGAAGGAACAATAACTGTATTTGTCTCTAGCCTTTTCCACCTCATAGAAGAGGTAGAGGGAGGAAATATGAAAGCAGAATTTCCTCCTTTAAAAAAAAAAAAAAAAAAAAAAAAAAAAAAAAGGGAACTTTCTCTCCAAAAAGATTTTAAGCACTTACAATAAATATGTAAAACTGTCACTGAAACAAAATGGTTTGTTTTTGTGAAATCATAATTCTTCAGTGGTATACTGTATCAGTGAAGATTAAGATTCAGATGAAGAATTTTCCAGGGCCCTATTGGTCACTTTTCCATTTGGAAACTACTTTTGTCCTCATCACTGTAGTGATGATGAAAACTTGTAGATTTCTTTCAAGTTCTTTCAACCTTTCAAGTCTTTACTGTAATTGTGCCAATATTGAGAGGTGTTTTTTGCAGATATTTGTTATTTTCTTGCAATAAAACATGACCACTTCCAACCACAACTCTCTCAAAGTCAAATCTGCCTTGTCAAAATTTTTTCAATTTTTCCACTCACTTTTCAGTCACTGGGATTTCTCTGTCAGTTACATTCTTGTGACTGTGTCTTAGGAGATGTCTAGAAGGTGACAGCATTTATCAATATCACCAGATAAGAGCTAGCAGCGCCCAACAGACTTTTGTCATCTACAGTTAATAGCAACACACTCTCACAATTTGTGTTCAGCAAGTCCCTCTGAAACATATTTCAGGCTAAGTATTCTCCTGGTGTTTTTCCAAAGATGATAATAGCAAGAGGATCATATGGGTCCTGTTTCAGCAGTGTGTTTAAGAGAGGCACCCAAGTCTAAGATTAAAGGTTACCTCGTGCTTCGGTACCTCACTGACCTTCCTCGGGTCATAGCGAAGGAACTTATTACAAAGTTACAATAGACTTAACTCTGAATTTCCTGCTTTTTATACTACAAAAGATCACCCTTAACCTTCCTGTAACAGGGATTTTTCATTTAATTCCCCAGAGGGTTAAAAGACAGATGAGCTGGTGGTAAGAAGCAGCATATAAATGCTTTTCACATTGAGAGTGTCTACCCTGGAATGTGGTTTGCAAAAAAAATGTTGCCATATGTTGAAGAACATCTTCATATCTGCTTTTATTTCTTTAATACTTTCCAGACAACAAAATGGGACGTGGCTCCTATCTAGAGTGGCAGTTTAAGTAGTCATACAACCACTGGTATTTGACTGTCATGCTTGCATCCAACCACTGCTGTAACTTGGGCTCCAACAAAGAGAAAACTTGAGACCTTTTACCCTTCCCCATTGCTTTTATTACTATGGTGCACTGCATGGAAGCATCTAACCTAGGTGAACTTCCAATTAATTTCCATTCTGTATGGAGCAGTGCTAATCTCCCTTGGGAAAAGCACTGAAGTAGATTCTTGATCAGATGAAGTATAATATTAAAAAAATACTTGACATCATCAAAAATGTTTTTGGGTTGTTGTGATTTGTGGTTGGTTTTTTTGGGTTTTTTTTCCCCTAAAAATAAGGTTTGAGAGTTACCTGTGGTAAAAAATTATATATTTTGATTAGAAAAAAAAAAAAAAGGAAAACAACTACTTGATTAATTTGGATTCAGTTATTATTAGTAGATAAGAAAAACATATAAAGATGTTAGGCATGATCAGTGATTAGGTATTTTCAGTGATCTTCTAATTTAGTTAAACTGAGATAACATTTGCCAATTTTCAAAAGTGATGTGCTAAAATAGAGAAGTGTGAACGACTTGCTTGAAGTCCAGAATTGTGACAGGTAACAGTGTCCAAGGTGTGTTTAAATCCGTCTTTGCAGGGGATACGGTTTAGGGCTTGCAAGATCATTGCTGGGTTATACCTCCTGCATACTATGGGTGTCTTTCACCATGCATTTGAGTGCCCAGGAAACCACATTGTCTTAAAGTATTTGGCACCAATTACATTTAAACTACTCCTGTTGCTGAGAGAGTTCTGCTGTCACCCACTTAGAAGCAACTTTGATGCAACTTGAATGGTGGCTCAGCTAGTGAGTACTGAACTCCTGATAGTTTTCATATGTACCACTACAGGGATGTGCTGAGATGACTGTTTCATCAAAATGACTTTTTTTATAATTTATTTGTGAAAGTCATTAAGCAAATAAATAAAGAGGTCACAATTTACAGCTTGTTTTCTGAGATCAGCCATCTTTAACCTAGTAAAAAATGAGTCACTTTTTATAAATTCAGCTGATACCTGTGTTCAATATTTAACAAAATGTAACAACATTTCAATCTTTGTGTGAAAAATTATGTTTTAGTGTAAAATGTCATAATGCTTTTATCAGTCTTTATTATCTCTATTAGAGAGAATTTTTAAATTTGTTCGCAATTACAAGTGATTGTCTACATAGATTTCATACAGTTTTTAATGAAATTTGTATAATTGATTACTAACCTGACGGTTAGAAGGTAACTATAACCCTTAGAAATTATTCTTGTTGGATGCCAAATGTGAACAGCATGGACTGTGTGTTGCACTGCTTTACTGAATCTTGTGGGATAGGTGGATCACTTTCTGCCAGTTCTGTCAACAGTTTCCACGGTGATATTACGAAAACCAACATCTCTCAGGCCAAAAGCAAACTTCACACATTCTGAAATAAATAATTTTTGGCAGCTTGTATCAAATCACGATGGAAAAACTTCTAGGAGCTCATCCCTTCCTGCGTTTTTCTGGAGTCCTGTTGTCTGACTAAATGTCCCACATAACTGGTCCAGAGAACTCCTCACTTTTTAAATCCAATGGGCAAGATGGATGTTTGGAGTCAGGTTATACTTTTGGAGAATCAAACTGAAATGCTCCTTTGACCTTCTGAAAGGCTGAAATTTGATTAAATCCATCTACTCAGGTTAACTAATATATTTGATCCTCCCCTCATGCAATAATCCATGTCATGGTAACACCTAGGTGCTGTTGCCACAGAGAACCATTACAGTGTAGTACGAGACAAAATCTAGGGTGAATCTTTTCCTGTGTCAAAGCATGGAAAGGTTATTGCTATCTAAGACACAATTTTATTCACTCTTGTTGAAAAATGATGCAAAGATATGAGTTTTAAAGTGTTTGGGGCTTTGTGAAGACAGAATGGGTTTGTGTTGCCTCTTTTGAAACAAGTCAGGTTTGTTGGTAGATTAACTGCTATTCCATAGTGGTTTGTGATTTATGTTGCAGGGGCCTACATTTCTGGATAGGAGCCATTTTTATTATTGCAGGAATTTACAGAGATAATCTCAGGACTACAGATCCCTTTAGACAGGCATTTCAGACATGATTAAATGCCCTTGCTGGAAACAAAAATCTCTACTTAGTGCAGTGGGTTTCACATGGGCCCTAAAGCCATCCTTCTGCTCCCATTCCACCGGCAGAGAGATATCCCATCACCTTCAAAGAGCTCCACTAGTCTTGTTTTGCCCCAAAGCAGTACAAGATCCAGTTTTACTTCATGGGTCTTTAACTATTTGGTTTCCTAAGGAACATGCAGGCACAGAAAGTCGGGAAACTGGAAAATTTTTATTCTTCAATGCTAATGTCTCTCTTCTAGCTCTAGTCAAATTGAGCAGTAACTGGGCTGCTATCATTGTTCTCTGCTGCAGTGGAATGGGAAAGAAAGTCAAGAGATAAACATTGTCTTCCTTCATTAAAAAAAACGTAAGAGGGAAGACTGACATTGCTGACAAAAATCTCTGGTGGTTGGGCATTTTTAGTATAACAGCTGACAAACTACAGCACAACTCCTCAAGGGCTGACTAAAGTGTCTGAGAAAAACTTGGCTTTCAGGCTTTTTATCAGAATTTGCAGCTTGTGCTGCCCATTTCACAACTGCTCCCACTTGAAGAATGTTCTAGACCTGCAAACTGGAATTTCAGGTCCTTCATGTTTAGGATCTGGAGATATTAGACCCCTTAAATACAGGGCTGAATCTGTTCTGGCGTTTTTGTCCTAAAGGCAAAGTTGTTTAAGGGACAGAACCAGGTAGGATCTTACTGAACCACCTTGGTAAAAGGCTGTGAGCAGTCAGAGGCAGCAAGCGCTGACTTGCAATGATGAGTTACATGGTGAACTTATGGCTCCATACCAACATATTTCCCTGCACACTTCCCTGAGGGAAGGGAAAATTTTCCAACAGTAAGCTAATCACTGCCACCACTTCTGGCTTATTTCAAAAGCCAGCCAGGCTGCATGAGTTTAACTGATAGCAAAATAGAACTGCTCTGCTTACAGCAGTTTTCATTTACCATGTGTAACCACATAATAATTGAAAGAAATGTGAGGAAAAAAAACCACAGCAAATAAAAAGTTGATATTAAGCTTGGAGTGGAGTTGCCAATGAGTATAGGGAAAGTGTTCTGGTGCATGCAGCAGTCTCAGATCCTCTCTCAGCTAGTAGATTAGGTAGCTCTGTGAGACCTGAGGAGTACTAGAGCGATGCTTCATGTCAGGACCAGACAGGAAACCAGAAGTGGAAGAGAAAGAGCTCCACTCAGCACATGGCTGAGAGCAGGAGGTTTGCACAATGCAGCAGTGTGTGAGCAACCATGGGCATAATGGCAGGGTGCACCCCCATGCAAAGATCCTTGGGCTTGGGCCTGTCAGTGTGCAGAGGAGAACCATCCCATGGTGTTACCTTCTGGAGCTGAGGCAGGTGCTCCAAGGTCTTGCCAGGTTCCTGCAGGCTGACTCTGACTGCAGCAAACCTCTGCTCCCAGCTGTAGCAGCTGCTGGAGGCTGCTACCAAACAAACACAGGAAAAAAAATCTGAAATCTGTCAGTCATAACACAGCCATTTCTTCAAAGAAGTGATGGTGTGAATGTTTTCCAAGCAAAACAAAAGCCTGTTGCCTACTCTGTCCCACTTGGAACTCTGCAGTCAGGTTGAAAGAGAAGGGATTTGAAGAGGGATTTTAAGAGAAATGAATAAGTAAAAAGAATCTTGGAGACCAGACAGCAACATCTGGAGAGCAGGGCTGTATTTTGGCTTTGGGAGTTTAACCTTTCTTGATCTACTTTGTCTTCTCTTTTCAGTCAACAGCTGAGCAGGACTAAACTAATTAGAAAAAAATGTTGAAAAGCTTCTTCTAGTGAATGGCAACATGCCTACTGATATAAAGTAGTTCAACTTTCATAGAAGCTCCTATTATTTGGAGCTGCTGCGCCTATAAACATCTATCTCTTCAGTAATCCATACACGTCTATATCTCAGTAAAACTATATCATTGAAACAACTCTCACTTTTGTTTTTTTTCAGCTGTGCTGGCCAGGGAATAATCTGGGACTAGAATAGCTTCTCTGAGGCAGCATAAGAAAGGGTGATGCAGGAGCAAGCTCTTTGTGTTTACACATGAGCTTAAGGCATTGGCACTTCCAGGGCTACAATGGTGTGAAGGTTTGAAGTCCAAATGTTCCTGCATAAAGTACTGAAAAATAAAAAACATTCACAGATTATAGATAATAAGATAACATAAAAGACCCACTAAATAAGATAAAATGGGGGAAAAACTTGGAGTAAAAAAATGAAAACCTAACATTTGCACCCTAAAGTTTTATACGAAATAGGGGTCCATCATGGCAATTTTAAAGAGGAAGAGAAAAAGACAAAAAATTCACAGTATCAAATGGATGCTTGTGTGTGGTGTAACTCACCCAATGTAGTGGATTAATTACAGAGTTTAACCTTTCCCATTTTAGGTGGGCTTAAGTCACATTCTTTAAACTAATAGTGTATGATACAGCCCTCAGGCCATCAGGGACAATAGTAGATGTCCAGCTACGACATGAGTTTGCATGATGAAATAAAAATTATGGCAGCTTTTCAAAACTAAATATATGACAAATGTAATCATTTCTGACAGAAACAAGAGTAAAATAATGCTTCAATGATTCAGAAAAAAAAAAAAAAAAGTAAAAATCCTCACACAAATCACAAGTAATGTTTCAGGTACATAAATTTCTTAGTGACATAATACAAAACAAAGAATTGAGGTCAAATTCTCAAATTTAAAGGTACATTCAGTTTAAAAATAACAATGTCTTGCCATCTTCTGTTAGTTTCTCTGGCAGATATGCTGTAGGGCTGTTTCTAAGCTGCAGTCCATTTTTTTTGTTTTCCACCAAATATGCCTTTTCATCACCTTTCCTTACAAAAATATAATAGCTTGAGTCCTTCCTCAGACACCTTCAAGGCCTAAAGCTCTCTCATCATGGTCAACATCCAATTTCTATGTTGGTTCTTCCCACTGCTACTTCTCCAAAGCCCTTGGGTCTGCTAGGTAACATGAATAGAAGTGATGACCAGGTATATCATGAGTGAATCATGCAATTTGTTTGCTGATAAGGTCATTTCTTTGTTTCATTTCTCCATGTCTGAGTACAAATCAGAAAAGAGAACATGCCTTTCAAGCTATAATATCTGTATAGACAAGCATACAAAATATAGGGGGGAAAATGAAGGGGGAGTCAACAAACCCCATGAAGATACAAAGGAGATGAGTTACTCTACAAGACTCTCTAGTTTTTGTTTAATAAGAGTCAAAAGAGATAAATATGAAAATAAAATACCAGTTACCTTGGTTTTCAGTGAAAAAATCACAGAATGCATCAGGTTGGAAAGGAACTCGGAGGGTCCAACCCCCCTGCTCAAGCAGGGTGATCCTAGAGCACAAGGCACAGGAACTGTGCCAAGCAGTGCTTGAATTTCTCCTGTGAGTGAGACTCTACAGCCTCTCTGGGTAATCTGTTCCAGTGGACACTTGCCTGCACAGTAAAGATCTTCTTCATGTTCAGGTGAAATTTCCAGTGCATCAGTATTTGTCCATTGCCTTTTTTCCTATTGCTTGACACCACCAAGCAGAGTCTGGCTCCATTCTCTTGGCACCCTTCCTGCAGATATTGGTAGACACTGATGTGGTCTCCAATAAATTGAGGTTATGCCAGACCCACAGTTCCTATAACCTAAGCAGACAAGGGTCAGGCTGATTCACCAATGGGCATGACAGTTGTCTCACCTGATTATCTACAACACCACAGAGTTCAAAAACCACATCAGATGTGACCTTTACAAACAGAAAACTGCTTCTTTCCTCTTGCACCCACCCCCACCTTTGCCCTCCAAGCCTACATAAAACAGTGCTTGTTTCTCAAAGGCTTTTATTGCAAATATGTCCTGACACTGGGGCAAATCTTCAGCACACACTGAGCAGAGACATGGGGTAGGACTCCTATTAATAGTGATCAAAGTCATTCAATTCTCCTGCAAGCTGTGCTGAAAATGAGCCATATTCTGCCATGCCACTTCAATTAGGACACACTTCTGACCTGAGGAAACAGTTCAAATGCAAAACATTAGTGTCAGTGTAAAAACAAGGCACACAAAAGTAATTGCAAAAGATTTTCTTTTTTTTTTATTAAGATAGAGTGTCATCTTGAAAATCATAGATACTTCTTAAACCTTACTTCTATATAATTAATGCAAAGTTTAGCATTATACAATGAAAGAGCATTGTTTTTTTACTCTTTTAGGCTTTAATTTTCTATTTCTTAATGTCTATTTCTTATATTTTCCTTTTCTCATATTATTGCTTGCATTTTTTTGTGTGTGTGTGCTATTCCAGCTCAGTTTGGATTGCATTTCATGTCACTGTATCAGTACTTTCAAATAACCCTTGTAAAGACTGTCCACTGTCAGAAAGAAGCATCTGTTCATTCAGATGAAAAAACAGTTTTAATTTCTAAATATTTGCTTAAATTTTAATAATTTTCTCTGTCAACTGTTAAAATTGTTTTTCAGATATTTTGATAGCTAAGTACATGGTAGTCAGGCTTTCACCAAAATTTTCATGTTCTGATGTCTTGGGTTTTTTTCCCTTTCCACTGCAAAGAAAACCAAAGAGTGGAAATAGGTGATTTTTAAATTTTTCCCCGTTATAAAGAATATATTTATCATTGCATTGCCACCTTCCACATAAACCATGAGTAAAGCTTTGGATTTGGAACCATTGCTTTGGATGCATGTCATAGCCATGTTTCAAACACCTCCTTTGACAGCAATTGAATGAGAAGGCTGCATGGATTTGGTCAGTCATTTGACATTTTGTTCTCTCTTAAACAAAGTGATGAAAAAGACTTGTGCTCTTCACTTTTAGATGTAAATACTTGTACCTTGCCTGCAGGAAACCAACTGGCAAGACTTATTACTACTCTAACCTCATCTAGGCAGTAGAACCTTTGGCAGCTTTAACATTCTGGTCATTTTTACTGATGTGTGTAACACACAGGAGCTATCTCAATGTGCTTTCCATATGTGGCTGTGCTAAGCTCAGACCAAACTAAAACCCACATGAGAAGACCTGCAAGTTTCAGACAGACTCAGTAGGCAGGATCACATCTCTCTCTCATTCATATCAACCTTTTACAAGCTGACTGAGCAACTGAACTTCACCTTACCTAGGTATTTAAAGGAGGGAAGTTAGCACTGTTAGGAAATCCTGTCTGCTGGGAAAAGACAAGTATCAGAAGATGTTTCACCACCCTCTAATGCTTAGATAGGGAAAAATGACAGTTTAAAAAATAAAAGAAAAATCCAGGAAAACAAATATAAACATATAAACAAAACCTTTGTAAACCTAACTATCAAGTCACACTTCACAAGAAAAATAAACGAGATGAAGATCGCAGAAGAAATTATCCAATAAATAAAGACCACCCAGAAAAAGAGAATATCACATGCCAAATGGAGACATAATAGACCACTCTACACAGCAAATGAACACAAATTAAACTAAGCAAGATTGAATGTTAAATTACATGCAATCAATAGATCAGGAAAAAATAAAAAAGGCAAATCCTAAAAGTATGGTTGGCTTCTTTCCATCTCACTCTTTGTCTATCTGATAATAGTCAATACCATTAAGCATCTCACCATCACTGAATTAAGTTCATCTGATTAGTGGAATTTCAGTATCTGGGAGGATTTGCCTTATATTTCCAGGAGTGCTGTGCTTTAGTTTTAACAATCACTGGATATAAAATTCTCCTGTCTTTTTGTGACCAACAAATGACATTTAATATCATAGATCTCTGTTAAGGATAATTCAGTAATTGTTTTCCATTCCCTCTAACAGCCAGCAGCAAGAACACAAGAGAAAAGATAAACCTGAAAGGTTAAGGAAACACTTAAACAGTGTTTCTGTGAAAACAGAAAACACACAGGAAAATCAAATGGTGGAATCTAATTATAAATATTAAACTAGTATCACTTTAAGTTATGATTTTAAATTAGATTTGAGTTGCATAAACTTACATTCATTTCCAAGAGTATGCATTCAGAATAAATACCAAAGCCCTTCTTCTGGAAAAGTGCCCGAGTGAGCAGTTCAGCAACTTCAGTAGAGACACTCACTTTTATGAAAGGAGCACATAATTACAGAATGGGATTCTAGAAATATTTTCAACTTTCTTTACTCAGCTGGATTACATCCACTTTAACCTTGATCCAGAAAATACAAGAGACAAAAAACTGTGTCTTTCCATGAATGATCAAGCCTGGTACTTCTGAAAAAATTAATTAAAAAGAGCAATTAGATGATGTAAAATGGGGGTAGAAGCTCAAAGTGGCGGAATGAGAAATTTAGCAACTTGCTATGGGCTTCTATAATGTGCTTCTATTTCTTCCACCTTGCTATGGGGTTTTCAGTGATTTTTGTTCCTTGTCTCCCCAAATTTGATGATAATTCTTTCTGCGATTTCAAAGGAGAATTTTCTGGGGCAGGTATGTTTTACAGGTATGTCTGGATGCACTCATCTCTTTCATGACTTGTGGGCTCTAGCAGGACTAATGAGGTAAGAAATACCATCTGCTTCTCCACTTGCTGCTTTATTTACTCCTGAAATGACCCTACATCTCAAATATGCCAACATGTGCTTCTTTCCTCAAATGTTTTGATATTGTACAGACTCCCACCAGATGCAATTCATAGTAGCTTCTGTCTATTACAGGAAAAAGTAGAATAATACTTGTAATTAAATACTCATGTCCATACCCATCAATATTCTTCTTATCTTTCACTCTTGGCCTCAGTTCAACAAATTATGGTATAAGGGTCAAAACACTTTCAAATGAGCATTTTTCTACAATCAGAAAAAAGGAGTGCCACAAAAACCTCACAGTTTACATGTAAACAGACTGATATGGGGAAAATGTTTGATTAGAAAACATCCTGCCTTAGCTCAGGCTGGCACTAACCTCTGACTTGGCCTTGTATATTGTCTCTTATAGCAGTTTGTTTAAAGAAGGCTAATATAAATTGAGTTTCAGCTCGAGGAAATGCAAAAACTGCTGTGTGATGCATTTGCCATTTAATTCCTGTGAACAGACCCTGAAATTTATGTCATGCCTCACTGACTGCTTTCTTTGTTTTTTCAAGTCAATAGAGCATCACAGAGGAGCTAGGATCCATCTGTATAGATGCAAGTGCAGAAATGGTGCCATAGCAAAATATTATGACTACTCAAATTTTTTTAAACATTTGAATCCTTTCAGTAGGTGTAAATTTTAAACCAATGAAAGTATATGCTAAATTACATATTCATGATAAAGCCATATATTGTTACTTTAGTTTGATATTCCTGCATCAGTGAGGCTCCTCAAATAGGAATGATCAGATTGTGCATGTGTACTTTTCTACAAGCATTCAAAATTCTACTTAGCCACTAATCAAAAAACCCAAACTATTACACAAAAGGAAAATGTCACTTCTTTGTAAAGCACACTTGATGTAAGTCAAATCCAGGTCCTAATGCAAGATTCTGCAGTTATGCAAAGATGTGTGTAAAGACATAGAGAAGAATAAAACAGTGATGATTTATTCAGTACTTTATAGAGAGACCAGTCAGAGAAAATGATCAATGTAAAATTTAAAAGGAAAAAATATGTAGTCATTTTTGCATAGTTTAACCAGAAATTAGAGCTTTCTACTTTGAATATGGTATTTGAAAAGCTCAGAAGAGGTTTCGTGAGCCTCTCATAAGTCAAACAAGAGTGAAAATATTTTGCCAACAATTCTGGAAAGGTAATATGGTAGCAAAGAAGGTGGCAGTATGGGTTTGTGGTTTAATGTGGGTTGAAGGGCTCTTCCAGCTGTCAGATTAAGACAGTAATTCTTCAATGTTTGTAGGAAAACATAACTACATTTTTGCCATTTAGAGGAGCATATAATTTAGGTTTGGTAAAATACCAGTTAAAGCCCTTAAAAAACCAAAGTCAGTGTTAATCTTAGATTAGTGTCATAATCCTTGAAAGACTGACTGTAAAACCTGTGAATTAAAATAACACACAACAGAAAGTGGGAATGGTTTCTTCATCCCCTGCAGCAGAACAAAATGGACACTTGTTTCAGTATCACCTAATATTTCTCTTAATTCAAAAGAAAACAACAAAACCCCCCAACTATATATCATGTTCTATCCATGCAGGCATGTTTTGGCTTTTGCACTATGTCGTCTACAAACAAAATGTAAATATAGTTATATTGATTTGTTTCCATAGCAATGTATAACCTCCTTTTGGGTTTCCAAGGCAATATGCAGCAGAGTAACAAATCAGAAAGGCATGGGAAATGTTCAGCAAGCAAGGGGTTTAGGCAGTGCCTCAGGCCTTTAAGAAATGTATTCTTCATTAAAGCAATCTGAAAACAAACACTTGAAATTAAAACAAAAAAATCTCGTCTACCAGATTTATATTTTCTTTTGTCAATAGATATTCCCTGTAGAAATATTCTTTTGTTTGTGACAATTCTAATTCAAGTTAGTTCTAGTGACAAGAGCAAGAGACTTCAACTTTTTTTAAAATGTAAAGGGGTTTAGAACCTCTAACACAAAACCTGCTGGAGGAGGGGTAGTTGCAAGAGAAAACACCATTGAATGTTTGTTTTTTTTGAATGACCACTCTTTTTTTTAATCCATTTAGAGATGCCACTAATGATTTGGGTAAAAGAAGACCTGGTATAAACTTATATCCTCACCTCTTTAAGCTTTCTTGGAATAACCTTAAGATTTCTTTTCTGTCTGCTGAGGAGATCTGTCACAAGGGACTACTTTATAAATGTAAAAAAGCTGAAAGGAAAAAAACCCTCCTAGTTATAAGACCATTGTTATATCCATAGCTCATTACATTAATGCTAAAAAGGCTTTTTCCCCCCACTAAGTCAAGGCTATGAATCTGAGAATATCCCATCCTGTCCTAAGAGCCATCCCAAGTACAGACTAGGCCAACTTAAATCATTTAAGCCTATGAATACCTAAAGTATATTTTGATTTAAATTTCACGCTTGTTCAAATTTAATACACATTTTGGAGGCACATTTATCACTTTTTCCTTAATATTCAGAAAAAAAATTAGTCTGAAAGTAGTTCCAGATTCAGGCATAGGAATGAACAGTTACACTAAAAGACCATCTCTCTTGTCACATACCATCTTTGGAATCGAAATTAGGTATTTTAGGTGACAATGGTTTTAATTTGGAGTTACCAAATAATGCTAGTGATCAATAAAGATTTCATTTAAGTCATATAAGGTGAGATGATTCACCTGCCCCAACACACCCTCTCCAATGCTAATAGCTGCATCCAACCTTGCATGAGTTAGAAACAAAAATAGAAAAGCATTTAGAGTCTAACTTCTCTAAACCTGTAGTATTGACTGTCCTCCTCATCCTATTTCTCTAAACTGACTGATCTTGCTTTATTTTAAGAAACCTGTGCTTTATTTCTCTACTTTGGATGCAACAAATTATCATTCATGTTCAGATTATGAGTATGGAATTTTTCCATTAGTTTTTCACATGAATGAAGAAAGATGGAAGTAAGTGAAAAAACATTTGCTATGTAGCAATAGGCAGCATGACTGTTGATTGAATTTTCTTTTTAAAGCAAAATTCAGCCTGAAGAAAACTAATCATTTAGCAAAACCTGTCAAGCTCAAAGAGAAAAGAGTCCTTTTGTATTATTCAAAGATTGCTCTAAATTACACACCTGCCATGAAAATCAGAAATGTGGCTTCCAGTTTGAGGCTTTTCTAATTAAAATATATCTGACCCCTTGTTTGTTTTTGAGCTCAAAACAGCATTCAAGAAAGAAAACTTCTAAACTGCTTTACTATAAATCTTGCTATATAAAATGCATTGGTTTGGGGTTTGAGTTTGCTGGTTGGTGAGATTTTAAGAAAGGATAGGGCTTAAGTTGTGGCGAAATGAGAGATTGTTCAACAGCTTTGGAAGTTAAGTGGACTTCCAGGATCTCTCCAACAATTTTCATCTAACCTCACTTGCCTATGGCTCAAGTAGACCAAAAGCCTCCACCAAAGTCATGAAACATAATCAAAAAACTGGGCAACATTTGAGCTTAAGACATGGCAGGAGTTTCAAGGGAGACCTGTAACTTCCTTGGCACCCCTTATAACTGCTGTTCCTGTGGGAAGTCAGATCTCCTAAATGGGATGGACAGCTGCTTTCTAGATGATGATGGGTGTCTCCAGTGCAAGCAATGTTCAACTTAATACTTATATCTCACTTTGATTGCCATAGGATGGAGATCCCTCCAGGTCCTTTATTTGCAAGTACTGTTTGAGGCATGAAAGGTTAAACCAAGAGGAAAGAAACCTGTGGGAAGGACTTTGAAAAGTATTCTAATATCCAATTCCATGGAGGGTGCATTTACAATTAACAAAAAATGGTAAAAAAATATTTACATCCGGTTGATTTTCTGTATCACATGTCAAATATGGAAAAATACCACAGTTAGGCCCTTATCTGTATAACAAATTTCTTTATAATTTTTCTTCACTTATGAAAAGCTTTCAATCATACAGGTGATATTACATTTCTCATCCTCAGAATCTGGAAATGTTGAATTTTGCCCCTAGAAGTTTATCTCCCACTAAAGGTGATAAAGACCAAACTTTAGGAAGTCTTCCATGACTGAATATCACATCTTTCTTTCATAGTTCAGCTAAGAATTTCTTTGAAACAATCTCGTACGTGGAAAATCTGACCTGAACATGCTGAAGGTAATGATAAAATGAATCTAGCAATGGTTAAATTAAAACAAATTTTTGTCATGAAAATAGATCTTTAATAAAAGCACCAACAGTCTCAACTGTTGCAGCATTTTTTTCTAGTAGAGGACAAAAATGAAATGTATATGTAGAAAATTAGAAATATGAGAAGCAATATATGGATATATTGGTTTTGTACAACTGCTGCATAAAGTAATTCTCTAAGATATCTGTATGTGCCATATTAGTCTAATTAGAGTATCATATTCTTTTTAAATTTCACATTATTTTGTGCAATATTTTCAAATATGTAGTTTATTCAGTCTCATTCAAACTTAATGAACTGCAACAATTAAAATAACCATTTTTTGTATAAAAAGATTTGAACAGATGGTAAGTAGTATTAACAGACATCTGTGCTAAAGCTAAGCTTCAAATTATGTGTTAACTTCCATTGTAAACGTAAAGATGTATTGAAATGTATGAAAGGTGCCATTTAGAAAAGAAATGGAAGCTTTTAAAATTCATCTGTACATCAAATAATGGAGGAAATATAGACTTGGAAAAAAATACATTATATAATTTCCCCTTAAACTGACCCTTTAAATAAATGTTGTCTCTAACTTTTAACATAATTACTATTTATTTTATTTCTATTCTCTGCTGTACCATTTTCCAATAACACACCTCCATATTTTTTATATTGCCACCCTATTACCAGGCCATGATACTATTACAGCTTCCACAATAATTGGTCTCCTTTTCTTCTTATTCATCACTTATTCATGGGAAGCTGTCCAGTACTTGTTCTTTGGCTTAAACTAATGGCAGAAATTATCAAGAGGCCATAATTTTTGCCTTACACTCATGCTCCACAGTCCAGTCCATCTGAGTGCAAAGTGTGTATTTATTAAATACTATTTTGCCTATGTTCTTAGAACCACATTACTACTATAAGAGTCACACACAGGTTCAGGGATGTTGGTAACCTACACTGAGATTTAACAACTACATGATCATTTTACAATATTTATGCCAATATTTATTCATCACTTATAATAAAGAGGGAAAAGGCCCCTCACCCCTGCCCATACCAGTCTAAAATTCAGTGCTGGGGGGGTCAACCTCTCTCTCTTTAATACGTTTAATCTATGCTTCAGTTGGATCTTCATGCCTTCCTCTTTAAAAATATGGAGTCTACACTGCACTGTGAAACCTGGGTAGCTTAATTTAATTCTGTCTTACACAAAAATCATCACTTGAAAGCTACGCACTATTAAATTACTTGATTAATTTTTTTCAGGAACATTTGCAACTGCTAGGGAAAGGAATTTAAAGCACTGTCTGTGCATTCTATCATGTATGTTTGAAGAAATGACAAGAGGTTTTCCATGCAAAAAATTCTCACACTTCACCAATCTAGGACATCTATCTCATTATTTTTAAAACCCTTATTCTTTGCTCATACTCCCAATCCATTCTTTTTAACTTGACAAATAAACAAGGAAAACTCTTCTCATCCTGGAGTGATGTGTACCTATTTATGTTAATTAATGACAACAAAGTCTCTTTTGGTATTTTCTATTTGAAACTGACTAAAAATCATCTCAAAGTTGCAGGGAAGTTGAAAGAGTTTTGCTAAAGATATGTACATATTTTCAAATAGTTGGAGATCACAAGTTAGTACAGTGGATGCTAGAAACTGCTAATTATCATAGGCAGAAATATACATCTATATCTGTGCACAAGCAAAGGCTTCTGAACATAATCTTACCATATCACATCAGAAAAACACTCAATAGCGCAGCTCATGTATATTGCCTATGGAGAGCTACAGGAGAAAACATTCTTTATTTCCATGTAGATTCATTTACAAGCTTGGGGTTTTTTTTGTGCAAGAACATCACAGGATGTTGTTTGATTAGTTTCTACCATACATCTGTTTGAAGACCAAGACTTTTTTATTTTCTGTTTAAGAACTTAAATGTGCTCCCAGGCAGCAGGTCTACTGTAGACCTGTGAGCTCACTCAGGTTATTGGCACATTTTGAACACCAATTTCAAGAGATGATAGCCCATGTCATTTTTGCTCATGTTTCTCTTAAATAATAGAGAATTAGTTCCAACCATGATTCATAAAAAAAAAACTACAGATCTGGATTTATAGTGGCCTAAGAAAGCAAAACTATGACTACATAAAAAAACAGTAATAAGGTGTGCTAATAAATAGATACCAGTATAGGATATCTGTCTGTACATCCTTTGCCTCTGTATCTGATAGCAGCACATGGAGTATGTCCAATAAAGTGTCTATGATAAGATAAATTCAATCACTTATGGAAGGTGCTAATGCTCTGCCTCAAGGAACTAAATGTTATAGGTTATGTTCAACTAGGTTAACCTAGGTTACGTTTTTTAGTTACCACATAGTGCTTACATAATTAGTTCCCATGGCTGCAGATGTGCAGGATTTTCTGATCCTGTACCTCTGGTCAGGGAAGAAAATCCAACAGACTCAGAATGTATCATACATAGCATGAGTGCTGTACATCCTCATGCAATACACATTTAAAGCACACCCAGACTTCTGCGGGGAAATCTCAGATAAAAACATGGGAGCACTTTTTCATCTGTCATGTTGAGTTAGAACTTTGGTTTTGAAAATGGCAGCTAAAGATAAATAACCAAAATCTTTTGTGAATCAGAATTGAATCTACAAGATCTCCCCTCTCAACAGGGAAGTATCTGCTTCTGAAAAGACAAGCTGCATTTGCTTTTTCTGAGCACATAGATAAAGCAAGACTTACTTCAACATAACAATACTGTTCACAGTTACAAGTAATGTCCTTCTGTTCACGATCCTTCAGTCTAAATCTATCTTTATTCCACTTAATTAGAGTAATTCAGAGAAACTTGGAAAGGAACAAGAAAAAAAGAGAATCTGGTAATCACACATGATAAGGTCAAAACAGAATGACTGAACATCTTTTTAAAACGGTATGTGGTATTTCACACAAAAATAAAGGTAAACTCTGAGCCTGCTCTTTCTTAATAGAAATAAACCAGACAGATGTTCATCTGGTTCTCAGTCACCCCCCCACTAGCTACAAGGTCTGATGGAGTTTCAGTGCTGGTGCTCTTCTCCCTATGCAATTGATTTTTTCAGCAACATACAGAACAAAGAGGTGACAAATTTTCAGGAACAGATTGAAACACACTCTGACAAGATGAAATAAATCTTAATTATCCCTGGCAGATGTTTGTCCAGGAAGGAATCTCCAAAACCTTCTGAAGAAGTTTCACAACTCTTACAGGTGTAACCTTAGCCATATTTTTCTGGAGGACAGCTACTTCTTTTTATTCTATCAACAGAAGAGGTACATCTACGCCCCTATTCATTATGACTTTCTACACAGTATAAAACTGTTACTACATATACCAATTTTAATTTAGTCTATTCCCTAGAAATTAAAAAAAAAAATTCCTAGAAAAAAAATTTCCTTCAAAAATTCCTTGTAAAATGTTTCCCAAAGCTCATATTCCTACCACTAGTCCATAGATCCTTTCCAACTGCACTGGTAGCAATTCCAGGAAGCAGTACCCAAGCAAGGCATTCCAAGCACCATCTTGGCCAATAAATTTCCTCCTTTTAAAATAGATTCTCAGCAAAATATAAAACCACAAGTTTTGCTTTTCTTCATCAGTCTTGTTCTGATGCCTTCTGGAGACTGACCTGGAACAGAGACTAGACAGAGTAAAAGTATAAAGGAGGTATTTATTAAAAGGTCTCAATGGGTATTCATGGACCGCACAAGAGTCCAGCCAGACCACACCCAAGATGCACCCCAAAAATGGTCACAAAATGGATAACCAATCACGAGATCTCACATTTTTATAAGTTCTGGTCCATTAGCATATTAAAATCAATTGTCCAACCATAGCTTCAGGTTATGAAGCTCCATCTTCCTTGTTTTCCTTCTCACTTCACCATTGTTTTAATTCTTGGGCTTAAAAGCTGTCCTTGGTATTAAGCTAGAGAAGGAATTGTTTTGTCTATCTACTCTGTGAAGACAGCTTAGTAGCAATTGATATGAAACCTTTAACTACTCACTGAAATAGCACAGAGTCTAAAAAATATAATAGCTAAAACCTAAGGCATTAGTTTGACTAACTGCTTTTTTTTCTCTGACCCACTGATGATTTCTGATTATTCTTCCCATTTGTCAAGATAATTTTTAATCAAGATCTTGTCTTGTGAAATGCTTGCCAAATCAGATCTTGCTGGTTGGTTGGCCAGTTAGTTGAATTGCTCATTGATTTATTTATTGCCTCATTATCTGCTAAGTAGTTATAAGTGCATTTATTACAGTTTTTTTCTGATGTCCTGCTGGCTATGAAAGCAAGACTGACTGATTAATTGTTGCCAGAATTCCCCTTCATTTTAAAACACTGTGTCCCTCCAAAGAAACCATATATAAACACTTGATTCTAGCATGAGTTCCACGTATAAGATTGGTCCTTGAACAGAAGAGAGCTGCTTCTATTCACACAGGTATTCTTATCTTAAAACAAGCAATGTCTACTCATATTTGAAGAGAATACAATTCTGTTGCTATTATTTCAGATATATTGCCTGTTTTGAGCATGATGAGATCCTGAGGTCACAAGATATCTGGTTTCTGAAACTTGACTGGATCTACGCAGCAAAGGAATTATAGGGTGTGCAGGAATAATTGTTGGCAAGTACAGAAGGAGATCAGAGAGATATGCCATTCTTCCTAAAGTGCAGTGGGTAAGATAACCATGAACAATGTCTCAAAATGTCAGAATGTAAGCAATGAGATACAAGAAACCCCTGCTTAAATTTTAAAAAAAATGCCAAACATTCAAGTCTCAGATTTAAGAAATCAAATTTTCATAGTAAGAATTACAATAGTATGGGTAGCATATATTCTGGAATTAACTTACTTATATTCCTGAACCAGATACTGCTATTATGAATATTTATTAATGCCGAAAGCAGCAAAAATAAAGAAACCATATCTTGAAATTGCATGTTTAGTTTCATTAATTAATTTAATTGACATAAACAATCTGTTCTACAGAACAATATTTCTGTCCGCATTTTGGAGATTCCTGTTTAAAATATTCATGTGAAAAATAAAGACTGCTAGAAAGCAGAAAAACTCTTTAATGATAAGCATGATATGCCAGTATGGTTGTTAAAAATCACTAAACCCACTTTCACAATCTTCCCAGAATTTGCACACAATTCAGATAACTGGATTTTTAACAAAATCAAATCAGCATTTTTATTGGTGCTAAGGGCATGTTAACTTTAATCAGTTGATTATTAAAAGCTTAGCTTATTGTTCTGTAACACCAAGCAATGAATTTCCTCACTGATAGGAGATAATGATTACAAGTTTTCAAAACACTCCAAGATTCATACATATCATTACCATGAATTACTGTATAAATTAAAAAGAATAACAAAAAAGTGAACTTAGAAGTGATCAGATGACCAGAGAAAATACAATGATGAAAAAGACCAGTGCACTAGGCATTCCACAAAACCTTGGCACTCTGATACCTAAATACACAGTCTTGAAAAGACTAATAACCCAAATCACGAAAGCTATGATATGGATAACTTGGTAAAAGTTAGCCTAATAATATGTGGTTTAGTGCACACCCAAAAAATATTTTTAGGGAAAGTTTTGGTGAAAGACGAGAGAAACAAGAGAGCAAGAGTATGAGAGTGACAGAATACCCAGAGACCAGGCAGCTCAAGGTCAAACCAAGGAAACACTTGAAGTGCTTTTTCTTCATGACTGAAAGGAGTGACCCATAGGTCCCCCTCTTGGAGTAGACAACAGCTTAGCTACTGCCAGCCTCGGATAAGAAAACAAAGCTGTCACCACATATCCCAACCAGACTTTATTCCATCCGGGGAAAGATGCTAGCCCTGTCTAGGACCGCTTTCTTTGCCTCTCTGGTTCATTGCCTTGCTTCACAAGGCAGCATTTCTACTCACTATGTTACTTGTGCTACATGAACAGAGAGACTTCTTTCCTACAGCTTGCTGGTCTCACATGCTCCCTTTGGGTAATGTGGGTATACCAGACTTCAAAATGCAGTTCTAAAAATCCATAACCTTTTTACAGTTGAATTCTTTTATAGGAGTCTGTGTACAGTTTATTTAAATCACAGGTATTGGAAATTGTGTTTGCTTAGAGAGGAAGGAAGTGAGAGTATAATGCATTTTTCATACCAGATGATGACATGGAATGCAGTCATGCAGAAATCACTCAGCTTCTTCTTAGAGTCTTCGTTTCACAGCACCATTAAGTAAAGCTGATTGTTTTGCCCAAACACTAACTTCATTACTTAAAAGTAATCTGCAAGGGAAATGCATGCGTTCTTTAATTCACTAAATGATTCGCCTTGTTGAAGTGTCAGATACAACAAAAAACCTTTAGACTCCAGAAGAGCTTGCTCACAAAATGAGACAAGCCACTTTTTGTTTTACCGATTTATTTGATCAAGAATGCCTGAGTCATGAGTTACTCATCTCTGTTATAAATTTCAATATAAAGCTGAAATTAAGCATTTGATTCTGATTTCATTGAATGTTACAGAATCTTCAACAATTGGCCAGACGTAAAGAAAAATTAAAGTGCACAGCTAGGGTTCAGCTACCAGGGCAGAATGATTCCCCAAAACAGTAGAACTAGACATAATTCCCAGAGGCTTGCAGCAGTGCCATGTGGAATCTGGGAGGAGTTCTGCTTTCATATTAAGACTAGCAGGCAAATCCTAGCTGCATATGTCACCTTCTATCTGTAAGTCAGCCAGAAAATCTCAGCCAAAGAATTATCTGTGAAAATTCTTTCTGACTTACTGCAGCAGAAAGGTTCAGCAAGTAATCCTATTTTCCCACCCAGCAAAAAACTTGGGGTTTTTTTTGCCCTTTTCATTGTTGCCCATTAGCCTAAAATTAGTGACATATTTAGAAATAAAGCATCTATATTTTATGCATTTCATGCTAATTTTATAGGCCTGCACAATGTCAAATCCATCTTTATCCTATGTAGACCACATAGGAATGCTGCCTAACAATAACTGCTCTCTTAAGTGTGTGATCACGTGCCCACACAAATACATTTTCCCATTCCAGTAAACGTATAATGTCACCACAATCTATAAAAAGCATATGTAGAAAAAAAAGAAAAGGACTAATACTTGACTCCTGTGGCCTCAGAAGCAATGAGATGAAATTTTTTGCTGCCCTTTTTACCAAAATGACAAACATTTTAGCAAAATGACAAGCATTTTGCTTCAGAGACCCTGATTGCCTTCACTTCTGAAGATAAAGATGATTCCCTCATGCTGTTTGTTTGTGGGTATTTCATATCACAGCTGGCTAGGGTGCCACTGTGTATGTGCTGCTCATCTCTCACTTTTAGCTCAAGTTCAGCAAGGCTTTTGTAACCCAGCAAGTTACCATGCACATGCAGACACAAAGTAATAGCTTTCCAGGAAGAGCTGGTGATGGAAAAATCCATATATTGCAATAAACCTTCCAAATCTTGAGTAGGATTCTCAGCCAGCTCCTATTGCTGGGGCCTACTCTACTAAAGATTTTCTTTTGCGTGGATATAAGTAAAAATAATTCAGTAAAAACAAATTAAATCAACTGCAAACACAAAATGAGTAAAAGCTGACCAAATGGCAATTGCTACATTAAAGTGTTGGAATTGCAGTTAATTAGGAATATAAAGTTTGTCCCAATCTACACAGAATTAGAAAGTAGTTTGAAGTACATCACCCAGTTTGGAGCGCCACACTTCAAGGAAGGCATGAGTGAGCAGGAGAGACTCCATGGAGAAAAGGAAGGGTCCAAAGCCCAGGAAGTTTACTATGACATACAATTGAAAAGAGAAGGGTTTTTCCTAAGGCTACTGAGGGATCCCTGGTATCAAAGATTTCAAAATAGGGTACAACTCAGAAGAACCAGTTCCTGTGTCCACCAGGGCAAGACTAACCTATTGTACCTATTCATTTAAAGCTTTACTTTTTGGAAAGGCAAAAAAGCTCACTTTCTAAAAGTAGACAAATACATAGATTGACATTTTTTAAAACAAGTTGGAGAGACATCAGGAAAGACTTAGATATAGGTGATCTTACCTTGAAATAGGGAATGGAATGGTTGATCTATCATGGCCTCACCCAGCTTAATTCTCCACGGATCTAATGTCTCAATTCAGCATCTTGAAAACGTCAAGGAAACAGAGAAAAAAGAGGGACCAGAAACATTCCAGCTTCCATCAAGCACAAGGAAGATGTGAAAAAAAGAAAAAAAAGATGCCATCCTGCAGGAAGGAGCAGGTGCAGTGTCAGACCGGGCACTCAGAGCCAGTGTCTGGAGGTGACAGCCTCCCACGGGGCGGGTGGGGAGATCTCTGCCTGGTGCAGCTTGAATTTTGGAGCAGAGAGTCCTATATACACTGCTGTTAAACAGGTTTTATAAGGAAGACAGAAAGTGGGCTGAGTGGAGAGGTTTAATGCCTGCTTCAGACACAATATGCTCAGATGTAACTCTCAGACATTTTGGTGATACCCTTTACATCGGAGAGCTATCTCCAAGGCATAGGACTATTAATTCACTGAGGTTAATACAACAAAACCAACAACCAAGCAACCAAAAAAAAGAGAAAAATAAAAAATTCGACTTCTAAGTAACTTGCAACATTTGCAGCATCCACTGGGTTTGAGCATCCTGTACTTGCAGGAGAGAAAATACAACCACAGACCTTTAAATATTTAATGCCAAATATACTGAAAAAGATACAGACACCAATACATTTTGCTCCATTTTAATACATTCAGTTACCACATCTAACAATTTAAATATACTTTTCTCTCAACAGTTAATTAAGTCACCTGTTACTAATTAAATTAATTTCCCTAAAAAATGTACCTGAAAGTACCACTAAATTCATTTTTCTTTAGCAACATTATTATCAATGCAGACAGAACAAGATTCCCTTAAAAAGATTTACACCAAGCTTTTCCCTAATAGAAAAAAACCCAAACCACTATACATATATATATATATATATATATATAAAATAGATGTTTTTAGGGAAGGACAGTGCAGATGAAAATTAGGAGAAAATAAAGTAGCAAATAAATATCTTACATTGTGTTTCTTACTTTTGTTTTAGCCAGTTGAAGTTAGACACAAAGCTGCACATTGTGAAATGAAAATTAAGTGAACACTAAGTGCTACATGCAAGCATTGCTTGGAAAAACTGAAAATGTGATATATAGAAAACTGCTTCATCATTAAACATAAAAACTACGTATCCATGAACAGCAAGTGGACAGATGGGTGGAAAGCTTGGTTGAGCTGTTTGATGGCCTCCCACCATTCGTTCTGGTATGCCAACTGGTAATTATTCTGCAGAAAACTATGTAGGTCCAGGCTGTGTTTTGTCACATAAAATCTATACGATGACACGGGTCATAAACAATCTGTAGGCATATCTACATTGGATTTACAAAAGAAATGATGTAATGATAACTCAATGTAATTTTGAAAATAGCAGAGGCATAATTGTGTATGCGTATTGTAATGTGGTCACATCTGGTCAAACTGCCACATGTGCAAAATCAGACAACTTACCAGGCCAGCTGAAAAAATAATGCTGAAATATATCTGTACTGACTGTATTACTTTGTCCCAACTGTTCCTGCAGTTATAGTTCCAGCCACGTGTCCAGTTCCCTTTGTGTCACAGTGCTAAAATTCAGTCCTGATACCACGCTGTGTTTTCAATCAGTCAGTCATTTTTAGCCAGTTAGTAATCAATCAGGTAGTGATTTTCTTCTGACATGAGAAAATTAAGTACAACAGTTACATTTAGCTACAGGTCAGCTTCAGTTCATTGCTACAGCCCTGTCTCTGCAATCTGTTGAATCATTATTATCATTCCCTTCACTGGTATTGTTTCCAGCTCATCTGAAATCATATAGAGGTAGCTAAGAGCACCAAGTACCCATTCAGTGACAAACAAGTGATTGACACTGTCACTGAACTTGAGAGATGAAATATTTTCTGACGAAATATGTGGGTATCCATGCATGTTTTAAAGTGGTAGTTTTAGGGTAAATTTCGATGGCATGAGGATACGTCTTTCTCACAATAACAAATCATTGTTCTCATTATTATTTGGACTATAAGTGATATACTTTTCTGCTTACTAAGGGCTCTTCTCATTTTAGCACTGGTGCCAGTTTTCACTGAGCTATTACACATAGTTAAGATGACACCTAAGGCTGATTGTTGACAGACTCCATCCACAGCTTACCTCCACTTTGTTCTTTCAACACACTCCCAACACCTACCAAGATGTTCATTGATATGATATCTCAGATTGAAATTATAACTACTAGCCTCATATTAGCCTGGAAATATTAAAAACATTTTTCTAATGCTCAAATGTATTTGGAGTACTTTAAAAAATTTGTTCTGATTTAATAAGTCATATACGTATATCTGTATAAATATATATATATTTATAAAAAAAATTCTATTTATTAGTCAGCCATTAATACACAATGAAGACTAGAAATTAGAAAACTTCACACACTTCAAAGAAAAAATAAGGAGGTTTGAAAAATTATACCTGGAATGTCCTTTAGAATAAAAGTCCAAGATTAATTTTTGTGTTATCCAGGATCACTGTAATGGTCTTAATTTTCTCCAAAACTACATGAAAAACAACATCTGGGAAAAAATGTTTGTGAGAAAACTCAATAGCAACAGAATAATTGTGTAACTATTCTCAACCAAAGCTCTTCAGTGGCTACTTTAACAGCTCTTTGTGGAAAACAGATTCACTGAAGAAGCAAGGGATACCCGTGTATTCATGATCATATTCACAGTCCTTGTTTATCTAGTTAAAAAAGAGCACAGATAACAAATTGTCACAATTTCAGTGCTTGTGTCACTGCCTACACACCTGAACCATGTGACTTCTCCAAATGTGGATGTGAAGTCAGAGTCACAGTGCAAAACAAACTGTCTCAGGCTTGATGATGGAGATGTACAAAGCACACATGAATTTTAATTTAATTTTAGAGTTTTAGACAGATAATGGTACGAACTCTGCTAGTTTTCTGGTCTTCTCTAGTTTTAAAATACTGATATTTCAATAAGTTGTTTCATACAGATAAGTATCTGAGATCAGAGGACTAAGTCATAAAGCACATATTCTTTCTTTGAAAGAGAGAGAAGGAATTGATTATTAATTTTGACTAGATCTTTAATGATCAGAGTAAAAAATATTCAGCACAGGAAGATTTAGTGTTCCCAAATCCATTATAAGATCCCTCTGCCTGCATAAACTAAAGTTTTGCTGCCTTCTTTGTTACCATATTGTATTTCAGCTGCTTATCTGTTCACATTATCTACTGCACACCAGCATCTATTCTGGCACTGCAGTTGATATCCAGGTTTTTACTGCTCATGACAAAATCACATTTCATTAGTGTTGTCCACATGGACATCTGTCATACTACATTGCATCTCGTATGCAGAAATTCATACAAGGTTTGATGTGAAAAACATGTCCCCAGAGATTTGCTCAAGAGTTGAGAGAAAAATAGATGCCTGGAATTTTTTAAGAAGGTTAGTTGGCTAGTCTGCTTCTGACTCTGGGAAAAAGAGAAAAAAAAAAAACAAACAAAAAAACCCACAAACCCACCAACCAACAAAAAAACCACAACCACCAATGTGTGATGAAAGTGATGAAAGCAATCCCAAAGTTGTATTCTTTTCAAAAATTAACAAAAGAATTGTAGATTGAATTATTTATTGTCATTTGCTTATTGACTTCCACCTCCAATTCAGGAGCTAACCACCATGCACACATGCCCCCCTTCTGATATTTTCCACTAAATATATTTTTATTGGTTTGAGGCTTCAGTTGTCAAAAGTCCATCATTAAAAAGTGTGTATCTTGAATTTAATCTGATCCGATTGTCTAAATGGCTCATCTTGTTGGTTTTCTGTCTTACTGAAAAATCACCATTGTTAATTTAAAATTTTCCTACTCCAATATTTTCAGGAAGTACCTAAGCTATCACCATCAACTGTAAGAGTCTCCTACTGTTCAGGCCCTTTCCTAGGATATTTTTTTTCAGAAATAATAAAAAAAAAAATTTAATTTCTGAGTATTCCTGAATCCTGGAGTTTTTTCAGTACTATCCATAGTTGTCTGAAAAAGGACACTTGCAATGAAACTTTTTCTGCAATCTTAGGTATAGTTTGTTAAAATTCACTCTTTGAATAAGGAACTTGTAAAAGAGTTGTCACCTGACACTAAATAAGTCACATGAATTCTAAATATATTACCTCTACGTAGGAAACTGAGAAGGCAAATGGCTTCAGGCATGAGATGGAAAGATCTTATCCTGGATGAGACACTTATTACAGGAGCATTCAGTGACAGAAGGTATTTCAATCTATAAAAATGCACTAAAGCAAAGAAGTTATAAGGTACAACATGCATGATATAAATAATGAAAAATAAATCTACTGCTGTAGTATTTATGAGGCTCCAAACATTTTAAAGGGTCAAGCCAAAAAAAAAAGTTTGGGTTTTTTTTCTCAAACATGGAAAATCCAAGATTTTAGTAGTAACTAAAAAATATGTGAATAATATTTCTTCAAAGAGAAATTTAGTCCTTTAAAAATTTGCAAAATAAGTTTTGCCCATGGAATGGAAATTACAGTCATCTCTGCCTTTATCAACATCAAAGAAATTAGTATGAAAGAATCATGTGAACACTGGAGTGACCAAAACCGTATCTAAAATTTTTGGTTAAAGACAGGGCAATTGAACAGCATAAGAGAAATGATGAAATAGAGAACTATTTAAAATTATCAAAAACTTGTTTTAAACTTGGAAGGATTGTTTGGAAGGATTAAAATAGATAAGGTCTAGAATATAAATGAAGTCATTCATGCACATTTGACATTTTAAACTGCAACAGCACAAAACACTGGTTATTGATAGATCAATAAGAGTAGTTTCTTTGTTGCTTGCCAAGAATTGAGATTGGCATTATCATTCCTTGGATTTTTTTGTATAATTGATAAAACTTAATTATTTCAGACACAATCAAAAGGCACAATTAATGTTTCTAGGAGCTCCAAAGTTGATTAGATATTTTGGTCTAATTGTTAAAACACATTAGACCATCAAAAAATGCGCAGCTAATTCTTTTTAGAATTCAATTTTCCTTAAATTTCTCACAAGTCTGGTAACATTTTTATTTATGACTTGTTGCATTTTCTACAACTCACAGTACTACTTTCACTCACTTTGGCCAGCACACTGTTCATAACTCCATTCATTATAAGTCAAAGAAATTCTTGAAATGCCTCAAAATATGTACAATGGTCAAAGGGTCAGTAGTTCAGATAGTAACTCACTCCTTTGTCCTTCTTACCCTCATTTATACACTGGGTGTGCTCCAGAGGCTTTGGGGGATCTTTTGACAGCCTTCAAAGGGGACTGGCAGAAATGCCCGTGCAATTAAACAGACCCTCCCTGTTTGCCAGGGCAGCTTTTCCCCTCCACCCCTGCTGATCCACCCTGGGTTTTGCTGACCTCTACAAGACACACACATCTGGCTTACCCTCACTGTGCCTTTCTTCTCTCTGAATCATTATTGATGACAAGCTCACTATGAGGTCTCAACTGGATTAGCAGGCTCTGCTGTAAAAGGCCTGTACTAAAACTTACCCTAAGGAATGTTTTCCCTGGACTGAATTCATCATAATGCATATTTTTCCTCCCTGGCCATATGGGAAGCTGTAAAATCTGTGTCAGACCTAAAAAGAAAAAAAAAACAAAACCAAACAAAAAAAAAAAACCCAAACAAAAAAAATCTTTGTGGAGGTAAATGAGAGCTGAGTCAGGTGTAATTTGTGAATTAAGTGAAGCCAGCAGACAGCCCAGCTGAAACTTGTCATGGGATATGCAAGATAGCAACAGGAAAGTAACAGTGTGAATAAGAAGCTTGCACTGACTTCACCTGATCCCGATTTCCAATGACAGCTGCCACCTGTCCTTCTCTGTGAATGGGATTTGCAATCCTCAGTACAATGCAAAGGAGATATGTTAGAGAAGGTTTTAAAAAGCAAATATTTCTGGAGCAGCATTCTGGCCGCACTAGTACAATTTCTCTCAACAACTACTATTAAAGTGTATGGTAGGTACTTTAGTACTGCAAGAATAAATAGTATGGTAGTGAAATAAAATTCTGATTCAAGAGAAATGATCTTGGAAAACTAAAAGTAGGAAACTTCAATTTGTGTACCTATTTTTTTTTTTTTCTGGAAACCTGAATATTATGTGCTTTCCTTTTCCATGTAACAGAACAAATTATAATTCATTCCTTAAAGGAACTATTTTATGTAATTTTAGATCTGTCCAAATACCTGAGAAAGATGTGAAATCTTTTATATAATTGCTTTTCTTACACTTACCAAAATTACAACTATTCTTAGACCTGTTCAAATCACCATTACACAGCTAAGATCCACATGCGAAGAAATGAAAGGACAGAATTCTCCTGCAAAAGTAGAACAAACTGAAAGGGACCCTTGAGCTCCAGACAGGACCCTTTGGATGATTCCTTGCATGTGCTTCATGCTCAGAGACCTAAGGAAATTTTCTTATCTCCGTTGCCTATAGTTAGGTTTCTGTTCACTGCCAGCCCTTCTGGAGCCATCTGAGCCCCTGGCTGAGCCAGTCCCATCTGGCTTAGAGCCCTTGATGAACTCACACCGGTTTGCTCACATATAACATTGAGAGGAGCCCAAACCCAGACGTTGTATCTCTCCACGGTCTCTCCAGAGTGAAGTAGAGGGGGAAAATCCCACCCCCATGTGGATGGACTGCTCCTGCTGCCTCATATCTGCCAGGTCCTGCATGGCCCGTGATGCTCCAGGGCACCAGTACATCCCACAGAGCCACTCCCCAGCCATCCTGCCTACCCACGGCCTGCCAGGGTTATTTACCTCCCCGGGGCAGGAACCTGCATTGTGTGGAAGCTTAAGTCATGTGATATATTACAAAGCCAAGTTGCTCATAAGTGACAGCAACTCGTTTCCTATGGGATTTCAAATCAGAGGAATGGTTGATTGTGAGCATATGCTTTTAAGGGGGATATGCAATTGTGTAAAAATCAGATGGGGGTCTTGGTTTTTCCTCACCACAAAAAAGTTTGCAGAAAAGAACAGTACAGTTCATGAAACTTTTTAATTAAAGGGTGACTCCTCATGGTTGGGTTAATCTTCTAACCAGCAAGCTCTTCTTGAGCAGAGCAGCTGACTTGAAGTGCAGTATCCACATAATGCAGTGTTTGTAGCTTAGACTTTCCTATTTAACATACAGTTTGTTTTCCACCCACTGTGTTTTCTATAAACACTGAACTGTTTCAGCAGGACTGAATTTTCATTTCATGGCTATTGACACCCCAATGTTTTTTGGTGGTTTAGAGGTGATTTTGCATTCAAATGTGAGTCTATAGTTGTGAACTTGTTCTTTCTACTATTTATGTCATAGAGGAAGAACTTCAAAACATCATTTGGTCATAACTCAGCACCTGCATTTCTTCTGGGACAGAAAATTGTGTGCTGTCCCCTTATACAGACTTAATTTTGAGGATGTAGTAAAGCCCCAGAAATAAACAAACATGGACAATGCATATTACAGCTACTGGAAGGAATAAAAATATAAGGATCAAGACCTGGATTCGATGGTCAAGAGCTCTCATTACAGGGTAAAAAAAAGACAGATCTGAGGACAGGAAAAAAAAATGTATGAAAAAAAGTAGTAATGTATGCTGTAATTCTCTCCAGATTGGTCCTCATGCTATTCTCATCTGATATTAATGTAATTAAAGGAGCAGAGACTCTTTAGAAGAACTGAGGAGAAAGGAAAACTCTGGTGTGATGTTTGCTTTTCAGTTCCTTGAGATTTTGAGTTCAGATGAAGAACCCTTCAGATGAAGAATTTTTAGTAATTTCTCTGACACAGAACAAAACCTTGGTGTTGTGCTGGAGAAGAAAGTTGCAAAACCAATCAATTTTATTTCCTTATTAAAAGAATAAATGATTATGCAATGATTTTTCAAACCAGGCCATAGATTAGATTGTAGAAAATTAATACTGTAGTCAAGCATATACTATCGCCACAGTTACCATGGTGATCCACTAAGCTGCTCTCATTTGCCCTGAAAGTTGTTGTCATCCACACAAAATATGCTTTAACATCAGTTTCTAGAAATCCTTCATATCGATCTACATGCAATATTTTATTATTAATTGAAAATACTTTGCTTACTAACACACAAAACATTATTTTTTTATGGAAATAATCTCATATCAAAATGTGAAATGCTAGTGCACTTCCGTGTGGAAAGCTTTTCCCTTTTTCACTGGCATCTATCTATAGGTTGCTTTGCACGTATGAAAAATATTTGTCAGCTTGCATCTTTGCAGACTGAGAACTCATAATGTCTTACTAGCTGCTAGGCCAGGTATCATTGAGGTGACATTCAACACAGAAAAACAGCTCATCATCATTTTAATTTTAAATTGGAGGTTGTGCTGTTCCCTACTGGTTATCTGTACAGTTTAATTTAAAAATTAAATGTTAGAACTCCCCACTCAACATCACGCCACTCTGCTGCACTACTTGAGGAAATCCTGTTTCTATAGTAACTGCAGGAGACTTATCCAAAACCACTGATGTCACCCACACACACAAACCACCGAACCACTGATATATTTCATTATAATATCAAGAACAGTAATGACATAATTATCAGTTATGGTCACAGTGAGTATTTTAGTAATTGAAATAAACATATACAGAGAGAAGGATATAGATATATTTCCTAATATATATATAAATAGAAAAGCTTTAGAGAGGTACAGATTTATTTACCAATGACAATTTAATAACACTTTAGAAGCAAATATCACTTCATTAGACATTTGCCAAATTGCACTGGTGGCTAAGAAAGTGCTTGAGTACTGTCCAGTCCAAGACATGAATTATATCAGCTCAAGCCAAACCCACCAGTTTTGATCTGTGGAGTGCCTCAGTACAGTTTTTTCAGTTCTTCTGGGGATTTAAGAAGTGTTTAGAGGACGCATCACCTCTGCCCTCTGGAGAGCAAGGGTCTGCTGGTGGTTCCTGTTCATGACAGAGATCTGGGTTTGAGGCCAGAGCAGAATTTATGAAGCTATAGAGGAGTTTGAGATGGAAAAGGTTGGTAAGAGCCTTGAATCTAGCCATTAGCCCCAGCACTGCCATGTTCACCACATCTACAGGTCTTTTAAATGCCTCCAGGAGTGGTGACTGCACCAATTCCTTGGGAAGCCTGTTGCAATGCCTGACAACACTTGTGGTAAAGAAATTTTTCCTGATATCCAATCTAAACCTCCTCTAGCACAGTTTAAGGCCATTTTCTCTGGTCATATCTCTTGCTATTTGGAATAAAAGACTGACCCCCACTTCACTACAACATACTTTTACGTAGCAATAAGGCTCCCCAGAGCCACCTTTTCTCCCAGGTAAATAACTGGATACAATAATAATAATAATACAATCTTGTATGAGTTGTGCTCCAGTTTTTTTGCCCTTTTCTGAACTCACTCCATCACCCCAATGTCTTTTCTGTAGTGAGGGGCCCAAAACTGGACATAGGATTTGAGGTGCAGCCTCATCAGCACCAAGTACAGGGAGACCACCACTGCTCTGGTCCTGTTGGCCACTCTACATCCACAGCCTTTCCCTCATCCACCGAGTCACCCTGTCACAGAAGGAAATTAGGCTTGTCAAACAGAACCTGTCTTTCACAAACCCATGCTGGCTGAGCCTGATCCCCTGGTTGTTGTACATGTGACACATGATGGCATTCAGGATAAACTGATCCATGACCTTTCCCAGCACTGAGGTCAGGCTGACAGGTCTGTAGTTGTCCAAATCCTCCTTCCTGCCCTCCTTGTAGGTGAGCATCCAGTCATCTGGGACCTCTGGTTAGCCAGAACTGATGGCAAATTATTCACGACCAAGTCTTCAGCCATTGTGCCCAAGGTGGTAAGAGACAGAAGAGCAGAGCTGATGTGTCATTAGGCTGCAGAAGCCAATGCAGAGCAATTCTCTGTCACCATTTCTGAGCCAGCAAAGTGATGTTGGGGAAGTTCAGAGACTGACAGATCTGTCATTTAGAGCAGCTCCTTTTGTTACTCTTATCTACACAGCCTAGCTTAGAAAAGAGTTGTGCATCATGAGAAACATTTTGACAATGAACTGGAAGAAACAAGTGCTTACAACCTGTAAAAGTCTTAGAGATTTTTCAAAGCTTCAAACTCTTTCAGTCTACTTGTGACAACCAAGACACATCAGAGATTGTTTCTCCTCCTGAAAATAAGAAACTAAATGCTACTGATCTTCCTTTAAGACATTTTCCAGAGAAACTAGAAAAGGAAAAACTGTAAAGATTTCAACTTTCATATATTTTCTCAGGTCTTGCTGTAGCCCATAAAGAATTTCCATCTTTTATAAGGAGACAGTGGCCTTAGCACACACTCTGATGACTGAACCTGGGACAATAAGTTCAAGCACTGCACTGAGATGATTTCTTTTAAAATTTTTAACATTGTCACACAGAATCACAGAATCACAGAATAAGCTACGTAGTCATAAGACAATACATTAGACCTTGTTTTCCACTTGCAGCAGCTCCAAAGTTGTTTCTTTAGTAGCTCACCCGTACAAAGTTTCCCAAATGAAAGTTTTGCAGTAATGATACAATTGCAAACTTAATTTCAGACCATGGTCTATAAAAATGAATTCTAGAAAAAAGTGCATTTTCCATGTTATTATTTTATGTTTCCTGTGGTTGTGCATCCTGCTTTACAGGGTAAAACAGCATGTAAATCTTTGACAAGAGAGTAGGGAATTTCCTGCATCAACAAAAAATATATCTTGCCTAGCAGTGACTCTTCAAGTAAATAATTGAGTGAAGTTACAATCACAAGAGGTGTTTAGAAATTCATCCGCCAAACACTGGCTGTGGCTTCTTTTATTCCCTCAGTGGTCTTACAGAAATTTGCAAGTAATGCTTAGACCATCCAAATACAATAAAAAAGAATTCTTTCCTGAAACAAATGCATCAAATCCTAAAAATAAAATCTATAGTCAAGTTATAGTACTGAGTGACCTAACTCTACAAATGTGACCCTTGACCTCAAGCATTTATATTTAGTTGCCCTCACTTTCTCTCCTATTTTACATATTGGCATCCTTTCCTGGAAATATTTTCACTTTGCTGAATTCTGTATCTTAAAAGATATGTAGTACCCAAGAGAGAACATGGTTTGCAGCATGGAACTGCTTTTGAGAAGGATCCCAGAAGTCAGGCTGTACGCAGTACAGCATTTGCTGTACCACATTTGCTGAAGCACCTTTTAATAAAGAGTAAATATTTATAAATATGCTCTCCTCTGCTGTTGCACAGCATGAAGTATCTGCAATATGTCAAATGTGATATGAACAGTTAAGAGTGACTCTCACCAAAGGGATTAAAAGGTGTAAACATAGCAGAACCAGAGCAAACCACCCTGCAGAGACTGATTCCTGTGGAATCCACACGTGTATAGAATATTTTGCAGAACAGAAGAAGTGCAAGGAAGTCTTAATTCTATATACACAGCTGACCATGAGAGGTAATGACAAGATAATAAACATGGAGATATTTTGTTGCTGTTATACTGGCTTGCAAAGAGGTTTGGGGTTTTTTTGCTTTTTTTGCTGGCTGGTTTTCACTATCCTGTTGAGGGGAAAAAATGCCAAGGGAGTAAAATGTATTTTCCAGAACATAGCTATATTACATGGAAAATTTTGCCAGGGGAACAACAAATGAAACAAACCTCAGGACAGCTTAAAGAAAGTGAATTTGTTGCTGATACACTAAACTTTTCTGTGTTTCATTTTTAACAAGATAGAGATTCTCAAAAAAAAGAGGAAAGGGATAATTATATTTATCACAGCTAGAAACTCTGGAACTCCAAATTTGTGAAGTTCCTATTAAGATGACAGGATGTATAATTTTAGTTTCTGTGAGAAATAAGACACAGATAATTTGAGAAATACCTCCAAATAACAGAGAAAGGGTTAAAGCTACTGCTGCTTCTAAGACTGAGCAAACATATGAGATTATCCACACAGCAAGACAGAAACACAATAGCCACTAATGCCCAGGCTGAGGTGCAAGGACACTCAAACCCTGTGAGCTCCAGTGCATCTGTCTGTCTTTGGGATAGAGGCAACACCAAGAAAACCGCTAATACAAATTTTAGTGAATTCAGTGGTAGAGTTTAAGGATCTCTAGTGAAGGGGAGGATACCTGTGTAACAATTTTATTATGCACACAGGTGTTCAACATGGACCCAGCAAGGGGTGCTGCCATCACTACAGCTCTGTGTTAAATCAGTGACCCCTCAGATTTCAGCTGCATTGTGGAGCCAGCTGCAATGTGATGCTAGCACTGTAGCAGGCAGAAGAAATTAATCCAGGTGCTAACAATACACAAAAAGCCATTTTAGTGCAGTTGGGAAGAAACCGAACCAAATCAGCAAGATATATTGAGGCATGGAGTTTGCATAGTTTTGCTGCAAAAGGTAGGAAAATCAAAAGCAAAAGGGTATTAACCTCAGGAAGCAGAAGAAAGAATTCACTTTATAAAGGAAAGAGCTGAATGATCAAGCAGAAAGCACACATGGCTAGAAAGATAAACATTTGCAGCACCACTGCAAACATTTTTGGCAGGACAGCAGGTTAGCCTTTACAGCATGCAATTCACCTTCTGTTGCTGCCCAGCACACAGTCTTATATATATATATATATATATATATATATATATATATATATATATA
>CM031859.1:45071999-45122906 GCA_018697195.1 Certhia americana | reverse complement strand
AGGAAGGAAGGAAGGAAGGAAGGAAGGAAGGAAGGAAGGAAGGAAGGAAGGAAGGAAGGAAGGAAGGAAGGAAGGAAGGAAGGATCAAACATACAGTGATATGGAAGACTAAGTTCACAAAGTCATCTCCAAAAAAACATGACAAACCACAGAGCCATATGGAGGTAATAGATACAGTCCCAGCACTGTCATCAGCAAGTCATCTTAGCACCATCATGAACCAAATCTGCTACTGGACACCAGTTGGAAGATCTCTTCACTATGATACATCTTTTCATGTAGAATAATCCCAAGAAACTCCCTGCATAAAGGTTTATGATGTCTCAATCTAAGAAATAAATGGAAGTTTCTAAATCTTTTATTACTTAATCTTAGCAATATTTTGAAAATTTGACTGAAAGTTCTTGCATTGATTCTGCCCTTAAGCTCAATGAATTTTCAATTGCAGTTACAGAATTCCAGACAGACCTTGATGAAATAAATATGAATAAGAATTCAGTACATACATCCCCTTATTTCTACTTTACTACACTTTGCATTAATGTTCAAGTGTATGTATTAAGAAATCCCCTAGAATTTCAATGATTTCTACATAAGTTGGGGGATAAAAGAAATAAGTGTAAATTATTGCAAATATTACATTGGATACAGGAAATTCAGCTCCTCAGACAAAAGAGACAGACTTGGAAGTCGAAGTCTTACACATTATATCCAGACCTGAGGTTTCAGTGTGGTTCATGTAAAAAAATTTCTGCTAAGGAGGTTTCAATGTCCTGAGAACTTTAGCTTTTGAGTTCACAGCAATAATTAACATGCTATGAAGTATGAGTTATTTATTTTCTGTTCTGGTTTACTTTTCTTAGATTGTAGAAGGAAGCCCTGACTGAGCACTGTTAAGGACTTGGTCATTATGTATGTAAATTGCTGACTGTTCTGGCCACCATCCACAGAAGCACTTAAACATGCTTAAGTTTTTCATTAATTATGCTATGTGCTCTGGTCACATGCAACATGCCCTAGAAATAGTAGGACACTTTAAACCCAAGTCCCTGAGCTGCAGCTAGAGAAAAACCATCACAGCTCCAGACAGGAGGTTATAAAAGTAATTTAAGCATTTTTTAATGACACTGATTCCAGAGGTGATTCTCAAAGAAAACAAAAAAGCTACAGGTACCTTACACCATGGTAAACCCAAGTAAACTCCCTTTTTCCATCAATCCCTTCAGCAACTGATAATAGCTGAAGAACATGAATGCCTTGAGAGAAAAGAAATGTTCTGTTCAACCCAAACCTTCTTCTGTATTGCAAATACCTGTCTAAGACCAGATTCTTTAAGGCCACATTGCTGCTACCTGACTAAACAGACTTCTCTTTCTTGAGCTCACTTCTCAGCCAGGTACACTTCAGCACTTGCAGTGTCCTTTAGGCAATGAGCTCCACAACAATCTCCTGCTCAAGCCTTCCTCTGTCTTTAGACATAGCTCTTCACCCCTTGACAGCTCAATGCCTACAGTACAGAGGACTCCTTATTGGTTTCTGTGAAAGAAAGTATGATGCTGCAAGGCTGGCAACATATTACACTAAGCCATGCATGTACATCAGAGGAAAAATATTCATGCCTTTGTTCAGCCCCTGGTTCAGTTGAAAGGAAAAAAAAAATTGTTTTCAATCACATTCCCTGCTTTCTTATGAACCTCATCAACCATTTCATACAAGTACTGTCTGAGTCAAATACCAGCAGAAATAAAAAGGACTTTTTTTTATTTTTATGTATGAAGGAAGAGGATCATTCTTTTTTAAGTTTGAGAGAACTGTGTGACTGTAATTAATATTAGTTTTGAGCAACACAGAAAAGCCTCATGGCCATATAGGCTGAAAAACAGTATTTTCAACTTCTTTGATGTTTTCCCAAGGAGAAGATGGCCAGAGAAAGAGAAGTACATTTTACATTTCTAGGTAATTTTCTTTTATTATTTGAAATATTTTTTAAAAGCAGTATGTTGATGGTATTCTAGTACCTTGCTTATCAGATACCCAGACCCTGAACAGTATTGTTTGTAAAGGCAAGAACACAGGCTGACCACATGGATAGTGAGAGATTTAATACCCCCTTACCTGCAAAACACTGTCAGAAATTTCTCAGATGGACAGCATTTCAATGTCTGCATCTAAAAAATCTTGTATCTACTAGCAATGAAATCTGTACTGAGATGAAATTACATGTAAAAATTGTTTAATTTTGTAGGAAAAACTAAGGCAAATTCACCATCGTTTTCCTACCCTAAGAGATCATGTTGTATCTTAATCTTTACCCAAACTGAAGTTATGGATTGAGCTGGTACAACCTTTTCAAAGGAGAATTGTGGCCTGCATCCACCTTGGTAAAGCTCTGGATCTGACGTTTCTAGCAGAGAGCTAAACTAGTATAGGAAACCAAGTATATTCAGTGCTACCAGTACAGATACTGCATCAAGCACTGAGAGGAGCTAAAGCTAACCAAAATGCTCTCACAAATACTTAAACTTGGGCTTCACCATGCTACAGGCATCAGCTGTAAAACACAGTATATGGGAAGGGGATGGGGAGGACAGGGTGGTAGTTAATTCTTTAATAATAATAAAAATAATAATCATAATTTTTTAATTCCAAAAACCTCTTGATATATGATAAAGTCCATGAAAGAGCAAATTTAATTCATTGTGGAAAACACAATTAGGAGAGATCCCTTGATTGAACTGAACTGCTTTTTCCAAGATACTAAAATAGGAAAAATAATTGTAGATAAGCCATATCAGCTGTTGTCTGAGCCTCTGGTTTGAAAATTAAATAAAAAATGAGGGGATAGAGACTCAAGGAAGATGAAAGAAGCAAACAATGACCTCTTTTGTGGAGGCTTAGTAGTAGAAGTTGCAATAGATATACCCATCTTACTTATCAGAGAAGATTTTCAGAGCTATTTGCAGATAAAAGTGCAAATTAGGTAACTGGGGCACACAAAATTCTGTGTTATTAATGTTTCTGTGTTGATGCTTTTCAGTTTTCTTTATGGAGATCCTATAAAACGAAGCAAATGCTTTGCATGGTCACTGTCATTAAGGAGCACTGGCAGACACACAGTCCAGTTCCTTTCCTTTGAGAAATATTCTTCAAAGTTTTCATTCATCAATATGAGTGATTAATGTTTGTATCAGTATTTTAATTCATTAATATATTTTAGTAATGCAAATATATTTATACTTTTATTAACACTTTAAAATGACAAGTGAAAAATTGTCACTTCTGGAATGTAAGGTAAGCTAGTTAGGTATGATTGACCCATAGCTTCTTTTAATGAAAGACGTGTTCTGCAAGGACTAAATACTGAAGAAAAGAGTAACTAAAACTTGGCCTATATGCAGGTGTAAAAAGGCTGTGTAAATTACTTGATAAAGTAAATAGTGTTTAATGCTTGGCAGGAAATTAATTTCCACACAGGCACATGCTAAGACAGTGTAATGATATGACAGCCCCTGGAGAGCATCCAGTTAATTACTGTATTGTTCTGTGCCTTGTAGGTCTTTTCTCTACTGTAAATCATGGACACAAGGTGGGAACCCATACTCCAGCAGTTATGAGAATTATCCATGCAAAACAAATGTAAAAATCCTTCATACAGAGATGAAAATGTTTGGGCATCAAGAAATGCAGAATTTCATGAATCATGAACTCAGAGCAGTACAATGGTTAAGATAATACCTTGATGTTAGCATAACAATTGAAAGTTAGATTTTCAGGTTGGGAATACTCTTTCCTTCACTGCACATTAAAATGTACTTTTTTTGTGCCAACAGGCCTCTACACCCTATGTTCTGTTTGAGTGCAATGTAAGAGGCAGCCTCTCCTCCTCCAGTTTAATGCATGTCCTGTGCAGTGCCAGGAGCTGGACTCCATGATCCTCCTTTGACTCCCCTCCAGCTCAGAGTATTCTATCATCCTACTCCATGCACACTCAGAAAAGCATATTCAGGAGTTGGGCTTGTGAAATCTGGGAGGTTTCAGCTGATGTCAGGAGTCAGCCCTGAGATGGGGAGAAAGAAGCTGAGTGGAGACAAGGACTCGAAAATTTTCTCTGCCCTGGGAGGTAACAACTCATCCAGGAGCTGTGATGGGCATAATATTGGATTTGTGTATTCCTATCAAATTTGTAAGGAGTCCTTACAACTGTGAGGACACTTACAACTTGTGAGACACCAGCCCATCAGATATCTTTTCCACCAAGCACGAAAAATATTTCTTGAACCAACCATTTTATTAAAACCACTCTTCACATGCAACAGTTTCAGAAAATCGGTAGCCACTGCTGATTTTGGCTGGTTTCTTCCAGATCCCATAGCAGAAATTTACATCAAGAGGTCAAGAAGAGGAAAGGCAAGAGCCTTTTGCAAGAAATCTTGCACAAATCAAATTGCTCCGCTTTGGAATGCAACCATAAAAGGAAGCACAAAGACAGTGAAGATAAAAACAGAAGGTGAAATAGTACTGCATGTATTTTCCTGTCTTAATAAGGCATCATTCTTCCTGACCAGTGAAAGTAGAGCCTCTTAATTTCAAAATTATAATAATTCAAAGGGAGGGGGTTTAAATTCTCCATTCCAAGGGAGGCTCCTGCCTTCCTTAGCAAAGACTTATCTTTCAAACGAAGACAGAGTCATAACAGAAAATATAAAAAGTAGCGGAGAATGAAAAGGGATGGAGAAACAAAATAAAGAAAATCTTGCCTGTATATTTGTTTCTGCATGAAAGCGTGAGCAATCTATTATAATATATCAAATAAATCAATACAGATTCACATGTAGACTCTCTGAGTAACAGATTCATCTTGATTGTGTTAGGCAGCTCTCAGCTGTCAACCAAATGAAATGGTGCAACTCCCCACTCCTTCCTGCAACACTCCTGAGGATGCACAGCTGCAGCACTGCCTTCAAGGCAGCTGGAGTATACCCAGGGTAGTGTGTCTAGGCACAGTGCAGGGCGAGCTCTCCTAGCAGCCCCACTTCCAGTCAACACAGCTCTCTATGGAGCCCTGAAATATGGAGCTTTCCAGAGGAGTGCTCGACACATGGAAGCAAGCACAACTGCTTTTCTCTTTTCTTTGGAGAGACTAATCTTGGTGATATCAGGTGTGCCAGGTAAACCAACTTTGCCTGAAGGAACCTCAGATCCAGTTCCCTGTGCTGATGTCACAAGCAATTAAAGGCAGAGCCAAGTAAAAAAACTGCACACATTTTGCAGGTCTATTCATTCCTTCTTTCTATCTACACCCTCTGTCATAATTCCACTTTCTTTCTGTTTTCTCCAGCACAAATTACTTTGGCATCTTCCTTTGTAGTTCCTCCAAGTCAGATATTTAAATAGTTTTCTGCATAAGGGTCAGCTTTGCAGGAAAATATGAATAGGAGATAGCCTTTGGTATTGAAAAGTTGACAAGAAGCCACTGTAGGTGATTTTACAGCTATTCATAAAAATGGAAAACCACATGAATTTCCCAAATTTTCTGCCTGATGGAAATTAACAAGAAATCACAGACAAAACCAACATGCTTGCTTAAGTTAGCTGAAAAAGCTGAAATTCAGACTGGATGTTGATCTCAACCTTTTGAAAGTCCAGGACTTTCAAAAGAGTAACTTTGTTACAGCTCTCTGGATTGGAGGGATCCCAATCAATGTTCTCCTAACATTCTTTGTGTATCCTGACAGAGAGCAATGGGAGGTTACCAAGCTTCCTTAGGCTTATAGGAAGGAGGTAATCCAATCTTTTCAATTCTATGACATATTTATTCTGAAAGCTCAAAAGTAAAAAAAAAAAAAAAAAAAAAAAAAAAAAAAAAAAAAAAGGCAATTAAATATTTGCTGTTAGATTGTTTAATTTTTTTCTACAACTAGGTCAACAGCTACCACTTGCTTTTACTGACATAACATACTGCTTTTTTAATCACTGAAGGAGAACTATGGCACATAAAATTTTGTTTTAGCTATGCAGCAGTGTCTTTAAACCAAAAATAGAAAATAGAAATAAAATAAAAGACAAGTGAGATTTTAAATTAATCTTGAGTCAACAAAAACAGTTAATATAAAAGGCATCTAAAGAGAATTGCAAGTTGGGTCCCCAGGAGGAAAATCTAGATACAAATAAAAGTGGCCCATCCAAAAATATTCTTCCTCTTCTTTCCTTAGAGGGTTTTGCAGTCATTAGACATTTTGCCTCCTGGTACAAATTGTCTCTATGTACTGCTTGACTAAAAATGGCCCAGAGTCAGCAGCTGTCAGGCACTTTGCTCCTGGAAAATCCCTGGAGGAATGAGACAACCGCCCCTGTTGCTTGATGTCTGTGTTCCCATATTCCCACAAGGCCTCTGCTGAGGCTGGGATCTCCTTGACCTGGCCTGCACACAAACCTATAACAGGAACCTCACAGAACCTTACCCAGCAAGGTCTGTGTCTGCTCCTAGGCAAATGAAGGAGAAATAGTTGAAAGTGTATGGGTTCTGAGCAGAGCAGGAGCACAGCAGTACTGTCAGAGACTCTCCATTTTTTTTCTGAGACTAACCTTGTATTTCCTCCCAGACAGGCTGGATGCCACAAGGGTTTCTTCTCTGCAATGTGGTGTTTCAGGTATCCTAGTCCTTTCCTGAATCCAAGACAAGGTCTTTACTGTAAAGATCATATGGTATAAAGTAATAAATAACACATGAAATAGAAAGGTGGAGTGACTCATACAAGGCCACAGTCCAGGATAGTCATCAAACCAATACTAAAGCTCTTCTCACCTGACCCCCAGCCCAGTATGCTCCATTTAGCAGGGAGTCAGGGTTCCTGTACATCAGCCATAGCACCACGGAGTGAACTTATATAAGCACAGTTCTACTTAATGTGATATTTTCTGGTTCTCACAACATCCTCCAGCCTCCTCATCCACCCAGAAAACCAGCAACCCTGTATGACCCAGGATTTCTTAAGTAATAGTCTTTAGCATAGCATGTTGATTGTTGATTTACATCATGGTAGTAATTTGACACCTGGCTTCAATGAATTCTTGAAATATGCTCTTCACAGATGTTGCAAATAAAAGCAGCTTGAATGTTTAGTAGAAGAAATGAACACAAATATGCTGATGAAAAAAACCAAATTGGACTTAGTTTAAAATTAAGTATCTTTGAACAGAATATTCAAATATCTCGTTTTGCTTGTTTGTCCATTGTCAATATTTCACATGTTGCTATTTCTTTAGGAACTCAATAGAGTCCAGAAAGGGATATAAACAGACTGTCAAACTCAATATATGCAGGCCAAAGTAGCATAAAAACATTTCTTTTTGCCACAGTCACACAAACCTTTCCACCATTCTAAATGTCGTTGATGCTGTACTGAGAATTATTCAATATACTGGAACATCCTATTTCATGCTGTGTGACTTCTGATGTGTGGTATTTTTACTATAGATTAGTACCTTGGAAAGCTGACTGGAGTTGTGTAGTTTATTAGCACAACTCCATTCAACACTGTGTGCTTGAAAAACATCAGCCACTGCATTATCGAGATATTGATTACTGGGTAAGAAGCCAAATCACCCTCTATTTACATAACATTGGCAGATAAATATATGATGGGCCACTACATAACAGGTCTCTAATCAATACACCAGTCAAACAATTATTCCTCAACAGGAGAGGAGGCCTTCAGAAGTCAAAGTGATGCCATGGCTGTACACTTCTGTACGTGAGCAGTAAGGACCAGGTTAGCAGCAGTGGAGATCACTGGTTCATTAAAACATCTCTTGTATCTGTGTTTTGGCTTATGGAGATTGGGGAGATCTGTAGACTCCTGACAATCCTTTTTTGGAACACAATTCATCTTTTCTGAAGGACATATAACAGACTTGGTTGCAAGAAGCCAAGCCTACTACTTCTTTTTCTGAACACCACAAATGTGGCAAGATTGAAATTGGATACCCTTTTCTGTACAATTTTGGCTTATACCAGCACTCATCCAGGCCTCCTTTTCACTGAAACTGAAAGGTTCCACTGTCCAAGTAAAGCAAGTCAGTTGGCCTAGCTCTCCATGGGCCTCCAGAATGTCTCATTTTTCTGGCTGCTTACCCCATAGAGTTTCTAGATCTCTTTTGGACACTGTCATGATTTCACCCCAGGCAGCAGCCAACCTCCACATCCACTCTCTCATTCTCCCACCACCAGGCTCAGGGAGAGAATCAGAAGGGTAAAACCCAGAAAACTCATAAGTTGAGATAAAGACTGTTTAACAGGGAAAAAGAAATCTGTGCATACAAAGCAAAATAAGGAATTGATTCACAGCTTCCCATGGGCAGGGGAGTTCAGCCATCTCCATGAGAGAAGGGCCCCATCACACATAACAATTGCTTGGGAAAAACTAATTCCATCCTCCAAATGTCTCCCTTTTTTTTTCTAATCTCTCACAGTTAATATACAGAACATGATGTCATATGGTCTGGAATATCTTTTTGATCAGTTGAGATCACCTCTCCCACCTGTGTCTCCTCCCAACCTCCTGTGCATCCCCAACCTCCTCACCAGCATGGCAGCATTGAAAGCAGGAAAGGCCTTGGGTCTGTGTAAGCCCAGCACAGTAGTAACAGAAATATTTCTATATTATCAAACCTGTGCTCAGCACAGATCCAGAACACAGCCCTAAACACTTTGCCACTGTGAAGATAATTAACTCCACCCCTGCCAAAACCAGGGCAGCCACCTTGTGACATTACTCAGCTCTTTCCCCTGAGAGAGTGGTCTAATCTAATAGGAACTACTCTGGATAGACATTATAGGGAGAGACTGTCTCAATTTGAAACCAGCAAGCCATGAAAGCCCCAAACAGTTTCCTAGAGAGACTTGTCCACCCGGCATGTCCTGAGGTACCTGTGACCATGCTGGGTACCTCAGGACTTGAGAAATATTTTCTGATGCAAACCCACACTACTTTGGTGGACCACAACACATTTTCTTGTTTTGAATACTTTGAATGGAAAATAAAAACATTTGGTTATTAAAAAATAATGGCCACTGTATGGGTCCTGGTGGTCCTGAAGGATAATATGAACATGGCCAATATGTATCAGAGGGAGCCAGCTCTGTGTGTGCAAGGCACCCTTCATACTTACACTCCTAAAAAGAAATTTTCAAATATTCCTATTTAAAAAAAAATTAGTAAAAATATTGATAAAATTCTTCCTTTGTCAATTGCAAAGACCATGCAGATGAGGCACTTACACAGAGAGTAGGTATGTCACCTTAGAAAAGCCAACATGAGGATACAGAAAATGTATTTGAGCTACACTAGTTTTGGGGTTGCTTGAGAAAAATCCATCTGGTATTTAAATTATGGAAACTGTTGCATTTTTAGATGGTAACAGATCATCACTTCTGGTCTCTAAAAATGGCTTCATTAAAAAAGTGTACTTTAACTAGCTAACTTACAGATCAGAAGATCCAGTAAACACTGTTTTATACTGGAAACAATATTTGTCTTGTTAACCGAACTCCTCATCATCTGAAATAAGCATAAATTCACAACAGGTCCATATTCAATTTTCACACTATAAACTCCAGGTTTTTCTCTGAGCTTCCTGTTTCTGAACCAAGCGGAACAATCCCACAGAGAAATTATTCCATATGGGTGTTTTAAAAATGCTATAAAACCACAGCAATATCTTGGAAGGCTTTGCGGAGTGCATGGCTTAATCACTGATAACACAGCTGCCCCTTGCTGCAGCGGATCTGATTCCGTATCATTCCCAGCACCTGTGGTACAAACCGTCACGCTTACAGCGCTGCTCACAGCCCTCTCACACCCTTATCTGATGCGTTTCCTCTGCAGGAGAGCCATGGTGCTCATTACAGCACAAGGGACACCCGTGGAGAGATCACGCTGTAATGAACAGGCGTGAAGAGAAGGATGAGTTCTTGGTGCACACGTGCAGCCATGGGGAAGGTTGCACTTCAAGTTCTTGGCCCTGTGCTGATGCTCGTGGATAGTAATTTCAATGGAAACACCGTCATCAGCAAAATATTTTCCCCAGCCACCTTTACTGCTTATAACTTAAGAACTGGCAGTGAAGCAAGGGAATTCCACTGCTCACATATTTTAAGTGGTTAGAGAGATGATGTTTTTTGAATGATCTTTTTGTAACACATTTTGGGAGTTTTGCCTTATGCTGCACTGCAGAGTTCGCATATTTTAAAAGACTGTATGCGTGTACTTTAATTGATAAGGAAATGTCTTCTTACTGCAGTAGCTTTAAAAGGCTTGCTGGTTTATGACTCTGTGTACAGCTAGCAGTCAATATTTTCCTCCAATACTAAGTTCAAATATTATTTATTATTAAGTAAAAGGCAGTGCAGTGAGGACTCTGAAATGAGAATAGTTCGTGTGATGCAACTGCAGATCTGCCAAGTAGAAAATACCATTTGAAATCAGGGACATCTGTAGCCCAAGTTACCTTGCTAGCTCCAAGGTAGAAAAATATTTCTTGCATCTTGCCTCAAAAAGGACTAAAAAAATTTGATGAGCCTAGTCCAATATTGATGAAAAGATTTATCTCAAACAAAAAGAATAATTAATTTTTCCTAAACTGTAGATAACTGTCCCTTTAAAAATATATGGAGTACTCAGTTTTAAAAGCCTCTGATTGCCAACTTTAAGATTCCTTTGTTGGCTGAGTTGATGAGACAGATAAAAATTAGGAGTGAATGCAACAATGTTGCCTGTCCTTTCATGATACAGTGGTCTCTGGCATTTTTCACTGTTTTAGTGGTTCTTAGCAACAATTCAAGATGGCATTGAGGGGAACGTGCCCTATTACTGTTACACACAGTCTTCATTTAATCCAACAGAGAGGCTGTGCATCCAAAACAACACACAATTCTTCTTGTAGAGGCTATGCCATAATTATCACATTGCACCCACAATCAGCATTAAATTTCCTGTCAGATCTGCTGTTCAATGAATAGCCAAATTGTTTCTCTGGTTAACTGTGCTTAGTGCATTTCCAGTAAGCACACAGCCCCTGCAGATGTTTGCAGCCTGATGCAGTATCAGGATGGGGTATAACTAAGTGACTGGTAAACATAAAATGCCCTTTTACAAAAAAAAAAAAAAAAGCAAAAATATCAGAGGTGGTTTAGAAGCTCATTAGCAACTCACCTGAATGCATTTTTTTTAAGTTCTTCTGTTACCACCTGTGGAAAACAAGATATAAAAGTCCAATCTGGTACTGAAAGTATTTGAAATTGCACACACAGTGTTGGATTACAGTGAATTAACAGAGCAACTTAACAACTAACTCTGCCCACAAAACTGAAATTAAATGTAGCTCATCACCAGCAGAACTCATTATACTGGAATTTCACCAGCAGTATGAATTGAGGTATGTTATTTTATTTGATTTTTTTTTCTCATAAAAGAGTGGAGCAGATTGGATTTTTTAAATTAACTTTACACTGATTTAACTATTTTTATAGCAGAGTGGGGGGGGGGGGGTAGTCCCACACTACCATGCACAACCCAAAGCTGGAGTAGAAATGCTAATGCCAGATACTAAACGCTGCAGAAGAGTATTTTTAATTCTATTTCAAAAGCTCGTATTTTCTCAGCTCCCCATCTTCATTGTCTTCACAGTCTTGCCAATCTAGGATACTAACAACTGGTCCTGATCATGGTAATCTCACATAACAAATGCCAGCATAAAAAAAAGGGAGGGAATATCTGATATTTTGCTCCATTCTGACTGCAGTTTTTCAGGAATCTGTAATGGTTTTATTCCTCAAGAATCAGATTGCCATACTTAAAGCTGCCTGTGAGAGCATTCTGTCTCTCCATTAACCATCCAGCCTAAATAACTGTATATATGTATGTGTACAGGCACATATGTATGTATGTATGTATGTATGTCTATAAAATCACTGCAGAATATATAAATATATATGTCAGAATATATAGAATACATATGTCAGAATTAGAAGTAGCTTGTCATTTGCTATATTGTCAAATTTTGTAATAGTACCAACTACACAACCATTCATACAGAAGCTTTTCAGACTAAGCTTTTATCTCAAGTTCCTTTATTTGCCAAAACCACTGTGGCCTTTGCTACAGGGATCTTTCTTCACTGTTCTGGGGATAATGAAATATGGTGAATAAACAAATGAATAACAAAGACTTCAAAATAATCAAAATGTTAACCTGCTTAACACAACACAGAGAAGTTTGAATGCAGTCCCAGGATACCATACTGCTATTTCTTTTTGCCAGGGAAGACAACAGAGATGTCAGAGTAAGCAAAAATAAACTTCAGTTCTGGTCAATACATTCTATGGAGACCAGAGCAAGAATCAAAGCTTGCTGATTCTGCTGTCACTCCTGCAAGATCCACCACACACTCCCTGAAAGGCAGCACCCACAGCAAACTGGAGAATTTCCTGATATCTGCAAAAGGCAGCACAAGCTTGAGGGCAGGAGCAGCAATCTCATTCCCTTCAGCTTGATGCCCCAGGCAGCTACCTACTTTGCTTATGATCAGACCAGTCATGCAGTAGAAACAGGAGGAAGGAGGTGAATATCCTGACAAATCCACTAATCTGATGTGCTCAGATATTGACAGTGCTGTATTGTGTTAGAAAGATTAAAATAAATATAAGGTCATGCTAAACTGATAGGTTTTGTTCTGATTGGATACAGCTACTGAGTAACAGAGACAATCAAACCATAAGGTTGCAAGGCAATTCTCCCAGCTCTGCTAAAAGCGTAGGAAAGGAATATAGGACACATGCAGCTCAACATTTCAGTGATTCCTCTGAATGCTTCCCGGACTTTTTAAAATTTGATATTTCATTGGAGAGAGAAATGAGATGAAAATGTAGATGGCAGAAGGCAACTTGTGTTCTAGGAGGCTCTCACCTCTGTTAGGAGGAGAAGGCACAAAGTAAGGACCACAGACTTCAAACAAATATTCTTTGAAGTGATGATGTGTGTGTTACCACTCGCTTACAAAGGCAGAGAAAGTGAGGCAGCGAGAAAGAAGCTCCCGATTTTCTGCCAGCTGCAAGGCAGCAAAGCAACTGCATTGATGAAATCATCATCTCTAGCCTCTGCCTGCTGGGCAGGGTCTGCTGGGACTGAGCAATGAAGGTAGAGCCTTTCATGTGGAAACTGAGATGACTCATGTTGTGTGACCCAGAAGAAAGCCAAAAGCTACCTTATACCCAAAGGCTGGTGTGTAATTACAAATGAGACCAAGTCTAGTTTGTTGTCTTAGAAAATAAGTACATTTGCTCCCATTCTGGAGAGCAAATTTTGTTCAAAAAAATTTAGTCTTGTTTGAGGCTGGTCTTTGATTTGCAATAAGGGTAATTGAGTAGAAGAAACAAAGGCATTGATTTATTCTGATGCCTCCTGCTATTTCTTTTTTTCTTTGACTAGTCAGTTGTCTAAGTGCTAATGACATAGAAAGTTCATGACTAATGCCAAGATTTATTTTGAATATTGTTGACAAGCCGAAGGGCAACATGTGTGGACTGCGGGTCAGACTTGGAGAAAACGCAACTCTAGGTTTCCAATGCACATCTATATTAGAGCTACCAAGTTTGTAATCTGTTTGCCATGTAAGATATGATATATGATTATAATCATATATGATATATCATATAATGATATATAATTATAATTATATAATATAACATATATTTTATATATATATCTTATAATTATATATATAATTATATATATATAAGATATAAATCTATGATTTATCAAAAAAACCAATAAAAGGAATCAGTTTGGTTCTTGAATAAGTATGATGAAGTATTTATTCACCAGAATTATTCTATAATAATTATAAGAAATATATATCATAAGAAATTATTCACCAAGAACAAAGACTGAACATTTTTTTTGCAGGGATAAAAAAATAAGAGATTTCTTTCAGCATTGAGGGGCAGGAGGTAGAGAGTCATGCACCCAATGGCAGAAGAGGCTATGTATTTTAAATATGGCATACAAACAACTCCTCTTATAATTAAGACTACGCCAGCTTTTTACCTTCAGCTACAACTTCCACAAATTATTCCTTCTTTCTCAAGTGGAATTTGTCACAGTTGCAATAAGATAACCAGATAATGTAAATCATACACTACCTTGAGCGTCAAAACATTTAAATATTTTCCGTTCCCTCTTCTTGCCCCAGAGGAACCATTTATTTAAACTATACTGTTGTTCCACAACACTGAATGAAATTCAGGGGAGGACATGAAACCAGCATACTTATCAACTCTGTGTGAAAATATAGTTTAATTTTTTTGAGGGGATCCATCTGTAAATAGCTTTCTGTACATCTGTTAGAAGAGTTGCAAGGCTCTGTTATTTTGCCCATTAACTCGCTGAGTTGTAAAATTTAAAACACAAATGAGAGACTGGTACCTACAAGTCATACAGCAACCTGTCAAACCCCACTTCTCATCAAAAGGTTTTTCCAGAGCCTGAACTGTGTTCTGAGGCCAAATCAATCTGTCACAGAATGTCCCCTGTGAAATACACTCCAAAGAATAGAAACAAACAATGATTCTCTCTTACCCCACACTGATGGGAGGAAGAATCACTTTCCTTGGGGGTTAAGACAAAAGAGGATAGCAAATGGTGTAACCTGAATATTGAGACAGTCCCAGCAGAATGTTTAAAATGAGTAAATATGAGGAAGTCAGCACAATGCACTGCTGTTTGGTGAATAAAAACACTGAGGGAATTCAGTGCATGATTATGAAGTTGTAAATGCAGGAAGAGAAGGAGATTCTGTAGCTAATAATAGAGTAGGAAATAACATTTAAAAAGAAAGGTGGAATGACTCACACCAGGTGAACATGATGAGATTACAGTTTGTCAGAGCCACATCACTCAAAAGCAAGGTGAAACACCTTTCCATGGCACTGTGTGTTTGTGCATATCACATCACACATCCCCTCTCAGCAGATAATTGCATTTTGTGTTGCACTGGCACAGCTTTCACTCTTCCTATTATGATAATTCAGGCTGTCGCAACACCATAGACTGCCTCCATTTTCTCCAAGAAAAAATTAATGAAATCTAAAAGTTATTAAAGGAGTGTTGCAACTTTAATGTCTGTTTAGAACACAGTTTTGTCTATCCCACTTGGAAGAAGGAAGAAAACACATTTAGCAGGGCTCTTTAATCTGAGTGGCTGTGGCTGCCTTTATTGAGAATGCCTGTGATTTAATATATGGATGATCAATGTATCATTATATGTTTGATTTAAAAAAGGATTCCCTAACTTCTTGGTACTTCCATAGACTCCCAAAGTCTTAAGAAAAATTCTTCCTGTTTAGAGGAAAGAAAAAGGGGGGTTCTTTTTTTCTTTTTAGAGTATATTTTATAGCCGTTTGAAGCTATTCAGGGATTTGATATGTTAGCTGTTCTAGCAGAAGTAGTTCACTAGAAAAAATAAGAAAAAAATAGCCAAGGAGGTAAATACTATCACTTAAATCTTTTTCCAAAAATACAGGAGGCAGAAGTAGACAGATGTATCTTTTACAATGTTCAAGAAAGAAAGTAATGGTTTCCTTTTACTAGTAATATCTTACCAAAAAAATATCCTTCTTTCTCCAGAAAAGAAAATCCATCCAATTAGTCCATCAACACTTGTATTATACTGTTTTACTATTGTTGTAACAATAGAAGAGCTGGGCAAATAATGAACTGCTTGAATATCATTGCAGTTATTTGTCACATAGGACAGTTGATCTGTAGTTTTAGTGCTCATGCACTAAAATCAAAGTTCTGCAATCTCAAAATATAATAAAAGATATCTTGTCCATGAAAAATAATGGTGGTATTATGCCAGTTAATATTTGAAGCATTGCAACATATAAATGAAAAACCTTTGAAAAATCCATGTTTACAACACAATCAGGCAGAAAAGATTATTTTGTTGTCCCCTAAACAACATAATTAACCTGGCTAAGGCTGGTTTTGGCAGTTTGCTTCATCACACAGTGACTATGACCAGCAAGTCCTCCAGGCTTTGGATATTTTTTTGCATACTTATATTTTCTAGACTCCAGTGTCTCTCTGCTTAGTGTCATGACCCAGAAAGATCCTCTAACTGGAAGAGGCATTGTGAGATCTCTGCCATCTGTCACAGTTCATTTGGTGTGGACAGGACCAGATTGGATTTGGAATAGACCAGACTGGATTTGGCCTGAACCTGGGTCAACCTATTAAAAATCCACTCTCACCAGCAGTCATACCAAAAAGCTCCCAGCCACTTCTGTGTGAGCATTCTGCCCTTGCTCTGGTGCCACATCAATGACTCAAGGCTGCCCTGCTGGAGTCACTGAGCTCCAGCTATGTCCTGAGAACCATCCCTTAGAGCTTATGCACTGCTGACACCTGATCTGGTTATATATCCAGCTCAAAATCTCTGAATATACATCCTCCCACAGGTGGGTGCCAGGAGGTGGTCTCCCTAAAGGGCTGTAGCCACTGGAATCGAGCAAATGCACTAATCACTGCAGAACTGTTTGTGTGAGTCTTCTTCCACCAGCAGCAGGACAGGCACAGAGAGAGCTGTCCCCCACTGAGGAATCCCACTGAAGCCAGACAAAGTGAGAGTGTGAAAAGCTTCTGGCAGGAGGGAGGCAGCTTTCAAACGTCTTTTGTGAAGCCATCTGCTCTCTGCTGATATCTATCAGGTTATTTATATACCCAAAATGAAAGGTATCCTTGCAAATAAATCAACAGGGTTCATATTACTGGACAATTGTGATGTAATCAAGCATGTCCTGAGTATTTTTGTATTTTACACACAGAAAAACAAAATTATAAACTCTCTCAAGAATCCTTAGACTGGTAGCTCTTCCTTATTCCAGAGGATAAGTTAATCCTCTGCAGCCATGCATGATAAAATGGGCTCAGAATGCTTTCAAAAACATGCTTTTATCTTCAAAGGCAAGATGCGTTTATTCTGTGTTTTTTTCTTCTTGTTATTTACTTCATGTTTCAAGATCTATAGGTTTCATGTTTTCAAAACAAGATATTTAAGTTTCTTTAAAAAAAAATTAAAGCAGGCATGTTCATGCAATTTCATGATTCCAGTAAACTGGCTTTAAATAAAAGTATCAAATGTCACAAAGTGAGATGAGATTGTCTTGCTTAACATTAAAACTACAAAATCTTGGCACATTTTCTAGTGCAATCATTGGAATTATTCTTGATCTGTTGAACACATACAGAAAAAAAAATCAGAATTTAATTTCATTTACTGAAAAAATCTTGGCAAAGGAGTTCCTAAGGAGGTCACTTCTATTGCAAGGTATACTCTTGGGTCAGAGGAGAGATAAAGACACTGCAGCCCATGTAAATTTGTTTTCTTTCCTGCCTGCAGCCTGGCAGCCACAGAGCAGCCACCTTCAGCTTGGGAACAGCTGAGGTGCCCTTTGGCCTGTTGAAGCCCCAGCTTCATCTGTCTCTGGTTCTCCCAGATTCTACAGGAATCCTGGATTCACCCTGCCAGACCAAAGCCTCATCCTGAAAAGGTGGCAGTAATGGACCTAATGAGCAGTTTTGGACTTCTGTCTGGGTTTGGGAATATGCTTAACAGGCAGTCTAAAATTAAAGCTGGGAAGGTGTTTTGAGGAGATCAGATAATTTTTATTTTTGTTTTAACGTGATTTTGCACAAATTGATAGATAAATTATAAGATTAAGATACTCCTCGAAAATAAGATAATTGAGCTTTAAAACACTTTAGGGAAAAAGGCATTCATTAACTCTACATAAAAATACCTTTCTTTTCTTATTTGTAAGGAACTTTGATGTTCCTTAGCTGCCACTCTTGTAAGAATGAATACACTTCAAAGCTTCAGGATTAATGCCCTGTTTGTATGGAGGGAAGCAATAAACCGAAGGGCAGAAGTCTTACAATCAGAGAATATGCACATCCCCTTGGAATGTATTAGTGTCCAAGAAATTGTCTAAGATACCAAAAGAAGCTTTGTTTGCATTTAGATTTCTTCTTTTCCTTAAGCTGTTTGTTTAGAAATGGGTCACTTAGCATAGCAGATGTTTCCTCAACTCAACATATTTGTGTCACAGATGAAGAAAACTTTCCAACCAACTCTCTTGTTTTAGTAATTATAATTTAATAATCCACTTTATTCTTTTTAGAGCAGACAGAACAATTAGCTCAATACCAGTTCCTCAACTGTACTTACACACACACACAAAATTTTTTACTGATAAATTGCTGTGGGGAATTTAAGTTTTTCCCTAATAAAAGAATATAAACTCCCCATGAATGTGCAGTTTCAAACCACCAGAAATTATTCAGGAAACATCACTTAGCTAATTTATGCACCAGAATGTAAATGAGGCCTCCTTTTTTTTCCCCTGCTACCAGTAAAGCTGAGGCATTCACCGCTTTCATTTCACTAAGTTCCCTTTTTTCCAGTTGCCATAGAAACCAGGGTGCCAGTCAGGCTGCTGAAGAGGCTGCCATTGCAGGTGCTTTGCAGATACTGTATTAATAAATGGAGAAATAAATAAATAAATAAGACCCCTGTTTTCCTCAAAAAGGCAGCAGCAAAAAGCACATCACTTTGCATTTGTGTTGCTGGCATTTGTAATTTGGCTACCGAGACTTTATAGAAAACACCGCCTTAGAAAATAAGCATGCATGTATTTCTTGTACCTGGCAAGCCCGCTGTGTATATTTACAGCCTTCTCTACAGCAATCAACTAAAATATTGAAACAACATAAACCAATTGAGTAGAAGAGAAAGAATCCTAAAAAGAAAGGGAGAATAAGAGAGTGTGTGTGCACAAGCATGCATCTACTGACTTATTCATGTGCATGTTCAGGTTATGTGCCTGGGATTAATAACAACTTCAGGTCCTATTTGTACAATGATTCCATTGTTTTGAAGATTTTAAAATAATATAACCTTGATCTAAGAAATTAGAATCAACAAACCCAATGATAACTAAAAAAAACAAGACCCAGCCTGATTTTTTGCACAAGGAAAGTCAGCTGGGGGAATCACTTATCAGTCCACCTCCCCATAACCTCAAAAGACTTTTGACTAAGTTCATTTAAATCCACCTTGAGTCTTGTGTGCAGATTTGGGGACCAACATACAAAAAAGACATTTAGCTATTGGAAAGCATCCAAAGGAGGGCCATGAGGATGGTGAACGGGCTGGAGGGCAAGTCATAAGAGGAGTGTCTGAGGTCACTTGGTTTGTTCATCCTGGAGGAGAGGAGACTGAAGGGAGACCCCATTGCAATCTGCAACTTCCTCCTGAGGGGAAGAAGAGGGGCAGGCACTGATCTCATCTCTGTGGTGACCAGAGCCAGGACTTGAGGCAATGGCCTGAAGCTGAGTGAGGGGAGGTGTATGTTGGAGATCAGGAAAAGGTTCTCCACCTTGAGCACTGGAACAGCACAGGGACACGGTCACCAAGTCTGGCAGAGTTTAAGAGCTGTTTGGACAATGCCCTGAGGCACACAGAGTGATTCTTGGGCTGGTGCTGTACAGTACCGGAGTTGGACTCAATGGTCCTGATAGGTCCCTTCAAACTCAGCACATCCTATGATTCTATGATTCTGTGATTCTGTGATTCTAAAATGGATACAAATAGCACCAGCAATTATTCATGTAAAATAATTTGTAAACATTAGCAACTGGAAGAGAGATCAGTGCCTCCGAAAAGGAAAGGCAAAGCTGCAAATGTTAGCTATTGTATTTGACACATTTCATTAAAACAAAAATCAAGCACACAAGAAGTGCCACTTCATTCTCTCCATAAAGAAAGCTCTACAATTATTGATGACTTAGGTTTTCATAACATCTTAATAAAATTTAGACTTTTTTCTTTCATGGTCCTGCTTCCCCTCATATTTCTCAACAAAATTAATGTTATTGTTAGTCTTCCAAGGAATGAATCATCTGTCAGAGTTCTCCAAATAGACTATTTATCCAACACATAGATTAAAATCAAAGGATTTCAGATGTAAAAAAAAAAAACCCAAAACATGAATGACCCACATTGTAGACCAGTAGAAGTCTGAGGCTTTGCAAATACTTACATGCAAATGAACATGTCTTGAGTTTCTCCAGTTCTGCCCTGGTGCTTACCACTTATTGTGCAAACCAACATGGGAAGAGTTTCTTTTTGCTGTGGTTATTTTTTACCTGATCTGAACATGGTGTGGTCATAAGTGGCACGAATCCTAGAAGAAGGCTGGCAACAAGCAGTGTACCCAAGGGTCAATATACTGTCCAGTCCCGTTAAACATTTTCATTAATGTGGACTGGATCTAGGCTGTGGAGTTTGGTGGACATTCTGAAAGTTTGCTGATGATACACAACTGGAAGGAGTGAACACCAGAGGGATGCTGGTACACACATCCCAACAGGTTGGGAGAGTGGTCTGACAGGAATTCCTTGACGTTCAATACGGAGAACAAGGGAAGGGGAAGGGGAAGAAAGGGGAAGAAAGGGGAAGAAAGGGGAAGAAAGGGGAAGAAAGAGGAAAAAAGGGGAAAGAGGAAAAAAGGGGAAAGGGGGAAGGGGAAAGGGGGAAAGGGAAAGGGGGCAGGGAAAGGGAAATCCCCATGCACCAGTATATTCTAGTGGCCACTTAATTTTCTATAGAAAAAGACCTGAGTGTCCTGATGAACACCAAATTGAGATTAGACACAGACATGCCCTTGTAGAAAAGAAGGCCTCAATGATGATATCCTGGGCTACATTAGGCAAAGTTTTGCTAGCAGAATGAGAAAAGTTATCCTTCCCCTCTCCTAAGAAGTGAGGCCACACCTGGGGTGCTGGGTACATCTGTGGGCTCCTCAGTGTGCACCAGAGAGAATCCTTAACAAATAACCACTAAGACAACAAGGGGACTGGAGCATCTCTCCTAGGAGGAAAGGGTGAGAGAGGAGGGATGGTTCATCCTGGAGGAGAAGACTTAGGAGGGATCATATCATGTATATAAATACCTGAGAAGATGGAGCACAGAGCACAGAGCCAGGCTCTTTTCAAAGTGCCCAGCGACAAGACCAGAGGACAGAAACACAGGAGGTTCACTCTGAATGTCAGAAACAACTTTTTGACTGTGAAGATGACTGAGCCCTGGTATAGATTACCTCAAGAGGTGGTGCAGTCTACATTGCTGAAGATCTTAAAAATCCATCTGAACATGGTCCTGCTGTCACTAGGCATCCTTGCTTGAAGGGGAGGGGGTTGAATCAGATGGTCCTTTCCACCATCAACAATTCTGGGGGGACATATAATCATCACCTTTCCCTGAAGAGTTTACCAGTTCAGGCTTCAATCCAGCAAAGTAAAATAGCCATTTCCATTGAAATTAGTGGGACTTAGCATCTCCTTCAAAATTTGACCTATGAGATGAAATACTGATTGAAAAAAGCCTCTCAAGTTTGCATTTCTTGGATATAGAACATCTTTGTCATCTTCTGTCATTCAGTATATCATCAAGTTTATGAAATTGCATCAATTCATTTTTCTGACTATTAAATCAGTTAAATAACTGGTTTATGCCTCAACCACTTCTTATCCATTATTATTCCAGAATTTCTCCCAGATTTTATGGTACATTCTAGAAGGAAGTAAAGAAATCTCTACTACACTGGAGTGAAATGGTTTAAAATCCAACTCCAACTGATGTAAAGAAGCCAAACCATAGCTAGAAAATAGAAAAATCATGTGTTTGTCATAGCCCCAGCTTTTTGCTCAAAAAATGAATGGAAATTACTGCTGAAGTTTGTTTGAAAAAAGCAACTTCTCTTCCACATTCATCACCTTCCAGCCTGTTGCAGTTCAATCACCTGAGACCCCACAGAAAACAAATTGACAGGGAAAGGTAATCAGAGGAAAGTTTGCTGCAAACATCCTCATTCTCAAAATCAGTTCATATTTAAAATCAGTTCATGTCTAAAATCAGTTCATGTTTAACAACTGCATATGCATTATATTTTCTTGTCCTGAAGGCTGGGGGATGGGGGGAGGGGGAAGAAAACAAACAAACAAAAACCAACCAAACAAACAAAACAAAACAAAACAAAACAAAAAACAAACAAACAAACAAAAAAAAAAAAAAAAAAAAAAAAAAAAAGAAAAAAAAAACCAAGCAAAGAGACTTCTCTTCATCCCTGGGGCAAAAAGCTATATTTTGTAGTGACATCAGAGTGAATTGCTAAGATACACTGGTGAAGGAAGGAGAGGGAGAAACAGCATGAGTTTTGGAGATGGGATATTTCAGAAAGTGAAGAAAGACTGAGATGGAAGGAAAGCTTGAGGAGCTGCGTTTCATGAAGAGTGTCAGCTGAGACTGGGACCTTGCAGGGAATTATAGGTGTCTAAGCAGTCCTGTTATATAGGGTTCTATGCAGGGTCAGGGGGTCCCTCTGTCTCTTACTCTCTCTTTCATTATTCCTGAAATCCTGCTACAGTGTCCTCTCCAGAACTGAGGAGGAGGAGGATCATAACTCTCTTCCTCTCACCATCATTCCCTTTGTAGTCAGCTTCTTTATCCACAAGTCTGCTTCCAGGAGCAACAGCTTATTTGGCTTATGAGTGCCTCATTTTTTACATTTGGCCCCTAAGTAATTCATTGACAACTAACACAGGGTAATGAGATTGATGAACTTTAGCTGTGACCCTACATGGCTTTTCTCATGGTAATAATATATTCACCAGAAAAAAAAATTAAGAGAATTATTTGGTTTAGCATAGACTTTTTTAGGAACTAATCAACAGAAATTGAATTTCAGAGTGCTAGTATAACCTACTTAGCTAAAATAGAGCATATAGGAAAGCAAAGGAAGTTATGGAGTTTTCTTCATTTACTTAACTGCACTCTTTAAGCTGGATCCATCCATGGATTTTCTGTTTTCTTATTCCAGACTTGATGTGTGGTTCACTTCATTTAAAGACATCAACAGATGCCTGTGTAGTTGGAGGTAGGCCATTCATGAATGTCACATTCCTACAGAACTAGTTGAAAAATGGAATACTATCCATAGATCACAGTCTTCTGTAACTCCCAGCAATTAAGATTTGACACCACTGTTGTAAAATACATTCTAAAACAGGCTTGTGTGAACAAATCTCCATAAGTAATATTTACATTCTAACAAGGAAAAAGAAAATAATTCTTTAAAATTGATCAAATTACAGAAATTGAAATCTTGACCTTGTTATTACTTTTACTTTTATAAGACTTTTTTTTAAAAATCTGATTTGGACCTGCCAGTGGAGGGTTTCTGGAAAAGGCAAAGAAATTGTTGCTTCTGTTTTCATTATTTCCGTCTCATTGCAGGCTGTAATGTCATTTGATGCCAAGATCATTCTGCAATATAGTTTGAAAAGGAACCCAAACTCCTTTCTGTTAGATAAATGTCCTGTTATGTTTTCAAGCAGGCAAGAACCTATAAAATTTTTACATGTAAATGGAAAAATACTTATGTTGGTAAGAGAAATTTAAGCCACATGCTTTTGTGCTCTAACCATCTCCCCTTCACAGACAAGATTTGTCAGAGAAGTGCTTTAACTCTGAGTGTGTCTGAAGTTTCAAAATAGGCTCTTCTTTTTCTCCTTTAGTGACCATATATATAAACAGAATGTAGGAAATTCTGGGTTTAGGTTTCTCTTTCTCAGAAACAAAGAGAGAAACTTTTACTGGGTATCCCCATTTAGGCAAGATAGATTATAGAAATGTCCCCCTTACAAAAGACAATGAGCTGCAGCAACATCTAGTGATACAGCTCTGAGCATTTCTGAAACACATTCACTTCATGATCGACCACTTCCTTTTTAGATGCAAGAAAAACTTGGGCATTTGGAGACAGGTAATCAAAACTTTCATTTAATTTAGATTTGGATTCTGTTTGAGTCCATCTGTACTTAATGTAGATGTTAAAAAGTATAGAAAGAAATACAGATTGGAACTGGCAACACTCATCTGGGCAAAGCTCCCCTGAAATCAGTGTAAATGTGCCTCAATTAAGTTTCCAAGCTGGAACTTGCTTGGAATTAAAGATCATAAACATCTGCTGTATATTCTGTAATATTTGTCCAGAAATTTTTCTCAAGAGACAATCTTAAATATGTGGTGCATGTCTTAATGAGAAGAGAGGAAAACTTGGTTTTGATTTGGTTTTATGATGGCAAGAATACTGATGTCATAGAGTAAAATGGAAAAATATAGCAAATTCTTGTGTAATTTAACATCTTGCTGAGATGGAGCAGAAGATGCCAGGGGCCCTTGGTGGTAGTTACCACGCTGTTTTATTCTCATGACTTGTTTTCTAAGCCTGGTAGAACTCTGGAAAACAGATGGAAGGGGACAAACCATGGAGTCCTGCAAATTTCCAGGAAACCCTGATTATATAATTTATGCTAGTCATTTCTCCAGAGGGCCAATTTCTACTGAAGAACAAAATAATACAGAAGAGCCTTCTGAGTAGACAAATGCAGTGCAGATCCTCAAAATGAGGCAACAGCTTTTCAGAAGTGGTGGTGGTTGTGAAGCTGTGCGACTGCCCATCATCACTGCAACAAGCCTAGAAGTTGTAAGAATTAGCTACAGCAGAGAGTCCGTTATTTTGGAAACTTAAATTTGAGATTTAGCAAGTGGAAAACATTGGGATTTCCACTAAGAAAAGGTCTATTCTCTGAGTGAGACCAGTTTAGGAGGAGATAGAGCTCTGCCTACCCTCTGGGCCTGCCTTGGGTATGGCACCATGGCTCAGCAAAATGTACTGTGGTTTGATTTTTCTTCAGAACTAAATGTTTTGAAACTGTTGGCTCTGTTGATTTTCTGCCTTGCCTTTAGTGGGCATTTTCAAAAGCAACTCTGGGCTAGTGGAGTAATTCCTGCAGTCCCTGAAAAGAAAGATTCTCCAGAGAAAGCACTGGATTCTACTATACTCACTCTGAATCACCCTCCGGAGAAGTCTTATTTTCCCCATAGGCTATCAGGAGATGTCAGGGACATTTATCTCATTAGCAGTCTACTATGGCCTTTCTGAGTGTTTCCCTTGTGTGTTTCCACAAGTCTCTCCTGCTTTTGTAAGCTAACCAGAAACCGTGGGATAGATTCACTCCTGCTCTAAGCTGACTGACGCCAGCAAGGTTTTCTTCCAGAGAGAAACTCAATCCCAACACTTCTATTTAGTCTAAATGTATATTAAGTTTTATTTGTTTGTTTTCATTGCCATGCCTTTTAATTAGCTGTGTTCTTAGAAAACAGTTTTTTCCTCCAGTGTTTTCCTTTCCAAAAGAGAGAGAGGGGGCATGCCTTTTTCAGAAATATCCAAGTGACTTAGGAGTAGAAGTCTTATTGAAAATCAGGCTTCTGAAGTAGAAAATAATCGCTCTACGTTCAAAAGGAGGAATAATCTTAGTCACCACATCATTGAACCTATCCCTGGGTAAGTAATATATTCAGGACCCAATTGGGTTTGATATTTTAATTATAGATCATGTCAATTTATTAGAGCTTAATGCTATTTTCCTTGAAGAGGCAGGGGGAAATGGTACCATGGTAAAACTGGAATACAGTAATCCCATTTTCTGTGCCTGCCACCTACTCTTACAACCAACCACATAACATATTTTTGGCAACCTAGATACACCATTTCCCTTATATTTGATGCATTTTAATATAAATGGTAAATGACTTCAGCATTTCCTGGAATTGCAGAAGTGGTGAGCATGGACGGCTCCTCGGGTGCAGCAGATGGAACAGGACCATGAATATCAGTGGGAGTGTCTGCATAGCTTTTTGTACACTTTGGCTTGTACCCATTACAAGAACATATGTTTGGAAAAACCTCTCCATGGCTACCTGAGAATCACATGAAACACACCAGAAATAGAAAGCAAAACCTGTCTCTGAGTGCATGATTGGCTTTAGGGTTGGGCGCCAGTCCTCTGTGTTGTGGTGGTCTGGGAAGCCAGGAATTCACCTCAAAGAAAGCAGGATGCTGAATTTGACTGTTTACCCAGAACAGAAATCATGAAAGTGTAACTGAAAGAGCACAGAACCATTTGGATACTTTGAAAGGAAGTAACAGGAATAAGTGTATTTTTTTCCTTTCATAAACTCAAGTATGAATGCTTTTGCAATATTTATTGGGAAACAACCCTAACTTATTAAGTCTTTTACCTTGAGCATGTACAGAAGCAGCAGAGTTTCTCAGGTCCTGCTGCCTTGCCCCCAGAGATATGCCTTTCTCTTAATAACAAGTGGACAGCCACAGGCATACTGATCTTGACTGTTATTTATGTGCTGCTTACAGTGGTTTGACAATGGCTTTGTTTCATTTATTCCTGGATTCCAAACTGAAATAATTTCTTCTTCTGAGGGAAGTAATTCTTATTCTGCTTATACAGCTAATAATAAAGAAAAAGAGATCAAAAATACATAAGGCCCAGCATTACACATATATATGTTACCAAACAGATTTGCTGTAGCAAAACTACAGGGAAAAAAAAAAAAAAAGAATCATAAACAAATAGAATTAAAAAAGAGGGACACTGGAACATAGTAGTGGTTTAACATCTAAATGTAATACGTTTGCCCAGGCTCAAAATCTCAGAGTCAGATAGGTTGCTTATATTTTGTCAAAACAGCTAAAATTTTTCAGTCTTGGGTCCATATGCTGTTCGTCAAAGATGTTAAGCACTTCTACAGCCACAAACATTTAGAAGGTAAGAGAACAAGAAAGGGCTTTAGTGGCTTGTTTAGACACATCCAACAAAGTCCTGCAGATCAGTTAGGTTCAGGAAGTTCACGTCTGTGTTATAGGTAAGCAACCAAACCGAAGCCCATGGTTTTGTGAATTGTGAACACTTTCTGCAGCAGCTTTACAAATCCAATTGTCATGCTTGCATTGTGAGTAGGTGTTGAAAGTTAAGGAACTGTCTCCAGGTTTCAGGAGAAAACTACACAAAATGGCAGAATATTCTGAGTTTGAAGGGACACAACAGGGATCATCAAGTCCAACTCTGAAGTCAATGGCCCACACATGGAACAGGCCATATATAATACCTTGGTGGTATTAGCACTATGGTCTGACTAACCCACCTGATCTCAGGATCAGATGAAAACAAAAACAAAACCAAAACAAAACAAAAAAAAACCAAAATAAACAAACAAAAAAAATTGTCTAATTGTCTTGTAAATATTTCAGGTACCATCAAACGATTTTCATGCTCAGAAAGGCGTGGAAGACAGGAAAAATCTGCATTTAAATTGTCACTTATTGCATGTTATTTGATTTCCTGAGCTGTAAATACTTCAATGATTGGTTTCACCTAAAGTTAATGTCAAAGGCTTTCAGTTATTTTAATATCTTAAAATTAAAAAATGTATTAAGGATCTATATTTCTTGTGACATTCCAGATCAGCTGGCTCAAACATATCTTTATAGTGCTTTTTCTTTTCAATGCTCTCTGTGTGAAAAAATGAAAAGTAAAAAATTCTGTAAAATGAAATAAATATCTTTATTCCCTCAACACTGAATATGTAAAATATATTTCTATATAACACACCTGTTCTTTAGTATGGCATTATTGCTGTTACTAGTCTCTTATTTATATTTGTTGATCAAAAAAACCCAAATGACAAATACATTACTTTGCACAAGTAACCACAAACTCTAGAATGCACAGTGAATACAGCTCAGAAAAGGTTTACTACAAAAATTAATAAGTTAATAATATCAAGTTAATGATGTACGTAGGCATTAATTTTAATTGCACTTGTGGAGTAATTGTCCATCTTGAGGAAAAATTAGCTTATCTTCAGTGCCATAAAGCTACAAACAAGCACTATTGAAAATATCTTCCTTGCAAAAATTATTTCCATATCTCTATATTTCAGTACTTATGAAGCTACCTTTTTCATCCTGACAACTCTTCTGCAAAAGACTTCTAAGTTTCCACCCGCTTGCCATATAAAAACAAGGCATAGATTTGCTGAGAGGAATTGTGCATCTGCTTGTCAGTCTATCCTGCTAATGATTTTTGAAACTTTTACAAAATCCCAGAACTTTTACAAAATCCCAGAGAAGGGACCTCATCCCCCTCAAGGGATGCCATCTGGTCCAAGTCCCCATGCTCAAGCAGGGCCACCCAGAGATGATTTCCTAGAACTACATACAGATGGCTTTTGAATACCTTAAAGGATGCAGACTCCATCACTTCTCTGGGAAACCTGTGCCAGCGGTCTGTCACTTTGAAAAAGCCATTCCTAATCTTCAGAGAAACCTCCTGCATTTCAGTTTGTGCCCATTTTAACTCCATCACACATGTAAGTGGAGAAATCTGCAGGACTCTTGAAGTATTGTGAAAGCTACTAGCAGGAGACAGGACAGCTCAGGTGAGTGAGGGCTGCCACCACGTGAACACAAGACAACTGCTCACATTAGATAGCCAAGAAAGGTGTGCATATGTGGCTGCCCACACTCACTCTGGCTCCTGATGTGCAGAAGTACCATCATAGGTATCATGAAAAAGTGGGTTGATGCTATGAGGACCTAGGACATTAACCTGTAAGAAAAAGAATTTCTGCCACTCCAATGCTTTTAGAAAAATATTGCTCTCTGTGAGCAGCTAAGTCTGCTCCTTGCAGTAGATGGCTATTGCAAATAAAGTCTTTGTTCTCGGTGGACTTGGAGAACCCTATAGGACAAAAGCTGCCTTCATCTATCAGTGAACCAATGTTACCAAAATCTATAGGTAAGTTTTCATGAATGTTAATTTTTGCTAGGCAAGGTTGAATTTTTTTAGTGGAAGGCAAGTTTGTAGTATAAACATCTTTATTTTTCACCAGAGCAGAAGCTCTCTTGATTTCTTTGTGTCTCAACAACTCACAAGGAAACAAACTTTTTTCCAAGAATTACCATAAATGTTACAGGGCCAGGAGCCCTCAGGTAATCATGCAGCAGACAGCCTTCCAGGTCCTGAGAAAGCAAGTAGGCTCTGTTCAAATTCAATGGAATTTGTTCTCAGTTTTGATTAGTACAGGAGTTCACACAGAGGCAATTTTGGCAGTTAAGTTAAAGGAAATTTTACTCTTGTTATGGTTTTATCTCAATGTAGCCTTGCTCCCTTGGAACTGGACAATGATAATGGGCTAAGATTGTTCATCTGAACCTTGACCATCCCATTTCAGGGCTTGTATAAACTGAGTTGCATGAGCAGAAGTCCAGTATCACTGATTAGTACTTGGTAGAAATAAGATTAAAGGATATTTATAATAGCTAAGCAGAGAAGTGAGGAAGGTCCCAGAGTATAAATTTGTCTCAAAAGTAAATAAGTGCCTGTACTTGTCAGCTGTTTTCCTTGCACCTTTCGATGTTACTGAAGTTTGGACAGTAATCTGTATTCTGTTTCATTTATTATTCAGGCTTCACATTGCAGTGTTTCAACACTTTCCATGTGCATAGAGAACAGCATGATTATGAGATGTCAGATGCAGTTTTCACTTTCTATCATTCTCTCCCTGAATATTGGCACTCAGGCTGCACAGGCAGGCTGAGACTGCACCCTTACTTATTTGGCCAAAATAGTGCCTTGCTTTTTGCTTAGTGATTAGAGCAGAAGGCAAGTTTGTGAGAGTCTCAAGTTTGTGTCTCTGGCCCAATGAATATCTACTTATTCAGGAAATAAATTGATAAGAAACAACTAGAAATTATTATTGAAGAGTTTCACATGATCAAATGGGTAGCATATTTATCTGTGCTGCGGAAAAAAAATGGAGAGATTTTGAGATTCTGAACCTGTGTGCCTCCAGTTCAGAGGAAACTCCTATTGACATGTTATTGGCATTTGGGGCTGCTTTTCTGTTTTTTAAAGAAACAAAAAAATTCTTGAGTTTGTCACAGTGGAGAGTGGGAGTGGGAATTTTTTTTTTTTTTTGAAATCTCAGATTATCAGATTCATGGCTCATGGAGACATGAAATTACTACCTGGCGCCATTAATTGGACAAACAGAACATCGCTCTATTTCTTAATCTCTTAATCATTCAGTCCAGCTTTCTATGGAGACAACTTGGTGCTATTATACATTGATGGACTTTTCAGATGCTTCACTTGGAACATGTAATGTGAAAAATAATTAAATCACCCATAATATTACTTTCCATGAAGGAAAGTTTACTGCTACATGCAGTGGAAAAGTCCAGAGGTAAAAAAGTTCCAAGAATTCAACAAAAACACTGCTCTTCTGTGACACAATCAGAACTAAAAAATTTATTACATAAGAAGTGTATGTATTTAGTTATCCACTGGTTCAGTCTCTCTTTGGACAATGAAGTGTCCAAGACCAGGCATCTGATGATCTCCCTGGGAGCCACTGAGGAACACAGGCCAGCACTGGGTTAGTCCTCTGCTGACAGCATCTCCACACAGATTTAGTGGAGACATTCAGTCTATGATGAATACAGCCTAGGGAAATACAGGCCAGGAACTGACTACTGACTCATTATTAATACATTGGAATAGTCTGGACCTGTGACCTCTTTACTGAATCTTTCTCCCTCCCTCCCACAACTTTTTTCTGCCTGCGCTCATGCCAGGAAGTCTCCTGGACTTTGCACGTTCACAAGCACAGCCACATCATCTCTCTTCACACTCCTCTTTTTACCTGTGCCCCACAGTCCTTTGCCCACAGAGGAAGCACCCTTTGACAGCAGAGAGCCTCCAGGCAAAACCAGCATTTGTGTGCCCAACATGCAAACACCACCTCCCAAAACGGATCAGATATGATTTCATCTGGTAGCGCCTACTGTGTACAGCTTGATAACAAACCAAAAATGCAAGACACAGCAGGGGAAGGAAAAAAAAAAAAAAACCAACAAGTGGAGTACATTAGTTTTTACATTATATTTTTTTTCCCGCTGTTACAACCACTAAGCAAAAGACTAGCAGATTTAAGTTCCACATAAAAATGAGTAACAAGACAGGTCCAAGGAACAATACATCTGAAGGAAAGGGACTTCCAGAAGCAGACCCAGGGGCTTTTTTTGTGCAAGGCCTGGAAGCAGCTAATGTCTGCTGAGTAAAGATAGCTATTCAGCTCAGATCAGTCGACTACACTGCCGGAGGAGGAAAACCAGGGAATTGTTTCATTGTCATTACTGGGGAGCCACCAGATGCTTGGGATTCCATATATTTGGGGGATAAACCTTTCAAAAGCTCCATTGACACTGGGGTATGTCAATAATTCCACATATTAGTTGCATGCAAATACTACACAATAAGGTATGGAAAGCAGACTGTAATTGGGAATACCAGGGCGAAGGGGGCTCTATCTTCTGACTGAGCCCATTGTTGAACTCCAGGCTGAACCTCCGACCCTTTACTTTGGAGGGACACAATAGGCTTTGATATGAGATGGTGGGAAACGGGCTTGGAGGCTCATTTCACATTCAGCTGCAATTCATCAGCTTGGCTGGGATTTCTAGCAGCTTTAATGACCACTGCAATTGATGGTTAAATCAATTTGTGACGGTGACAGCATGGCTGGCCCCTAGACTGTAACAATTCGGGATTACAACAGGCAGAAAGGGCCCCGTTATTCAGACATGCGTGGTTTCTGCTCAGCTCAGAGTGGGAACAACAGCAAGACAAAGTCTCACAAAAACAAGACCTGGAGAATGCACACATTCACTCCAGTTGACTACACACCACTATGGCTTCTTTGTAGCGTGATGAGACGGGTTAACAAAAAAAAAAAAAAAAAAAAAAAAAAAAAAAGAGAGAGAGAGAGAGAAAAAGCATTGTTACAAATAAAAATATACAGTAAGACACAAAAGACCCTGATATCTAACTATATCCTTAGGGAAAGTGGCAACCCAGAAAGAATTTCAGCTTTGTTCCTCCAGAGACTAAGTGGGTGGTCTGTCCCCCCTCCACCCTCGACCCCCAAATGTCTTGGCGCTTGCCCCCACAGCAAAACTCAGCCGTGCCTGGATTATGATCGAGCAGGTTTGCATTTGGCAAGAGGGGCATGGGCAGGGGGGATGGGTGCCAAGGGGATCTCTGACAGTGCGAAGGAAGAACTGCTCCCTCTTCTGTCATTGAAGGATAAATGCACTTGGAACATGCTACAATTTGCTTTTCATGTTTACATGATTTTAATTACCTCTTACGCCAAAGAGGCACTACAGGGAAAGAAGAAGACCAGAGACCGCTGTGGTGGCCTTGCACTTGGCAATTTTGTTACAGGAGAGTCGGTTGCTTTGGATCAGGGTCTGCAAGTCCGGTGCTTGCCTGATGACAAGGGAGAAATACACCTTCAAATCATCTTAGCTCTTCCTTCTCCTGCATTTTGCTGGTGTAACATGATATTTGCATCCAAAAGATAAGGTGATGTTGAAATCAGACAGGAAAATGTGTGATTGTGATTCTGCTTTTCAGAAAAATATTTTATATAAACTAAAAATTATCAGATGTATATATCTGTGCTGAATTGTAGATATGACCTAATGTGCATGTGTGGCTTAAGGCAAATGACACTTAAAATATGTCAGTTGATTCAATGTAAAGCTATGTTCTCTATGTCACGTTAATTGAAATAATGTATTCAGACCAAATAGAACAGTTTTAAAATTAATACGTACTGTTGTGTATCTAACTAAGCATAGATGCATTAAATAAATCAATGTGTTGTGTAGTCAGAGAATTAAAATACTTTAAAATTTATATGAGGAAGCTGCTAATGCTAGGACTGCAAATTATGCCAATCAATAACTTGCAAATTATATTGTAATTAATTACATTTCTCTGTTTGTGGTTAGGAAGCTATTTATGTGTATACTAAAGAAACATGCTGAAAATGAGCTCTAAAAAAAAGAAAATATTAGACACAGTCTACTGACCTATTATATAAATCCCTTCATTCACATTCTGAGTTGAAGTCTACAATTAATAAGCAACTCTGGCATCTTCCTTACAAAATGTCATGGTCTAAATGTTGCAAAAGAAAGAGCTGTTTATCTCCTTGAAGTATGTGAATCAATTGGCTGATGTTAGTACCTGAGAATTTGTAACCTGAAACAAAGAACCACATCTTGAAAATATAAACAGTTTTTTTTCTTTAAAAGATCTGTCCAAATATTGAAAAAATATTATTGCTAACAGTGGAAAGGTCTGGCACAGGGTCCAAATGCTGACAGGAAGGAGGTTGGAAAAAAAAGAAATCACTTGGTTTCTATGGTAACAGTGCTAGTAGAAATAGTTGTGTGAGCATACTGAACGTGCATAAAAGCCTTCCCAAGGGAGGTCAGAGGATCTGAAGAAAGAAGGGAAAAAAAGATGGCAGCCACCGCAGAAAGCACAGAGACATTTTATGCTGAATAAGTGTTTCACATTTGTGATGTGATCAATAACAAAATGCTGTTGCTAAGAGAATATTAGGAAATGTTTCATATCTATCCATTTGTACTCTAAGCATGTGTTTGTATGTGCTTGTTACTATATCAGACAGATGAACATATGCAAATTTGCTTCTGCACACGTGTACGTGGAAATCAGTGTGTGAATAAATAATACATTATCCTACACAATGGAAATATAATGTGAGACTATAAAAGACTCTTTAATACATGCATTAGCATATATAATGCATCACATATGGACAACTTCACTATATCAGATATATTAAATACATCTGTGCAGATTTAAACTATAAAATATCAGTCTAAAATATCTGACATACTGATTGTTCTTGAGAAAATCAGCATGTGAAGCAACTCATAAGGAGCAGCAAGAAGCACCCAGAATTATTTGGCTGCAGGTATTTAATTTTGGCAATTAAATCATTTTAATAATGTTTTATTTTATTAGTGATGACCAAGAAGAAGTACAATCTCTGCCACACAGCCTGCTTAGAAAACAGGTGATCACAGTTCATGTTTTGAGCTAAAAATGCTCACCAGCCTTTTATTTACATCTGCTTCAATCCTCTCCACTTATTGTTGGTTGCTATAAACTCACTCCACAGGGGATGGATGGGCACAGAGTGAAAACGTGATGGAGGCTCCCATGCAGAAGATGAGCTGTTGCTGGAAGTGAAATCCTACATCCATAAAGCCAGGGAAAGGGGGAGAATTCTGAGCTACACTTGAAAGCTTCATTTTTGCAGCCGTGAAGGAAAATGCTTTTGGCAATGTCTGGTTTGGAAAAATATATGTTGTTTTCTTGGATTTTTCAGCATGGCATGATACACCTAAATTTCCAAAGCTTGCTGGGTTACTTTCTCTGGTACAGTCAGAGAGGATTTTCACTCGGAAAAGATGGCTACTGAAAGCAAGAAGCAGGAATATATATACTATGCCATTCCTGCATCTTTAAGATTCAAAAGCAGCAGCACATTTTCTGGGACCAACACTTGCAGGCACGGATGTAGCACAGAAGGCTTTTCTTTTTTCACTCCCTTCCCACCCCCTCCCGTGTGGGTACACCTCACCCCACCTAAACCAGCCATCAAAGGGGTGCCAGCAACAGAAAGCAGCTTGCTCCTGGACCAGCCACAGGGCCATCACCATCTTTTCTTCTTCCCTGAGTGCAGAAACTGCTATCCTTCACTGGCAGCATACAGGGTGTGGCATGGGCAGGCAGCCAGCAAGGGCCTTGCCCCAGGGACCTCCCCAGCAGGCTTGGAAGAATGACAAAAGATGCATTTCAGACACCGGCTGCCAACACAGGCTCGGCCAATCTGGTGCTTGGTAGAGGCTCTGTAAGAAAGGCGCTTGTGCACTGGGGACATGTAACACCACCAGCTTCTTAGCTCACTTGGAAAACCACTAACACTGGCTGTACTGGCCCTTTTGAAAATCACAGGCAGCACCACTATCAGTTTCAGAGTGAAAGTACATTTTAAGGAAGGCATTTTTCATCTCCCTTGAATGAGGATTTTGCTGCTCACATTAGAGATATATGAAAATTAAATCATACAATGATCATTCTTCACCCAGCTTCCTAAACTTCCCCTGCAAGTCAAAAGCACCTTGTTAGTCATTAATTTTCCTTAGTTTCAACTCAGGTTCATATTTCCCTGAAATTCACTATGGCTCTCTGCATTTCTCAAAGCTGATGTTTGTATCTGTCCTTGGAAAATCACACCACGTTGGCATAGATCTAGCAAATATCATTGTTATTGCCAGATCTGAGGAAGGTTTTTTAGTTTTTGGAACACAAAAAAACCCCAAAAGAACAAAAGACAAAAAAAAACGCACCCACTAACCAAATAAGCAATAAAAAAATTAGGAAATCAAAGTACAACCAAGTCAAAATGGGGCAGAGCCTTTCAGTGTGCTCAGTGAGGACCTTACTGCTGGGTTCTCCAATGCTGGTGATCTGAAAATACGAAACTCTAGTAATTCTCTGAATAATCAAGAAATGTCACAAAATCAGTAAGCCAAAGGGTTGAACTCCAGATTGTCCATGTGCTTACTTTATTCCTGCTCTCATCTAGTAGTCTCCCTCTTTTGAGAACTTACAGGATTAAAACTTGCCCCCTGACTTTCTCACATAACCTCCAGTTCTTTCCAGAAGACATTATTCTGTAGTGGGTCTGACTCCATTTGCTACATTCTCCAGTATTTGGGTATCTTGATATCTTAAGACATGGGTAACTTGCCATCTGGAACTGGACAGTCAAAGTCCAACCATTCTTTTCCTCATGCCCTGCAATGACTTAGGCCTCAGCTCCTGAATCTAATCCCACATTCACAAACACATATCCTGGACCTCCCTGCACTGCCAAGCAAATCTCTCTTTTGTCTTCTGCTATATGAGTGCTTTCATGTGCAGAGATCCATGAATCTTTACACCAAGCTCCTGTCCTCATTCTGCAGGGTAATTTGTCCTCTTGCTTGAATTTGCTAAGCAATATAGCAATAACTCTACTTTCCTACTCAGCAAGCGCTCTGAGGGAGATGTCTTACATCTGGCTGAAGGTATTCAATGGTACAATTGTGCCAATTTATTCTACTCATGGTATGTCCCTACCATACCTGTCCCTACCAACATCCCCACTTGTCAGTGTTGTTTAATCTCTTCATGATAACCTTAGCAGGAATTCCCAGCTTAGAGGCCAAGACTTGGCAGCATGGAGGCAACACTAAGGTGCTTTTGCAGTGATGAATTGATATGAGTTATTTTATTATAAATGATGGCCAAACAGTTGAGACAAGGACTATGTAACAACCAAAGAAGTGACACCTGTGTGAAGTCCATATACACAAAGTATTCTTAACTCAACTTCTTACCCAGAATTTACATTGTGGAGACTGATTCATCCATAGCATATCTAGCTTAAGCTAGTTCAGAAATCACTACATTGCTCCAGCAACTTCTGTGATTGTAGATTAAACACACCTTAAATCAATGAATAAAGGTTTTTAATGGAGCATATATTTCAATATGTGCATAAATTATAAAGGGGAAGCAGCTGTCTGAATCAGTTAGATTTGAGTGGGTGGTTGGTTGGGTGGTTGGTTGGCTGATTGATTATATCAGCCTTATAAACCATAACTTTAAATTTCATTCAGTGTCATACAAACTTTCATCAAATAAGTTGTCTTCTCAGAATCAGTGAGGCAACACTTGTCTTTGTTAGAAGAAAATGTTGAATTAGGTTTTGAAAACACGTAAACATACAAAAGCAGCCGTAGCACATGGTATGACATGTTTTATACATGTTTTGATAGGGGGTTTATGGTTTTATGGGGGTGTGGGCTTGCCTTATTTCTCTAAAGAATGTTCAACAGCATATCTGGTGTCCCCAATATTTACAATGCTCTGGTCATTTGTGCTTCTTCATGGGCTGCAATTTGCTAGACATAGACTTTTGTCTTTGCTCCCTTGTAGACATTCACAAAATTCTCAGTTGTGGTCCCTTTATGGTCTTAAAGGTCCATCCCATCCCTTCAGAAAATTTAACACCTGACTTCAATGCCCCCATACATGTCCACCTGACTGTCCCCTGTACCTCAAACAAAGTTGTCCACCCACCCACTCCATCTGAGGAACATGCTCTTCCTCTCATCAGAGAGGCTGCAGTTGTGAGAAAAGCTCAAAGGCAGGTGTAAGGACAGTAGTGACTGACTAAGAAAAAGTGAGTTTGATTAGATGAACTGAAGTACTCACAGGTTTAGTACATTAGGTGGTGTTTCTTCCCAGACTCAAACATCACCTAAAAACTTGTCCTCAACTACTTAGAAATCATGTTTAAAGGCATATGGTATCCTAGGAAGCAAATACACTGGCCAGGTGGGTTTTATAGAACCCATACCAAGAGTCTGGGTTTGTGGCACTGGTCAGAGGAATTACTTGTACCAGCTGACTGCAAAGGACCCATATTACAGCTGAGGCCAATTAGTCTTTTAAACCTGTGTCAAGGAAACTCTTCACTGCCTCATCATTAGAGTTATTTACATTATAAAGGAGAGTGTGATAGTCAAAATGAAAAAATGTAAAAAAAATCTAGGTCAAAGAACTTACTGTATTGCTATATGCAATTAATAAGAACTTAAAACCACAAGTGCTTTAGATACACTTAGGTCAATCTTTACTCTTAGTGAAACAAAAGTCTATGAGGATTGAACCTTGGAATAAAATTATTCAAGCCCCTACAATGGCATAACACATTCACTCATTAGTTGTTGGCCTGTGTGGTGATGGCAGCTTCAATGCTGTATCATTATCTTGGATTTTAGTGTGGTACAGCACTGTCTAGCTAGTGTCACAAGAACATGTGTCACAATGTCTGAGAGGTTTTCTTATCCTTTCTAAGTGGTTAGTCTCCTCAAAAAGACATGCAAAACATGTAAGTATGGATTCCTCTAGAGTTGAGACCACGAGCCAAAAAAATGTGTAGAAGTCACAGGAACTCAATATCTTAATTTCAGCCTGAGAAATTTACTGAAAAATTACCCATTCACTTATGCCAAATCTCTTCAAATCACTAATGTAACAAGCTTATCATCTTATCTGTGTGACCTGAAATCATTGCATAAACTTCCAAACAGCGAGTCAATATGGAAAAGGAAAGAAAGTGATTTCTCAGAATTATCATTAACTTCAGAAACAGTTTTTTTCTTTCTTTTTGAATTACAGGTGACTTTATAGTTTCTGTAAATTCATGTAAATTACATGAATTCAGGCATAGTATGAGGTTTTTATGGTTTTGCCATGAAAAAGTTGTTTTCTCTAGGACGTTTTCTGATATTTTACTTAAAATAATTTATATTTAAAATATTGATATGCTTTTAAAAAATTATATTTTCAAGTAACCAGAATGAATTCAATATGCCTGAATACAATTGACAACTTTGCTTCCTGGCATTGGAAAATGAGATGTTAATTCCCAGAAAATTATATTCATTCCACTTTTATCAGTTTTCAGACTCCTTCTGCTTCACCAAAGTCTTAGGAAATCATTCATGAAAATTAAAATCCACTCTACAGGGATGCTTGCAAAGCTTTTGCCTAGCACAAGCCAAGGGGTCAGGATTTGGTTCTTTATGTAAGCCTAAAAAATCACAGTGGCTTTGAAGCAAGAATGTTTCTGTAGTGAAAATTACATGGTGATTTCTTTACATGCTGTCTCCCATAGTGCTTAAGTGAATAAAAGATTTTCTTTGCCTATGATCATTAAAAATTGTAAATCTTAAATCATAAAAACAACGCCTAACTAATACAGTTTTACACTAGCCAAGGAGTAGAGAAAATAGCATCTCATTAGCTGTAAATCTTGGCAGAAAAGAAAAACAGATCCTATGAGTCCTAACAACAGCTTCTGTGCAGCAGCCATTAGATCACACTGAAAAGCACAACAGGTCTAAAATTTAGTTGTATGCATGCCCATATAAACATTTTGGTATTATACAGTCATTTAAGTCCTCCAAAATCTATGGTTATAAGCTTGTGCTAGCCTTTAGAAGATTAGAGGCTGTATTTTAGACTAATGAATTCTATTTACTTTTATTTTGCAAAACTTTATTAATGTGCTTTAAAAGGTGTTATTCTCCTATTCAGCTTTTCATTGCTTCCATGTTTGGTATGTTTTTGGTCTGATAGTGCTGAGTAGGAACAGCAAATATTTTGTTATGTAAGTAAAACAAAATTTGAGGCTGGTCTGTACAATCACCCACATACCTCAACCTAGACACCTGCAAGTGCATAAAGGCAGCCTTGTCTGAGTCATTAGGTTGCCTCACTCTTGCAAAGCCCTCTCATGACTGAGTGATGTGGCATGGAAGAACCTTGTGCTCTTCACATGGCCACTTCAAAGAAACATAAGCACAGCAGGCAAACACCTACCCTTCCATGATAGTCACCTCATGAGATGGGAATCGTGCAATGCACAGCTCTGATTTGATCTCATGAGCTCCAGAGAGGTGCAGATACCACGATGCCACTGTGTTCTGTGCCTCTAATGAGCACACACATCAACCCTGAGTATTCATCCATCAAGGCTGGATGATGCTGGATGAGCCTTTTCAGGCCGCAAGACATCTGAAGTGAGCACCTAAAGTAAGCTATTTGAACCTTGCTCTAAAAGGCAAACACTTTGGTGAAAAATATCAGGTTTTGATCTTGCTTCTGTGTTCCTTGAAATTGAATACATGAGAAAATTAAAACCAGACAGGCCAAAAATACTAGGGACACATATTTCAATAAAATGGAGAAAGCTGAAAATAGCAAGCATGAAACCTACAGTATGAGGTAGCTACTATTTGTTTTGTGTAAAAAAACTCTTGTCACTTAATGCTCCAGAAAGTCCTCACCATGAGATTTCCTGCTCTTTGCTTATGTAGATCACTGAGATCTCCTTCAGCTGCTGAAGATGTACTAAATAGCAGCCAAAGTCTTCTTTACGGAGTGGTCTGGGCAAGAAAAGAAGGATTTCTTTCCTTTATTTTTCCTATAATGAAAAAGGTAAAGAAGCAGGACTTAGAGAAAGCCACCAGAAAACAAGATGTTAAGTCCTCTCCAATCCCTGTGTTAGTGGTCTGAATTTGCCATACATCTCTGTCTTAACCTGTGGAATGACTTCAGCTGCTGTCATCTGGGGTGTTAATGATCCGCTTTTTTTTCCTGTCTGGTCGCTTCTGCGTTTGCCTGTTTGGAAAGACCTGCCAGTAGAATTGACTGGAAAACGAGCAAATAAGAGGGAACAACATGAGGAAACAAAGCCATCTGGGTCACATTTCCCAGTGTAAATCTTAGCAAATTCTGACTAAGTCTACCACACCGCACAGCTTTACATCAGATTGGAAACTAGCCCAAGTTTTTAAATTTTTATATAGACTCTTCCTTATATATCTTTCTCACAAAATAGTTCTAAATAATCTTCTAATTCCTTGTTACTGTTACTACATACCCAAGCTTTCTTTCCAAAGTGATTAAAGGTCTCTCCTTACCTAAGGAATACCAAAGCAGGATCATGTACCTTAGCATCTACTCACCAAGATCACACACATATACACAGCATGACATTTGAGACAGTTGTTAATCATTTCTTTCTGCCAAGAAATTAAAATAGTCAAGTGCATTTGCTAAAAAGAAAATATAATCTATGCTGTAATTAGCTTTGTAAGTAGCATGTTTCAATAAACATGCCCCAGCAAGATGCTTTGCCATCAACATAAAACAAGTTAAAAAATTTGGAAAAAAAGCATATTGAGTAAGAGAATGTAAGAAAGATAATTAAAACCAATTGGTATGGTAGATGTGATTTTGAAAGAGCAATAACCTAAAGACAGGAATGGATTCAGTTTAATGAGAGAAGTCAAACATGTCTGCTGTCTTTACAATAAATGATAGATAAGAGCAATAGCCAAGGTTTGGACTAGATCATATATCTTATTAAAAAGCCATATGGCATGATGATCCACTATGAAAAATAGTGATGGTGGTTTATTGCTGTGGCTTGTAGACAGGAAGATTTTCATTTAATTGAACATTCTCCATTGTGTTCAGGACAAGAAAATGTTTCTAGCAATTTCCTTCTAGTCATTATTTTGGCATTATGATATTTGATTAAAAAAAAAAAAAAAGCAAAAGCAGCTCAGTAGAGCTGAAATAATGTAATTTAATAAGATGTGCTACTTGTTGTTTGTTTTAGGATAGGTGATTCTTACCACCTGTTGAACATCAACATACCTCATACTGGACATTCGGAAAATGTGACTGATCGTCCAATGTCAAATCCAAACTCAAAGTAGTATCAGATATGCTACTGTTCTGGGGAAATGTGGCAGCAAACGCACTGATTAGATTATAAAGAAGTAATTTTCTTCTTCTTTCATTGGTACCACTGGGATCTGGGCAAGAGGGACAAGAAAATCCACTTTCCCACACTGTGTGATGAGGAATGTGCAAGCTGCATGGGTATTAATGAGCCTGCATCTGTCCTTCATAGAGAAAGTTCATGGTGCTCTGGGGATGAAACCAAGCAACGTTTACAGATCAGCAACTTGTCAGCCCCAACCTTCAGATGAAATTAAATGCAGATAAAACAAATAGAATGTTTTAAGGAAATGGAAATACCAAGTGCTGGAATTTCCTGGCTATATACAGCTGGATTTATTTCAAGCTCTCTGGACATGGAAAAAAGTATGAGCTCATAGTCCCCATATGGGAAATGTGATGTTGGTAAGGGAAGAAAACAGAGTTATAGACTCTGGTCTATGGCAACTGAATAATTATACACGCCAAAGACAAGAAAAGGGACTCAACAAGAATGGCTGGTCAGTCACAACTTTGAGGAGAACATGAGCAAGAGCATGTACCCAGTAAGCAATAGAGATGAGGCTTTCTGGGACTCTGAGAGGCAGGGAGGAAATAAAGCCGTGTGGAAGCAAGCTGTACTATGACCTTTGCCCTGGCTGTGTGTAGTTTTCTAATATAGAAGTGGACTATGTGACTTACTGATTTGAGTGTGCAGTGAGGGGTCAGCTTGAATTAAAAAAGGGATGAAATACTAAGATAGGAAAATATCAGATCCATAAGTCCATGACTGCAGCAAGGCAAAGACAAAGAGGGGACTGCTCTAAGTGGTAAGTCTAAAGGGGCTAAATTTCTGTTATCTCACATTCACACCCAAAATTAGTTGATGTTTTTTGCTCTAACCTCTGTGTGTGTAGTTCCTCCATCTGTGAAACAGATGGTCCTCTCACAGGATGTGCCTAACACAGCCTTTAGGTCTGAGTTGCAGTGTGGTTTTGAAGAGGATCTGCCAGTCATTCCCACTTTCCATGCTTTGCTTTGCATTCCTACGCTCTTCTGCAGCACTCAGGTCAGTTTTCTATGGGTGAAATTAAAGTGGAAGGTTGCTTTGCTGATGCCTCTACCTAATGTCCCTCAACTGCTCACAGGTATTCAAACTATGCTGAAAAGATGTAGCAAATCCCTCACAGTGTGAGTGTTAGGTCACAGCCCCCTCTCTGCCACACAGGCTCACTAACAGACACAGATTTCTGTAAAAATGATCCTGCAAAGTAATGAGTTGCGGCAGTAACGAGAAAGAGAAAACTGTATGGGAGGAAATGAACCATTCTTCCTTCAGAGCAAGGTTTGCATGGTGCAGAGCAAACGTATCACATGCCAGACACCAGGAAAATAAGGAAAATAAGTATTGCATAGCTGTTCCTTAAATGGGCAACTCACACTCTCTGTGCACTGGCTGAGGTGGGTGTCTTGGAGAGAAATCACATATATTCGTGTAACTAAAGACTATCTGGAGGCATACACTGATGAGGTCAAATTAAAGTTGCACAGACCACCTTAATTCTGGCATTTCCTAAGTCTCAAGTGTTTGACTTTACAACCTTAATAATGTTCTTTTAACATAGTTTTTGTATGTGTAATAAATTATATGCCCTTCTCACTTTCAGTGCTCTTCTCACCATTAATGCTGTTGGACTCTGGTCCTTCATTATGAAAACAAATATTGGAAATTATTGCTGTTGTTATTGAAACCAGATGTACTGCTCTCAGTGGCATTTATTTGTATAGTGTCAAACTATGGAACATTCAATTTCAGAGTAGTTATTGAACAAAAATGAGCAATATAACTGCTAGTGAAATGTAAGCACTTGAAAGGCCTAGAAGCTGTCTCTTTCCAGGAAAGTTTATAATTTTCATTTCATATGCAAACATTCCCACAAATGACTGCGCAAAAATGACACAGTCACGTATTTGTATCAGTACAGAGTAATAAAAAGTAAGACAGGGTCAAGATTAATGAATCTGGACTTAAATATATGAAGTACTAAATCTGCCCTGAAGAACATCCTCTGGCCTCATGGATGTAGATTCTCCTGTTCCTCCACCCCCCACAAGCTGCCAGCTCAGATTTAGGGGGAGTATTGGAAGAGGGGAACTACAAATAGGGTAGAGAGAGTTACAAAAGAGGCTCCTTACCCCAGGATGTATTCCAAGGCCTTTATTCCTTGAAGGGAATCCAGAGGTGAGAGGGCCGTCACATGGGGAGAGAGGGGTTTTTATCACCTTTGGGGTCGGGGTCAGGTTACCTGGCTGACAGCCATAGGTCAGGAGACAAGGGGGCAGGTAATCCAGGCCAGGTTACAGTTTCTGGGGGAGGGGCTTTGGGGGAGAAACATTCCCAAGAGGGATACAACACATGGAAGAAAAAAAAGTGATGTTCGTGGTAAACTCAAAGAATAAATGTAAAGCAAAGACGTTATTCTTGCTTCACTTATTTCACATCTCAGGTGTAAGGCACCTTGAAGGACAAAATTTCTCCCCATCTACTGCCAAGGGCTATGCATGCTTCAGCTTATTAGAGGTCTAATCTTTGAACGTCAAGTGGTAGATGAGAAATATTCCATCTTGTCTGTTCTATGCTGTCACTGTTCATCATGATCTCACTTGCAATTAAATACAGTGTTTGGAGGGGGAGGGGGAAGGAAAAAAAATTGGAGGTAACCATTAACAAAACCTTAAAGTAATATTACAGCTTCATATGTAAGTAATCAAAAATTAGGAACTCCCAGAACTAAATAGGATACAGTGACATAAATTGCGTCCTTTTTAAGGTATTTTAGTATGAACTTTCAGTTCATGATCATCTTACAACTTTCATACAGGATTCCTGCCTGAGTTAATGCACATGGTGTGTCATGTTCTGTGAATCATCAGGGCTGTGATGCTAATTATGCTATGTTAAAGGGTTAATCTGCAGCTGTAACTGCAGCCAGGGAATGCTTGTGTCCTGGGTGTGCAACACAAAAATCTAAAAGCTCTGTAAATTAGTCCATGGGATTCTCAGATTGGATAATTTGTCTTGTAGAGTTTAGGCTTTAAGTCACTTAGATGATGTACCCACAAGCCTGGATATCAATATGCTTTCATCTCAGAGAGCTGTCAAGAAAATCCATTTATTAGCAGTTGTCTCCCCCTTATGCAATGTAGTAAGAATGGTGCAGTAAAACTAGTTGAAAGATTAAACACTCATGGAAGACATGGAAAGGTAGATGCAGAGTAACATAATTCCATGTTCTGCATAAGGAGCAAAAAATCCTGTTTACTGAGGGCCTTTGCCACTTAAACACTTCTCTTGCACAGGTATTTTTTGTGTAACTCCTTGTACAAGTCTCAGGTTCATGCAGGGCACTCATCTGCTAAGAATCTAAATAAAAATAAATAAATGATATATATAAGGCAAGGCTGAACAAAGTGTTGTATGTATGGATAAGCATCTTTTCAGTTAGCGAATGTTAGCCATTACTACTAAATTAGTCCCAACTTCATTATTCTTGAAACCTTGAATTCCTGAATACCTTCTATTCATTTTTACAGACTCTGCTGTTTCTGGCCAGGGTACTGCCAATCAGTCTAATCATCTAATACTTGCCTTAGTTTATCAGCCTTCCATCTCATTCAGGAGAGCAAGGGCAACCTATTGATTGACTGATTTCATTTCCATGCTCCTGACATTCCTTGGATTTTTTGCAGCAAAGAACAGACTCCCCCCTCAGAAAACAATTTGGAATTTAAACAAGATTTCAGAGAGAGATGAGTTCAAAATGGCATAGATTTTACTGCCAAGCTAATCCCTCAATATTTCTGACAACTGTAGAAGGAGACAACATCTGAAACAGGGAACAGTGGCCAGTCATTTATTGAAGAAAAATGTAATCCATTTCAAAAAGCATTTTACTTAAAATGTCCATCTGTTGAAACGTTTGAAGGAAGAAAGGGGGGAAAAATGCTTTTCGGGTGCCTCTGCAAGGGAAATATGTCCTGTTAAGTTATAAAGTTTCTGATTTTATTGTGATTAATCAGACTTATTCTGCATATATAATGTATTCCTAAAATCACAGCATAGGGGAAATTTTTTAATAAAAAACAATTATTTTTGCAGGGGTTTTATTAATATTGTAAAAGTATACTATTTTTACTGCAATATGCAACCATGCCAATGGAAAATAGTGAGAAGAAATAAATATATTGTCTGGCACTGGTTGCCATAGTAACAAGCTGAAGTTCAAGGAGAAGTGGAGAATCTGAATTCTGTGGCAAGGTAATGAATTTAGCATCTACAGGAACAGAAATGGATTTTCTGTCACAGCCTGTAAATCAACCACAGGAAACCAACATGCAGGAGAAATTTTGGAGTGCTTTATATCTGCTTCAAATGTATGAAAAGTGTACCAAAATTAATTCTCAGGGAGGGCTTTGTCTTCCAGGGATTTGCCTTTCTGTCTGTTCAGACCAACAGACTTAAAAAGAAGCTGATGTTTGTTATTAAGGCAAAGGAAAAAGCTTCACAATTTTCTCAGTAAGCCCCCTGAAGTCAGCAGACAAGTCTGAGAGAGCTGCTTTAACCCACTCATTTTCCACAATGCACCCAAGTCCCAAAGCTCAGGTATGAGTCCAATCAGACAAGCCAGCTTTTGAGATGCTTTTCAAGATGTTTTCTTATACAAATGCGTGATGCAGGTGAACAAAGGGAGAGAATGTGAAAATACTTGAGGTAAGCAGCTCAGCATCGAGGAACATTGAAAAACCCAGCAAACAGCAGCTGTGTGGCATGAGGAGTTGCCTTGGGGCATCTGTCACACCAAGAAAAGGGAGGGATGGGTTTTGGGCTCTGAGCTGGTGTCTCATGACCCACTGCCTGCAGAAAGGCTGCACACGGATTCAGGTTGCCCACAGAATTCTCAGAAGGGATGTGGGGGAGTGATGTCCATGCTTCAGTTAAATGCCTAATCTGTTCTCATGCTTTCTCAACCTCTTTCTAATGGCTTGTTGATCTCCAAGATGACCTTGTCTTTGGCCACAGCAATTACGCCTCAGCAATCCAGACAGTATCAGGAAGAAACGTATAGGGAAAATGGTCTCACAGCAGTGGGAGTTCTTAATGCTCCCTGTGCCTTTAAAAATATGACAAAATAAATATCTTTCCTTTCTATCTCCTATCCTGGAGCAGATGGAACACACCCTGGGGAAAGGGAGGAAAAAATTCCCTTAAATAAAAAGAATTGTAACAATGTACTACAGTTAATTATCCATATGGGCTTCATTCCCAGTAAATTGTACCCATGTAACTCAGATGAATTTCTTCCAAAGTCAGTGAAGATAAAGCAGTGTGAAACCACTGTGAGCAGAGAATACAGTTAAAAAGAAAAAAAAAAAAAAGAAAAGGAAAAAAAAAGAAAAAAAAAGACAAAAAAAGAAGAAAAAAGAAAAAAAGACACAGTCTATTAAAAAAAATGTAGAAGAAGATATTAGACAAAGCAAAAATTAGGTTTTATTTGGACGTCTTCCGCATAAGACAAAGGAATGCACTCCTCTTACTGTATCACAGTACACAGATCCTGCTATTGTAGAGGGTGCATATGGAAGATCAGTTATCTCTAGATATTCTCTTTGACTGTCAGCTATGCAACTGAATCCTACCTAAGCATGACATAACAGTTTAGGAGTTAAAATCTTTCACAGAATTTCATGTAACTTGCTGATTTTGACAAATTCTTTTTAAAATCCTCTTTTGCTTCCACAGAAAAATCACAACCCTGGGCAGCATGTTCATTCCTCTGGATATGCATTTGTAATTTTCTTGGAAGAAAATAGATTTTTTAAATTAAATTGAAACTTATAAAGTAAAATATCTAATATCAGAGCTATTTTTTAAGATTTATTATTATTATTATTATTATTATTGTTATTGTTATTGTTATTGTTATCGTTATTGTTATTATTATTTTCATTTAGCTATCAAATTCAGAGGGTAAGCTATCTATTTGGCCATCTATTAGAAAACAAACAATATTTTTCTTCTAACTGCCCCCTGTTTGTTCTGTTTCTCCAGATTTCTGTTCCACTACAATTGCAAAAATATTAGGCATTGGTTTAATGCAAGTGGGCCTCCCAAGTCATGTCAAATCAATCAGTGAAAGTCTTGAACTCATATTTAAATATGAGGAGTCATGAGATTAATTGTAAATGGTTTCAAGACTTCTGGTGATCTGTGACCATTTGGAAAAGAAGAGAGGAAACACAAAAATATACATTTCAAAAGCACTTCTGTGCTGGTTTGAACATCTGTAGAATTAAAGACGTGCTAAATCCCATAGCCACACTTATACTTTTTTGCTCTTCTGGGAGAAATCTCTCAAAACTTCAGCCCCCTTATCCTTCTGTAAGTATATCTGTTTTTAGGCAGTAATAGTGTCCCACATTTCTGCACATTTTTTCTGAAACTCTCAGTAAATATGAACATTGTAGGAAATCATTATTTCAATTACTCCTCCTGCTGTGAGTATAAGGCCCTGTCTGACAAACAGTGCATGACTTCCATTCACATAAGCTTCTCTTGGAGTGGAAAATAATAAATCAATATACATAGAGGCACTTTTGATCATAATTGAAGCAATAAACTATTAATTACTAATTAAATCTGTTCAGCACCCAGGTATGTCATAAATCACTGTAATAACCCATTTGTATTAGGGTAAAAAACAATCAAATAGGGTTTTTTTGTTTTGTTTATTTTTTTCTCAAATGATTTTTCTGCAAGAGCCATCCTTTATTCCAGCAACAGTGTGACTGTAAATATTGTCATGGATCAACTGCTGGAGCAGTCAAAGGGGTGGGAACATGTGCAGTATTGCCACCAAACCCTCTCATACCCACTGTCATGTCAAATCACAGCCTCAGGCAAAAGAGTGGAAGATCTGATTGGGGACCCAGCTCGCTCTCATCATGGATGAGATTTGCAGGAAGTGTGGAGCATGCTACATGACTTCCTCCAGTACCTTTGTCACTTGAACCCAGTATATTCCTTTCATATATGTAATAATAAAAAAAAAAAAAAATCAAGATCAGCTATTTTGGGCTGGGATTCTTCTTCTCATTTTTAAATTATGTGCATTCTGGTCAGTCTTAGCAGATGATTTTCTCACTTTTTTTTCTGCTCCAGTCATAAAAAATGTTTGTTTATAGCATCAAAAATACATGTGAACCCTTGTCTGAAAAATTGGCATTTTCCACAGCTCATTAATTTTTCTGTGCAAATATATTTATGAGTAGAAACTATTCTCCCTCTCCCTAAGTTCTCTTCAGAAAGCAGGGGAGAAGAGATTACATTGGAAGGATTCATTGCATGAATGATTGGCCTCTATTTATAGTCTGCTGAAATATAACCTGTATGTTTATGCTGTTCTCATTCACCGGAGAAATCTTCCTTTGTGCTAATAATTCCATTGAAGTAATTACTGTTTGAGGAGCTAAAGTGTATTACGTAGCCAAGTCCCTTCACAAGCCATAATGCACAGCTGCAAAACTCCAGGAGATCACTGAAAGGCATCCTGAAACTTCATGGTAGTGGCAGGAGGGAAAGGGAGGACACCTGGCCCTTCTGGCATTCACCTAGAATGCATGTTTATGTGCAGAGAGTGGGAAAGAGGAGGAGAGAGACAGTTATAGTCAGTCTGGTTACTCTTCCATTTAGTCTTTAATCACCTCGAAGGGATTTTTGTGATGTGGTAATTTTTCAGCTGTTGGAGATGACAGGGTAGCCAGGAGTTATTCGTTCTCTGGATTCTGTAATGGATGCCACACTGCAGTTCTGCTTTCCTTCATCCTTCCCAGGGCTCATTCCTGTCCCTTTCCCTTTGAAAAGAGACTTCTCTGCAAAAGGACCAGTTTATCTGACTTTCCATTTAGACTGTTTTCATTACCCAAAATAGTTCAGGCAGAGGTAGCTCAGCTGCCCACAGCACACAACACGGTGATGTGCAGCTGGAATCAGTGCTGTTCCAGAGAGCTGAAAGCTAGTCATGTATCTTCCTGGCATTCCTAGAACTTTTCCCACAATTCCCTAAAAGTCTGTCCACACCAAGGATTACATAAAGCTAGGATAGCCTAGAAGAGCAAGCCACATGCCTGCGGAGCTCATTACCAGCATTTTCAACTCGTGACTAGGTAGGACTACCTTAAAATTGCTCCTTAGTCTCTCGAGGACTGTCTAGGAGGACATCGTGCAAGCACAGGCAGGGTCCGGTCCCTGCTGTTCAGTGTTTCCCAGACATGCTGAAGAAGACGATCCAGGAGCTGTGGTTCAGGTTGTAGAAGATCAGTGATCACAGAGGGACAGTGACAGACCTTGTGACTGAAGAGTAAGGGAAGAAAAATATCTCCAGAAGCACAAAGCTAAACATGCAGCTTCAGTTCTGGTATTCCCTAACATTTGAGGGCATGCCCTTTAAACATAGCCATCCTTTTATCTAGTTCATGCACGCCAGAAGAAAACAGTTGCAAATAATATGGCTGGGAGAAGAGGTGTCTAAGCATCTGCCACAGTTTCAAACAGCGTCTTTAAGACAATGTAACTAAACCTTACAATAAGCTTTAACTTTCTAACTCTTGAAGTATGGACAACCCCATGTAATTCAGTAAGGAAACAGATCTCAGATGAGGTTCTGCCTGTGGCACACACTTTATGAAGCAAATACTTGTAGAAAGGCTATTTGACACACTACACCCAAAAGCATCAATAAACATCAGTCCAGAGACCTCTGCTAAGAAAGCAGCATTGACAGAGTCTCCTACAAAACCAGAGGGAGCCATGTAGTGAACAGATTGTTTATATTGAATGATTTAACCATTATCTCACTTGAGAAACAAGGTAGTATCCAGGATGTTTCAATCTCTACTTGACATGAAAGGTGAGAAGTACCAGTTTTAATCTACCAGAGTAGATCTGGAGTACTTTTGCTTGCTTAGTGCTTTAGAGACTAATGGAATACAGCTGTCACCATGTTCTAGAGAGCCCTGGGCAGAGATCAGAGAGAATGTACAGTCCCACCAGTACAGATGTTTTGTGCAGTCAGTGGAAATTCAGTCAAATACTTGTAATTGCTAAAGTAATTAAAGCTCATTACTGAAAGTAAACATAACTGCCAAAGTAAGTGCTCCTGAAGGAGTAAGTGGCATTCCTCATTTATTCACACTGGAACTAGAGAAGATCATTAGAATACCGATAAACTCTGGGCTGACAGGGGAGGAGTACTCTAATGAGGAAATAGTTACAAGAGATGTCAATATATTTATATATGTAAATTGTGAAAATTTGAAAAAATAATACTGGAAGTGAAAGAGGAGAGGAGAGTTCAAGGAGAGTTCAAGGACAGGAGAGGAGAGTTCGAGGAGAGGAGAGTTCGAGGAGAGTTCGAGGAGAGGAGAGTTCGAGGAGAGGAGAGGAGAGGAGAGTTCGAGGAGAGGAGAGTTCGAGGAGAGTTCGAGGAGAGGAGAGGAGAGGAGA
>CM031859.1:44581438-45071929 GCA_018697195.1 Certhia americana | reverse complement strand
GCTCGAATTGGAGGGAACCAGAGGACCCGGTCTTGTCCTCCACCTTTCATCTTTTGGCAAGCAAGAGACACCAGCAAGAAACTGATTGATTCTTTTGTATACGTAACCAGGGAGTCCCATTGGAAATTTGCACTCAATGCTGCTACATCTCTCTCTAGACATACAAATCCTATTTACTGCCCCACCCAGGAAGCAGCTAAGGGAAAAATAGTTATCCCAAAAAGATAGACCTGATGTATCTGTAAGGCACTGAGCAGCAGGGAGCTGGGAACTGCCAATTTTAAAAATGTGAATGGACACAATCCAATATCACAGCTTCTGAAGTGACCTCAGAGCAGTTCATCTAAAAATCTTACTGTTAAGCCACAACTTCTAGCTCTTTAGGCAGCCCCACTTCTACCAAGTAAAAAAAGAGGGCATTAGATGGGATTTTTTCTGTGTACTATTGGTTTCGTGGAAACTGTGTTTCCATAAAAGCAAAAGAAAATGGTTTTTTAGGGTCAGCATCTGTTCTGGATCAAGAAGCAAATTTTAAGCAGTGCATTTAGAGGCAAACCAATAAATGTACAGTATATGTACACCTACATATAGCACATATAGGTACATATATAAGCACCTACAGGTTTGTATAAATGTATATGATCAAACTACATATAGAGAAAAGCCTTGGTAGATACACATACACCTCCACCTGTATCTGTCTCTCAAATACCTGTTATATATACCTATACCTATACATGCCTATATACACATCTACACTTTATGTTACATACATTGATGATGCCTGCAAGTGAAGGGATGTACATAGTCATGCATAAAATGTGAGGTACCCTAAGTTCCTGTTGTGGTCACTGGAGGTAGGACAGCTGCCTGAACACAGCTGTCCACAATGATCTGAGGTATCCTTTCCTCTCCAAGGGAGCCACACATGTCTGGCAGGTTCATGGCTTTGTGAATTGGTATCTGGAGGTCATGGGCAGTGATTTTGACAAGTTCCAAATTGTATGGCATGCATATGTTTAGGCAACTAAAACCAGCTCCCAGCCAATGCCTTCTCCAAAGCTGCTCAGCTGACCCAGACTGAGCATCATTTGTTTACCTGCAGTGCTCTTGAACCTCCATTGACTGTCCTGACTAAATTCACATTGACTGGTAAGGAAGCTTAGGCAGCCAGCACATACATTGACACCTGTATGAAAACAGCAACATCTAGCTGTCCTGACCTCAAACAGAATTCCAGCTGTTAATGCAGATGTATGAATTCTCTCATAAATTTAACTTGGAAAAAGTTGTAGTTGTTTACTCAGCTCATGGCAATAAAAGCACATAGTGGAGTGCAGACCACTTTAGCTCTGCAAAAACTCTGTGTGCTGCAGGTGTAAGTGGAAAAACAATTTTAGGTATTTTTACGTGTTTTTCAGTCATTGACCAGTTTGTACCTTGACTGATTTATGTTTACCTATTGCAACATGCAGGCAAAAGGCAATCATCTTGTCACAGCTAAATTTACCCAGCTATTGCCCTGTTCTGAATTACTATTTCTTTCACACCTGAGTACTTCTACTGTGCCTCAGAGAAAAGAACCATTTTCAATTCTGAGAGAAAATGAGGTGTTTTCTCAACACTTTGTTTATGGCAGTCTGTAACATTGTTGACATTTTTGTATTGAATATTTTATTGTATTTAAATTCCTTCTCCACCTCAGGAAGCTCTCTTTAAAAACAAGGAAAGTGCACCTAAAATTGGTCCATTCAGACTATTTATCAAATCTACCACTTAGGATTTTTGTGCTTAATGCTTTAACATAGTTCAGAGATGTGCTGCCCCTACATAACCTGGAAATGCTGGGTCCATTTTGGTAGCTATTCCAGGAGGAAGCAATTCCCAATGCAGCAGGGGCTGGACTGACCACGGTGGCTGCATAGCACACCTCTATTAGGAGGCGGAATTCCTATTGCTACAATGTCTCTGCTGTATCTCTGCAATAGCTCACACTGTCAGGCTCAGGGAATAAGAACTTTCCTTTCTGTGCACAGTCATTTTCCCACTTTCAAGTAAAAAGAGCTGCCATCACTACTTTACTCAAAAAAACAAACTTCAAAAACCACAAATTCTTCATGTGACTAAGATGAATCTGATTTCATGAATCAGTAATGTACATTTTGCACTAGCTAGTAGACTTCGCCAAACATTTTCACAGGCTCGAGTTTGCCTGTTATATGTCTCCTTTTGCACTAAGTGCAGGTGGCTTGTCAATTCTCATATTGATACTGACTTGTATCTGCTGATGCTTTAAAAATGTATTTTTAAAGGCATAGACACAATTAAGAATTAATCATTTTTCAAGGGAAATAAAAGGAGCTCTAACACATTATTTTGCAAGGCAAATTACTGAGGAGAAATGCTGTGTGCTTGTTGACAGCTTTGCAAGGCTAATGTCAGCACCAGAGTCACACCTGGAAGCCTGCCCAAATTTTCCACCAGGAGACGAGTCATTATGTCAGTGGCACCTGTACAACACGTGCAGCAACACACGAGCCATGAATTTAGCAAAGCAGGATGTTTTCTTTTACTGTTTGTCATCCCTACAGTTCAGCATCACAGAGACACGAACTAGGGATGAGAGTATCTGAGTGAGGAGAGTATCTACCCACACCAGCTATTTAAAGTGCCTGCTCTAAAGTGAGAGAGATCTTTCACAAGGAATGATAACAGATTAGTAGTTCTTGTTTCCCAGACACTCTCCTAGCTGCAGGATACATTCCTTTATATTCTGCTAACTGCAAACCGAAGGAAATCTTCCACCATTAAAGCAGACTGGAAATAGGTAGCTTGCTTGAAACACTGGATCACCTCAATGGCTGAGCAACAAAGAAAAGATTAAATAAGTGTATGAATAATGCATTATCCATTTCTTGACTGCTATTTTAGCTTTTCAAAAATTGCTATATAAAATAAAAAACAACACAAACAAGTTATCGCCCTTCTTTCCTTGGATAAAAGGATAAGAAAATCATAGAATCATAGAAGGGCTTGGGTTGGAAGAGGACCTTGGACTTCACCTGTTTTCAACCACTCTGCCATGGTCAGGGACATCTTCTGCTAGACTGGGTTTCTCAGAGCTCCACCAAACCTGGCCTTGAACACCTTCAAAGAAGGGGCATCCACAGCTTCTCTGGGCAACCCCTTCCACTGCCTTACAACCCTCAGAGCAAAGAATTTTTTTCCTGCTGTCTAAACTAAACCTACTCACTTTCAAATTGAAGCCATTCCCCCTGCAAGTGACCACCAAAGCACAAGAGGAAGGTGATTGAAACCCATTTAATCAGTTCTTTCAGCATTTTTTTAAGTGCACAGTTCCTCAGAAAACCACAATTTTTCAAATGAATCATGCTGAATTTAGATATTCTCCAAGAAGAGCAGCAGATGTTAAGGAGGGTGACATAATCTTATTTTACCACTCAGCCAGGGCCTCAGTGCAAGTGCTACAGCCAAGGACTGATTGAAACCCAGGTTAGCAAATGGCAAACTATCTAACACAACACATGCTGTACTCACAGATCCTGTAAAAGCACTTCATGTATGAAAATAGTGTCTACTTCCTGCCTGCCAGTCCAGCTATCTGGTCATTTTTCATTTATAACAAAGAATGGCTTTATGAGCCAGTGAATTCAGGTCATTACTCAGAGCACAGATTTTAAAGCATTCAGGTTACTATGCTCAGGAAATGGGCCTTTTTTTTGAAGGAATATATAGGAAAGGGGCAGGAAAGGGTCTCACTCTTTATCTGGTCCTTACCTTTTAGTCTGACAGGACTTGTAAAAACATCTTTAGTAAGGTGGCAGATGTTGAAGTGAAAGCATGGATATCTGCCCTTGCCAAGCCTGGTGCTCTCCCTCTCCTCCGGTGAGTTGCAGAACATCAATTTGCTTCTCTTTCACTGCTTCATTTCTTTTCTCTGCACCCACTGAGAAGATCACACCTAATTATTTTTTAAATTGTTATTTTTCTTTCCATCTTTCAAAACCAAAAAATTTTGAAAAGCTATTTTAGGTTTGGATTCTACTTCTACCAATATAATAACTTTGTGTAAGGATTCTCATGCCCAAAACATGAAAGGGTTGTAAAGGATCATATCTCACTGACTTTGATGGAAGTTCAGATACCAAACAGATCCAAAGGTACATGGCTTTTTCTCTGCACTCTCTTTATATTTGTCAGCTTCTGCCCTAAAACTGTTTTGGAAATAGGAAAAGCAGCACAAAACCTTGGAGCACTTTCAAGAGGTGGAAAGCACAGGCTTCCAAGAGAATGCACCATATCCTCAAATCACAGAGCCTCATCACTGTCCCTGACCCATCTGCACATCCCTCCTTATAATCCTGTTCCCAAGCATCTCCTCTGGGAGCCATACTCCTGCTGGCTCACTTAGTTTGCAGCTGCAGAACCTCAGCCCTGGGAAGGAGTTTTGGTGAGTTACCAGCTGCTGGGCTTTCCTGTTGTTAATTCTAAGGGCAGCCAGGAGTCTGTCAACAATGACATGAATTGAATAGTCCATAAACATCATCTATCCTCCTTCTCCATTCTGGAATACCCATGGAAGAACAGATAGGATGGAGCAGCAGGAGGGCTGCTCAAGGAAACCAAGCAGATGAGACAGGCTCAGTCCCAGGGTAGGTTTGTAAAACTTAGATGGCTGAGTTCCATCCCACATGCCATGCATGTGAGTCTGTGCCTCACACACAGCGCAGTCCTGGGGCTTCCCTCTGGATCAGTACAGTGGATGTGGTCCCTGGCCCACTGCACTCTGAAGCTGGGGCTCACAGAGGCAGGAGGTCACTGATTTTCAGACCTACTAAGGATGACCCACCTCATATGTCTCCCCATCATGTTCCACTTCCACTCTCATATGACCAGACCTCCTCCTGTCTTCCAAACCGTACCCTTCCAGTACAGTGAGAGACATAGGAAAAAAAGCCTTTCAGTGATCTGCCTGGGAATCAGCCTTATATTTTTTTTTCACAGAAACAGAATAAAACAAGGATAAAAAATGCACAGGACTTCTTGTTGCTTGTTGCAACACACTTAAGATATTTTTAGGTGGAACACAGGCCTCAGTCTCCCTGGTCAGTTCATTTGTTTAAAAAGTAGAAATAAAAATCCTCATCTGAGAAAAGCAATTTGGTATAAAAATCTCAGAAAACAAAATAAGAAAATGCACAAAAACTCTTGTTTCTTTTTTGTCCATTGGCTTTATTGATTGTAATAAGAGTATCTGTTTCTAATGCAGAGATTTTTATCTATGAAGTTAAAACATTACATGAAAATAGAGCCCTACATGAGATGAAAATACTCTTTTTTTTGGTGGTAGATGGCTTAAAACCTAGTTAATTCCTATCCTAAGGCCCTATTCTCTGGGACTCATTCTAACAGAAGTACCTTTCACCCCCATGCCCACGAAGCTAAAAAGATTGCCTAGCAAATCCATGTTCAGTTTTCTACAAGGCTTGATTCACTCTGCCCCAAGCTGTCAGGCGCTGCAGTTGCCTATCATCATCTAACCAGGCAGGATGTGCTCAGTTATGCATTTGGAGCATTGTATCTGAATTTTTCTGCATTGAAAACAGACTTTCTCATGATCTGAGGGGCGGAGTGACCCTGAAAGAGTTGGATGATATTCTTTATTTATATAGAAATGTAGTAAGCTGCTTACCAGATGGACTTGTTTGCAAGCTTGCCCACTTCTGACATGAATCAATTCATTTACAAGAAGATTTTCTGGAAACCAGCAAACCCCCAAAAAAGAAAACCAATGTGATACTAGTACTGCCACCTCGTGTAGGCTCTGACCATTGCAGTTGTTTTTCTACAAGAGCTTAACATTTCAGTAGAACTGTATGAGTGACACAAAAGTTATTAACGAAGCAGGTCCTTTAAATGGCTGCACATGATACAAAGGATACTATTTCCCTGTTACCCTTCCGGATCCCCTCCTTCAAAGCCAACATCTGCAGCAGCAAAAAGCACTCTTAGATCTGATTCATAAGAGGACTTCCATATCATGTAGTGTAATTTGAATGGTTCATCATAATTTTATTGTAAGTGAAGAAATTAAAGGAAACACTTCGGAAAAGTGGGGAAGATACTGTGCTTTATGGAATGATTTGTTCCACCTGAGGAGAATGACCAAGGCAAAAGGAGTCAAAAGCTAAAAGGCAACAGGCAAGATCACCAGGCAAATCTGAAAGAAAGATTTGCAAGTTTAAACCAACCAAAATACTGTAGGAAAGAGAAATGGGGAAAAGCTTGAAAATTGCCCTCTATTACTTTTTGTCAGCTTGGCAGTCAACCTAGGCACTTTTACTGAACTCAAGTAACACCCCTAAATTTCTGTTACATCGTCTCCAAATGCAGAAGTGGTGATTGACAGACAGTTGAACTTCCAGATGTAATGCCTGCAGAGCTGTTTGCAGGACTGAGCACTGCCAAGGGAGACAAGAGGGCTGTGTCAGTGTGTGACCAAGGACACACACTCCACATCAGTGTGAAGGGCTGGAACACTCCCACCCTCCCCCTGCCCTCGTCGCTCATCCCACATATGCCCAGGGTGGGGGTAACCATGAGCTCACTGAAGCAAGGCCTGCTGCCAGTGTGGAGCTCTCTGGAATGCAATCCTCTGGACATATGACACCAAAAATAAAGCAAGAATAACCAATTAAAGAACGAGTGAACATCAAACCATTTTAGTGGATTGGTGAAAAGAGTAACCAAGAAACGGAAGAACAAAGAATCACTCTGCCAAGGGATGTTCAAAGTTTGCAGGAGCTCAAGGGTAGGCTGGACAAATATGGTAAGAGAAATTCCCAGAACTGTCAAGAGACACACAAAACAAACAGGACATATCTAACCCAACAAAGCAAGTAATTCCACATTCTCCATGTCACCCAGTCAGACACCCTGACTCCAGAATTGTACTGGTGCCTTAAAGCGGACTCCCAGAAATCCTAGGAGAAACTGGAAAGAAGAATGAAGCTAGTCAGTCCTCAAAAAAAATAATATGAATTTGAATTTCATTTGTCTTAACAGAGACATGCTTTATTCGTGGGATAACTTCTCCCAAAAAAATCAATATAACCACAGTATTAGAAGGACTGGTTTTTTCACTATGCTGACAAATACTATGTCTGAAGAGAAATTGTGACTGGTTTTTCTTCTTTTATTTAAATGAACACTTTACCACAATTTCATAGAATTTCACAATTTCCATTTAGTTTGGGTCAGGCTTCCCAAAACATTTTAAGAATTGTGACTGGAACCATCGCATTGTCCTTCCTCCCAGGAAAATTCCATGCAGATAACAGCCCTTGTCCACCTTTGCATCCACCAGTCAAACCAGAGTGACAGAATTTGGAGAGAAATTGACTTTCACTGCAGCTACACATGTAGTGCAATTCTCCTGCTGGCTGTAAGAATGACAACATAGAAAGAAAGAGTGAGACCCATGATACCTGCAGTCATACACAATGCTCAGACACTCAGCAGTCACTATTCTGCATGTCCTTGAATAACTGCAAAAAAGCTCAGGGAAGCTCTCCCTTGTCACAGGCTCAGCTTTCAAAACTGCTTTTCATCTTGTCATTGTGGAACCAAATCCTTTCTCTTTCACATAGGACCTTCTTTCTTTTTTTTTTTTTTTTTACTACATCCAGCATAATAATGATCCCCATCACTTCAGTTTTAATTGGTTCATGTTTCTATATCACAGTGAAGAATTTAATTTAAGCAAAGTTGTCAGAGTTTGTTTGTCAGTGCAGCACATGAGGACAAGGCTAACTGCCTGGAAAGCCTTAAAGCAGGCTTTTTCAAAAAATCTGGTTTATTATGCTTTTCTGTGGAAAGCAACAGAAATATTTTATCAGATAATATATGAAAACAGAATCTTGCTTATACAGAAAAGCAGAGACACTTATTAAATGTCATAGGGCTTTTACCACAGTCCTTAATTATGTTTTTCTACCTTATCTATACCCCTGTCATTTCTGTTTGAGAATAAAAGAAAAAAAATCTTCTGGAAAATGTGAAAAATCACGCTCCAAGCACAAAGAAATGTACTTCAGAAAACATGAAAGTGCTGTCCTGGGATACATGTTTGAATGACTCTTTAAAATTAGAGAATTAAGGAAATTGACATATTTATTACAAATGCTTATTTGAGGAGTGCTATTAAACATGTATACAACATGGCTGCATCTGTGGACAGTGGTTTAAGGAAATGAGATTAGCTTGATTCTAAGTCCCAGTGTCTAAATAAATTACTTCAGCTTTAAGACATCAGAGAGATAACATCCCAGACAAAATACATCACACTAAAGTATCTGGCAAGCTTTATATTGTAGGATACAAAATGAAACAGATGAATATAGTAATGCAATCTAAAAATCACTGAACATTTAAAAATTGAATTAGTGTCCTGTTTTCCCATTAATCAGTAGGCCATATCTCTTTCTGATCCCATAAATCGGATGTAGAGTGAGACACATTTCCACATGTCTCTAGCATAAACACCTTATTCTCTGCAAATCACAGGAATACTTTTCTCTCCATGACAGCCTCCATTTAGAAATACCCTTACACCATGAGGAGTTACTTTTGTTTAAATTAGATGCGTTAGTGCAGGGAAATGCAAACACTACAAGCACTACAAACACTTTGTAGCAACTAAATCTGATTGAACCCTCATGATCAAAAATGAGAATAGCATTCTCTACAGATCTCCATAATGTAAATCAAAAACATATTTAGAGGCATGGCTTAAAGTGAGAGCTTCACAAAGCCCGTGCAGACTGAATATAATATATAGGATAGCTCCCATTCTTTGTTGTTTCATCTAAAGAGAAGTAAAATTCAATCATTACAGTACCATGTTTGCATTACTCTTTCATCTCTCTGTCTCAAGTTCTCAGACACCTTTTGTGCCTCCTGAAGCAATTTAAAACTCTATTAGCACAAACAATTGATGCAGCTTTGTAAAAGGGGTGGTGTGTGCCTCTAAATCCACTGCTGCACCTGTATTATAATCAGCAAACCAGTGAGCTGCGTCTAAAGCCAGTCCCCTGAGAAGGGGGCCTGAATGTGGATCCATAGCCCAGAGCTTCCAGCAGGAGCAGCTGGAGCTCTGTGACTGTGCAGCCAGGGCTGGAGAACACCCTGAGTTCCCTTGCTCTTGCCCAATGTATGTTGTTCTACAGGCAGCCATTCAGAAGTTACTTTCACAGATTTCTTCTGTAACTGGTGGAAAGCAGGCACCATCAAAGGATGCCTCACCTCACCCTAAAGTGGAGGCCTGCAGAAAGTGTCATCAAAAGCTCTTCAGAAGTTACTAATCTGACTACAGGAGATGAAGTCATTGCTTCTAACTCCTAAAAGATGAGGGGATGAGAAAACTTCCTTTCCCCTGCTTAACTGCCCCCAGCACCTGCTTCTCATGAACAGAAAAATCATCTACAAAGCAAAATTATCTACAAAGTAAACTAAAAATAATTACAAACCTGCTAGAATTATAGTCATATAGCTTCCTTCAGTAGGGTTTAAATGACTTTCTCTAGCTAAGCTTGGTGGTATGTGACTGACTGAGGTATTACACTGCCTCACATGACTGCTTAAAGATTATCAGTATTTATATTTATCTGTCAATCAGTCTGCCTTTTGGTTCCCTTTGGAATTGTTCACTTATTTATGCACTGTAAACCCTGTACCATGGATGGAAATAAAAACTCCCAATTCCAGTCCTACGAAACATCCCAATAGTTGTGATTGGTTCCCGAGGTATTGTAGCCACACCTATGTGGCTCTACACCAAATTGACTTTCTCCATGGAAAACTAGGGTTTGTTAGTCGAGTCATAATGGTAGTCAGAAACAATGACTTTATATTTTGGATTAAGATAATATATCTTTGTCTTTCACTGGATGGTTACACACATGGCTCATGTTAGGTCTAGTACAAGTATGTTTTGCTTTTTTATAATACGTAGATTTGTCCATTGTAAGACAATGTTTCCTTAGGAGAAGACACCACAAATCAGGACTTGAGGCCAAGCATTGCCATATTTAAATTCCTGCATTTCTATATATACATTCTTCTCTATGAACACAGACATGATAATAATGAGATTGTGAAGAAAAGAACCAGAAGAATTTTTGCACCTCATAGGAAACAATTTTAGGGTTCAGTCATCCCACTGTGCTTAAGCATGCGCTTTCATTTTTAACAGTTATGCAAGTTATGCAAAACTAAATGCAAATTTATGGCAGGAGAACCAGATTAAAGTAACTACAAGAGGGCAGAGAGGCAAAGGAGATGACAGGGAAGCAGTACCTGATGGCAGGTTAAAGGCACTGCTGTGTTAGGCAGCTGCCAAAAGTTGCAGGGCTAAAGCAAAGTGGGGACATGCTGCTTCTGGCCCATCAAACTACCAAGAAAAAGCATGCCTGTGTAACACGAGTGCAAAAAATCTGATGCCATAGTCACATTGTTAAAGTGTTATTAGCTATCATGGCAACTGTTAAATCCACATAATCTGAAAATGGAAATGAAAACTCTATTTTGTGTATTGTGAAGATAGTTAGGGACAACTAGATAACTCTCTCTCCTTAATCAGCCCTTTTCCAGGCTGCACCAGATTTGTTTGTGACTAAGCAAATGCAGGGCCAGTGGCAAATAAATATCATCTAATCAATGGGTGAAGTCTTGTAAAATCAACATCAGAAGTTGACATTTGGAGTTAGATGTTAGATGTTAGATGTTTATATGTGACAGCTTTGTGACAGTAATGTCTATAGTTTAACACAAAGGATTCAGCATAGAGCTCCCAAGGCATTTAAGCATCTAAATCCTCCTACCATTCAAAATTCCAGATTCAACCCTCTACTTATCTGCTGTACCAAGCCCAGCAGCATCCTGAACGGACATATTATGGGAGAGCAAAGGCTCATACTCCCTTTGCATAACACGGAACAGTTCACGAGAACACAGAATTTAAAAAATGCTGGAGAAAAGCTTCAAGAGGTTATTTGGCTCACAGAGCAAATCTATTTGGCTTCTGGACTATATGTTTCACAAACTTGTCAGTCTGTCCACAAGATTTGAAAACACAGCCGTTGATTTTGTAAGCTAGTTCTGGCACTTGCACAAATATTGGAACAGCTTTTCAAAAAGTTAAGCACCATGTAGTCAAAAGAACAGTTTCTGGGTGAACTTTTCTGCTCTTACTAAATCTACTTCACTGAAATAATCATGGTTATTCCAGGACTGGTAGCTGCATGCTGATCTACTGAAGCAGGTCTTTTTGTTTGTGACTCAGATCAGAGTTACCATATGCTGTATTTTCATCAGCAAAAGATTGCCACACAAACGGCAGCATATGGAAGACCTATTAATATTGCTACTTGGTATGGGTAATATAGAGATTGTAAGTCATGACATTAGGGCATAATCAGACCTTACAGGGTTGCCCAAATCCTTGGCATACAAATTTTAAATTCATAGCTACATCCCACAGAACGTCCTGCATGATGTTGCTGCATCTTACAGATGTAAGCTATTAAAGAGTTGACATGGTCAGTTACATGGCACAATATTCATAATTATTGCTTGCTCTGTCAGTGAAATACAAGGGAGAGGAAATGACAAATGCAAATTCAAATATCACCAGACATGCATTATACATGTCTGGGAAGGAGATGGAGCAAATTCCCCTTCAGGCAGGGATGCTGCTCAGGTTCTGTTATTCAGATTGTGTTGTCTCTTAATCTTAGCAGCACAATCTTTCTGTGTCAGATTAAAATATTTTTAACTTATTTTTACTCTTTACCCTCCTCTTCACCTTTGTTTCCATCTGTTATTGAACAAGCATGTCTGAGCTACAATTGCCCTGGAGATGACAACAGGGAGAAATGCAGCAGACTGGAGAGATGCTTTCCTGGTGGGAATAGGACTGTGCCAGCCTGTAAACCATCACACATGGTTCTGGCACTGGCTCTGACTGACAGGAATTACACAGTCACAGTTACAGAGGTGTTAAAAAGGTACCATTTTGGTCTCTAAGCCCATAGGCTAAAATAAAACTAAAACACTTAGCCGCCAATATTCCAAGGACAAAGAACATATCCTCCAGTGCATTTTGGGAAGTATTGAGTGAATTAAGCTTCCAAAAGACAGGCTAGAATCATAAATGAATTAATATATGCCAGTGATGCAGTCACTCCTCACACCAAGAATACATATAAAACCATTATCTCAACATCATTTTAGAGACTGTGAGCAAAACACAAATTCAGATCCACACATTGTTTGACTAAATAAAGCCTACAATGTAGGCTTGGACCTACTATGTTGGAGGTCCAAGATTAGAGATCCAGATATCTTTGCAGATTCAGCTTTTGGTCTCGTTCTCTAACTTTCCTTTTTCTTTGTACATTTTGACTGAGGATATCATGTATGTATTTACTGTTGTTTTTTCTTTGCTGCAAGAGTGTATGGGTATCCAGATATCTAGAAAATGTTTCTGTGCTATTGCTCCTTGTAACAGTTCTCTTAGTACATAGTTTAGCTGTGGATTCTCTTCTGTCTTCAAATTTCCTCAGCCATCAATTTGAAATGCTTTCAAAAATACAAAAAACATTTTCTCCAGCACAAATGCAGAAGTCTCATGCCTTCTGAAAGATCAAAGGTTATTTTATGTAGTAGATTTACAGCTAAATTACTTACTTTACAAATTCATGCTTATGGCCTTCACAGTGTTTTGATCCTTGTCTAAATATGAGAGATGAAAATTTGCTTCTGTTCTCACTATAGGACCAGAGTGAAAAAATGTCCTTGGAAGAGATATCATTCCAAAAGTACTTAGGCTGCTTTCCTAAAGCAACTAAAAATGCATGTATGGCCATCCCATAATTATAAACTAGTAATAATACATGAGTTACTTCCTGTAGTACGTCTAAATACACACTATATTTATATCCATGAAATGTAGCAATATGTATGTTCCTTGTCTGCATATCCATGCTAAAGTAATAATGAAGGGCTTTTACATACCCTGCAGCATGCTGAATCTAATTCTCATTTTTTTCCTTGAAGGAATATATCCTTATTTTGTTGTGAATAAGAGTCTTTCACACCTGCACTGTAAAAACCCTATACATTGCACAGTTTAAAAGTAATTTCTCACCTTGAACTGCAGTAACATTTCTGGAAGACTGAAATCTTGGTCTTTTCTCCAGAGTTCAGCAGCTTCCAGGTTTTTTACCAAGTTCATCCCAGAACCCACAGTCATTTTTACCTCATTTTTTTACCCCATCTTAGTAGAAGCTGTGGCTCTTAGCTTCTGAACAGCTTTCTCTGAACTTCCTGCTTAGAGCACACGACTTCACAGTTTGGGGCAGAATAATGCCATTGCTTGCATTGTAGAATACAGATAGTTATGGCATATAGGTTGTTATTGCATGAAGTCATCTTGTCTTCTCAAATGTGCCTTATTTCTGTTTTTCAGGATGTAGAGAGCTCTTGGTTGTCTTAAGGTGACAGCAGGTAGAATCAGGTACTTCTAGTGGATATTTGTGAAGGACTATTGAGTTAAACAGCAAAATGAGAGGGTTCAGAGGGATTGCAGGGGATTTCTGTGGGTGCCAGCAACAGGCAAGCAGAAATGACTCCATGTGCATGCAGCAGTTCTCTCTTACTCATCATGCACATCAAACTGCAATGCTGTGCTAAGAGGCATGCACAAGAGAAGAGGGAACTCATGAGTATCTTGACTGAAAGAAAATTCAAATTGCTCTAGATAGACCTGCAGGATTGTGAGTAGGATGGCGATACTTACGCATGTTTTCTTTGTCTGAGAACACTTTGTGAGTTACAGAGAGTTGATGGGCAGCTCAGTCAAGGAGAATTGAACCACTATTAAAAGAAGGAAAAGAAATTTGCAAGCAATACTGAGTCTGGATGCTAATGGTATTTCTCAAGTTCTTATTATGTTTAAAGTGTATGTCCAAACCTACATAAATTACCTTTTGATAGTGTTAATGGGAGTAAGACTAAATGAGTTTTGAATTAATGTCTCTGTGTATTAATTGTCAAATGTGTCAGGCTTCTAGTTTCCTTAGATACAATTTCTTTCATGATTGAGAGACTACAGACTAGATATTTTGTTTTAGTGTAGTGTTGATGACTAAGATGGACTAAAAACATATCATTTTTTTGTATCTATTTGTAAAATTAAAAATAAATACTGATCTTTTAGCACATTTTTTTTCCTTTAATCATTTGAGTACTACTCAGAAATAGTTTATTTATGTGACCTTGTATTATGTTTGAATTACCTTCCCTCTGCTGATTAATCAAGCTCAATGACGAAAAACAAAGCCCAGTACTATTCATATCTCTTGTTATCAAGGAAAAAGAGAGAGAATAGTAACAAATTAAAAACCAGTTATTATCAGTGGGGAACTTATTTTCCATCAATAGAGCTGAATGCATCAGTCTACATGATCCTGTGAGTTTTTTCCTATGATTCTCTCCCCATGAATCTTTATCGCCACTGATGGGAAATAGGAATTCACAACCTGTTCCCTGATTTAACAGAGCCTAAACATGTTAGGTGATGGACAAAGTCTCTCTTATACGTGGTCCATGGCTGGAAAGTAGGGGTTTATATCATATGGTAAACAACAAGGCTGAATGTTCAAAATCAGATATTTTCAACAAAGTGTAATCAAACAGATAAACTAGTGCCAGCGATGAGAGCCCTCCTTCTTTTTTTGCAGGTTTCCATGGCACATGACATTCAGTATCCTAAGTGATGGGGGAGAGTAAGGGTTGCTTCACAACTGAACAGTTGCACCAATCCATTTCCAAAAAATAACTTAAATATCAGTGTAATTTTTCAAACACAATTGATTTTCATGCTTTTATTTTCGTGTAGCATAGAGAACTAAAATTTTATCTACAACATTTCTCTTTCTTCAACACCCAAAAAATATTCTGTGAAAATAAGCAATACAGGAAGAGATATTGCTCTTTTTCTGAAAAAGTGCAATCCCAACTTTTGTAGATGCAGGTATGGTACTGTTAGAAGATTTTGTCCTCTCTTCACTGTGTCTTCTGAACTCTTATTCCTGAACCTGCTTTCCAAACTTAAAGATGTTACACATTTCCTAGTAATTTTAAGAGTGGTTGGAAGGAAATGAGGATTATAAAGGGTGCACTGATTTTATATAAGTATTGTCGTATGTGTTTCTACTGGCTAGATGAATCACTCCAGGTTGCAAATAGATTAAATATTACTGAAATACTAAAAGTGTGTGCAAGTTTTATTTTAGGAAATACAAATTAGTAATAGAATAGGCCAAAAATTGCAAAGCTTAAAAATATTAATAAAAGGAAGGGTGATATCCACACTGGGAGGACTGAAAAGCCACTGAATTGAGAGTCTTCCCAGTTCATGAATCATTCAGAGATTATTTTTAACTGAGGCATGTGGAGCCATATTCTAGGCAGTTCACTGAGTAGCTTGAGTGGTTGTTTGTCAGACAGCAGCACAGCAGGAGTGGTGGTGCTTATTTGGTCATGGGGCATGCTCTGTGTTCCTCAACTGGAAAACTGATGTAGTAATGGGAGAGAGGAATGGCAAAGAAACTCATAAATTTAGCCACTGCACTTCAGTGATCAAATGGGGACCACCTATAGTGTTCAGTGCTGCTGGACTTGAACATCCATCATTCACCCTGTTCTGATCTCATCAAATTATCTGAGGTAGGAAAAATTGTACAAGGAAAAAAATAATTTCTCATGCTGGATTCCACAAATGTGACACACTGCACACAAGTAATGAAGAATAGATAAAAATCTCACTCATATCCTTGGAAAACTTTGTCAATAAAGTTGGTGTAACATTTTGACTAATGAGAGAGTTATGACACAGGCTCACAGTAGCTTGAAGGAGAGGTCAGGTGTACACAATGAATTGAGCACCACGGAGTCCTCCCCTGCTAAATGCAAGGGGCTGGATCCAAGTAGTACCTTGATCCTTTCAATCCCATCATTTGTGATTTACCATTGAAAAGACTTCCTTGCAAAGAGGTGACTGAAGTCCAGCTTTGTATGCAGGGGAAGCTGCAGGGACTGAGTTGTTATTGTTCTGTCATTGTCTGAGAAGCCTCTGTGTGCCAGTAGATATTTATAATCTAGTATGCTTTTTAATAAGTGTGTTATCTCCCAGAGAACAGCATGTTTGATATAATCCTAGTGGGATATGTTAAACATAGAATGATGGAGCTTCCAGAGGAGGTACGTGACAAACTGCATTTGTGAGGCTCTGCCTGCTCAGGAGCACACTAGAAAAAACAACCAAGCTGCCACCTTGATTTGATCTTTTCCTGCTAAAAAATTAAACAAATAAAAATGAGAACATTAAATAAAGATTTCTGGATGCCATGAATTGAGAGAGAACCAGTGTGCGCCTACATATGACCATGAGGTAGAAAAATCAAGGCAGTTTAGTCAGGGCAGCAGCACTTGCCCTATACAAATTCAATTTGGTCAGACTCACAAAACACATAGAACTACCAAGCACAGAAGATCCCTTTCCAGTAATTTTCTTACAGCAGAAGACTCACTTTGGCTTTGCACATGCAGTGCCACATTCTCAGTAAAATATCTCACAAAGCACACGATAAAATTATCTGAATGTTTCAAACAAAATAGAAGGAACTATAAACCTTGTAAAGAGGAAATACTTCTCATTTTATTCCTTACTCCTTTCCCCTTATCCCTGTTTTTTCATGGCATAATATATATGTCAGGCTTTTGTTTGACAAGCCATATTTATACTTCCTCCAATAAACAAGTATGAGATCATGCTGTGTTGCTGGAAACATGATAATTAGCTTTGCTGAAATATGAGAGCCTGAGGTGATGTAGTGGTAGATTAAGGCACACAAACCACATCCCTAAGCATTTTTTTTTCAATCAGATGAGGAAATGAGGAGATTTACAATTGTAGGAGCTACAGAAATAAAATATCTCTTCATAGCTCTCTCGTTGCAACTAGAGCTCTGTGTGTTTTACTGTATAGTGATGCTAGATTTCCGAGTTCATGTTGCTGAAACAATGAGTAGGTCATTGATGCTGCATTTGGAAAGTACTCTTGAAATATTTCTGTTTCAGTTAAAGCCCATAAGCACTTTCAGATAAAGAGGGATAGACACAGCAGTGAGCATCAGCTGAATATTTGAGCTGCATGTCAAAGCAATAGAATTAAATTAGTATCACTTTTCTTGCAGGTCAGCGTAAGAACCAAAGACAAATACAGCAGTGAATTGAAAGATACATTTCAGACCAGCTGGATCATCAAAAAATTAAAACACAGAAATCAGCATGATGAGACATTTCTCCATTTGGCTTTGTTAGCAAAAGGTTTCATCTACCCTGCAATAGTTTATTGGCTTCTGAAAAACTGGTTTATTAAAATACACAACAGTAAAGAGGTATTAGCTGATATTTTCTTTAGAGGTCTTGTAAGAGGCCCATTAAGATATAATTTAATACCAAAGAAACTTTTCAAAAGGGAGATGTAGTAAGTCAAATTTTGTCCAATTAAACTAATGGTATAGTACTATAGTCCAGTTATTGGGACTGTAAATTGCATGAGTATGTGATGATTATTTTGTTATAAAATATCATCATTTCATAGCAATCTTATATTAATCTTATATCAATCTTATACATGAACAAAATTATCTCCAGTGAATACTAAGCTTCATGACCAAGCATAAGCCAACAACCCAACTTTTCATCTGGTGCCCAGGTAACAGCAGAGAGAACAATCTGTGCAGCTTTGAAGGAGATATAGAAACTGTTGGCTAATGCAGAAGAGTTAAGTACTTCAAAGCACATTCTCAGGACATAATACTCAGCTCTTAAGAGCAGGTCTTGACTTTTCGGTGAAGCAAAAAGCCTTTGCAGTGACACTGCAGTAAAACAGGAGCTAGCTGAGATAAAACCAGAGGTAAAGCCACCAGTATTCACAGGCTTCTTAAAATGAAATGTTTTGCTCAACTACCCCATTCTGTGGTAGTGTTTCCTCCTTCAAGAATGACTAACAACATTTTTCTGTTTGCTCCATGGAGATTTCATTGTTTGAGTGTAGGGTGAAAACAAACTAAGCTTGGTCATTCCTATAGGAATAGGAATGGTTTGACGAGTTGTCTTCAAAGAGCTGCTTTCATGCCCTTCAGAACAGTTATATTACAGGTCCATGGAAAGAAAATAAAAAAAGTAGGCTTGCTCTGAATGGATCTATTAGGTCAGCATCTCTGTTAAAAATTATCTTAACATAAATATAAATAAAATTTAAAAAATTAAATTCGTATTTTTCTGGGTTTTTTGGTAAATAAGCTTGCTAACGTCATTGGCATCACATTATTACTTCAGAGCATGCAACACACTGGCAACTTCAGCTTTGCCTTCATGTATTTCCTTACAAGATTTGGGCAACTGGACCTGTCTGCCAACCACCCAACAGGAGCCCACTTTCTCAAATGGGGGCATCTCCTGCCACTGCTGTGGCCTGTGGGAGGAGAGGAGTGATAAGGGGAGCAGGAAGATCTTTTTCCTCTGGGATGAAGATACACATGATGGAATACAGAATGCTGAGGAGAGCTCTGAAGCCACTTGCAACCTCTACCATTTCTGCACACAATGGCAGAATGGGGTAATAAATGCACCCCTTCTATTCCCAGCCACTACCACACAGGGTGACAGGGACACTGGCATCCAGCTCCCGCTCCTGCTGACTTCTCCCTACCATGAGCTGGAGCACGTACCCTCACTGAACACATCACCACCATCTGCTCAGGGACAGGAATGTGACATGCTGTTCAAACATGTCCTTTGATGAGGTAATTTTTGTTTTCCTGCTTGCTTTATTTTTCAATAGGCTTTTTGGTGGGGAGGACTGGAAGAGATTGGAAATATTCATAATTTCTGATTTCATAAACCTGCAGGAACCAACAATTAGCATTTGAGAGACAGAGCAAGAAGGTACCAAGACTACACAACATTACAAGACAACATCTTTATAGCTCTTTTTCCATGTGCACTATTCTTTTCCACCAACCCCTGTTCATTGCTCTCCCAGCCAGAGGCCCCATGGAAAGGTTTCTGGCTAGTCAGCTGGAAGATGTGCTCAAAAGCTCTTTCCTTCCCTGCAGAGAAAGCACCCTGGGCATCCATTTGGAGAGGGGAGGAGCTGACAAATGAGGCAGAAATAGCTCAGCTGCTCTTCCATGGCTCACAAAGAAGAAATCCTTCCCCTTGTCCAGCAGAGATCCCTTCCTCATCTGGGTGGATGAAGAACAGCCCATTTTCCCTTAGGAAAAGGGCACTGTACATTTGGGCACAGTACATCTACACTTGTATAGTTTGAAAATTTTGCTAATGCAGTTACTGCTTTGCTTCCCATCTTTGCAGCAATATATGCTGGCCTGAAGAATAGATCACAGATACAAAATATATTTTCTAACTTCAGCGATAAAAGGTAAAAATATTTACATGCAGAAGATGTCCACATATGTAAAAAAATGCAAGAGCAAAACTTTTGCCTGCAGGAAGGAAAGAGCTATGGCACCAGTATAGGAAACGGGTGGCCATGGCATGTATCCAAGCTTATCCAGGGTCATTTTCCTCAGCTTGCTACTTCAGCTGAGCTGTGTTTGGGCTGAGCCTTGTCAAGAGCTGAGGAAAATAGGGACAAAGTTTATCCATTTCGAGATGTGAAAAATAATAGGTGGTTATGGTATGTATCCTGAATTGATTCAATTCCTATTAAACACCTTTTATATACATACATCTTATTTAAAGTCATGTAAAATTCTTGGAAAGAAGCAGTTTTGTTATAGAAAATAAGCATAACCTAAAAGAGAAGTTTCATCTTACTTTTCTGTTTCAACTTTCTGTTAAAACCATTTCCTTGTATTTTCCTTATCTTCACTACTAAAATCTAAACAGGGATGAAATACCTAGTGCTAGAGTTTGGAAGACACAACGGCAAACACAGCCCACTCAACAGAGGTTTACCCAGCCTGGCTGCTCCTAGCTTCAGCCCAGGCTCGGCTGTGCAGGGCAGTTAAAGCAATTGTGCCTTCACAGTCATACAGTTAACATCCCAGGTTCCCATACTGAGGTACTAGCTCCTCATCTTTGTTTGGACTGAAGGCTCACATCTCATTTGTTTCTTTCACCTATCATAACTACTCCAGGACAGGACAGGTAACCCAAGCAGACCTCTAAACAGAAGAAGAAAGACAAAAAGTGCATTTTCCCATCTCTGTCAGGAAATGGTTCACGTCTCCCCCATCACATCCACCCCTTCCCTATCCACTCAGTTGCTCCCACCTCTCTCCCATTTATTTTCCAACTGGAAAGGTGCCGGTCACTGTCTTTTTCAAAGAGGATCACACAACATCCTTTTTTCAATGGCATCAGTGAGTGTGAAGGAAAATAATATTAGGAACAAGGTATATGGAGCCTAAATTATTCTGAGGTAATTTGGAGCTGGAAATGATGAAACAAGCCTGATTGAAGTTTGCTGCCAGCTGTCCATGAAGCAGCAGCCAGTGCTCCCAGGAGCCTTGCTCAGGAACTGGTGTTTGAAGGACAGGAGGTAGAAGGAAAGAGATGGCAAGGGCTTTGGAAAAGATTACAGCATGCACAGGAACTGACTTTCCAACCCAAGAGCAACCTTAACTGGTGCCAAAGGAAGAAGTAATGAAAGGGATTTGTACTGACACAAAGAGGAAGGAGATGACAAAATTATATTCTGAGTCCAATCTCAAGGAAAGCATTTAATGAAAAGAACAAAAATATATGCTGAGAGGCCAAAAGGCCAGGAAGCCAAACTGGGAAAGGTAAATGTATCTATCATGTCCAAATCCTCAGTATTCCCAGAGACTTATGTAATCTTACTTACAAAAACAGGCAACATTAGTAGCTTAAACAAGACCTCTATGAACATAAATGAATAGAACACAATTGGCTCTATACAGTGACAAGCACACAGCCAGAATTGAGATTAATAAAAAATGTCAGGTTGGAAATAGCTATGTAAATATTGCTTCAGTTAGCAGAAGAATGTGCATACAGGAAAAGGCATTACCCAGGATTCAGTACCAGCTAGTAACTTGTACTGGTCAGTAATAATTAAAAAATTAAGTGTGTCTGGATTTGGTCACAGAAAACCCTCAGGTGAAGTAAGCTAGGCCTGGAGACTTGACATCCAAAAGGGTGCTATTTTTATGTGCTTTTCCTTTAGGGTGCCACCACAACAGTGTGAAGAGAATGTATTCATCCACAGGAATAAATATTTTGGTAAATGCTTTCTCCCAGTCTCTTTAGCAAGCAGAAGTCAAGGGCACATATTTTCTCAAATGATCTTTAAGAAAAGACCCCTCTTCAATGGCTTTGCTCAATAACTACAAGTACTTGTAAAAGCAGGTAATTCCCCCTAACAAAATTTTAAATTCAGCCACTCATCTACTGAGAGGTCATAACTATAATGCAGCATTACTCATAATGGCTGTAGACATGACAAAAGAGACCAGACAAATTTTTCTTTGCAAGAAAGGCTAAGACATGGAGTTATTTCCTATGAAACATCACAGCTCTCTGTGACAGATTATTTGTGTTTCATAGACAAGGCCTCTGCTTCCACATTGTGCAGAAACATTAGAAGTAAAACTTTGAAAAAATAGTGGAAATGAATTTGCAGTTGGACTAAATGAGCTTAAAGGTCCTTTCCAACCTAAATGTTTCTGTGATTCTGTGACTGACTCTATGACTAGCTTTGCTTTTTGTTTGTTTTCTAGGAGGCAGAGGAACTGAAAATGTTGATTTCTATTCCTAGACATGTACTTAAGACACATGACAAGGCTAATCTCTGAGGTCTTACTGAGAGAAATGAAGCCAGCTTCAATGCCGCACATTTTGAATGGAAAAACTAAGTCTAGAAGTCCATTAATATTTGCATTTTTTCTCTTTTCAAAGTTGTGAAAAGAGATGAGCTTTCCTCTCTGTACAGGATGCTTTCATGGTATAATTAAGGTCAGTATAAAATGGTTAGTCAAGTCCAGTACAGAAGTCAGACCACACTCTCTCACTATCCCAAAAATAGTCTTTGTCCTTTTAAGTTTGTTCAGATTCTTTACCTTGGCCCCGCTTTCATCCATGCACTTTAACACCAGGCTGCTATTGGAGGTCATGCTGCTGCAGGAAACATGACACACAGTGAAAAAAAGCCAGAAATGCGAAGTGTTTCTTGGTAGAAAGTCCTTCTTTTGTCCCTCTTGTCACTGTCCAAACTGCAGTCCTGAGGTATCTTCTCTAAAAGAGACCAGGGGAACAGTTATAGAAAAACCCTGTGCTAATTCATCACCAAAGTTTCTGTGTAACATTTACTAATTTATTTTTTTTTAGAGAATTCCAGTCTCCAGCTCACAATTTTCTATAAATGTACTGATAAGTAGCATTAATTCATATGATCTTTTGAGGCAGGGAATTCAGCATAAGATACACATTGTCACATCTCAGAAGCCACTTCAAGTGAATAAGGATTGTTTTCCTCTTTCAATACATTTTCTCAATCAATCACAGTTACTTTACATCTCTTTGTCATTATTCCTACCTGAAACAACTCAGTTTCATATATTCCAGTAGAAACAACAACCAATCATTCATAAGTACCATTGCAAGCACAGAGTGAAAATAAATTTATCCTGAAGTAGTACACATGTGTGATTGGAAGCAAGATGAGCTCTATTAACTACTGAACAAAATATTATAGCACTCTGTGTAGTCCATGTTTGTCAACTTACATTTGCTCAGCTGGAAATGGATTTTATTAAGGCAAATTAGCAGCGAGATGGGGATTCATACTTCAGAATTTTGTGCCATTCTCCCATATGAAATCAGAATATAAGTGTATCATTGAGGCTGCTCATTCCCATCACTGTTTTCTGCAGTTTCACTGATTTCTCACCCAGACGAGAAAACATTTTGCTGTGAGACATCTGGATATGGAATGCTTAGAGCTCTGAAAAGGCTGGTGCATCCTCTGAAGTAGTCAGCTTTGAAGAAACATAATATAGTTTTAAACAATTCCAATAGACTGAAAAAAATATTTAACAAAAGCTCACCAACGACTATCCAAGATCCTGTACCTGTTGTCATGGGCTTCTCTGGTATGTTGCTCTGGCACATGCTGATGTAGCTGAGACAGTGAATATATTGTGGGCATAAAAGTACAACCCCAGCAGAAACATTGTGAGGGAATCCACACTGGAGCAAAGAAGAAATTGTAAAAATAGAGAGAAGTGGAAAGTCAAAAGTGAAGAAAATCTGTTTTTTCCAGCTTTAAGTTTTTGTCTCATGGGTGATTCTCAGGAATGACAGCTACCCAGCTCTACTGCAGTTACCCCTTGCAGCCCTGTGCATAGTTACTTTGGCCTGACTCAAAGAGAGCACTCATATTTCCTTGAATTAGGAATTGTTGCTCCGGTTGTTACTCAGAAAAAATGATGGTTGTCTACCATCATTCTGACACAGTTCCATTTAATAGAAAGGACCAACCGTTGTAGCAACTGATCACATAGAAACATTTGTGGTGCAGTGGAATGGTGATACAGACAAACCCCAAATTCAACAAAAAAATCACAAAGCTGTCTTGTGAGGTCTTATGAAAGAATAGGTAATGAAGAAAAGGGGTTGAAAAGGAGTCCCCTGTAAAAAGGCACCAAAATAAATTACACTACTTGAAAGAAAGATATGAAGCATTACAAAGAATTACCTTTGCTAAAGGAGGTGTCCATGTATCTTAAACATCACAGCAAAGTAAACAGGGGGGGAAATAAAATCAGATTACGAAGGACAAGCTTAAAAGTGCAATGTGTTGTGCCAAGAATAGCAGGCAGGGACATAGATAATGTTCCACTAATGGCTGAATTTATATGTTTATATAAAAAAGTCAATGAAAAGATTGATTCATGAGGCAGCTGAGATGAAGAGCATTGAGATATTGCTCAAAGTATGAAAGTCATATCTAAAATCAGAGAGGTTTTTTCAAATTAACAAGTCTTGACACACTGTCATCATAAATAATTTTAAAGAGCAGCTTTGTTGAATCGCCAAGTTATTAGCAGTAACGTTTTAAAAGAAATGGAAAAAGTGAAAAGTCTGAAGAGGGCAGATGTGGCATCTACTTTAAAGGAAGAGAAAGAAAAGGCATAGGGAACCACAGACATATCTACTTCTTTTCATTTTCAAGAAAAGTACTGGAACTGCTAAATGAATAAATTATTACAAGCATATAAATGGAATCAAAGTGATGAATAATAATACATATGGACTTTCCAGGAGCAAATTGTGTCAAACCAATATCAGTATTTTCTCTGACAGGACAGCAGATCTGGCAAATAAAGGAGAAACAATAGATATGATCTTGACAGTAGATAAGATTTTGACTATTTTATACAATATTTCCCTAAGACTAAGGAAGTCTAGCTGAAAAGCTACATTCTGACAGTACTTCCATGCATTGAAAACAAAAAACTATAGTCAGCCCCATTTCATCTATAAAAGCAGTCAAAGACAGATCCCTAGGAAAGAATGGTTAAAAAGGAAAAAACACATTATGTTTCAAGGAGTGTCTAAGCAGAAGATGATCTCTTTATACTTTTCTTTGTGAATTGTTTGGTTGCTTTTCTGAACCAGCGTATTTATTGCTGCCATACAAAAAACATACTGTGGCAAGAAATACTAGGAACTCTATTTCACATTACAAACAATGTCTAGTGATTTTGAATCCGATTCTTGCTATTTAATTAGATTTTCACTAGTTCTTTCTCTGGAAAAGAGAAAAATAAGTCTGTGCTCCTTTTTCCGATGATACTTGTGATATGACACACCTCAGCTGTATGTCCTTCTTAGATACTCTTATCATAAGGCTCCTAATAGGATTAGTTGATTTTCATAGAGAAGACAATTTTCTTCAAACTTTTACAGTTGTGCTGTACCTTCATTTTGATGGGCAATCAGACTGCTCTCAATGCACAGAAGAACTATTAAAATGTGTACCTAAGAAAAGGATTTGTGTTGTTGTTATTTACAATCTGAGCATAAGTCAAAAAGGACTTCTTAGTGCAGGAAAAACAAACCCATACCAGTATTGTATAAAGAGAGATGTTGCTTGAAAATCATCTGAAGTGTTCAATCCACTTACTGATGATATCAATGATGGAGAAAAACAAGACAAAAATCCCTTTGGACGAGATTAAGAAGAACTCACTAGGAATCATTAGAGAATGCACAAGTAAACAACCTGGGACACAAGACTAGGGAAACTGGACTTGATAATACTAATAAACACAATCCAGGTTAGCTGGACAAAAATTCCCCCTTTCAAACAGCAGTCAGAGTAAAGAAGTATTCCTGTGTCTATTTATGTGGCAGGCAGGACAAGAGGTTGTCCCATTGCCTAAGAGCAAGGAGGAGGCGAGGGATATATAGGAAAACCTTATGGGTTGCAAGGTAAGGGAAGCACTGGTGACTAAAGTGGCTGAGGGACTCCATGATGAAGGACCATAAAATGAGCTAGACAGATATCTGTGCAATGATTACACCAGGACTAGTGAAGAAGAAAACAAACCTCTACATATTCCTCTAATCTCTGGATTTTTCTGAATCCCTGAAAAGTAGTGAACTGGGAGAGCACCTAATTCTTGAAAGTTCTTTTCTTCAAAACATTGCTAGATTACCTTTACATAAAATTTGTCTGTTTTACTTATTTGTTGAGGGTGTGTTTTTACCTCAGCAAAGATCACTGAAAAATTCACTGACCTAAATGGACACTTTCCATATTTTGGATGCAAAATATGGAAAGCAAAGTCAAATATAATCTTTTAAGATAAGTACTATTGCTTCACTTAATATTTCCTTTCTTAAATCTTCAATTTGTTTTAGATCATACCTCTCTCAGCACTATTTATGGAACTTTGTGTGACTTGTTTCTGCACATGACAATTGGGACCGACCCAACTCTGATAGCATGGCTTGCAAAGCCACCAGTCTTCAGGGAGAAGGCTCAAAAGCTCATTCTCAGATTTCCAGCTCATATTTCCAGCTTATATCTGCCTCTATTAATGCAAAATTCATTTTGTAGTTTATCTGCCAAATAGATTAAGCAGTTTAGAGATATTTAGTAAATCTGTTCAAATTTTTATTTCTAACTTCCTTTCCTGAATTTGATTTTCCCTGAGGAAATCTGGTACAGGATATGCTTATGCTTGCTTTTCACTTTTCAGGCTGCTCAGCAAATTGATGGGGTTTTTTTCTCTTCTACAGGATTTCCCACATTGTGTATAATTCATTAACAAATTTTTTCAAGAAACAAAAATGAAATCAAACATTTTTACCTCTTAAATTCAGCAGTTTCTAAGAAGCAAGGGAAAAAATGCAACTTGGTTTAACATCTTTTTTTAGCACTTACACATCTTTGACTGGAGGAAATTACAGCTTCATTCAGAAAATAAACAATATTAATGGTTATATAATGTTTTAAACATCCAGAATGGAGTAGTATTAAAAGGAAGAACTGGGGGAGGGCACAAAGGGTTAATGGCCTTTCTTGGGAAAAGAACTGCTTTGGGCTTTTCCCACAGTGTTTGCCAGCAGTGGCAAATCTGGAGGAAGGGGCCTTCCTGCAGGGTGAGAGAGTGGAGAATGTAGTCCAGAAGGCAGGAGAAGCATCAGAAAGGAGTCAAAGATTTTTTTTTTTTTTTCCTGGTTTAAGGGGCTACATGAAAGGTAGGGCTGTAAGCAGAGCTGCTGGTGTGTCACACAGCCTTATCTCGGGTGTACAGTAACAATAGCACCAAGCAGCAGTGGATGTGCCCTATCACACCTGCCAGATTAACCCACAGATAGCAAATCTCTGCTCTTAAGCCCCTTATCTGGTTCAGCTTCTTTGCTTCCAAGAATTTCTAAAACTAGTCATAGTCCCTCTGGGCATATTTTTATCTTCTGCAAAGCTGGTAGTGGGGGAGACATTTAACCTCCCTGCTGGGTTTATCATCCTGACAGGCATGTGTCAGTCAGGCATTTGACTCTGCACCAGCGGCCTCTGTGTTGGCAGCTGCTGATGCTCTGGATGTGACCCTCCAAAGGGCTTGCTGTGCTTTCCTCCCCGGGGCCTTGTGCAGCAGGGCACTGGAGGTCAGCACAGATAAACACTGCCTACTCTTTTTTTTTCGTTTGTTTGTTTTATTTTTTTGATTTGCTTGTCTGGGAAGGAAGGACTTTACCTCTGTCTCAGCAGACAGCAGCTGATTTGCTTTTATTGATACATACCCTTCCCTACAGCTGCCCCAAACTGCAGACTGCTCCGATTTGTGATGTCTGTGCTGATAAATCCTTCATGAGATTTTCCATACTATCTCTGCATGACATGCCCATTTTGCTTTGTGAGACAGGCTTAGCCTGCTCCATGCCTAAGGTAGGGTTTTGAGGACATACATGTGTAGGGCTTCCAACCAGAAGCGAGGAAGCTAAAGGAGGAATTACCTGCTTATTATTGAATCACACCACATTATTGTGAAACTCACCCATTACATAGCAACCATGCAAAACACGATCAATTTTCACCAGCTATTCACTGAACTTCATAAATGTTTGAGTAGTGAAAGGGAGGGATGAAGCCTATAAAACTAATACCCAGTTTTTAAAAACAACTTGCTATAGAGTGTTTTTCCATGTATGTACTAAAGGAAAAAAAAAGGTTAGTCTCTCTAAACTAGAAGATTATATTTCTGCTTTTCATGGTTAAATTTGAAATTGCTAGCTCCAAGTAAACATCTGAACTTCATCTGTGTTTGAACTGAAAAAAAATTATGTGTGCATTCATTTAGGTTATAAAGAACCAGTAAATTGCGCTCTTGCTAAAGGTTACAGGTTTGGATTAGTGTCTGAATTTGAAATGACTAGCTTTCACACTGCAAATAATCTCTTTTGAAAAATTAGGGGTATTTTTCTTTTGATTCTTTCAAGTCACTTTAGTTCTGGTGAAAGCTGCTTGATTGACAGCCCTGGAAACCAGCACTCTGAGCTCATAAGGCGTCTGGGCAGAGGGATGTAACATGCATAGCAACAGCATGAGTTTTCACAAATTGCTGGTACATCTTAAAATGGACTTCAAACATCTGGCTCTATGGGACACAGCTACACTGCTCAGGCAGATGTTGGCTTTTTGAGCCTGAAGAGAATAGTGCCTTTCAAGCAAATCCCATTTTGGAGGATTTCTGTGAGAAGTCACATGAAAATACTATTGAGAAATTTGTTCTCCCAGGGATGAGAGAAGAAAAGGAAGCAAACCCAGTTCTGAAGAATTTTTCACAAGCTCTCCAAATTCCAGTTATTCAAATTAGTGACAAATTTCAGCTCTGTCCACCCACCAGTATTTCCTGTTTGGCAGAAGAGTGGAGGGAAGGGTAAGACAGACAAAGTTCATTTCCCATTTGCATCACTAGTGAATACATTATCCTGCAGCTTTTATTATTATCATATGTGTGTGCTGTATAATTCAAAGGCAGATTAATCTTTTCTGAATTAATTTAATTTACAAAGTTGCACTGCACCAACACACAAATGGGAGTGGGTGGTCAAGAAGTCGCATTATAAGGTATTACATGTAATTGCCAAACCTTTCTAAAGAAATTTAGTGTCCCAGAGCAGCATTGTGCTGACAAAAGCAGAACAGAAAGGAGATTCTTTACATGTCCAAACTTTTATTGCTGTCCCAAAGGTGTAGTCACCTGCACTAGGGCTAATGACAGCTAATTAATCCAGGGGAACTGTGAGCTGCTCTTTATGTCCATGTCGAGCCTTGAAAGTAATGTCAGACACTGTTGTAGAAAAAAGCATGTGAGGGAGTCAAAAGATCTGAAAATTACCCCCTCTTGCCATGAGAGCAGTCACAACATGCTCACTCTATAAAATACCCCCATGTCTATATCAGAAGAGGGTTTTACAATGAAGTCCAAGCCCTTTAAATGTTTAGTTGAAACACCACACAGAGGGCAGGGAAACCCATCTTACCCAACACAACTTTTAAGGTCAGAGGAAAAGCTAGAGCAGAGCCAGGCTCTGTACACTTTTATCTCCTCCAAATGTCCAGAAATGATGTTATGATGTGAGCAGCTCTTGTAATGCCCTGAGACCCTTACTTCAAGCCTATAAGGCTGTGATTATAATAGTACTAAAACATAGTATATATCTTTCAAGGTTTTATTTGCATATTTATATATACATATATATATATGTGTGTGTGTATATATATATATGTATGTTTGTTTGTGTGTGTGTGTGTGTGTTTGTGTGTGTGTGTGTGTGTGTGTGTGTGTGTGTGTGTGTGTGTGTGTATGTGTGTGTGTGTGTGTGTGTGTATGCATGCACACACACACATATATTTTGTTACTGGTAAAACTAAACATACTATTTTGTTTTCATATTAATTCACATTTAAAATCAATAAATGGAAAGAAAACTTCAGTATGGGATTATTAGTATAAAGTATTTTGTTTGAAAAATTTCACTATCAATCTGTTCAAGTACCTTTTTTTTTTCAAATTAATCACCAAGTTCAAGCCAAAGAGAGATACATTTTAGGAAGCTTGAGTTCCAATTTTTTTCATTTATATTAACAAATATCTTATATTTTTTCTGGATTGCCCTTGATAGTCAAAGCACATTCTTCAAAAAGATCTGTACTCTGGCACCATCAATGTCCACTTTTATGCTAACACTTATAAGAAATTGACAGTCAGGAATAACAAGATTCTTTGGTAAGAACTGCGGAGACTGATGAAATTCTGACCTAATTAAATCAGTGCCAATGCTTTCATTAACTTCAACAGAATTAGAATTTCATCCATGACATTTCTCTCATTTCCAATGCATCAGTCCATGCTTTTATCATTGACTCCCTTCTCATGTCACTCATTGCATTGTTTTTCTGCTTTTTACCTAGACATGGGTTGTGTGCCAGCAGTGTCTTTAGAGTCTTGCTTGAATGCTGGAGACACCAGAACAGATGAACATACTGCATGAGTCTTTGACTTGAAAGCAGGGCAGAATAGGAAACCTTTATCTGTTCCTGAACAGCACTCAGCATTAAGGTTGTCAGACCTCATCAGGGCTTGCTTATCACATAAGAAATCATTAGAAAAGCTGATTTGAATAGATGAGTAACACAACACATAATGAACCTCACTATGGATCTCACTATCCTATAGGCAGTAGCGAAGGGCAGTGTCTTCAAAAAGCAGGGACTTAATCAAAAGCAAGTTTATGACCCATACTTACTGTGAATTCCTCATTCTTGGAGAATAATTGCAACTCCCCAGTCCAAATCACAAATGCACGTGGATGTACAATGCATGATGCATTGAGCTTCATTTTATTTAAATGCCCTAAAAATTAGACTCTTTGCAGCATAGCATCCAGCTTGTTACACAAATGGCCCAAATGTTTTTCATTTATGTGTCTGATGTCACTAGAATTTTCCTTCATTAAAATTGTTCTTTGATATAATTAACCACTTTAATTGTCAGAACCAAAAAGCAAAAGGAAAAAACAGTTCTAGATCAGATAGAGCTTAATGCTTTACTTGCTTCTTCTTGTAATGCTTTACAACTGTCAGCTCTTGTTTTCCACTAGAAGTCTATTTAATAGATTTGTTTTCCTCTGCAATATTAAGCCTCAGAGTAAAATCACTTGCCATTACTTATGATTTCCACTCTACACCTCAGCCAGCTGCCAGCAAGGCTTCAGTGTCGGGCTGTGTACCAGAATGAATTTCTGTGGGGACAGATGGGAGAGTAAGAGATCACAAAGTGTGATTTCAGAGATCATCCCTTGTTCCTTTTGAAGCAACCTAGATCAATAGGGTCAGCCATCATTTCAGACTCACGCACCTGAGGCCTGAGGAGTGTGTACTTACCTCACTCTGCAAGGAGACAGCTTCACATCTGTTGAACTTTGCTGAGGTTCGGTAGAGAGAAGCTAAATTAGTAACAGTCCCAGGTCGTTTGCTCTGATCTAGAGTGAATCTTAACAGAAATACTTCATTGGTTTCAGTGGAAAACTTGTTCCAGTGAGGTGAAAAGGATTTGGCCTTGGAATTGCGAAATAGACTTAGATTGACAGCCACTCCTGTATTTTCTTTCTGTCTTATTGAAAGCTAAATGATACTTTAATGAGATCATCACACAACAGTTCCAGGGGGACTGGCATGTAGACAGTCAGCACAGTTTATTCATAGGGTTACTTGCCTTCAGGTATCTAAATAACCACCACACATTGTGCAAACAGCAGTGAGTGTCGGCTGCACATGCATTTCCATACAAGATATTCTCAATTTTCAAAATTCAGGAGGGGAAACACATTACTTTGACCAACAGCTATCCATCCTATGCCCACTTTGTTGTAAAAGGACTAGTGTAGTAATTTAATCTCAATAGTTATTTTCTGGGGCCATAGAATAATGCAATAGACAAACCTAGGCTATTAAATGGGAAGGTCAGGCATTTTTAGTGAAAAAAAGAAGAAAGCAGAGGCCTGACTGAGACCAGGGAAGACTGTGAAAACTTGGAGTGGCACGCAGAACATAAAAAGCAGCTGGATTCACTACTCATGCACTGACACAGGGCATTTTGCTAAGGGTCTCATTTGCAGTGTCTCCTACTTGCAATGTACCTGAAAATTAGACAGTGTCAGAAACAATGTCTTTAGAAGCCATCTGCCTCAGCATACAGATAATGCAGTGCAAAAACCTGTGCTACTGCAAATTAACTGTTCCTTACTGAGCTTGTCATTGCTGAGTGCTGTTCCTCTGATACTGACATAGAAAAGAGGGTTTTATACCTCAGTTTCATACACCAGCCTTAAATGTGTCAGGAAAGCAAACCCCTTCCTTGATGTGCTGCCAGAGTTCACTTTCTCACTTGTACAAATGAATTGAAAAGTTAAAATCTATGAATCAGCAGAAGACAATAAGATCTAAAAGATCAGTAACTAACTAGATTTGAAGCCAGAGATTGGTACAGCATGCTGGTTTGGAGGTTAACCAATGCCTCTCCCCACTAGAGTCTCATTTTCCCTCTATCAATCCATGCCAGTGCAAGTTCCCACAAGTTTTCTCTATCTGAAAAGACAAATATTTTCTATAAAGAGAGGGACCCACCTTTGGTTATGGAAATTCCTTTAATTCCCTCTGATGTCTACCTTTGAGTTTTAATTTCCTTCATCTTTGTGTTTGGGTCACAGAATGGCTCAGGTTAGAAGGGACCACAGAAGATGATCTGGTCCAACCTCCGTGCTCCAGCAGGGTCATCCCAGAGCACAAATTACAGGATTGTGTCCAGGCAAGTCTTGAACGTCTCTGATGACGGAAACTCCATAACATCTCTGGGTAACCTGTTACGCAAGTCACCTGCACAGTAAAGAACTTCTTCCTCATAATCAGGTGGAACTATTTTCTTTAGGTCTTCCATGACATATCAGTCATAATGCTGAAAAGTCTTGTCTTTCCAGTCCTTAAAAAATATGAAGTTCACAATAACAGTTTACTTTCAATACCTCAGAAACAAAACTCTTTCTCTGCCTACTCATTTTCCCATCAGCTACCATTTCCTTTTCACTGTGCAACCGGCTTCAAACATGTAATTTGCCTCCATACAATTCTTTTTGCTTTCTGACATGACTGTGTGAAATATTTTGCTTGTACCTGCAATAACACTTCTGTTTCTACAAAACTTTTTTCAGCTCTTTCAGTCTAAAACAGGAATTGCTCTCTCATTTTGGCAGATTTTTTTGGTCAAAGAAAATTTTTGAAACTAAAAATGAAATTAAAAATGTTTAAAAACTGCTTCAAGATAGTAGGAAAAATACACCTCATATTCCATGAGGGAAAAGTGTTTAAAAAGAGAGAAAAAGTGAAACAAGCACTTTTTTTTTATATTTCTTTTTTTTTTTTTTTCTTTTTGTGATGGAAAAAGAATTTTAAAATTTCTGTGTCCTCAGAAAAAGGAAGTAAATTTTCTACAACTAATTTAGATGCTCCAAGAAATTAAACTCTTTCATAGTGTGGACTTAAAGACTTGATAATAGACCATATCTTTTTAATAAAAGCAAAAGAATCTTGTGTTGCCTAGCCACAGCCATCCCCAACACTCCATTTATAATTGCTGTGGTGAGCAAAGGGATGACAGTCCCTGTATTCTGCAAGTGCTTATCTTCTCACAGCCATCAGTGAGAGAGGTCACACAGCTGCACAGACCTTTCTACTTAGCTGTATATTTTGCTTTTCCACCCTGTAGTACCAAAGCTCTTTTTCAGAAGATGGTGTCTATTTCCCATGCATTTGAATAATGTTTAATGTCTCCAATAAAACACAGTTCATTGCATTTCATCAGATGACATGTTAACATGAAAATGTTTGCATTATATATTTGACTCTAACCCAGCAAGTATTTCTGTCTTCAAAAAGATTGATTTTGTCCAAATCCCATGCCCCTTAAGGCAGGCACAGACAAACGAGGAACCTTGTCTCACATTTCACCCTTTCCCTCTCCTATTCTTATCACATTGAAATAAAGATGCAATTTTCCCTGCTGGGTAGCCTTTAAAATTTGTACCTTTCTTACAAATGGAGGTCAAAGGTTCACAGGAAAACCCTCTCAAGCTTTACAGAGTCAGAAATTACACTGGTGGGGTTCAGGAAATGCTGTGAACTCTCACAATGAGTAGAGATGTCTGTGGGCCAGCTCAGGATCACGAACTTGGGGCTTAGTATCAGGACAGAGCTCACCAACCACTTGAAACTGAGAAGAGGGTTTTTGGAAGTTTGGGTGCTCTATCAGCCTCACAATTCCTTTGTCCTGTTACCCAAAACTCACAGTTCAATTTCCCCAACTCTTGTGAGGAAAACATTGCCAAAAAAAAAAAAAAAAAAAAAAAAGGAAAGGCTGCTATTTAATTAAGAAAATCTAATATAAGCTCCAGCAATGTGATTTATGGGTTATTCTGTCTCATTGTTATGCTCTGTACTAGTGTCACAGTTTACACTCAAGTAAGTCCATGGAGCCACAGAATCATTGGCTAATTTACAAGGTTCAGAGCCTTAAGAAAAAGAAGTAAAAGTTCTATTGATTATTCAAACATAGTCTCTGAAAAAGGGCAAAAATTACTTGTAAGCAATTTCTATCAATGGATGGGGCCAGAACTAGACAACATACTTCTGATTGTCTTCAGCTCAGAACTGAAGCCTGGTCCAGGAGAAACCATACCTAACAAGCCTTTAGTGTTATTTTCACTTGAACAGGTTTTAATAGGCTGAGTTAGCATTTGAGATTGACACATTCAGAATGGCAGGAACTTTTTTATATGACCACAGCTACACATAGCTGCAGTCTGGTCAGGGATGGGCAGTAGTTTGCTCTTCTGTGCTAGTCTGTGCCCACTGAGTATCACATTGTACAAAATGAAAACATCTGTGATTTGCTTATGTACTCACTGTTAGCGGAGGTATTGCGAAATGATCAACCTGCTCATATTTACGATATTCTGTTATAAACACTGTTACTTAAATAAACAAGCACATGCTCTTTACAAGCCACAGCTGCACGAAATATTGATTTGCAGATAACAAAGTTTAAGTCTTGATCAAAAATGCCAAACCCTTTTAGCCACCTTCTTTCTGTCTGTGTACTTTACTTTGATTGCATTTGCTCTGACATATTTCAATTAATCATTGCACCTGTACCTGAATTGAATATAAAGTAAAAATAACATCCAAGGATTTTTACAGGTATCACATGAAAAATCTGTATATTTGGCTTTAGCTAATATTTCAGAGAATTCTTCATCTATCTAATTTGTTACTGTTGATATCACTGCAATATCAATATATATAAAAAAAGAAAGCACTCTAAAATTACACAGAGTTTGCAGCCACAACTGACAAGGCATATCTTTCAGAGACAGACTGTATCTCTATTTAAAATATACTCATAACTGTCATGATCTATGCTAGTAAATCAAGCTCACAAATCTGTGTGCTAAGAATTAAAATGCTTCCATGAATAAATTTATCTCTGTCTCCACAGTCTAGCTGCCTTAAAAAAAAAAAAAATCAACTTCAGTGAGCTGAACATATATTCTCAGGACAAATTTGCTGAGGGGATAAAGGTTTTGTCCTGTGCCTTGCTAAACCAAGTGGGTGCATCCTATGCATTCATGAGCAGGGAACGAATGTGTGGAGCTGCCTACTGAGAACAAAAACCTGGAAAATTTTCTTTGTGTGTGATCCATTGTTCCCCAGTCCAATACAGACAGAATGGGAGGTCTGGGGAAAAAGAATTGATGGAGATTTCAAAATGTGGACTTCTGCTTCATTGCCATGTAAAGTCATGTGCAGTCAAAGTATTTAGCATAGTGTGTAAGCTTTGTTTCTTTCCATTTACTTAATTCTCATTAATAAGTTACAGACGTGACTGCTTCTAGGATCATGAATATTGAGAGAAATGCTGCTTAGTAGACTATCGCTGCAACAGAATCCCAAGTGCAGCTTTCCTGGTAAGGTTGTGATTTTGTTAAAACCAAAGCTGGAAGTGAGTTCATTTAGTCCTGCAAGCAGAGGAAATGCTCCTCCAAGGGCTGGGGCAACTTTGGACATGGAACAGGGTGCCGGAAGCAGTGAAACAGTGGCTGCTTTTTCGTGCCAGAGCCCCAGGGAGCTGGCTTGGTCTGTCCCTGGCCAGCGTTCCTGCACACGAAATAAAGCAGTGTGAAACAAGCAGAAAACCCCGGAGCCTCAGCGGGGGCAGTCTCCCTGCCTCCTCCCCACGGCCTCTCGCCCACACTTTGAAGAAACCTGGAGCCGTGTTTGTGATGTGACAATGGCCATGACAGCAGCTGGTCATTTGGATCCCTTTAGTTCTGAGGAAGCCCTAATGCCCCAAATAATACAGCTCTGTAGTCACACCTGACTCCCATGTCAAGTCAGCCCAGTTTTCCTCTGGGAATAAATAATCTGTAGCGGTTCTCATCGGCAGGCAGCCAGCCTCTGTCTCAGGAAAAGTCCAACATCTTTGAGGTTTTTTATCCTGTCAGGCACTGACTGTTACATTTTGTAGTAGCAGGGTGACAACAGTCAGCACAGCTTGGTTAATTAAAGGTATTTGCAGAAAGACTATCCAGAAGCTGATTTTAACAGAGCTGGGGTTTTTCTGCAGGGGTGAAAGAGGTTGAGTACAGTTCTGTAAATTGGGAGAGTAATGCCCTGTCTGCAGCTAAATAGGTTCACTGTAGTCATAAGCGATGGTATAAGATTTAGGAATTGGTTTTATGTTTTCTTATATTAATTAAACTTCATGAGTTACCTACTCTAAAGGAGAGATGTAGTCCTGGCTGCTACTGCCAGAATTCTTGGGATTGTGTGCAGAAATCCACATTTCCAATTTGGACTTAAACATAAAGCTGCATGACCTCAGTTTCCAGACATGAGCATACACAAGAGGCACTTGAGTTACCTGAAAAGTGTCTCCCTTTGTATTTTTCAAGCAAAAACACCCCTAGCTACTAATCACCTAGGGAAATTGCATATCCTAGACCTTCAGGTGGATTGTTGGGCAAATGCCCAAGGAATAAGGACAGTGTAAACAATTGGCTTAGACAAATAAGCATTAAGGAAAATCTCTTAATGAGGCATCATCATTCACTTTAAATTCTAGAATGGTAAAGCATTTAGAAACACAGTATCAAAGCTAAGAAAGGTCCACAGTGAATCATGTCTGACAAATTTTATTTCTCTTTTCACATAATTTTTCCATACAGATCTCCATTTTCTCCACTGTATTTGTTATATTTAATGGTTTATTTTGTCAATATCTGACACTATAGAGGAGAAATATCTGCTTCATTGTCTTGCTGTGCTCTCTAGTTCAAAGGAAAATGTATTTATCTCTAGGTTTTTGGAAGCATTGCATTTAATAAGTAAGCTCATTTTTCCCAAGTCACATAAGTCACATTTTCCCTATGATCATAGGAGCATAAAACTTGCTTCCCATGATCATTCATGCTCATAAAATTCAGTCCCCAAATGCTTGAAAGCAACAAATACTAAATGAGTGGAGAAAAAGACCCTACAAACCCTCATTTACTTACAAACAAATATTGGCAGATATGCTTTGTGTTACAACTTCCATGATAGTATGAATTTAAATTACTAGAATTGAACACACTTTAATTGAATTTCTTTTTGACTATAAATAGGCCTTGTATGTTATACTTTCATGAGTAAATGAAAACCTGTAAAATGAGAGTTCATGTGAGCACAAAATTCTTCTGTATGTCTTGCAAAGCTGAAAGAAAATATTAACATTTATGGTAATCATAGAATGGATTGGGTTGGAAGGGACCTTAAAGATCACCTAGTTCCAACCCCCTTGCCATGGGCAGGGATGCTTTCCACTAGACCAGGTTGCTCAGAGCCCCGTCTAACTTGGCCTTGCACACCAGCAGGGGTGGGGCATCCACAGCTTCTCTGGACAACCTGTTCCAGTGCCTCATCCACCTCACAATAAAGAATTTCTTCCTAATATCCTGCATTAACTACCCTATTTGAGTTTAAAGACATCACCCCTTGTCCTATCACCATATGCCCTTGTAAAAAGTCTCTGTCCAGCTCTCTTGTATGCTCCCTGTAGGCACCAAAATGTGCTGCAAGGTTTTCCCAGAGACTGCTCTTGTCCAGGCTTAACAGCTCCTGCTCTCCCAGTCACTCTTTACAGGAGAGGTGCTCCAGCCCTCTGAGCATCTTCATGGCCTCCTCTGGAATCACTCCAGCAGGTCTGTGTCTTTCTTATGTTGGGACCCCAGAGCTGGACACAGCACTCCCAATGGGGTGTCGTGAGAGCAGAGCAGAACGGGAGGATCGCGTCCCTTCCCTGCTGGCCACGCTTCCCTTGATGCAGCCCAGGATAAGGTTGGCTTCCTGGGCTGCAAATGCACATAACAGGGTCACCTCAAGCTTAATGAATTTAAATAAGTTTTCAGCTTTTACCTTTCCTGACCTTTTTAACTACTTAGTCCCCATAGAGATAGCAGCTTCCCCAAGACATTAGGCTGTAGTCAAATTCTCATTCATTAAACTGGAAATCTTTTGGGCTCCTGAACCTTGGTTTGGGGTTTGAGACAACAACATATTTGACTGCAAGATACACTGCTAATTTCTAAATGTGTATATCAGAAATTTATTTCTGTTCTGTACTTGTTAATTCAGTTCCTACTGAGAAAACAAGAACTCTGCCTCTCCGGCAAATCGCTGCAAAAAATAATCAATTACTTTGCTTATAAAACAGTATCACTTATTGATTCCTCTCTGGCTTGGCTTGATCTTATTTCCTGTTCTGTACTCATGTACAGAGTACTGCTTTGACAGATTAAATATACTTATTAAAACAGAAGGCTACAGATTTTCTTTATCACTTGTTTGCATTAACTGCACATTAATAGATAAAGAGGAAAATATCCCCCACTCTGCATGCATCTGAGGCAGCAACCAATTGTGAGCTGCTTCTGGGCTCAGTGACCTAGAAACCAGCAATAAGACTCAAAAATCAGATGCTGAATAACAGCATCAGGGACAGCTTCAGAAAGAGGATGATAAATCATTTGACAAGTCCATAAGATGTAAATGCTTCTGAAATATTTAAAAATATTTTTAAAAATTAAGAACCTTAAAAAACAAAGTTAACACCTGAAAAATATTTTACAGCCCTATATTTTTACTCATTTTTTTGTCTCTTTGAACATTCTCAGAGACCCCATCCTGTGCACAACACACTGAATGTCCCCATTTTTATTGCAGAATTAAGCATTCTTTGTTCCTTAGCACAGCACAGAATGGTGGTTGTTAAGGTGCAAAATCCATGAAAAAAATCAAGATTGTGGAACTACACAGAAAATACATAGATGTTTTGATTCAAGACACCATAAATGGTTCACAAGAAGGCTTTCAGTCAGTGAGAGACTTAAGGATGGAAATAAGCATACTCCTATCAAAATTCCTGGAAAACAGAAAAAGAAAGTCACTTTAACATGAGCAACTGGATTTTAGTCACATAAAATCCCGCTGCTCTTAACTGGTTTCATCCTCTGAGCTGGGTCAATTAGAAACATGGTGTCCATAGCATATGATCCATAGCAGCCAAACAGTCACAAATATCAACTAAAGTAAAAGAAAAAAAATTATACAACTTTGGTCTGGTCCATAATTCTGAATTAGACATTTCTGCAAATACACAGGAGATCTGAGGAGAGAGATTTGGAGTTGTAGGATGGTTATAGCTCTGACAAATACTTCTTTGTGGGTGGAAGGTGTCCTAGGATTCCACACAACTTTACACAATTTTAGGTGACAGGCAAAGAGAGAATGAGGTAAAGGCATTATGTCAATACATTGTGTCAGTGCTTACTGATAATGGATTATCTCTTTACTTTAAATTGCTTAGACCTATTGTCCATGGATCACTGTTAGTACTATCAAAATCTAAAAAGTAGTAGCTGGCAGACAAGATACAGAAATGATGTGGCAATGACAACAACATTACTTACCAACGAGAAAAGCTAAGCAGACACATATCATAATGTTTTAGATGTTTCACATGTGATGGTGGTGATGATGCTCATTACCAGAATCCCCAGGCACAACTCAAGACCCCACTGCACTGAGTGCTGTACAAGCACAGAATATGGTGAATTAAGACATTATCACACAGGAAGTGAAACATAGCCAAGTCAGTTTTTCATCAGATCTTAGGTGAGCACATTTCTTTTCACATCTGTGAATGCAAAAAAAAAAAAAAAAAAATGGCAAGAAATATCCAAGGATTTGGTGCTTTCAGTTTTAACAGCTTAACAAGCCAATTAGCTAGGAGCAAACCTCAGGCTTCTGGCACTTTCTCAGTTCTCACCAGCATGCACTGCCCTCAGCCTGGGAGAATTGAGTGCACTAGACCATTTTTAAAATGCCTTCTTTCCTGCCTGTTTTGCTGTGTGCTTTGTTTCTCTCCTACCCAGAACAAGCTCCACACCACAGGAGGTAAGCAGATAAAGGCAAGGTACTGGATAAAGTCTCCAGCTGTCCCAGGATATTTGTTTTCTTCCTCACAAACCACCCTCATCTCAAGGAAGGTCTCAAGAATAGAAACACAGCAAGTACATTTCATATTCCCTGCTATTTTTATGAGTCACACTTTCATCTGCTTAATAGTTAGATTTTCTTTTTCTGGAATTTTTTTTTTGATGTAGACACTATTGTCTGTCAATGAGATGGAGTCGGAAGGCATCCCACAAGTTGAACTTGTGTCACCTTGCCTTGGCTACCTCAAATTTATAATAAATAAATGCAAACAAGAGGAGATAGGTGTCAAGTGCAATACCTTCTCTTCTTTACTGAAGTTTTTGAATAGTAATTTTTCTATGATCTGGCCTGTCTGAGACAAAGTTCCATGCCAGTGGCTGAGAATGATAATGAAGAGCATTTTGTCTGGCTTTCCCACCCAGTGCAGACAATGAATAGGCTTCTGGAAAGAAACTCAACATTTCTCTGCTGATGTCTTGTCTTTGTAACTGGTAGTGACATGGATGAAAGACGGGAAAGCAGGAGGGAGAACTATAATAAAGGGTCTCTTCATTCTTCACTTCCTTTTGCAACTTCTGGCTTCTGTAACATCACATACAGAAGTGTTTGCATTTCATGGGTGGGTTTTTCATGTGTTAGTTCTGTAAGTACCAAAATCAGCAACTTTTCAGTTTCCAGAAGTAGATTCTTTCAGGTTTTTCAGCTTGTTTTTGCAGACAAAAGAATCAAAACCATCTGAAAGGAGGTCAATAGGAGTTAAGTACATAATCCGTTTAGGATTTAGCAAATCCTACCCAGACCTTTTTGCATTTCTAGGCACCTAACTACCGCTGTAAACTGGACTCTGTATAAATTTCTGAATTTTCAATGCATAAGAGAATGAAACCACAGACTTGTCCAAGTTTGTTTTAATATTCCTGCCACTCTGGACTGGAGTGTCTGGTAGGCGCTTAAGGGAAAAGTCAGGGAGACAGAAAGGTTGAAGAGACCTGGTTGTCTTAGATGAAGAAGCTGAAGCACCTGCCTCATTCTGCATGTGTAGGATAGCATTGGCTACAGCAGAGTATCATAACATAAATGAAAGAAGGATTTTGTAAAACGTGCTGGAGAAACAGGATGTTGTCATCAGTCCTATTAATCTCACAGTGTACTCAAGACTTTTTTATAAGATATTGGACTTACTTGATGTATTTGAAGAAAATGAACATCTGGTCAAAACAGCAGCAGTTTGCTACATAAGAATCACTAAAGCACACTGCTCACAGCTGTTAAATACAGATGGTACTTTTGTAATGGCTATGACAGCATAACAATAAGTTGTGACAGTAGCTCAAAGTTGTGACAGTAGCTCAAAGTTATGACAGCACAAGCAGTCAAGCATTTAATCACATTACAGGACATACAGGATGACAAAAATAGTAATTCTACGCCAAAAGGAAAACATTTCCACATTTTCCAAAAATTAAAAGCACTTGTACCAAGAACGTAGTTATTACAGAGAGATTATTCTAGTGAAATAGCAGCACTGCCCAAGAGCATTGAGGAAATCACACCCCTTGAACTAATACCATGCTGCTGCAGAGGACTGTTGGTATCTGCTCTTGAAGCCACTGGCAGCTCTTCCATTTGGATGATAAAAGGTTGGCATCATTTTCCTCATTCTGGGGAACCATAGCCCAGACTTCAAGGAGTAAGAGGAAGGCACCCATCTCACCATAACCCAAGTGAGTAGGCAGATGTACATCCAGTCCTTTCTTTTCTCTTAAGGCCATATTCAGACACACATTGAGTAGCCCCAAGCTGCACTAAAATGAGAGAAGGGGCCTTTCCAGTAGGTAGAGGTGAAACAGAGGCGCAAAAGAGCTGTGGTTACTCCTCTCCTGCCAGTCCTCCTGTTCAGGTATCTTCAGTTCTCCCTCAAAGGCTCATGCTTTATCACAGCAGAACAAACAAAACCTCTGTAAAGGTTTTTTTTATGGTGAAGACTGAGCAGAGCCACAGGTCCAAGGCTTGGGTGGGTGAGACACAGCAGCATGGTGAAGACACACCCACCCAAGATCCTAGCCTGTCCTTACCTCAAACCATGAGCCTTTTGTTATATTTTTCTCTCCCCTGTCCAGCTCGGGAAGGGGGAGTGATAGAACAGCTTGGTGGGCATCTCGTGTCCATCTAAGGCAACCTAGCAGAAAAAGCAACTCCTAATTTAGCCCAAACTTTTCATGTTTCTGAAGCCCTTCTCAAAAATTTGTATTGATCTGCTGATAACCAGGGACTGTTGGCCTAGCGGTTCAAATTTCTACAGCATCTACATAGAGATCACTGAAATAAAGAAAGAGTTACAGCTCACATGCAACACAAGATGAGGTCCTGGTAGAGTGAAAGCAGTTTATTGTCAACAAAGAAAAAATACGTAAACATTTCTTTTGCTACCAACTAATCAGATAAACTTTCTAGAGCAATCTTTGAAAGAAACTAAGTTTGCCAGAAATCAAGGGCAAGCACAGCAGCTAAATTATCTATCCACCCACGTCTTTGCATAAAATTTCTACTTGAATGTTATTAATCATTCATGTCATTGTTAACTTCTCTATGGTGTGTTTGCTTTTTTCCTATCAATATATGCATAAATCTATCTAATTAAAGCTAATATAAATGTTTACTATGGGAAGGCAGAGATTGTCTACACTGAATTTCTAATTCAGCTAAACCAAATTCTAGCCATCTTGAATAAAAAACATTTTAGCCCCCAAAGTTTTAGGAATATTTTTACCAAACCCATTGTGGGATCTTGAACATTACAATCACGGGGCTACCTAAGAGTTGTTTGACATCCTTGCAAAACTTTATTTCTATTAAGATGGATAGCAGCAAGTAAATTTGGTCAACAATATAAAAAACTTGTAAATGTTTAATGAATTTTTTTAAGACTCAAACAATATGAACAGGAGAGAGCCTCTCTGGGAGCTGAGTTCCATTTATACTTTTCCTTTGAAAAAAGCAGTAAAAACATATTCCATTTACTTATATCAGTAACACGTAAAGACATTTTAGGTTTTCATATAATATTAAAATTTTAGACCATTTAATGGCATAGGAACCCCTACTCAGATTCTAAAGTGTGATGGAGAATTTTTGTCTTTTTATGATTTTTTACCTGAAACTGTAAATTATAGGTAAGCTGCTTTGGCTCCGTGCTATATACAGATACTGCTACTTGTTAACTGCTAGTTGCTTTCTTTCTACATCCTGCCATAAGAATCCTGTTTTTCCTACAAGCAACCCGATGCAGCTCACACTGTGACATTAATCCAAAAGGCAGTTTTGCACTCTCTGTAATCAAAACATTATTATTATTAAAATCTTATTGAAAGTTAAAAGCAATAATTTATAAAATCTCAAAAGAAACATTTGTATCTTATCTGAAAAAAATAATTGAACTGCTGGCTTGATGGAAAGGAAAATATCTCAGTTTACTCACTAAGATATTCAAAAAAACTATGTGTTAATTTTTAAGTCAGTGTGCTCAGCATCTGGAGTGTATTTCAAGGCTGCAATGAGGCTAACAGAGTGAACAACCTAATTCTTTCTGATATATTTAATATGATTATGGATTTAAGAGACAATTAATATATGGTTCACATTATCTCAGCAAAACTGTTCAGCTAGAGAAGAAAGTAATAAAGTTCAGAGATATTCAGTATAACAATATTTTGTTATGTTTAATGAATAAATATTTTTGCCCATATAAGAGGTCAGATGATCCATTATCCCCTAAAATGGACATTTTGATCATTTCAAAACATTTCTAGTTTTAGCTGAGGTGTATCTATTGGGACAGCATGTACATTAACTGCCAACACCATTAGCTCTTTTCACAGTGTTCATATAACCTATTATCATCAAGTTCTTCTGTTGTTTCGCTAATGCTAGCATGAAAGAAAAGGTACTTTCCCTCCCCCTCTTCCCCTTGTATTTATAGAGGATTTATGCCTTGTCTGGATGTAGGATCTTCTCCATGGGTCACAGCAAAGTTGGGCTACCTTTCCCACCCAGCTCTGCTCTGAAATCACCACAGCACTCAGCTGCAGCATTACCTGAGTTTGGCTAATCCTCCATAACTTTGGTGTTCTCAAGAGTTATATGGCCCAAATGCGCAGTTTGGGCTCTGACTGTTGTCAAAAAGCAAGAGTAAGAACATGAAGGGGCAAATCCATGGATGGCAAATCTGGACGTCAAACAGCTTCTTTTTGTGAATTGGGCAATACTGTAAAGAACCCTGACAACTTGCACAGGATGGAGATGCTTGTTTTGGGCTGATAAAGCTTCCAGCAGCATTTAATCAAGCTGCTCTTCATTCCATCCCAGCTGCCAGCTCCTATCTAATAGGGCCAGTGGAGCAGACAGGTCATGTACATGTAAACAGCGTTAACCTAATTCTATGTAAAGTAGCACAACATTTATGCATTTCTCTAACTTGCTGTCTGATGGGGTTACATGCTACTCTCCGAATGAGTGTAACTGAAAGGAAATAAGGCAATATCTTGGTATTTTATAATCCTGAAACACATCACTACAGTACTTGCAAAAATAATAATAATATTCTGTCAGTTCTACTCATATCAGCCCTGTTAGATCATCATAAGTGGCCACCCTGTAGTTCTCTCATCTAACCAAAGCTTTTGCCTCTGCCAAAACCAGAGTTTTGGGGCTGAGAGTCTTCTGTGGAGCCCCTCCTATTCTACTGACATCTCAGAGGTTGTTACCCAACTCCCATCCTGCCTGCAGACTTCAAAATATATATGTGTAGACATGCCAATATTCAAAGACAGACCAATAAATGGGGTTCTTTAAGTGAAAAATTCTACACCAGATGTTAACTGGTATGTATTCAAGGAAGGGGAGTGCAGCCTAGCCAGTTGTCTAGAAAGACATTCCCTCTGATGCTGTATCAAAACCTGCAGGATGGAAAAAGATCCAGACTGAGATGCACACTTTAAGCACATGATGACCATAGTAGCAAGAATAATCCAGACATAGATCAATCTTTTTTCCCCTCATTTGTTATCTCTCTAAACTGCTACATGCTAGCAGGAACCTGGACATCTGGATTAGAAAGAAGCTATGGCATATCCCAGCCGTACTCCCAGATCAGGGCACCAGGACAGCAGGGTGATCTGCGGAGGCTGTAACCTAGATTGAAGCCTCAGTACAATCTACTGGCCACCTCTCAATCACCAAAAAATGACTACTAATATCTCAGATAAAGGTGCCACCAAAGCGAAAGTGTCCTCAAAGTGAAAGTCAGTGAGGGCAGTACCTTGCATTTTTGCATGCACTAACAGCAAAGCAAAGCAACTGTTTGAAGAAAATGTGGTAAATTTTCCAGCCCTTTGACTTAACTGAGGAACATGTGTTTTTCTGAAAGGGCAGCTCTTGCTTTAGTTTCCAAGTAGCATTTTGAGTGAAAATCTATGAACCACACACTGCAAAAAATTGTGTCCTTCCTGGTTCTACATTTATAAATGAAAATGTAGTTCTAGAGCTAATGTTCATCCTGAGGAGAAAGAGACTGCAGATTTTTAAAGATAAAATAATATTTTAAAGGTTTTGATTGTTTTATCTGCCTTTTCCTTTCCTCTCCACCTTCTGAGGTATCCCAGACAGCTACATATGGTTCAGGCAGATTATACATTTCATCAGAACAGGTGACAGAAATGAAAAACGCACCTAGACACTTCAGAGCCGCAGGAAAAATGAAAACAAGCTCTTTCAATAAATTTCACTTCTAGAAGACACCTCTATTAAAATGTAGAAGTGAAGCCATGAAATATTGAGGAAAAGGCAATGAAATGTGGAAGTTATCATAAATTGAGAGACATAAAAATCTTGAAAATACATGGTAAGAACAAAGTGCAGACCTTATTAAAGCTTCTATTATGGTTTACCACAGTCTAATTTGTAAAATATACAACTCCAAACCTTTTTCTGTAAAGCTTTTGAAGGCTGTCCTGGTAAATAAGATTCTTTATAGCTATAAGATTCTCTAAGCTATATACAAAATTATTTTCATGATAACAAATACAATCTTACAAGTGTTTAGTCAAACCCAGGTATAGATGTAAAGATAGTAAACAATACGTTATGTATTCCTTTGACTGACTATATGGCAGCACACAATTATTTGAAAATAATTGCTATTATTTTGATTCATTCAGAATAAGTCTTCCTTTTTTGGTACTCGAATGAATGATAAATACCTAATGAGAAAATCAGTGTTTCAGAAGACAGCTATCGATGGAAACACTTGTTATTTTTTCCAAATTCTAAGACACTACCACAAAGGAGAAAAAATAAACCCAAATAGATCATATTTGTAGAGCTTATGTTCACAATCCCATCATCACAATTTCTTCTCTCTGGGTTGCCGCTAAGGCTGGTTGCATGGATACTACCCCTGCACAACTTGTCCCTGACTGACAGGAAAGCACAGAGAAATTCCAGGGGCTAAAAGAGCCTGTGGGAGCTCTACCACTCTTCTAGTCAGGTGCATGTGCTCTTCCACTGGCAATCTCTGGTGACAATTAAACAGATTGATAACAGGCACTATTACCAGATTGACAGCCAGCCTCTCCTTTTATAACCACCTTCCATTTTCTTTTTGTGCTACATCTTTCCTTGCATGATCTTACATGATTTCCCTGATAAAAACATGACAAGTCATTGTTCTGAATTAGCCATTGTGCTATTAATCACAGATTTTATCATCTATGGTATTTTGACTACCTGAGCCCTCTCTAAAAAAACATTAAGGATTTCTCATCTCCTGGTGACACATGCTTATGAAATGCCAGTGTTTTCAGCATTTGATCATGTTTGTGAGAGAGATTGTCTTGAAAAGCGCTGGAACTCATCAGTTGCCGAGGTTGTCGGTAAGCATCTCTCTGTATCATTTCTATTTCATCTGAAATTCTGTGGTAATGAGGCTTTAAACACTGGCAGCAGGGAGGTGGAATAACATAATTTTTCATTTAAAAACTGTGTAAAAATGGTACAAGTTGTAGAGTATTGTAGGGGATATTCTCACCTCAGTGCATGGGGCTAAAGCAGCGTCCATGTTAGCACAGAGGAATGCAGAACAGCCGGGGCTGAAAATGCAGCATTTGCATAATGCAGCCATGCTCAATTGCAAGTGAAATGGCACCAGAAAGACTTGGAAGCAGAAGACAGCAACATCCTCAGTGGTGGTACGACTCTGTGTTGCAGTGGTGACAGATTGTCCTGCCATCAGGGCAAAGCCGCAAGCCTACAGAAACCCCAAAGAGCACATGGTGGTGGCCAGTGAGTTCAGGTGTCAAGTCCCTCAGCTCCACACTCAGTTCACTGCACTCCAATTCTGGAGGTGTTCAGTGAGGATGGACAATGAATCTGAAGGCATTTTAGTTAGATCACAGTGGTCAGTTTCAACAACAACAAAATTTGATCCCATTACGAACCTACTGTCTCCAAATTGTGAAAGTATTTGTTGACTGTTTTCCTGTTCAACAACTTGCCAGCTGAGATGGTTAAAATAGTCATTGTTTGTTTGACATCAATTTAGTAAGGGGACAAAAGTCATAAAAAAGCTTTGGTTTTGATAAAAATGTCAAGACTAAAAAACAATTAATATTGAAAATTTCCCAGTCAAAACCACAGTTTCCAGTCCTAGCTGGTAGTGATTTTATGCATGCAGGATAAGGTTGTTGGGTTGTCTTCAATTACAATTACATTAAAAAAAAAAAAAAAAAAAAAAAGCCTGAAAAATTTCTAATTAGCCTTAAACATATTCCACAGATATCCACTTAGGAATAGTTGTAGTGATGAGGCTGGAAAACATTCTGTCATGGACTCCTTCATTCAAGACAGACTAAATACATTTGCAAATCATTTTTGTAAACTGTAATGCATTTTTCTGCCATGCCTTTTTCTTTGTTTATTGTGAATATTAGAGGAAAATTACCTGTGAAATTTTTACCTAAGACTACGCAGTTAAGGAAATGTTTAAGGAATTGTGTGATAGTTTATTCTGGACTTGCTTTATTGTGTCATTGTTTAAAGCACCATACAACTTACTATTCATTAGTATTCATACATTGTTATCTCTTAAGGCTCATGAATATTTCAGGAATACTCTCTGAATGCCTTTTATGAACAAATTTGATTGTGGGAGAAACATCTGTTCAGTTTTGGATGCCCTTGCCCAAGAAAGGTATAGTCAAGATTGAAAAATCCCAAACACACACTACTATAACGGTGATTTAAGTTGCAATTACATAGCCTAAGAAAAAAAAGTCACATCTGAACTATAAACAGGTGAACAGTTGGCACCCCTCTTCTTTTCCAAGTGGACCCTCAAAACTCTGCCAAAGGCAAAAGCAGGGTAAAAGCATGAAATAAAAAAGACATAGTGCTAGAAAATAGGTGAATGTAACAAGGAATTGTAATGAACCAGGCCCTCAAACCTGCCAATTCAGGTCCCTTTTGGTGCAAAATTTCCCCTTGCTTCAGTTTTTAAACCTATTCATTTTCTATGCAGTAGGACCAGGCAAGATTTTGTTGGAGAGGTAACATAGGCAGGCTAGCAGATCTACTCTTCCGGCTTAACAGTAAATCAACAGAGGTGGGAGCTTTACTTTCCCAGTTTATTTGCTTGTCTCCAAAATGGCATAGATAGATAGATAGATAGATAGATAGATAGATAGATAGATAGATAGAGATATATATGCTGTTATATATATTGTAATAATCATAATAATTAACCAGTGCCTAGAGTCTAGGAGCATGTGCTATTATTTGTAGACAAATAACAACGAATAGCAAGCAGCATGTTCCAGGAATACCAGGGAAATTACACATACTCTTTGGCTCAGTTTGGAAGGAAAAATCACAGCTTTCTGTAAGTGCTTCAATGGAAAAATGAGATTCTGAAAGAATTTATCTGGCCTGGAGGTCACAGAGCAACACACACAAAGCAAACTGAATCAGAAGAGAAACAGGGCGGGAAAGAAAATGTAGCAGCTCAGCTAAGTGGGAGAAATATTTGCATTTTCTACTGTTCCTTAACGGTATTGCAAGACTTCAGGTTCTCAGAAGTTCAGTTAATCTCACTACAAGACATCCTGTCTTGTGGCACTATCAGTCCAGGTCTTTTCTTCTGGTTACCCTGTTTCCAAAGGAGCTTAAGGCAGCCTATTTTACTGGCAAAGGAAGTACACCTAATTTCAAAGCTTGCAGATGTAGAGTCAGGGTTATTAAACTGTGACAGACAAGGTCCAACCTTGTTGAAATTGTAAGTGGAATAATCTTGTGACTTTGCAGAGATGTCTCACTGATACTGTTTTGTTTCTTCAGCATGAGAACTAGTGATCATCTGTTCTGGAAAATTCACAAGGGTGGCAACTGTTGGTGATATGAGGACGACTGAAAGTTAGATGTTTTCTTTAATAGCTGCTTTTCTTCTGATACAAGCTGTAGAACGCTGTCAAAATTTGCCCTTAGTTTCTAAAAAAAGATGAAGGTCTCTGAAGTGCTAATGCTATACATTATAAAATCCTAAGCTAACTCTATAAAGAGAATTTGGAACAGGCATTAGCTGCCATATCCTTGTTTCCCAAATCAGCTACTCTGACTGATGAGTTGCTTCACAGATGTGCAAGTGTCTCCACAGTGCTTTTGACGTTTCCGAGCATTCAAGCCTCTTCTGGAGGAAAGGCATCTAGGCAAAAAGAAAAAAAAATGTAGTCCTTTTGCTCATTAATCTTTTGGCCTTTCAGAGATGAAAGTCAGAGCCTCTCTCTAAATGAAAGGTCATGACATGGAGATTTGTGCCTCAACAACATCTAGAGGAGAACAGAGTAAGCTTTGATGCATGCATCTCTTTCTGGAGTGATTCCTCATCTAATTCCCCATCATTGTTCCCTGCAGAGACCAATTTGAAAACAAACTTTTCTCCTATTTAGTCATTCCTGAAAGAAACAATGCGCTTTAAGAAGCAGATCATGCTTCTACGTGAATCTTCTTGTCTTTAATTGAAAGATCCTAAGGTAATCTTCTTGTCTTCTAATAGAAAGAACCAAAATATTTTTTACACCTTCTTGTCCAAAATTATTCAGGATAGAGGGACAACAATCCATGCTGAATCAGAAAACCAACAAAAATAAATTCTATTACTGAATGGTTCTACACAGAAATTTTTACATATTGATCATTTGTTTGCTTGAAAAAAAATTAATATTTCAAGCATATTAATAAGACACTTGCAGATTTTTTGATTTTCTTAAATAGATTCTGTCAGCATCTCATTTTATTGAAAAGAAAGGTTATTTTTTTCACATACTTGATAATTAGGTTTTTTCCATATTTTAGATTTTTCCTTTTTTTGGTAATTAGAACTGCCATATTAACAAAATATTTGTCTTTTATTTAAAGGGAGAGAATATTCAATCAAAACAAGAATTCCTTCATTTGAATTCCAGATGATGCAAGAAGGATGTTAGCTGCTACTTGTCCAGGTGCAAAATTGATAATAAAAGGGAGGGACAACCTCTTGTACAATTCCAGAATTTCTGTCATTTCATGATCCATTTACAAAATGTCATTCTGAAAAATATAGTATATGGCATATTTGCTGAGGTACTTTGGAAAGTAGAACTAGGGTAGTAACTTAGTAGATTCAGGAAATCCCCTGTAATTTGAGTATTAAAACCATGTTTGGGCTTTGCCTAACACTAGTTTTCCAATTGCAACTTTAGGTATTGTTTTTTATCTAATAATGCTCCAAGCAGGCATTATAAAATGCCATAACTGTACAGGACTACAGCTCAGGAGCTGGCATCTCCTTGGGTTTGCAGCACCACAAAATGGTTGGGTTAGAAGGGACCTCTGGAGGTCATCTGGCCCAACCACCCTGCTCAAGCAGGGCCACCCAGAGCTGGTTACCAAGGATTGTATCCAGACAGCTTTTGAAGATCTCCAGGGTTGGCAACTTCTCAACTTCTACCAGTGCTGAGTCACCCTCCTGCTGAAAATCTGTTTCCTGATATTCCAAGGTAATCTCCCATGTTTCAATTTGTGCCTATTGCCTGGCTCATTGCCACTGAAAAAAGGCTGGCTCCATCCTCTTAATGCCTTTCCATTAGGTATTTTTATGCATTTCAAATGTTCCCCTGACTCCTCTCCAAGCTGAACAGCTCTCTCAGCTCTCTCAGTCTCTTCTCACAGGAGAGGTGATCCAACTCCTTCATCATCTTATTGACACTCCACTGGGCTCTCCTTAAAAGCTCTATAATCAAACGTTTTTGTTAAACTTAGGTTTTGTTAAACATTTTGTTTTCCACTTAAAACTTTCTAATTTGTGGACTTTCTTCCTTGTTTTCCCAGTCATTGTTACCAAAACAGTCCTGTGTTGGCATTCAAGAAAATTCTGATTCCTTCCTTTCCCCTCCATCTTTCTTTTTTCTCATATTTCAGAATGTCCCTTGCAGCAGATCAAATCAGTGAAACACATCACAACTTGGTAAGGAAATCATCATTTAATTACATCATTATTTCTGTGCTAGATATTAGTTCAAATGCCACAAAACATCAAGAACAAGCCCTCTAGCATTCACCTAAAAACAAACTCTGAGGGTAAATGGAAAAAAAAAATTTGGCATGCAAATTGCCTAGGTTTTGAAGCAGAAAAGCAATTAGGAACATGAATCATGTTGTGGAAGATGAAAATATGGGTGAAAACAGAAATACCCTGGGACTGGGTTCTGCTGAAAACTGCAATCTGTCTGTACATAGAAGGCCTTCGGAGTCTCCTGCCAGTGATAAAGCTGCTTAAATCTGGGGGCAGCTTTTTTGCTGACTCAACAGTCCTGCTCCACCGAACAAAAGTGATGCCTCAGAGTGCGCTGGTTCACAGAAGTGTCCTCTCCTCCTCGTGGAACCAGGGAGTGGGGGGTGCCCTCCGGTGTAATCTCACCGGCTCTGGACAACTACTGCTGGGAACGGGAGCATGCAGCAGAGATAATTGATGTCATGCACTGCCATCTGCTGTGTCTCTTCTCACACTACCACACGAAACTCAAGCCTGGAAGATAACAGAGCTTGAAGCAAAACTATCACTGCACGCCATTCTCATTGAGCTTCAGGAAGGGATTGCATAAGGGTATGGAGAACAGATACTATACACAAATGGACACAAAAGACATGTATGTCTTCTAAAGGCCCCAAGTTTTTCACAGCAAAGGAGATTGTCCATATTCTTTCATTTTAGAAATAGGGATTTGATGTGTACTAGCACATTAATGAGTGAAAGCATATATAAACTAGAACAGTCTTCAGTATTGTAAGATGCTTTAAGAATATTTGTATGTGCTGCTAAACTTTTATCTTATCTGAAAATTCATGTTAACCCCCAAGAGTGAGTCTCAGAAAACCTGTCAAATATATTTGCATATATTCCAGCTCAGAATCTCCCCAGGACAGGAGCTTCACTCTACTTATAGATAAAAAGCTAGTTGATAATCTGAGGGAGCAGCTGGCTTTTTGAATTGCTAAGAGCAGACCACAAAGTGTTACGTGGAAATTGCAGAGTAGGAAAAGATATAGACTCAGCACAGTGCAGAACTTTGTGAAGGAAATAGGAGTTTTGTCATGGAAACCTTGTGAATATTTGCACCCCTACCACACTCCTACCAACTTCAGTAGGACAAGTCATGGCATCACATTCTTCTCTCTGTAAAACAGGGATAATCCAGCAGTATCTTAGTGCATTACGTTGTAGCTCTCCTTTCATCTGTTCATTTAAAACAATGCTTTAAATAATGCCTATTCCTGCTTTCCATCCAGGTCCTGTAAACTCTCCACACATACTACCATGGATCTACCCCATAACATGTTTTGTAGTCCCACCTGTTTTTTATTTTCTTCATGGTATTGTTCTCTAACTGCACATTGTAATGATACGGAAAGAAAAAAAGTGGAAGAATTCCTATTGAAAAAGCAAAATTTCCTTACTTACACCACCCACTCTGCTTGGTTCTACCAGACTTCAATCTTATTTTTGCATCAGGGCAGTGTAGGTTAAGTGATGAAATGATGTCTTGGTACCTCAATGCCTTAAATCTACTACAGTCTAAAATTATTTGACATTCTTACCAGGGTATGACTTTATAAGGTGAGTTTGTTTCCTCAGTCAACCCATGACTCTGTGTGGACAATAACAGATTCTATGATGTTGGTACCTTTTTCAGTTTGTGGGACATAGCATTATCACACTTTAACTAGATACATATGAAAGACAAGAAACTGCTATCCAAGGGTACACAATGGCCTGGAAAATCATACCAGGGGAGTTTTGTGCAGCTTTTATCAGGATGGAGCTATGTGTCATGTATAGTCCCACAAGGGATACCTGGAGTCCATTGCAACACAGTAGTGTCATAACTGTTCTGAGATTATCATGCTTGCAAATATGGTAACATATTGAAAGGCTGATATAGACCTCAAAATGATCATGATAAATCAGACACACAGTCCAACAGAAATAGCTTATTCAAAAGGAGATATGAAGAAATTAGTGTAGTTAGGTAAGGACTGTCAGCTGCACAGGTGCTGGTTGGCAGATGACTAATCAATTCTGAAAAAAAAGAGCTGGCAGTTACTATGGATCACAAGCTGAACATGAGTCAACAACATCATGCTACTGCAAAAAAAGAGAAACATCACACTGAGGTTAAAAAATAGAAAATTAGTCTGCATCACTGGCAGGATCATCTCTTCTTCCTACACAGCAGTGGCCAGACTTCAGCTGGAGAACAGCATTGAGTGATGCTCATAAAGAAAACTTCCAACTTCTGGGCAAGAGTCCCCAGGAGACTGATGATTGAATGAGGTCTGGAACATAATCTGTGAAGAAGAAAAGAGAATATTTGACCTATTCATCTATAGCATGAAAGAGTCAAAAGGAACATGAGAACACTAGAATAGGTGCTCAGTGAAACTCTGAAATTGCCATCTTTGAGGATTTGCAACACCTGATTGAATGAGGTGTGACTCAGCCTGAAGTCCTTGAAAATCCGGTAGGATGGGAACGCCTCTCCTGTGAAGACATGCTGAGAAAGTAAAGGATATTCAACCAGGAGAAGAGAAGTTTGTGGGACCTCATACTAACCTTCCAGTACCTTAAGGGGGCCTACAAGAGAACTAGAAAGGAACTCTTTATGAGCAAATGTAGTGATAAGGCAATGAGTTCAAACTGAAATAAGGTAAATTCAGGTTGGGTATACAGAAGAAATTCTTTACAGTGAGGATGCTGAAAACTGGAACAGGTTGTGGAGAAGTTGTGGATGCCCCATCCTTGGAAGTGCTCAAGGCCAAGTTGGATGGGGCTCTGAGCAACCAGGGCCCCATCTCACAGCAGGGGAGTTGGAACTAGATCATCTCTTATGTCACTTCCAACTCAAACAATTCTATGATTCTATGGCATTGGTAGGAAGGGCTCCACATCTTTCAGTTTTCGGGTTGGGAATATTTGGGTTTATTTGGTTTTGCAGGGTAGAGGTCTGTTTGGATTTGACTGCTAAAAAAAGTCTCTGGTGGCAAGAACAACTCCCTTGCCACGCAGAGGTATTTGCAATGGAGATTTATACCAAATTGCACAGAGTGAAATCTATGCAAACACTAGCAGCAGACACCCCGCAGAGAGGAGTTTTATTGAAAGTGCTGACTGCAATGCACATTAAATACTCCCTTGTTTCTACCTCAGTTAGTACCCATTAGCAGTAAAGGAACTTCTGCCCTGATCTGTAGGACATAGTCCTAGAAAGAACTCACTTTACTGGGTTTTTCATTCCTTTACCATTTCCCACACCCCCACACCCCCCCAGGGCAAAAGCTCTTTTTTTTTTTGTTTTGTATACTGCTGATCATAAGCATTTTATTTAAAGAAATCTGTTTCTTATAGTTAGGGTATTTACTTCTTTTGTGTGTGTGCTACATTCCTTGTTAAAAGTCTAAGAACCCAGTGGCTGGCACTGATTTGGTTTGTTTTGTTTTTTTAAGATCATTGCAAAAATATTTCCTTGGGGGCTGGGGAATGAACATATGTAAAAAATTAAACTTTAGAAAAAAATAAACTTAAGAAAAATATCCAAGAGCAGTGGTCACCCAGTGCTGGCATAATGCCAGCCTTGACACTATCTCTAACTCACTGGCAAGCTGTTTGCAGGGTTATTTCTGATATAATTTCCTTACATCCATTGCAAATTTCCTTTTTATAAGGTGTAAGGTTCTATATTACAGCTCAGGGAGCTATATTAAAGGATCTTATTATAGGACAGAAAAACAAGATAGCTAGAAAGCTGGAGTGGAAGCTAAATATTTATAGGAAATCCAAAGGGATTCCACAGAGATTGCCTTTCAGTGGTTTCATGTATTATGTATGTTAAAAAAACCATCTGGAATCCCAATAAGCATACCAAATAATATAACAGAATTTGGCTAAATAAGAAAACCCCCAAACAGAGGTGGCAAATTCCTCTATATAAAGATCCGTCTTGTCTTCAACAAGTCAGCATCAAATACCATCGTGACACTCACTTGTTTGTGCCTAAATTTGTCTCTCATATTGGAGGCACATGTAGTACACAGTCACCACAGAGTTACTTAATGGGGATGGAAGGAGAAAGGCAACAAAGCATGAAAATTTTTTGCAAACAGGATGAAGATGTGCATTTCCTAGGTCATGTACAGAAAGATCTAAGAAAGACACGAAGCTCCTGCTCTAACTGTTGAATTCAGTGCCTAGAGGTGGTGAGAATAAATGCAGCCAACAGGTCTATCTACAACATATGGAATTGCCTTTAAGGAGGGTGGAGGTTCATGCCTCAGTTAATGCAGCCTCTTGCAAAAGCCAAGCTCTCACCTAGGTTTTAATGGAACCTGAATGAAGCAGATTAAGTCTTTTTAAGACTGTGTAAATTCATGCCAGAGAAAATGAGAAACACATATTTTGGTTAACGTAAGAAAAACAACCTTCCATACACCCACAAAAAATACAGCCAGACATTGTTCTAGATTCAAAACAAAGAGCAAAGCAGAGTCTTTCCCTCTGGATTGTCAGTATCCTTCTTCAGCTGTCCATTTGTTTAATATCTGAATAAGAAAACCTCCATTTATTTATGTAGTCACACTGACACCAGGGTTTTCTTCAAAATTTCTCCTCATGTTGCCTCTGCACTCCAGCTGGTTCCAGTTAAGCTCATTAGTGAGGAACGATACCCCACAGGGTGGCTCCCAGCAGTGCTGATCTTTTCCTTACAGAGCAGGGCCAGCTGCTCTCCTGCATCCTGCCAGGTCAGGGCAGGCTGTTGCATGAGGTTGTGGTGCTGGACTGTGACAATAGGCAGGAACTACAGCTCACAGTTTTGCCACTGGCCTAATTTCAAACATCCTCAGCATGGACACAGTAGCCTGGCTGTTTGCTTCTCTGAGGCAAAAAAGTTGCCACCAACTTACCAAAGCTTATTTGGTGACGTTGAATTAATGAAAAAACCCCTGTATAGCCTATTTTTCAACATGAGACATTGTTCATGTCTCTGTATGCTATAAATATTGTGATGTTTACTGCAGGGAAGCTGAAATTATGGCTTCATCAGAGAAAATGAAAGGAAAATATCAAAGTATGCATTTTAAAAAATCCACTTGACATGTTTGCAAATAGACTTTCAAAACTTTTCAAACTTTTTGTTGCTGAAATTATGGTTGTTGATTATTATCAGCCAGCATATGTTTATCATGAGCAATATGACCAGAACAAAATAAGGCAGCTCTTAGAAAAGAAAATTAAATGTCACCACAAAATACACCAAGAGAGGCTAATCCTCTTCTCAGAGAGTGGTTTCTAAGACTAAGGGCAATAACTTGCAACTGATTTTCCTTGTACATGCTCATCACCAGACGGAAGCAGGTTGGTCTGTAATAGAAGACAAAGGCAAGCAACAGGTAAAGGGCACAACTGGACAGGCACCACCCTTGCTCAAGTCAAGGCATTAGCCTGTGGGTGTGGGTCAACAAGGTGCAAGACCAGGTACAGGCACAAGTTAAACCCAGCTCAGACAAGGAGTGGCTTAAACACAGCTTCCAAAGCAAGGTGGAGGAAGCTGCACACAGGACTTGTCTTGAATGAAGCTGGACCACGTCTCCTGCAGCTGACAGGCAGGATGCACACCATGAAAACCTGATGCAACTACTGAAACCTCTGCTGTCATGGCACACAGAGGTAGATTTTAAGGTGGAGCTTTGTTGCATTGTTAGCATTGATGAAGCACTGAGAGACACAGCTCACAGGTTTCCTGCTGGCCAAACATTCTCAACTTAAAGATATTTTGCATATGTCTGAGCTGGCATTAGTTCTTTTCTCTAGTTCCTCAAGCTTCAGCAAGAAATTCAAGTGTTCTAAATCCCATAAGGAAGACTGCTCCGGTGCTTTGACAGCTGTGAAATATATCATGCTGTTTTCACAAATGGCTTGTCACGGCCTTTGCTCAGAAGATTTCCCAACTAAATTTTGCAAACTCATGAGTCTTTGATAACTATCAAATTACATAAGAGCTTATCTCTAAGGAGTAAATGAGCCCTTTGATATCAGTGAGTTTATTACCTGATGCAGAATTTATTGAGTGCTTCCACAAAAGTTCTCCACCCCTCCTTACTCTCAATGCATGTATATACCTTTTATTATATAAAAACTCCTTGCATACATACTGCATACAAAGCATTCAGCTGCTCCATCCTAGAGAAAAATTTGTACTCTTCCAGGAATCCTTCTGGAATCCTTCTGAATCTATCCTTCATCTCCATCAAAAACAAACAAACTTTCATAGTGACTGCTGCCCACCAGGAATCAAGTAGCTGCCTCTTTTCGTATATAAACAGCAGTCAACTTTAATCAGCATTTAATCTGTCAGTAGCCCTTTGATAAGAAAAATACCCATTTATACTTCATTAATCATGTTTCAACAGAGCAGGCCAGGATCTGCTAGTTCTGTGAGCAGAAACAGACTCCCTTGGGGATTTTGGTTTGGGGTGTTATTTTAAGGCCACAAAAAGGGAAAAAGCATGAGTAGGTGTATGAACATATGAGTGTGTCAGTGAGTTCCATAGGAGTTTTGCAGCTGGAGGAGAGTCATTAATCTGCATTGCATCACATTACATTGCATTACTAAGCAGATATTAAAAAGCACCACAGCCATTTTTTCTTAACCTTCCATTACATCTCTTCAGGCTGCCCTGGACTTTACACTTTCAGAAAACCTCAAAACACAGAAATGAAACAAGAAAATAGAAAAGCTTTCAAAAACAAGTTTTAGAAAATGGATACATTGCCCATTTGCATGACTATCCAGTTCATGCTTCTACTTTGCTTTTGGGGGCCTTAACATTTTGGGAAGAAGGATTCCCCACAAGCAATTGTAGTTGCTTCAAAAGACAGACATTATATTAGCTTCTTTAAAAGATTAGGTGGAATTTTTCTACTAGCTTCTGATCTATCTCATTTTTTGTACAATCATACTTTAAAAAAGTGTGATCTAATTGAACACACTTATTGTAATCAGTGCAAAGCTCCCATGATTGTCACAAGCATGTATAATAACAAACCAGAAGGATCAGAAAGTGACACAGAAGATTAATTAAGAAAAGCAAATCTGCTGAAAGTTTATTAAACAGACAAACAAAAAAGTAAAAAAAAAAAAAATCTGTGCTTCTCTTCCATCTTTCGATGTTCCACAGCTTCCCTGAGAGCAAAACAATGACTTCCACGTAAGTACTGTCTTAGGTGACTTTTGAATTTTTGGAAATGCATTTAAGTGCTCTTCATGCTTTTAGCTTGGTTTTGTCAGAGTCACTGATGAGTCTTTCCTGAATTTCCACTTTTGTTTTGCTCTTGAAGCAAATGCCACACAACTCAGTGATCCTGTCTTTCTCTATCTTTGCCTATGCAGAGCAGTAGCAGGCTGGGTAAATTGCAACAATCTCTGTGTTGTTTGTTCAGTTGCTGAGAGGCACCACTTTGGTGCCTGTGCCTGATTAACTGTAGACTTGAAATCAACGGAGGAGAAAAAAAATCTTATTAAAGAGTGATGTATTTCACTGGCATGTCCGATATAGCTCCAGCAGCAGGATGCAGAGAGACTCAACAGATCATTTCCACAGGCTGGTGGGAGGCAGCTCCCCTCCCTCTGAACACAGAGCCTACCAACATCAATGACAGATATGGTCCATAAGACTCACACCCTGAAAAATACCTGGGTGCCCTCCAAGAGGAACTCGCCTGAATCAGTTTACATGCTGGCCTTAGGATGAGATGACTCACTGCAGTTCAACAAGAGAAATCCCACTTTGTACACCTGAAAACTCGCACTCACATTTCCTTGAGGTACCCTGTGAGCTGGTGGAGTATCCCAAGAACCTTTGAACCACCCCAGCCAGAACACCATTGTTTGACATGCAAATAGCACTTGACAAATCCACAAACACCTTCCCCTGCTTGTCTCACTGCCAGACTAAGCTTGACAAAGGAATGTCAGAAGTGGAATCATCTCTAACCATCCCTGGCTATCAAAAACATCTACAACCCCTCTCCCTAGCAACAAAGCCCTTCAAAACAAAGGCTCTCTCACAGCCAACTCAAAAGGCAGTCTTTTGAGTTGAAGGAATCATCAAAATCTTGTATTTCCAGAAGTCATCTCTCTGCGCTAGCTGCCCACAGCATCCAGTTCAGAGGGAGAGTCACCATTCTGGTGACTTCCTTGCAGGCAGCTTTGACAGCCCATCTCATTGCAGTTTCCCTGCTGCCCCAAAAGCTGTCAGCCCTCAGGGAGGTGAAGGACGGCAGCACTGGCAGGCTCAGGCTGCACAGGAAGAGCTCACTTTCAGGATGCGTGGCCGCATGCCTCGATGCCTTGCAGCAGCATATCAATCTCTCATCCCCCATGTCACAACCCCCCCCGCTCTTTTAATCTAAATATTCACATCCTCACTCCCAAGAGTAGGAAACTGCTTATGCCTGGGAATCAGCAATTAAAATCACAGGCCATTTCTCCTCTGGTGGTAAATGTTGTCCCCAGCAAGATCCCTTCTTTTCCTCAAGCCCCCTACCCAGCCACCAGCTCAGCAGGCACCACTTGCCCTTCCTTTTTCCCCAGATAGGCAGGATGAGACCTCAAGGCCCCACTGCCCCCACCTCCCACCCCAAGCTCAGCCCTAGCATCCCCTACCCCTGCTCAGGCAGCCCAGCCCCAGCCTCCTCCCGTGCCTGTAACACTGCAGAGGTCCAGCCCAAATTCCCTGCTAGAACCCACGTCTGTCCACATGCTGTGCTAGTGGCCTGTACCACTGCCTAGCCCATCAGTAACAGTTAGTGCTTGCCACTCATTTTCAGGCATCATTTCACATTAATTACTATTCCCTTATTTCATTAACAGCTGTAAAGCACTTTGATAGGAGTCACTTCATACTGTGTCTCCATTTCAATTCACCACTGGTACTTCTGAGATGAACAGCTCAGAGTTTGCAGCAATGGGTTGGCTGAGAGCTATAGACCTACAGATAGTCACATATTAATTTTGCATTATGGGAAATGGTGAAAAAGCTCTGACATTTGCTACTACTACATCTAAGAAAAAGTGTAAACTGATGGAAAGCCAAAGGAAACACAGATGGGTTCTGTTTAATGTGATGCCATATTGCAATTTAAAAAGGTCTTGTGCTGTGCTGTCTGACATGCTTCGCTTGGAAATGAAAACTTCTGGATTCCTCTCATTTCCTCTCCCTTAAGCTAATGGCAGCAAACATTTGAAGCAATTGCTCCCCCTAAGCTTCACTCACTATTATATTACAGACAATTTACAATGCAGGTCAGAGCCACGGAAGGCTGTTTCCATGTAGATGTTCAATCTGGCACCATGCTGAAGCTAATGAATCAACAAAATTTTATAAAATTTATTTTATTAATTTATTTATTGTTCTTTTATTCCTGAGAAAAAAAGGCTAAGTCCCTGCAGACACTTTTCAACTTTTCAAAGGGATTTAGCCCTTGCCAAAGTCATTCTGAGCTGTGTGAGAAACAACAGAACAAACTATGATAGGTGTTTTGGAACTGGTGGAAATACAAGAGTATTTGCCATGTTTGGAGATCTATATTCCTGTGCTCTGTGCAAACTATGCACATTATTTCTCCTGATCTTAGGCAGATTAAAATCCTAATGGTGTTTTAATTGTCCATATACAAGAACAGCTACACTTAAGTACTGCATCAGCATCAAGATACTGAAAATGCCTTCTCAAAACAATTCTTACTCAACACCTTCCCTTCAGTTTTTTTCATGCTTTGCTCTCACTGGTGCTGCTGTGCTTTGTACTTGAGCCCCAGAACACTTTCAGTGTTGATGACCCCTCTTCTGTTTCCCAGGGTCCAACCTGCAGGGCGCCTCCAGAGTGTGAGCAGTCATTTCAGACAAACCCACATCACACAGCAGGTGCTGCAGACCAGTATTTCCCCCAAGCACTCCTGTTGGCACAATACTGACGCATGCCGAGCAAAGCTCTGATGACTCTTTTGCAGAAGGGATTTTGATTAACAGCTCTGTCTCTTCATGGTATTTTTCACACAGCTCGTTATCTACCAGGTGTCTCATCGCCAGCCAGCCACCTGCACAATAGGTCAACACTGACATTGATTGCCCAGGTTTGCTGATAGCTGCAGCACTGAGATATGTACTGAGTTGGCAGAGCTGACTCTAAGAGGTCACTTTCTAACCGATTTTATTAAGACTTCAGGAATATCTCTCTGAAGGGCAACGATCACATTTGTGAATTTGTGTAAGATTTGCGGGAAAATTGAGATGCTGGTGTATCCAGACATTTATAAAAGGTCATTAAGAATTTCCATTAGTGAGGAATTAATTTGATTATAAAAGTTTGAGGGCATTTCATCAGAGACAAATAAGGAAGGAATATTTAATATCAGATTAAAATAATATGGGACCATTTTGTACCATATGGGTGAGATTTAACTGCATTCCTAAAGCGCTGTTGTGGGCAGCTCACCTGAGAAGAATGTCCATAAGCCATAATTCACTGAAAAAATCTCTGTGCTGCTAAAAGAAAAGAAAGGAATTTCCTCCAGAAATGAGAATTATATGAGCAGCTCCTCACAATGAGGAAAAGGTAGCCCAACACGGAGCAAACAATATTGTAAAAATAGCACATTCAGAAAATATTTGAGGCAGAGAAGGCAAGGGTTACAATGGATTACATATGATAAATCAGAACAAACTGAATGACCTGGTCCTTCACTAAATGAAAAAAAAAAAAAAAAAAAAAGCTGGTAGCAGATGGTTTTTGCAAGGGCAATTCATTTAGTACCTTATTTTTTTCTTCTATCTTTTTGCTTCTATCTTCATTAAGAAAGTAAACTGAGCTCAGGTGGCTGACACAATTAATATCAGTGATAAAGTGGTAGCAGTTCAGGCTGGAACAAAGACGAGATGGAGATTACTCACCTATGATGCACAAACACTTACTCCCACTTCCACCATCTCTAACAAACTCAGGAACATGAATGAACTAATCTTTACACCTTTCAAAATTTCTTGGCAAAAAAGAGAAGTACCAGAACAATGCAAAAGCCCATTATAGTACCCACATTTGAGAATGGAGAAAGGACACAAATAAAGATATTGTAGAATGGCTGACTTAAGTGTCATGCAAGATAAGTGCTGGAAAATACAAACAAGATTTTTGAGACAACAGGGAGATAATCATCAAGCTGATATAAATTCTTTCAGCACCAAACTGTGAAAAATAACAGAACATGAATTCTCAGTATAAAGCTGGCAAAAGGAATGGATCTGATTCTTGTGATCCCTTTGTGTAAAAAAAGCAGTGAATAATGTAGCAATGCTACTCATTGAAACCATGAGATTTCATTTCCCATCATGAAATCATAAAACAAAATCTCAAAGTCAGGGAGTGAAGTGAAATGAACAGACTGGACACGACATATGCTGAAATAAAATGCAATTGAAACAAATAAAGAAAATTTGAAAATGGAGTGCATACAATTAATTGCAATGGTGCAGTGAAAAAGACCAAAGCATGCCAAAATCATGAAATCTGGGAAAGAATTGAAACAAACTGTCAGGAAAAGACATATGATGAAAGAAATGCAATTTAAATTAAAAAAAAAAAAAGAAAATTAAATATTCAAAAAGTGAATACCATTAAATAGAACGGGATGACACAAACTGCAGTGAAATGGACTGAAACTTGCCAAAATGATACTCATTGAAATCGCAAAATTTCATTTCCTTTCATGAAATGAATCTTCATTAAAGAAGAAATCTCAAAATCAGGTAATGAAGTGAAATGAACACCAGGAAGACAAATTATAATGAAATGGAATACAGTCAAAAGAAAATTCTGAACTGGAGTGAAAACTATTCAATGAAATTGGATGCACTCCTCAAATCACATACAGACTGCTCAGGCTTTGTCAGCCTTAGCTGGCTTTTAGTTTATTCAGTTTGGATAAACTGAATATTGATAAACTGAATATACAGGGTGTCAAAGCTCATCACCAGTCTTCATTGTCCCTAAGAGACATGCATGATCTGAGAGTCATAAAGACAACAAACCCAGTGGATGAAGCTTATTGGTTTGGGAGGTCCATGTTTTACTCCTAGTTCAGACTTCACTGTGTCCAGATAAGAAATAAAGCATGGAGAAAAAATTCACACACAGTTTCAATTAGCATTAATAAGTTAACTATAAGTGCATTAGAGTGAAATTATGCCATTTGCATTAGGAATTATGTAGTTTTATGAGTGATGTAAAACAGAGAACTAACTCGAAGCTTTCCATGTGGAAGGGAAATTGTTAAGCACTGTTGTCACTGGTTATCTCTGTTAGCTACGTGGTCATTTACCCTGGAGTTCTAGCACTTCAGCATGGTGAACGGGATTATCTTGCTAAATTCAAATTCCAGTTACTGTGAATGGTTTTATTCCCTTTCCATCCCTTTTCACAACAATCTTATTTCTTGGTCCTGCCTGTAGCTGGAACACGTCTGTATGTCAGCAGTGGGAATTTGGCTTTATAAATTGTCTTCTCCAGGCTCACTGGCTTCCCAAGCCATCCTGGTACCTCTGACAATAGACATGGCAGTCAAGGAAAAGACTGTATTTCATTGCACCATAGAAAATAATTAAAACATTCTGTTAATTTTTTGGTTTATAAGTATTTTAGTAAGCAACTATATTTGTAGATCACTATGTCTCTTCTTCAGAATTGGGGCCATAACCTTATCCAGCACACAGGGCAATGCAGACAGAGCCTTTGCTCTGAAGTAGAATGGAAGAAGCACACAAATAAAGCTTATTTTCAGCGGGTTTTCCAGTCTGCACAGACTAACAGCTTCTCTAATGGCTCTTTCCAGCACGTTGTTAGACCCGTTGCTTTATCTCTTTATAAAGCTGTTAAAAGTCATACCCATTTCTAGAAAAGGGTTCCACCAAGACCCCATGTAAAGTGATTTATTTTCATATTAATAGTGTTATATCTATCTAGACAAAAGAGAAGGATACATGTCAGGCCTTATATGTGAGCTTTTGTGCAGCCCCATAACCTTGGACCAAGGAGAAGAGGTGGTGACAGTGAGACCCCAGCTGAGCATTGTTCTGTTTTGTCTCTCCCCTCACTCATCCCTTTTGTGAAACCAATAAAATGCTTTAACCTGCCTTTCAAATTGCTTTTTCACACAGCTGAGAGGATGCTGTGGAAGCACTGCTAATGATATGGTTTGCCTGAAAGTGCCTGAACAGATGATATATCATTTGGGGTAGCCTCAGATGAGCTAATATCAAAGACAATTTATTAAATTGCAGTGAGAGAGAGAAATGAATTAACCCTTTTACACACTCCAGTAAACCTTCCTCTACAAGATTTTTGTTTAAAAACAGGGAAGCAGATGTAAGGGTGAGAGAGCAGGTGGTAGGGCAGGAGTTTGGGACTAAATGGGATACAAGCAAAAAAACTCTGGAGGATTAATTCTGACCTGGGAAAGAACTACTGAAATCCAGTTTTAATTAGAGAGCACCACTAAGCAGAAAAAGGCACAAATTGAGAGTTAATAAAAATATTAAGAATAGTCATGCTACAAAAATCTCACATGGCACAGAAAGAGAGGCAAAATTGCTTTTCTAACTTAACCATTATCCCTTGCATGTTCCCATTGTCCAGAGCTGCCCATCTCCTCTTTCAAGAAGAATCAGTAGGTTCAGATTCAGTAACATAGACAGAAACATCAGCTCAGCAGGAAAAATAATGGTATTCCATTATTCGCTTGGTTGGGTCACTCACCAGATCAGAAAACAAAAGAAAAAATATTTTCTTTAAAAAACATATAACAAATTAAACAAAAAAAAAAAAAATCCATAAATATTTGGTAGTTGTCAATTGAAATTCTTCACAGTTAAAGAAGCAGTTTAAGGGGTTTAAAGAAGCTACAGTGCAACGAAATTCTTGACAGGTCTATATCTGGGAGTTTTAAATAAAAATTCAACCCTCCATAGCATAGAAATTAAAACATACCAGATGTTACAGGGATTTGACATGGTTCAACAAGGGTAAAGTTACAAGTTTATTAACTACAGCAGCTGGTATTGAAGGATTTACAATTTTTTAATGTAACATAAAGTTGGTGCATGTAAGCACTCAAGGGACATGAAAAAAATGTTGTGAAAGACCAACAAAACGAGAACTCATTAAAAAAATTGGAAGAATGTGAAGGGTAAGGGGAGTGTAATAAATTAAACGAACAGCAGAGGTCCTTGTTAAACAGCCTGCAGCCATACAAAGATGAAGAGATGCAATAAAGGATCATTTATTTAGTTTGCCAGCAAGAATTTTTAAGAGTTTTTCTGAACCACAAAATCTTTTGAAATAATGCCACTTGTAATTAAATCCATCTTCTTTGAACTGAATAGAATATGGGGCCTAGAGTTGTCCCCAGCTCACACATCTCCACAGCAGAGGTCCTGCAGTGAGTCCGAGCTGGAACTTGGCAACACTGTGGGAGAACTGCTCTCCAGGGATGCTCATGAGCCCATCTTGAAACCTATTAAGAAAACATTTATATGGGTGACTAACTTATATTTAATAAATTTTATTAATTAACAGGATGGATATAATAAAGAAGTTACATCTTTAGGTTTCCCAGCTATGTTTATCTAAAATAACACCAAAACTCCTCATATTAGGAGACACCTATTCGTTTCTTTTTTTACCTTGAGTACTTGAGAAAAGGGGTATGTAGGGTGGTTTTGTTTCAGAGTAAGCAGAGTTTTTCAATTAATAGCTTTTAGTAACAGCAGGCCTTGCTGAGGCATACTACTGTGCAGATGGTGGCATTCAAAATGTAATTTAAGTTAAATGTAAAGGCAAAAAAGAAGAGCATGGGTTTGTTGATACTACCTAAACTAGATTGTGTTCCATCTGTCTGCATTGCGTGTATGTGCAGATAAATCATTTTTTCATGGAAAATTATATATAGATAAATACATTTCTGGCATAAAAGCATCTAAGAGTAGCAAAGTACAGCAAATACAAGAAAATAACTTAGTAGAAGTGTGTAACAAAACTATGTCAGCAGGCTGAAAACCCAGACTGCTACTAGACTAAGCTTCAAGTTCTGCAGCCTGTATTTCACTTTATGGTATTCCCAAGCCATCACCATTTAAGGTTCAAATTTAACACACTTAAGGATTTATCCCTCCCAGCCTTTACCGGCCTAAGAGGAGAAACAAAAAAATACTTAGTTCTGGTAAATTCTGGCAACATTTTCTTCAAAATCTGGAAGTTTAGAGCACACGTGTCATAGATGGCAGTGACACTGCAGCTTGCCTGTTAGTAATTGTTTTTCCTACACAGTGAAAATCTGACCAAATTCAGTCAAGTTACAGACCCTTCAAAAGTACAGTTTGTGCATGTTCAATAGAAGCCATGTTTACCTCTGCAGCTGAAGAATCTGAAGACCAAACAGTGAGGCGGAAAACTGCACTATTAAGCTGCTCTAGGGTTGGTCCAGGAACCTCACCTGAGAGGCAGATTTCTGTATGTTTTCACAGGTCCTCCTGCTGGGTATACATGGAGCAGAAGAAAATACTTAACTCCATGATGCAAATAAAGATTGATACTATCCATATCTGACCAGCCATTCAGAATCCCAGATGTTTCCATCTCAACCTCGGTAGCTGTTTCACATTTACAGAGCTGGTTCATTTAGCCAAATTGTTACAAAAACACAGTTGCTAAATCTGAAAAACCTAGATTCTTGAATAATGAGTGTTACAGAAAGCCCTGGAGAAATAAAATGCTTAATAAATCTACAGCATGCATTTCAACGGTGTAGGATTGCATGCAGTGACTTCTACTATAGTGGTGCTCTTGAAGGGCTAAGAGCAGGTTGTTCTTGAAGGGCTAAGCAGGTGCAGAGCTTCATTGTGCTGAGTCCTGTGGGTGTGGTCCCCTCTTCTAGCTAGAGGCATCCGTACGACAATTGATAAACTGCTCATCATCCTGATTCCCTAAGAAAACACTGTCCCAGTCCATTCTGACAAATTTATACCTGCTAAGGAAATTATGCAGACCCAGTTCTGAAAAGTACAGTTTCACATATGAATTTTCCCACCCATGTTTTCGGCACAGGTTTTATGATGAGGCACTTCTGAATCACAAGCAATGATTATACCAAACTTAACAGGAGCCTTTAAAAGTCAAATAAGCTCAGGAAACCACCTTTAACAAAGATGCTTTTGTGTTCCAGAATATGAAATAGTTACAAATCAGTTTAGCTTTCTTTTTGTTTCATATCACTGTAGACAGGTAGAGAAGAGGCATGTTAAGATTTTTACATAGTGACATTACACAGCTTTTAGAAAAAGTGTCAGTGACATTCTCAACAATCCTATTTACCATGCCTAAGTCTGCAGAGTGGTTTATATTAACCTACAGTGTGTGCTTTCCAGCATAGGAGTTAAAATGAACTGCCTCTCTGAGGCTCCAGCCTCATTGATTACCCAGTCAAATGAGGTTTGATTCAGCACATCTCCAGTATAACTGCATCTCTAGTAAGCAAAAATATGTAATGATACTCCATCATTCCACTCAGTTTGCATATGCTAAGTGCTGCCATTTTTTTTCAGTCACTTTTATTTTCTGTTTCCAAAAATTATGTCACTCTGCTTTTATATTAAAACCTCACTTAGAAGATTTCTCAAGTTTCAGAGCCCTCCCCTGACAATATGCAAACACAGAATTACCGCATGGGAGAACTGCTGGCAAGTTTAGCCAGGAACATCTCAAACAGGATGCAGAGCAAATGCCTGAAAACAATCTCCTGACTATCAGTGTTTTATATAACCAAATGATCCACTGATTTTGCAGCCAGAAAAGACCAGTGAGTGAAATGATGACCTTTGCTCCACATGCCATGCCTTTAACAGTGACTTACTATCCCTATACCAATGCATGCTCTGCCAAGTAATCACACAATCATTTATGGTTGCTACACTTAAATCTTGGAAACTTGCCACATATGTTAGGATATTACAAAGGAAATTACAAACAGCTTCCTATATACATTAGTGTCTATTCTCCCAAACTGTTTGGGATTCCTGAGTTTGGAGAAAGCTGAAAAATTCCCAATATTTTCCTAAGGATTACTAAAAAAAATCATTTGCAAGAAATAGCTTTTCTTTTGGATTTCAATATTATCTAGCAGAGGTAGACACATTTCTACATGACACTGTTTTCTGTAACCTTATTTATTCCTGAATGTTAAACATCACTCTAGCACCTCCCTCAGTTAATGTGGTGTCACTTTTCCTGTTTCCAGGGTGACTGCTGGAGTTTTCCCACAGCTGGACCAAGCGGAGGTGACGCATGCACCCTTCCGGGAATTGAATTCCATCCTCCAAAACATTCACTGCTCTTTGTTCCACATGTATGACATCCTCCAGCTAGGGCTCTCTCCTGTAACTATGTAACTGCCTCACAAATCAAGGCATGAAGGTCTTCTTCATTCAAGAGACTGTATTTGTTGCCAAGGAGGATCCCACACAAAGGCAGAGAATTTTACTTGGCTTGGTTTGGTTTTGATTTTTCTTTTTAAGTAGGTTGTACTGCCGCAGACATCAACAGCAAGAGCTGGATCTGAATTTCTCCTCATTGAGTCATTTTCACCCTTAAAAAATAATCATCTGATGCATGAGTTCCACAAGAACAGAATTTGATTGCACCAGAGGAATGATGGGAGACTATAATGTTTAGCTAAACCCCAGATAATGAAGGGGGGAAGCTTTATTTTATCAAATGGCACCTCTCTCTTTCAAGCAACTATACATTTATTGGTATGGCTGCTTTTTCTGAACTTAATTAAATCAACAAGATCCCATATAAGCTTGCACAGCTGTATTGCCTTCCTGCAGTTTCAAATATTTTTATAATCTTGGGTGGAGCGTGGGATACCAGGTGCTTCAAGAACTAACTCTGAAAACAGATGATTTTTTTTTAAACTAAGTTATACTCCCAAACTGGAAATAAACATCTCTGCATTCCCATGACTAAAGAATTCTCTTTTATTCTTTACCAAGCAGCAATCAGAATACAGACTATTAACAAAATAAAACAAAATAAAATGCACTTCAGGGTGGGATAAGGAATTTTTAATGTTTCCTAGAAATGAAGATGATAACATTTCTTCCTTTCTTTTTCCTATGTGAATAAAAAGAATGCTGAAATAAAAAAATTAATCAAAGAGCAGCTTCTCCCTCTATGCTAAGAAGTGATACAGGTCTTTTAAAGCAGATAAATATGCTATCATTTTTAAGTAGATCACTCTTTGAAGTACTCAGTATTTTGGGAAGAGAGAGAAGGAGAAACAATTGAAAGATTGGGGAAATGTTAAATTATTTTCAAGCTGTTTAAACATAAAAGTTAATCACATATACCCAGATGGGTTGTAAAACCAGATAACACGGTGGTAAAGCACCTCTAGAACTTTTTTTTCACTTCTTGTTGTTTTCTCAACAACCTAACATTAAATATAAATGAGTAGCGAAAAATTAATGAAAAGAACTGCTAGGTACCAAACAGCTTTCTGCATAGTGTGTGGTAAAATGAGATTAATGCAGTGATTGAAGAGCAGATGAAGCCTCTGGTAACTACAGCAAATCTCTGTTGTGAGTTAGCTCCTGTTTGTTACAGGTTTGATTTCCCCCTCAGTCAGGACTGTGACCATGTTGCCAGGGACTCCCACAGTGCAACATGAAGACCTTGTGCCTAAGACTGCCCCTTCTGAGCAATTTCTAGCAACCCAAATATGCCCAAAGCTCAGCTACCAAAAGCTGCTCCTACAGTATTGTGCTGGGACAGCAACAGACTCCTCAATAATTTCATTTTATATTATTCTTATCACCCATCTTTGACGTTTTCTGTCTCAATGTCAAGAAAGATCTCTCATTACAAGAACACACACCATTGCAATCAGAAGCAGGCTGCAGGTGAAAAAGGAGGCATTTCCTGCCCATGGGGGAGCAGGAGAATGAACTGTTCCTGCAGGTTGGATTTGCTGGTCAGCAGCCTGTACTGGCTATGTGGCTTCGCTCACACACACTGCAGAAAGTCAGAGCATTGGTACAAGTTATGGCTGTGCACCCCCAGGCTAGCCTTAGAGGGTTTTACAGTCACATTTGAAGAAGCCACCAGTCACTGGTAATTCCAAGTTCCGCAGCTGCCATCAGCCTTCAGCCTTCCTCCACCTCCAAATACCCACAGAAAAATTAGTACTGAAGCCCTGCCAAAACCAAATACTCACAGACTGCTGCCATCAAAGCCAAGCAATGGAAACTGCTGAGGGAGGCAACACTCTACATGCTTTGGTGCCAAAATTCAAGTGTGTAATAACTAGGATCAGGAATGTAGTCTCCTTTTTCTGCCACCTCTCAGAATGGGCATCTCAGAAGGGCAACTCCAAGGACCTACATACCCCTGTCTGAAGAAGACACCTACCCAAGGACTGTAGTTTGCATTTTACTCTCTCATTGTAGGTGAACAAAGAGACAAGGGGAAGGAGAAGATATGACCACATAAAAACCAGACAGCAGATTTCTTTTACCATTGAGCCCCAAAAGTTAAACACAGCCAGGGTTTTTTTAACATTTTTCCTTTCAGCTTCATGCATCATTTCTTTCCTTCTGTACAATAATTCAAAGCATTAGATCTACAGCTCAGCTCTGGAATGCCATGCACCAAAAATACCACGTCAGAAATGCCACAACATGGATACAGGCCTTACCACTTGTGCTGTACTTCACTTCTGTCTCCCTCAGCACAAGCAGAAGATTGCACCTCCTGCAAGAAAGAGGCTATGGGGTAATGGCTATTGGTATTAACAGCTAAAAAAAAAAAAAAAAAAAAAAACAACTCATGAGACTTTGCTTTGTCTTATATCAGGTTTTCCTTAATGTGTTCCCTTGTTGCAGAGAAGGTCAGCTGCTGTCACTAAGAAATCAGCTTACCACATCTTCAGCTCCAGGTTGTGGCCTAAGAGTAACCACTGTAATTACTTTGGCTATGATATCTCCTATTCTTCAGTTCTGCCATTCTAGTCATGGCTGGCACATCTTTCTATGCCTATGGTGGGAAGAATGTCCACAAATAGTTTTATGTCCAGAAAACTTGAAACTAATTTTATCACAGTTTATATTTGCTTAAGCTTGTTTCACACATTCACTTTTTATCTTTATATTTCCTTTGTTTTTTTATTTTAAATTCAAAATTGGTTGTTTCCCATAACTTTTTCAGCACCACAGCAGACCATGATGGAATATTTCCTAGTTGCCACAGGATATGAATTATAATGATTATTAAATTTTCACCTGCCTATGCATTTAGATTTCACCTTCACTAGTATTAACTCCTACTACTACTCTTTTGCCAGGTCCCCTGGACACCGACAGGACATTAATACCTTGCTTTAACCACAGGAAAACAAGATTAGGGGAAGAAAAAGGCAATCATTCAAACATCCCCAGGAGGTTAATGTCAGCTCTAAACCAGAGGTAAAACAGCAGATAGAACCTGGAGTGTTCACTTCTAGTTCTTTGCTAAAACTGCTGGACAGCTGGCATCAGTATTTGATTCTTTCCTCAATATTTACAAATGTATACATAAAAATCAGAAGATGGTGCTTTCTGAGATGTTTCTAAGTCTATTCCTTTTGTGTTTGCCAGCCTGGGACATCTTGCAAAAATGTTTCCTTGTACAAAACACAATTTAGTTGTATATAGGAACTGCTAACTATGAACAACTTGGTGTGACTGAAAAGCAGCTGGTTTTCATTACCAAGATAAACCTGATAAACACACCAGTTAAACCTAGAACATGTGATCTCTACAGGCCACAGCAGTTATCAGTGGTCTTTTTCACTTACAGAAATAATATTTGCACTGGTCTACCCATAATGTAATGGGTAGGTTGGGAAATGAAATCCTCAAAAAACAACTGAGCTCCTGTTCACAAAACTGAATGTCTGGTGTGTTTTAGAGCTTCAAAAAGGAAAAATAAAATATTTGTATAAATTTGTATCAATTTGTTGTGAATAGCTGTCTCATTTTAAGTAGAAGATATTATCTCAGAGATGGACCATGACGATGCACGGGCTACACTGAAACAACCCTTTAAGACAGCAGAGTCAAACACGAGACACCTGAATTTGGCACATTTCTGCACATCAATTAGGACACTGCTTCTAATTACAGAAATGGTAACAAGCTTGTCTGTGCTTGTCCAGTACACTAGAGGATGGTGTTCATTTAATGAGCATCCCACTGATAATTTGTTTTCTTCTCATTATTCACTATCTGGGCCTCAGATTCATGTACAGCATGCTGTTCAGTTGTTCATTTTCCCGATGGGTTTTTCCACAGGCTTGGCACAGCATCTGAGTGATTCATAAGAGTCATCCTTACATGTTGTGAGAACGTGGCTGTTTTTTACAAACAGGAATCTGAAACAGAGAGATATCCAGACAGGGAAATGTGCCCACTGACTTTTCAACACTTGTGATTGGAAGTAGTAACATAAATAAATTCTTAATGAAGAAATACCCTAAGAATCAGGAGGAATCAAATGTCCCTGGCTGGTGGCAGCAGTCCTTTGGAACAGGGCACTGGGGAAGCAAATGATTGAGAGAAGTTCAAAATTTGACCAGAAAAACACAGATTTAAAAAATCCATTTAAAAAATCTATATGATATAAAGATGACAACACTGGCTCCGAAGACTGTTCAGCACTAATTTTTGGAGTCAAGAAAAATACCACAGAGAAGTATTGCTATGTGACATTTGTTCCTGTATTCTTTCTATCAAGCCTGGTCTTGGCCACTGCCAGAGACAGGATGAGGAGGGAGATGGATTATTGGCTCTGGTCTGGCACAGCCACTCCTATCTCTGCTGTTAAATAAAACCTGGCTAAACAACAGTTCTGAGTTTGGTCTAAGACTCAGCATGGCTCCATAGAGCTTTATCAACTATCGGGATGTTTTTAGTATACCCAGCAGCAATATGTTTGGCAGAAGGTGGATGGTGTATTTTAAGATGTCACTGGAATTCAAAGAAGCAACCAAATATTTCTGGTTGATAAGGTCTTGGCCTAAATGATGTAGGTGACTAACAGACTTTGGCTTTCAGAGCTCAGTTTCCTCAGTGACAATTCTGCTCTTGAAAATATTGGCCGTTGGCTATCTACAAAGTCCCATAAAAAAGCAGGTTTTGCTCACATAACTGGACAGAAACAGGAAAAGGTATACATTAAATCATTGCACTTTTCATGCAACCTGACACATCTGTTCAGTACTCCTAATAACATAAATTTAATGGAGTTATCATATGTAGCCATTTTTAGGTAGGCCATGTTTATCTCAGATTTTTCCTATCAGAAGTCACTAGATTTTTTTATTATTATATTTTATTTCTTCCCTCGTATGCAGCAAAGGTTTGACATCTAACTATCATCATGAATCACACAGAGAACTGAGAACCCATCACCACATACTGGCAGAGTGATTTGTTGCCATTTTCTTGGAATGTCAATGTGTCACCTTGTGTTTAGGGAAAGATGATTTTGATGCTGTATCTCTTGTTTCACTCTAAAACATGTTTACTTAGGAAAAGTATTTTTTTCCTTTCTCTGTCATACATTCTTGGAGCCTTTGGAAAACAACAACGTCAGCAAAATTTTCTACACGTAGTTCTCTAGTCCCTGCAGATCTGTAAGTACAATGCAATGAAAGTCTGACCTGAAGGGATTTTCTAATGAGTCAATGCTATTTCTTTCACTGCTGAGAAACATCACTGTCAAAAACAAGTTGATGGAAGGATTTGCTTTGAAAAATAGTCAGAAAATGTTTATAAGACTCAGAATGTGGCTTTAGGTCTGAGAAGTCTCCATCCCAGAATAATACTCACCTGGGAGTGAGAATGGACAGTAAGGAGTAACATGAATGATCCCATAGCCTGGGTAAGACCTTGGATGTGACTACTGCCTGTGAATTCTTCTCTCCATACAGCAGCTCCATATTGCAGAAATCATTAAATAAGCATGAGGTTAAGGAGAAAAACAGACTTTACAGCTTGATCTTATCACAAAGGGAAAGCTATAACAAGGTCCTAAATCTGGCCTTTAGATGTTCCAGATGAGTGTCCTGACCAACAAATTGGTTGTTTCCTTGGGTGAGGATCTGTGTAAGGCAGAGAGGTTTTGTGGAAAGGGGCTTGAGAAGAGTTAATTTCTTCTAACTTTTGAGAACTTCTAACTGTCTCTGTTTCAATTTTCCTCTGAAAGGCAAAAGTTGAGAAACCACAGTAAGTCCTACAAGAGGAGAGAAGTAACCCTCTTCTGCCAAACTTCCCCTTCTCTCCTGGGGTCCAGCAGGACATGACAGCTCCATGCAGGTTTATACCTACAGAAACATCTCGCCTGGAGTTCTAAAGCACACTCATTCCAGGTCAGATTTTGAAATAGCATGTAACCCAGCCCAGTATCTTCTGCAGGATTTCCACCTGAAATTGAAATTGAATGATTGAGACAAGCCTTTCTGCACCAGTAGGAAGTCTCACCTTCTCATGTTACAGCCAGCAACTGTTTCATGTAAGGGCTTTGGGACAACGGCAAGAAGCCAGGTCTCTTCAGCTGGGAACACCCTCCCCTAAGGACTCATCCGTACCGAAAAACACATAGAGCATGGACCCAGTCTCTGAAGCATGAGCATTCTTTTTTTTAATTATTATCGTGGTTCATGGCCCAATTTTGGCTCTTCTTGCTATGGTTTGGAGAATAGTACAAGATACAGACTTATTTCAACTAGATTTTATGCAATCTTCTTATTTAAAGGGAAAAGATAACTTCATGAATACAAATTCTTTATTGTGCAATTTTGCTTAACGGACAGAACTAAGCACAGAACTATTTTATTCTTTTTTTTTTCTAGATATATATAACCTGACCTGTGTGATTTGGAGTGGGAACAACAGTTGACCTTCAAGGCACTAAACTCTCTGCACCATCTGATAATTAAGGCATTCTCCTGCCAAATGAGACTTTCAGATATGAATCCCATCAGCTTGGATCTGCTGTAAAGATAAATTCTCTTACCAGGGAGCCTGGGCACATACAGGCAGTGGCTTCATTTCAAATGTCCTGCAGGCACAACATTTGCATTGGATTGTGCTGTGTTGAGCCTAAATGCAAAGGGATTTGACAAGTGCTCCTTCCCAGAGCAGGCAGCATGGGATTAGTGCACACAGAGCTGGCACAAAAACAAGTCTAAGTCCAAGCACACAAATCCCCAGGGACTCGTCTGTACCAGTAAAGCAAACAGGGCATGGACCCAGCCTCTGGAGCTGGAGCATTCATTCTCATTATTAATATAATTATATTACTTTAATGGTTGCTGGTCCAATATAAATATGTTAATGCACACTTTTACTGTCTAGAACAGTGAATATTTATTGCTGCTAGAGTCCAATGCTGTACATTATTACCAGACACCATCGGGCAACCATTTAATTTTCTGCCCACATTAGAAACCAGAGTGGATTTCTAAAATGGAGTATGTTGCAGCTCTGCTAATGAGTTCTGTAGCCATTCTTCCTCAGCTTATCCTGGCACTTGAACATAGACTGAATATCCCATTACTTCTGAAATATAACATTAATAAACTCTGAAGAGCCAAACTGAGGACATAATTCCCCCACCTTCAATGCTTTCATACACATGTTGGAGAAAAGCTTTCTTTGTGTTGGTACAATAATCCACTTCACAATTACCAACAGCACAGCAGGCTTGCCTAATTGAAGAGATAATGTCAGTGGAATAGTTTCCTGCTGTAAAATATTGTAAACAGAACTGTGTAGAGAAAATAGTCATTTTGACTTTTTTATTAGGAGCAATGTTTTATTTGAGTAACTGTCACTGTTGCAGTAAAGCATCAGCATAAAGAAACAGAGCAGATGATGCTTGTTTCTTTTACAAATTAACAATTTACTGTAATGATGAATCTCTAAAACAACGTAATCAAATTGTGTCTCATGGTGTTTCTATCTCTCCTATATTTCACCTGGAGCAATAAAAATTCAGCAAAATAAGACCTTGATCCTGCAGAGCTTAAATATATACCCTTATCTTACTTCTTTATTTTCAATAGTGGTATTGAAATCAATAGTCATTAAGCTGAGTCATTAAGCCAGGCAAAAGCTTTTTCAGGGTTGAGAATAAAGTACAATTTAAGGTAGTGAGCAGTACAAGTCTGATTCTGAAAGAACAAACGTCATCATTTTTTATAAAGCTTCAGTAAATTGCCTCCTTGATATTTTTGGAAGTTATTTTGACAAATTTCTCCTTAATTTCTGAGTTATGTCAAGCTTGTGGAAACACACCGGAATGCCATCACTTTATGAAACTTTGTTTTCCTTTGAAAGGCTCATGTAATCCTATTTTTACATGTTACTCACTGCATTTCAAAAATAAATCAAGTTATTTCTGCACCATAAAGGTGTGGATGTAAGCATCTGAGGTGACTTAGTGCTGGCAATTGTGTGAAAAAACACATTTATTTTTTGTTCATTAATTTTCCTTCTGCCGTCTGTTTCCCCATCTATACATTTCTCTTTCTTTGTCCAACAACCTCAGCTGCAGGTTCTCTGCAACAAGAAGCTACAGATACTTGCCTCATGGGGAAGACACTACTTAATGGTACACAAGCTTAAATGTAAAAGGTGATCTCTGTCTTTGTCCCTCTTCTTAGACTTATACCCCACCAGTGACAGAGATTTCTGCTTTTTGTAAAATAAATGCAATTAATGCAGCAGAGAACAGGAACTTACCTCTGAGTGGGTGATGTTCTGAATGAAGAGGGTGTTGTTGTTCAGAAGACAGGAAGACTAGATGTCACCCAGATACCTCCCATCAAGAACAGTGGAAGGAAATATTGACTTAAATGTAATTCTTTCTTGCTGTTCTGCACCTGTTACAGCCACTACCCTACTAGGAATGTGCTTATAATCATATTTAAATTTCCTTTAAAAAAAAGACCAGGTTAAGAAGTGGGGAAGGGACAGCAGTTATTCCAGTCAATCTAGAATCTGTGGTAAAATAGCCCAAAATTCAGACAGCCTTCATTGCTGCAAAGACTGACTCATGCTCAACTTTTTGTATACCAGAACCCCAAGGTCTTTTCACTGCTAAGCTGCTTTCCAGACAATAAGCTCCAATCACATCTCCTTGCAGCTCCCTGAGGAGCTCAGCATTGCTTGATGCTGATGGAGGTTTGAGTGACAAACTTGGGAGCAAGGTCAGGCTGAAAGGTGTGTTTCCTTTCTCCCTGCACCAAAGATAATATGACAGGAGAAGACAGAAAAACATCTTATTTTGTAGATCACACTAGTTTACAGGGAAAGGGGAAGTCCATGGCATGATTTGGTAAAGAGATTTCCTACCTGAGGAAAAAGCTTAGAGATCCATGCAGGAGGGACCTGCTTCCCAGCATCCAGAGGTGTTGACAGTGGGACCCAACCACACCCATATGAAGAAGGTGAGACTTTTCAGTGTTAGTACCTCCAGCACATTTTAGAAGCTGAGCATGGCAATAGACTATTTTGTAGCACGTGTGCACATGTGACTGTCTGGTTTAAGGAACAACATCAAACAAAACAAGAACAGACTCTTATTATTGACACACTACTAGCAAGATGAGCATATTTTTTTGCAACACCTTGGAAAATATAAAAAGTCATCACCTTGTAGAGCACTTATAATTTACCCTGATACTTGCCTTGGCGGCTCAAGTTGTTACCTGGCCATCTGTGCAAGCTTGGAAATAAATAGAAAAATCCAGTGTGTGGGCCTGTAGACTTGCTTTTTGCATGTGTACTAGCCATACTAAACACAAGAGGGAAATAAAACTGAGATTTTACTGAGTTAGCAGCTCTGCCAGGGAAGGATCCTGCTATCCCCAAGATAAGAGCCATACAGCTTTCTCAGCTAAGACATAATTCATTTAAATCTGCTTATACTTGCAACTAATCAAAGAAATGTACTGCACTAAGGACAAAAGACACAACTGATATAACTCATCTGAAGCCACAGAAAACCAGAAAGGACAAAAACAGAACCAGTAGAATCTGATGCACTAACAATATCACCATCTTTCCTCTCAAATTTTTTCACTTCTCCTCCACCAAGTTTCCTCTTCTCGGTTTCATCGTTTTTGTTTCTCAGGCAAAATGGTTGTATATGCTGATAGAAAAGGAAATTATGCTTTTTCTTTGGGGTATTTTTTTTTCTCACTAACATTCTTTGATCTTTTCCTCCAGAAATAATAAAACTAAAAATATTATCTGATATCTGCCTCCAAACCTTGACAAGGTGAATTCAGACTGCAACTTGTAATGTTCACAGCTTAATGCAGATCTTATTTCCATTCCTCATTTTCTGTCTAGTTTTTTACTTCTGTGAAACTTGAATTATCATCACTAACCAATTACTGCAAATTTTAGGGTTGAAAGGCACACGAAATGCTTCACAATATTCATTTCATTGAAGCTTTGGTATTGTCTGATCCATTGAGCACTCGCTTTCCTCAACAGAATGTTAGTACATAAAGTCCCCAAAGGTCCCGTCTAGACTTTATAACAAAATAAACAATTAAGGGGGGAAGTCTGAAGAACAAACAATTCAGCTATAGTATCTCTTAGATTTTTTCTCTCTAAGTCTTGAATTCCCCTTGCCGACCAATTATGACAATATCACCATTAGTTCAGAATCAATTGCTTTCAACTGCTTCAGAATGCTCATACACAGAGTAAGGGCTATTCCTCAATAGAACCATCATACTTCAGCTTAGTTTGTATTTTCCAGAGAGTTTCCCAAGTAATAAATAAATTGCTAAAAAACAATGTACTAAATTTCTTTTCAAGTACTAAATAGAGAGTTTCTGAGACATTCAAGAATGGAACCTACTTGGTTCTGCATCTATGCATACACACCCCTTGGTGTCAGACACCAGGGTGTCTAACATCTGGCTGCCACACAGCCAGGACTGAGCCCTGGGTGCTGTGGCTGAAGTCTTCTCGGGCTCTCTGGTGTGGTGGCAGGGTCATCTTGTCTGCACACATTCAGCAGTAATGAAGGGAAGGTATCCTGATGATCTTTCACAGATGTGTGTTTGTCACAGGGACACAGCACAGTGTTTCAGAGGCTGCTGCACAGTGCTGTGATCCAAGAAGTAGCATCCCTGGCCAGCCAGTTACCCTGGCTGCTGCACTACTAAATGACCTTTGCAGCACAAACACCTCACATGAGCACAGGCATCTTGTGCACCTCCCAGGAGCTACCTGCAAGACCAGTGCAATCTTTGAGTACTATGATATATTTCTTGGCAGACAAAACAGAAGCAAAACCACAAAGTGGAAGCTTTCAAACTGGAAATTATTTGCCCTTTGACTAGGAGCACATCACACCCACAAAAAGGAATGTACCTTTTGCCTGTCCGGCTGTGAACTCTGCCCGTCCCCATCCTGGCTCTTCCCCATGCCCTGCAGAGGCAGGCAGCCCTACCTCTGGGAGCAGAAGGGCATCTCAGTGCTGAAGTCTCCCTGTTGTGTGAAGCTAGTGAAGGCTCTGTGAATGTAATCTCTGGGGTCTCAATACCTGACAAACGAGCTTACTACTAACATAGAAAGAGAAGGGGAGAGCCTACGTAAAGTCTGCTCAGCTAAAAAAAGGAAGACATACATTTAGTGTGAGAATGCCTTTCTCACTGTCTTGGGGGAACAAGGAAAAGTGCAGATGCTCAGAGTACATCCTCATGCATTTCTCCAGTTGAGAAAGTGTTACAGAGGCAGCGGTCTGCTGGTTAAGAAAGTGAGTCAGCCTCCAAATATTTCATGGCCAAGCAGGAAGTAGTCTTTAGCCAAGGAAACTGAAGGGAGAGCACTTTATACAGACTTCATTTGTGACAGGAGTTTTTTCTGGGGGTGATGCTATGCTGCTTCTGTCTCCAAATAAAACTCTTTTTTTTTTTTTATATATACAGCCCAGTTTTGTGTTTTAGGCAGACTCAGTGGACAAAATCAGGGACACTTTCCTGTTAAAGGTAATCAGTAGCCATGGGACCATTCTGGATAAAGTCTAAATTGGATGTAGTTTCCATTTTAAGAGTAAACACAAAATATCTTATATCAAATTCCTGATGCTGCAAGCATGTTTTACTATCAGCATAAGACAAAGCAATGACATCTGCATCACACAAGGAAATAAACTTGTGAGTCCATGTTACCTTTGCATGTGTGTGAGTTTCTTTCCTTCCCTGCCTGTTTATCTTAGTAATGAAACAAATTATTCAGCAAACATTTAGTCAAAATATGTCTACAGTCAGTATATTTGGGTTCGAAGATTCCAAAGTTCAGTTCTTATGTGGCAAAACAACACCCCTTGTACCCTTTATTAGGATTTATAAGCAAACACATTAGAGAATACTGTAAGTTCATATTGGTTTTTCTCTCCCTTAGAATGCAAAGAAAATAATTAAGAAAATAGTCATCAACACTTTCTGCATTTTGCTATTTTTACTCCAGACCATTTGAAAGAAGGATCTTGTAAAGGCTATTAAGAGATATTTGATAAGGAGAGACAAGAAAGGGGCAAACCACACTTGGTACCTAAGAGTCAATTTGGAATTGCATCTTCTTGGAGGTCAAAAATATTTACATTACCTACAATGCAATCATTTACAGATTATTTTAACATAATGGTATCTCTGTGAATCTATGTCTTTCCCATGATTCAGGGTGTGTGATGGAATTATTTTTGCTTGAGAGATGTAGGAAAGATGCTTCCAGTCAGTTAGTGCTGCTCATTACTGCTGAAAAGTACTCCAGCTCCAGTGACTGCAGTGAAGTCCCATATCCCAGGAACCCATGTGCATTTGATGAAGGCCATTGATGAGGAGACCTTCACTAAATGGTGGAAAATGCCAGTTTCTTGTCATGCCTACTTTCTCTGGATTCATCGGGAACCAGAGAGAAGTAGCAGGAAAAAGCTAACAATGAAGCTGTCACTGCATTTGAAAACACATTCCAATTCCATGCCATGACATGATCCCTCTTAAAAAACTTTGGCAATTGCTTCAAAGGACATCATACAAGGATAATTTTGGCCTTGAAAGAGCTATTGTGATTCCAGACATGTGAAGTTTCTTTCTAGACCAAATTAAACTCATAGTATTTTTATGTGTTAACATTTTCCTCTTCTTCTTCTTCTTCTTCCTCCTCATTTCCACTTCTTCTTTTTGTAAGAGAATTATATTGCAATACTGATGAAAGGAAATGAATGGATTCGGGGGGGGGGGGAGGGGATGGTTGTAAAGGGGGTGCAAAAGATGTAATCTCAGTTCTCCATGATTCTGAACAAGAAAAACAGCTGCCAAACACTAGGTTTTTAAAACAGCAGTGTTGTGTATTGGCACAGTCTCTGGAGTGGATTAATACAGGGTGAACACCAACAATACACTCTGCTAAATACAGCCAGTATTTAAAACCATCTTTTTCTTTTCTTTCTGTTGTTTTTCTATCTAATGGAATCAATCATATTTGCTGAGGCTCAGTTGTGCTCTGGCTTTCAGTCTTGACTGCCAAAGTGCTCTGAATCTTCCTCTTTTATTCCACGTTGAAGCTTTGACCTTTGAGAATTTTTCCCAGATTAAGTGCTGAGAAACATTACTCATATTCAAATTGACATAGCTGTGTTGAAAAGGTTGTTTTTCCTCTGCCCAAACAATCAATGCTGTGTCAGACTAATAGCCTGACCTTGACAATGTTCTATCAGAGAAAGGGATCAGCTGCAATATCTGAGCTGTCTCTGTCAGACAGTAGATATTGTCTGCTGACTTGTAATCTCCTTAACCACTTTTGAATCTTTCAGTGAATTTTTCAAATAAATTTAAGAATACAGGAATTCAAATTCCAGGCTTAATCATCTGTACTGTATTGTATCCCAGCAAATCATCTGGTAAAGTCTTTCACTCAGACAGACAATTCTTTTAGCAGCTAAGGAATAACATTCATTAAACTAAATTTATTAAGATCTATTAAGGTCAAATAAGTGTTTCCCAAAGTATTCCTTTCTTCCTAAGCATCAATTGTTTTCTTGGACTACATGTAGCAGTGATATTTAATATATATTTAATATCTTCTAGAAGTTTATCCCCCTTTTTTTTTTTTTTTTTTTTAAATCCACACCTTGTTTCTGCATTTGTGAGCCCTGTTTATGCTGATATATTTGTATATTCAACTATGTGGCCATTCTAAATGCAGAGAGAGTAAATTCTGGTCTTATGCTTTATGTTGTAAGAAAAAACCTTTGCAGTCAATTCCTGGTTCAAGTAAATCAAAAAATTCCTATGGATTCCAGAAGGGTCAAGACATCACCTTCTCTGTTCATTTGACATAACTATGAAAAGATCCACTTGACCTGGTTAAAAGATTGCAGTCTTGTTATATTTTCAAACATTTTACTTACATTTTCTTACTGACATGGATTTATCCATTAAGTCGGTTCAGATATTTGGCTTGCATTTTATTTCATGAAAATGTGTCTCAATGAGGCCAAACAAACTCTGCATTTGTGAAAAAGACCAGCAAGTTATTCAATCAAGAAATTGATGAATCTTGACCAATGTTTCTGAGTGATCCTTTCATTTAGAAGCCAGGGATCAGGTAAGATTTAGGATACCCTGCCCCTGAAATGTAGCTTTTTTTTCCTGGACTATTCATTAAATTTGCACTAACAGTAGTGCTTGCTGCTCTTTTAGCAACCAAGTCCAGTGAGCCACATGGACTGAAAACAATGTGCTGTGCTTGGCAGGGTTAGACTTCTTTCCTCTTCAGCTCCCTGAACTGGCTCACTACAGCATCAGAAAAAGGCCAGTGGTAGCACATGGACTTAGAACAACATAAATTCTCAGGGAATTTAAAAATAAGGCCTAAAGGCATTTACGTAGAAGAGTGAGAGCAGCACAGTAAAAATCTGACTAAATTGACATTTGATGACTCCATTCAGTGTATTCTGCTTATCACATTCATCATGTTGAACGGTTCTATTGGACTAAAACACCATGAAGTTGTCAGCAGACCTGTGTAAATACATAGCAAGGTTGTTCAGAAACTACTCATGAAAAGACCTGCCAGAGCAACTTCTTTTTGTTTTCAACAGTTTTGGGACTTTTATTATCCCATATAATTCTATAAAAGTGGAATTATATGGGATAATATGTAGTGATAGTTCTATAAATCATTTTTTAAGAGGTTCTAAAGAAACCTATGGAAAGATTCTTCTTTACTTTCATGACATGATTTTCTATTCCTGATAGCACTATTAAAACTGCATGGCAAATTTGGAATGAAAGTTTAAAACCCAGTTGCTTGTATTTTGCTTGCTTTTTCCTCTGCTGTCAAGAGCAATAACTTCAGGTTACCACAAGCAAACCCAGGCTAGCCTAAATCCACCATTAACCAACAACAGGTGGGCAACAAGGCAGAGGTTCCAGAGCTGAACTTTCAGTGCTAATGCACAAGTCCAGAAACTGTGAAATCTAGCCTAAAGCATGTAGCCTCAAAATGTAATCCCAAAAACTGGACATCTCATGCCAGATAACGGCAGTAAAAACTTCCTGCTCTTAAAATCTTTGTTTAAACTTTCTGGTTTTGCTGCATCAAAGAAAGCTAACTAAGAGAGCATCTTAGCACAAAATAATATCCTCAGATCAAAGCAGTCACATGGTGATCCAGGACAGGGTGTGAACCACTGACATAATAAGAAGGTAAAAGAATCAAAAAGGAGAGGATATCTTGTATGATGAACATTGTTAAAATCAACTGCTCTAAGACAGCACTTAGGCTGGAGTGTCTCATAGAAACTGGCAAACAAAAGATTTTTAGATGTCTTGATCTGACCCACAGGAAAACCTGCTCTGTCCCAGCAAGTACTAAGGAATCTCAGTATGAGGCCCACAGCAATTATTTTTGCCTTTCTGCAAATACAAGCATAAAGGGAACTTTCCTTTGTTAAATTTGATGGCCTGTATGAACAATCCAGTCTTTCATGAAAATCATAGGATTTTCATGAAAACACAGATTGCATTTCCAAAGTAGCCAAGTGTGGTGTTGGCTGCTATGGATGCAATAAATGCAGCCACTGCAGAAGCCATGAATATTCCAGTCACACAAGTAAAATTTAAGAAACCACTGTATTGTGGGGTTCAATCACTTGCAAACCCTGAAAAGATCTGGAGCTAGAGAAAGATCATGAGACATCGTCACAGAAACAGAAAGCAATCTAAAGGTCTCCCTGTGCTTATCAACTAAAAAATATCAGAGAATAGGAAATAGAAGCTTAAAGACAGCTCTTTTGCACCTGCAAGTAAGAATAAAACCTAAATGATAATAAAGAAAAAATTTTGGCAGCTAGAAGTAATTTCTCAGCTATGGAAACTAGTAATAGTCACTAAAGAAAGTGTTGGTTTCCATGAAAACCAACATGGGAATGGCATCAAAATGCTAGTGGGTTTACTGTTGTCTCCATACCAGGAATTTCAACAAGTGTATTAGTGTAGTCAGAAGTAAAAATATATATTGCTTTGTATTCTGTAGCTTTCTCAGGGGTTATTAGAATGATGCTGGCCACATAAGCCTCATTTGAACTTCCCATCAATTAAGAGGATAATGGCTGATGTTATGGAGACACAGAATGTGTAATGTGTGACCCAGTAGACTCTGACACATCTACTGTGTGTTGCTGTTAAAATCAATATAGAACCCGAACAGTCTGGCTGTACCTCGCAGTGTGGAGTTGAATCACTGGTGAAGTCACTTGATTCTGTGTGAGTGAGTCTTCTGCTCCTGACTGCTTCCACACTACAAGATGGTAGTTTGACTGGATTTCTCCGTTCACACAGAACATGGGAAAGAGCTCTGTGGGGAGCAGAAGGGGAGCACTAAAACTTGAATGCAAGAGGCATCCATCCACACTCATCATAGGTTAAAGCTGGCCAGATAGCCTGCAGTTACAGACTGGTTTACAGTACAGACCCAGAACAGAGAAGGATGACCCACTTATTAGGTGGTTATGTTAAATGTTAAACACTTGCAGCTCAGAAATCAGGTCTTATCACATCCTTCACCTTAACTATGAAATGCTATTTGTCAAAAAGGTCTTGTCAGCCCAGCCCAGGAGAATCACCAGCACACAGTGCAAAGCTTAGAGAAATCCAAAGAAATATTTTCAAAGGTATCTAAACAGTTCAGTGTCTCTCAAAATGTCAGGTATCTAGCTGTGAGACTTTCCCAGCAGGCCTAGACTTCCAACGCACAATTGAGGAGACAGCAAAAGGGCACTTTTTTTCCCCAAAAAAACAGCTTGTACCTTCATCAGGATGTAGCAGATTTGTCTTCAAAACTCACCACATCACATTTGTGAGCATCTTGGTTTAAGTTACTAACTTTCTGCTACTTAGTTAAAGCCACCAAGTAAAGCATCTGGTTCTTGTGAAAGGCAAATGACTTTTCCTGTTACAGATAAAGTGTGCCTAAGACAGCAGAGGAGAGTTAGCTGCCCCTGGTCATGCACACAGCCTGTGTACCTAAGGGCAGTCCCCTCGCAGCACTGATCTGCTCAGAGATTTACACAATGCCTGTCCACATGCGTACACATTCAGATCTCCGATAGCTTAATAAAAGTGGACAAAGCAACATGGATTTCCTCACAGCTATGAAAGCAAGTCTCTAAAACTGAAGGGACTTGCTTAATCTTGGAGCTGCCTGACTGCATAACTAATAGCTTGGCAATTAGGGAGCTACCAGGATTTGTTTGTACGTGTGGGTAAGCAACTAAATCAGCCAATTTTCAACATGCATGCACACTGCTCTGTCTGTTGGCTCCATCGTGGCTGGCTGCTGTCATAGCAAAACACTCCATGCCAGCTGAAAGGTGCTGGTGTCTCCTAAACTCTTTTTCATTCTGTTTTACCAGAAAACGCAGCATGGTTGATTTGTGTTATGGCACCAGTAAAGTCACTACGGACAGAGCGTGATACACACACTTGAAAGAAACTTTCTGTGGTGCTGGTCTCTCTCAGAACAGCCGACATCCCAAAGCTGCTGTTCTTTTTTTGTCAGATCTGGACAGATCTGGGTAGCACTTACGCAATTCATTAGCCATCAAAACTTGCTGTGGAGCCAGTTAGCAGCTGAAATGGTGTAGCTGTTGCTGTCAGCATTTCCTGGCAGTGGGACAGGGGACAGCTGCTCAGCCAGCTCTGTTGCTAATAGACAAGTTGGGTGAGCCAGTATTGTGCCTCCTGTCAAAGGGAATTGTTTTGTTATTCTATCGCAGCCATCAGTTGGCCAGGGTGAAAATAGCACTTAAATACAAAAAAGCTTTTTAAAAAAATCTGAAAAACATTGTTCACTGTACATGAAAATAACTTTCATCACCTTTGCTTTTAAGAGAAAATATGAAATTCCTGCAAAATTGTGTGAGAATGTTTTTTGGGTTTTACTATAGGTCTTAGTTTCAAACAAATACTTTCAGCTTATTATGCAAATTAAAACTGTTTTTGATTGCAGTGAAATCAGCAGTACAGTTATGTTCACTTGCGGTTGAGACTTAAATGTCAAGGCCTAATGGGAAGTATAATAAACACAACAACTTTTTAAAAAGTCTAATTCACTGCCTTAGTTCATTGCCTTTCATATGTAGAGAGCTTCTATTATTCTGATGCCTTTGATTAACCTCTTTCAGAAAAACTCAGAGAGCTCCAGCTGTCCATCATAATCTGTGAGCTCAGCTAATTGCATCATACTAGCCAGTGCCCTTCATCAGATAGTCAAGACTTTCCTGAGCATTCATTTAGTGCCCACAGACTCGACATTAACAAATTAAGCTGTCAGGAGTACAGGTGGCAGAGTGCAATATTTATCCCTCCTCCTTGCTTCCTGGGCCACTCAGGGGAAGTAATTTTAGCATCCAAAACCAATAATCTAAGACAAAGCACCTTCACAGGTCACTCCCACTCAACACAAAAAAAAAAAAAAAAAAAAAAAAAAAATCAGAACTAGGGAAACCAAGTATTTGAAAACACCCCCATCAGATCTTACTGACAGGTAAAAGGTGTGATACTACAATCAAGACATAAGTCTGGATCTGCCTTGCTGAACTGTTTGTGTTATTGGGAAACATTTCCTTTTACTATCATAGTAGAAAAGTTTTTGATGGAATTTTAGGCTTGCTATGCAAGGTAACTAAGGCTGTTTTTCAAGCACTGCTGGCACAGAGCAATTTTAAAACTGGTATATGCTTAAAAAGGGAATGACGGAGCACACAGTGCTGGCTGGTGTTGGGATGCCCTCCTACGGGACGTTCCAGGTTGGAAAAGAATGTTCTTACAAGTCTGCTATCTTTCTGCTACATCTAGCACAAAGGGACGTGTCAGGGAGAGATCATAGCTTTGAGGAGGCTTTAAAACCCACCAAACTCACCAGAAAACAAGATACACCAAGGGCTTTGCTGCCCTAGTAAAATTGTTGGTGATCTCAGTGTTGCTTCAGTTCTCTGTTAGATCACATTTTTCAGCTGCAGGCAACGTACTCCTTTTTTGGCCACCAGCATATCCTTGGAGTACAGAGGATAAACTTGAAGAGATCTGAGACAATTTCTTCTTTGTGCTGACCCAGGAGGATCCATGGGAAGTATTTTGGCAGAGAGCCAGAATATGTACTTCTGTGTGATTTCATATCCAAAGCTGAGTTAAGCACTGTTGGATTTGGGAGAGTTGTTAGCCAGTTTTCCAGGATCTGGGCTTTTGGGTGGGGGCTTTTTTTTTTAAGTTTTGGAGAGCTGTTTTATGGGCACTTCAACAGGGGTTGTAAAGTTCAATGTGGATTTTTATGCAACTCATTTTCTTTTGCCAATGTTCCATTATTATGATCAAACAACTGATGAGGAAGGGTGGGGAAGCTTCCCAGGAGGAAGAATGAATTTAAAAAATTTTTTTAAAGTAGTGATATGCAGCTTGAATTAGACAAACAATTTGGGAGAGAAAAAGAAATGTCTAAAGACTCCAGACAGAAAGGAAAGAGGCCAGTTTAGGTCAAAGCATAAGGCATGGGGGAATGCCACACTGTGGAGGAGTGCACTACGTATGTCAGTTAATCAGAGTGTGAGTACCACAAACAAGTCGAGAATATCTGCTTAGAAATAAAGTAGTTAGGGTTTGGGGTTTTTTGCTTTAATCTTTTTTGGTCTTGTTGTTTTTAGAGTAAACCCTTCCTGTCTTGACTAGGAACAGCAGCTTCCTTGTGTCCAAGGTTTCAGTGAAGGAGAAAAGATACCGTCAACAGCAGGAATTGTTCAACTAAGAGCAGCCTCACAAAGGAACTGTTGTAGATTTGGACACTCTCCAATAAGGGAGAGGCAGAGGCAGTAAGGACACGAGTGGCATCATAAAGAATTAACAAGTTAAGAATCTAGAGGTTTGGAGAAGATTTACAAGACCAAAAAGAAAAAATATAAAGAAATCTGAGTTTGGGACAGATCTTCACTTTAAGAGAAGCATTTATCTTAGTGGGATCATTGTTAGTCAGGGCCATCTATTCTCTTCTGTATGACACGATGTGCTGCTTTTATCTATAAAATCTGTCAACTACTCAAATAAACTACAAGCTCTGCTAAAATGCCACCTCTTTCCCCATCAATGTATCTATTGATACTGATACTGATGATACTAAGCATTGTCATTATCTACAAGCAAAACTTACTTGTCCTATTCCTCCTAATCAAATTCCCTCCAGACTCATACAAACCTACAAGTGTATTTGATAAAATTAGGGAAAATTCTATGTAAAAATAGCTTTTTTAAAACAAAAAAACCTCTCACATAACCTTTTGGTTTGTTCTACCAAAAGTATTGCTTTACTGGCTATGACAGACCAAATTGATTTGTCTTGGCTAATTTTATCTTAACAGATAAACAGTTATGCCCAGAACTTATATGAGAGACCATCTGGAAATATTAGGTTTTGGAAGTGCAAGCCAAAGTGTCAGAGCAAAACACTGAGTCACAAGAAACTGAATGACTGGAATATTACAATGGTTCTCTTGCCACTGCAAGATGGCATGAGAATGCAAAAGGAAATGAAAAGTTTTAACTGTTTATCCTCAAAAGACAAGAAGCACAGCTTCCATCCCTGCAAATACGACCTTCATCTCATCAGTCCCACCTCTCCTAGTTCACTTTTAACATCTGAGAGTCTCTGAGTTCCCTTTTTCACATCTGAGAGTCTTTGCTATTTATGCAACACTGCATATGATGGTGGTTTCTTTTCTCATTCATCCTTCTACAATTGAAGTTACGCTAACACCTCTTACTCACCATCTAAGCAATGCTAGAAAAGCTCTCCAAAGTATACAGAATATTAGAATCCATAAGGAATTAAGTAGATATTATCATCAATGGTAGCATAACTCTTCAATACTTCAGGCTATCAAACAGGAATAATGATATAGCAAGAGTACCAGGATGTTCTGATAAGACTGCTAAAAATGACTGCTAAAAAGACTTTCATATTGAAAAATTGTGAAAATGTTGTTATTACTTATTGGTTACCTCTTGGGAGAGGACATTAGATTGGGGAAAACACTACCCTAAATCTGACTGATTTCTAGCAACCAGTGTAGGTTGGATTTTTCAAGTTATCCAGTATTACATATGTTGTGGTTCGTTCCTAGTCTTGCAAGGTCCATACAGTTCCTCAGGACAAGGCTTTTAGCAAAAGACAGAGGCAGCTCTTTCCCTGTTACGCTCTGGAGGTGAAAACCTTCAGACATCTTTCTTGGTAAATGAGGTTGCCTGTAATACTGTAGTACTAAGGAATTTACTACTACATTTCCATCAGGTTTACAAGATTTTGGAATGCTGAATTTAAGAGTTTAACAGTGGAGAAATTGGGCAGTGACAAGTTTCATGGCACAGAAATACTATGAGGTTGGTTGTAAGCAACATGGAAAGAGCCAGATCCCAGTGTTGCCAGTAACTAATAGAGTGAGGGATGAGAGCTTTTGGCTTTAAAGTGTCTTCATGTGGGAAAATAATGACTTGATGCCTTTAAATAGTATGGCACAGAAACAAAAACATGCTTATGTCTCCCTGCACCATGTGTACTAATTGAAGCCTGTCATTTCGACATCCTTGAAGCCTACAGCATAAATTCAACCATCTACCTGCAAACTGAGACTTCTGCTAGTATGACATAATCCAAAACATACAAAATAAGTTTAAAAAACTAATGTTTTGTTTGCATAGCTACAATTCTATTAGCATCTCTTGCTGGCACAAATTGTCTTGGACAAATTCTTGCTTGATACCCCCCAATTGCCACGGGTTTCTGACTGTAGATAATTCATTTGATGATACACAGATATGCTGCTGTCTTCTAACCTTTACAAAGGTACTTTGAACACTGGTTCCAAAATATTTTGGATGGCAAGCCTCAGTCAACTGTCAACATTTCCATTGGACCACCATGCAACATTTTCAGATGTTCAACTGGTAACATTTGGCACTAGAGCTCAACAGGCGGTTTGCAGATGTCCCACTGGGAATTGACGAACCACCAGTGGCCCACACACAACAGCTTGAGATTGGTTAATTTGGAATATGTTATTTGTAATAAGCCTTCTGCTGGATTCTTCCCATTGTCTTTCACCAGTCCCGCTGTCTATCACAGCGAATCAAAGCCAAATGTTAAAGACTAGGGAAAGAACTCATAAAAAGAACAGAAGAAAATACAGTGAAAACAGGAGGAGAAACTCCTGTTTCTGCACCCTGCCATATAGAAGAAGTCCTGTTCCAAATCTCAGGCTGCTTGCGTAACACAGCTGCATCATCTCTGCCAAAGATAAAGAAACTGGAAGTCTCTCACAGCATAAATTTATATTTAAAGATTTATATTTCAAAAGCACTCTCTGCATCCTTTTTTATGTTTTTATGTTTTTCAATTTTTACACTAATCTACAATTTTTTGAAATAAATACAATCTATTAAAGTATTTAAGATGAAATGCAGAAAACTGCTTTTGTAAGCAGTTGGGTTTTCAGCAAGCTATTCTGCTGTCTAGCAAAATTTAGGGAAATATATAGCATTTTCTGCTCAGAAGAGTTTGGTCATATTTTTTCTTGTGTAGGACTAATATATTTGGGGAGACAGATCTTGTGAGCTGTGTTCTATTTTTTGTATTTCTTTAGAATAAATTATTCATTACTTAGTAATTCTACCATTGGAAGTGATCTATATTTTCTTTGTTATACAGAATCACAACATGAAATTTTTCAGATTTTTAATGCCTTGGGCCAGTCTGGGATTTTACAAAGACATTAAGCAGACATCTTCCTCCTTTTAGGACTTTGATCCTGAAAATAATTACAATATTACCCCTCTCAAACTGCTATAAATTAGCATGGTGAACTCTTTTACAGGGATACAAATATTTTTGTTGTGATTTTACATAAAGATATATGATGAATAACAATTTTATTTTTACTTCTTAATTTTGCCCATTTCAAGAATATATTTTCTTTTTCCTGTAAATGTGTTTCAGGCATTTTGCATTATTACTAACCTACTAGGCAAAACACCTTCATCATACTCCTAAGTTCATTTGGTTCCTTGCTACATATGTGCAAAAAACACTAGATTTTTCTTGAAGAACTTGTAATCTTGGCATCCTTAATGACATTTCTAATGGTATTTCTTGCTCTGGTGAAGCAGGTGAATACCTGAAGTCTCTCAATGGAATGTGCAGGGGGCAGAGGGTCAGTTGTCTGCACTGAGCCACACCCATGATGCTTCTTCTTCCTGACCAGGCGGCTTCTAGTAAACACCCACAACAGTGCCACCCAAGTAAATTCTTATTCATAAGCTCTTGATTCATCCTTCCTCCCCTCCTAGGCAGAGCTCCATCTATTCAATTTGCCCTCTTGAGAAAACAGCAACTCCACCACCTCACCTTGCTGGCCTGTTTTTCTTTAAAATACAGGGACAGCCATGACAGCTCTCTAGTCATGCGAGTTATCCCACCCTGTCTCTAACTGCAATGAAGCCGTGGCCCTGCAAACGCCCACAGATCTCTAATTCCTCATGTTTTTTCCCCATGCTGCTGCCTTGATGCACAGGCATTTCAGAGGGGTAATGGAGCATGCCATTTCCCAGGAGGAGTGTAAGAGGAGAGCCACCCTTCAGATGGTTGGCCTTCTGGTTCTCAGCTTGAGGGGCAGCTAAGGAACATTTGCCACTGCTGTGGCTAGCCTGCTTATTCCCACCTGGATGTGATGCTGTGAGCACTGCCACTTTGGACACCATCTTCAGGCCTTTCAGTTTAAAGCCTGCCTTAGCATGCTGGCTAGCCTACTGCGAAATGCCTGGGAGCAGACACAGAAGATTGGTTGGTGGTTGGTTTTTCAAAAAACAAAAAAATTCCCAAAAAATGTCCTCACGCATATTATGGTAATTTGCTACACTGTTCACTGGGTAGTTAAAAATCCCTGCCACCATAGGAATTGCAATTCTATCACTTACTGTCAAGGTGTTTTGTTCTCTTTCTTAGCCCTGCTTTAATGTTACCTTTACATCTCCCTGTAGCAGAAGGTAGGCCTCCTGGGATGCTCATGGAGTCCTTGTCTGGAGCCTCCCTGGTCTTCTGCTTCCTGCTTCAGACCTGTTACAGGTCATTTCTAGAACTGCCATTACCAGAAATAATTAGAAAAGTCTTGGTAGCCATGACATCTCACTCTCAGGTTCTGGGAGGACTGTGTGCTTGCCACCATATCAGGTTCAGCTAAAAGAGAGATTCTTCTATGCCTCTCAGGATGGAATTACTCTCATCTGCCATTTATATCTTTTATTTCCTCCTCCTAACTTTGGCCCTGAACCTCATACCTCTGTGTCACACAGCATTTTCTTTTCTGCTGGGGAACTACTTTGTCCCACAAGCTTGAGTGGCCTTGCCTGCTCAGCTGAGCCATTTCTGAATCAGGCAGAGTTGGCAGAGTTTCTTTACAGTGAACTTCCTTATGTCTCTCTGTATGGCATTTATGGACCCAAATCTGTGCCCACAGGTGCATGGAAATTAACAGATAACCATGAGAAATCTTCACTTTAGGCTTAAATCTCTACTGGCTGCTTCCTTGGTTGATAATACCTCCAATTAGAGAGGAAAGGGTGAATGAAGGGAAAAAGAAGGAATCCGCTCTCAAAATGAAGCCTGGTAAGCCAATTTCTGTGAAGATTTAAGAAAGAAACCTGACTGGCCAACGGTGCTACCACTCCCTGCATTCAGGTCCACTGATGGACAGGGTGCTGACCTCTTGACTGGAGCAGTGCACATTAGTATAATTATACCCTGACTTCATCCCAAAACCTAGTAAGGATTACTGTCTTGTCTTTTTGAGATCATAGTCACAAAATGAAGTGAGCTGTGGGCACCATATTCAGCTCCCTTTCATATACACACACTGCAAGCCTTGTTACCAGGGCCTCACAAAGCATCTCTTGAAAAAGGAATACAAGATGCTCTTTGTAAATAAAAGTTCATGAGTCTGAGGAATGAAGTCATTTTCCAAAATTGCAGTGAACGATATATTTTTTCACAAGCCAACGAGAAGCTGAGAGGTGGGCTTGAGGGAAAGGAACTGAATGAAGCATGTTAGAGAAACCACTTAGCCCTATTAGCCCATGACACAGCCAGGCTGTCTCCCTCCTCCTCTTCCTCCTCCTCCTCCTCCCGCCCACAGCCTCCCCTCCCCCATCACATAAGGAATGGCTAGTCTAGTGGGTTTTTTTAATAAATTTGGCACCTTTCTGCCTCCCACTGAATAAACTGGAGACGTTAAAATATAAACAGCCAGGAGAGTCAATTATTTGTTTGGAGCAGTCAGATGGAGTTGTGGGGGGTTGGCGTGGAGAGGGAGGAAAGGGTGACCTCACTTTCTGAACAGTAAAGTTTGAGTGGGAGGGTCTCCACACGAAAGGTAAAAAAGGGAATGATGTGAACATGTGAAGGAAGCCAGAGCACTGAACGGAGCGTCAGTCTGTATCCTGACAGGGGGAGATAAGGTGGCTGGAGAGCGAGCGGTGCTTTCCTGGAATACAATCTCTGTTTGACACTCTCTGCTTAAGCACTGCCCATCTGTATGTTATTGTGCTGGAGCCTCTGGGGAAAAAGAGGAGCCACAGGCACGGAGAGAGAACGAGGGAGGCAGCAAAAGCGGTTTTCTTCCCTTCTTTTCCTTTTTTTTTTTTTTTCCCCCCTCTTTTAAATCGGGATCCGGTTAGACTGCCTTGAAGTGCCACATCTGGAAACTGAATGCTGAAAGAAAGTTAAAATAACTGAGGCACCACCAAGCCAAGGGGGGCTGATTGCAGAAGAGGGTAAACAATTACTGAGACGCTAGAAGACCACTGCTGGATGTAAGCGGAGGAAATGGCTTTGATCTCCGCCTGGCCCCTTGTTTCTCCTGTATTATTCTTTTTGAGATGCTTCTCCTCCAGCACAGCCTCGAGTGAGGGAAGCGTTTTTCAGTTTGACATTGAAGGTAGCTCAGCGGTCAGCACGCAAGAAGCCACTGTTATCAGAGGGCAGCAGCAGGCAGTAGCTACTGGAAGTTGGGTGCCTTTTGCTGAGGTACAGTAATTCCCTTCTCTCTCTAGTGTCTGCAACTTTCTGTTTTCACCTGTCTGTGTCAAAGCTCTCATCTGGTTAACGTTAGCTTACTCCTTTGAGCCTTAAAGTGATACAGGGGGATTTGGGGGTGGGGGGAGGTGGTCTGGGACATTGCCTTTTGGGACTGGAGAGATACAGTTCCGACTTCAAAATGCACACATGCCCTGCCTGCTGTGACCAGACAGCTGCTGTACTTTGCAGTGAAGCTGGCTTAGCATGCTTCTGACTTTCCTGCCAACATAACTAAACAGGCCTGTCCAAACAGAGCTATTTTACAAGAGTTAATTGTCACAACACTTTTCTGCTTGCCTTGTAATTCCTGCAATTATATTTCACTGAAATTTCCTGAAAGAGTCTGTCTTTTGATGGCAAATTCTGTCCTGCAGAAGTTTGTGCTTTTGCCTCTGAATGCCATCTGCCTCCAAAATCTGAAAGCAGGGGATGATATATCAAATGCATCTAGAAAACTACCTGCAGAGGACACACCTGCAGAGTTTTTAAGTTCCAAAAAGTATGTGGTTGGGATTAATGACAAATGAAATTAGAGAGATCTGAGAAGCAGTATGACAATGGAAAATTTTCCCTCAGCCCCTGTTATTTTGGGATTGATTTATATTCTTCATTTTAGCAACACTACATTGGGAATGGGCTACTCAAAAATACAGCTTGAGGAAATAATAAATTATTCCAGCATACACAGGGGTTGGGTTAAGGTTGGAAGTGGAACAGTGGACACAACACAGTAATATCTCATGCATGGTAGATACAAAGTAGGAGGCTAATTGAGTTCCATAAGGTCATGGGAAACGAAAGGGCAGTTCTTCTCGCATAGCATCCAAAAATGAGGTGAGATTAGCACAGCTGTGTCACCGTGACAATATCAAGATCGCAATCTCCAATATCACATGGCTGATTTTCCACCTATCCTCCACTTGCTAGAATTAACAGCCATGGAAATAAGTGCATAAAACCTTCAGACAGCCAGCGTTGCTGCAGGGCTGGGCAGAGCTCATTCCTTTGCTCCAAGCAGCTGGACAGCCTCAGGAAACGCCTGCCCACCCTGCCAGAGGGTCCGCATGAAACATGACCTGTGTGAGAAAACTGAAGGTTAAACCCTGCTTTGCTCAACATAAGGACTCTTAGGAGCTATCCCAGTTTTTGGACAGGCTTCGTGACATAGGATGTACAGATTTTCTGCTCTGGCCTTGGATGAGCCCTGGGAAACTGCATTGCCACCTGTTGCTTACAATGTGGAAAGTCCCTCAATGAAATGCCTTTAAGAACTGGATGGGTTTTATAGCAGCTCTTCATGGGATAATTGAGCATAAGTTATTATTAATTGTTCTTGATATAATAGTATAATATGGCTTTCCCAAAGATACAGTTCACATTTCTTCACATAAATAGATTAGATTTTACCTTGGGACACCACTGTGAGATATATTGGACACTGCAGGGGAACTTCAACCATTTCGGTCCTTCCTAAATTTTTGCTCAGGCCAACATAATAGACTCAAAAGCTGGTGTTTCCTCTAGTAGTTTACTTCAGCTCATACAATGGCAGCACTTAGACTCTGGATCCCATGTTACAGCTGGATGACAGCGCCTGATATCATCATGCCAAGGCCCTTGACTGCAGAATGCTATGGTTTCATGAGGAAGAAGCAGGAACTTCAAGACCCCTTGCTAACTGCATATTTCAGGCCCCACCTCCATGGCAATTTCCAAGGAGGCCTAGTAGGATGCATTTTTTGGGATAGGATGGTTGGCTCTGTGAGAACCTGCTTACTCATTGATCCATGTGTGTGGTTGGTAACATGATTTGAAGAACAGGCTTTATGCCTGAGGTTGATGTAGGGGCCGGAGAGTGACGGTTTGGTAGTCTCTCATCTAAGGAAGGAATATTACTTTTGGTCCTCAAAGAGCTCCTCCTTCCCACAGCTCACCTCCCCTTCCTCAGCCTCAGAATCAGGGTTATCCCAGCAGGTTTGAATTAGCCTCTTTTGAAGCGTGGGTGCTTAACCCACAGCTCACAGTGAACCGCAGAGTAAACTGCCTTACACAGCGCGGTTTGATTCAGCTCCTTCGTCTAAATATTGACTCAGGCCTGCAGCTCTCCCGAGCAGACAGAGGCTGTTAGTCATGTCAAATAGTGCCAAATTATACAGAGGGGGCAGCTCTATATGGCAGAGTTACAAAGGCACAGATGGGGCTCCACTGTGGTCTGTGGTGACAGTCAGCTGCAACATCAAACATGCCGGTGGGAGTTGCCAAGATGTAACCCAGTAAGAGTTTGATACTATGGACCTACAGAAGAAGAGGAGATCTCAATTAATGTAACTAGTGTAAATACATATTAGTGAATATTTCTCAGCTTTCCAATCCTCTTTCTTTACCATGTGTGGCAACGCTAAACTGGGAGGAACTGTGACAAGTGATTTAAAAAAAACAGAATTAAAGTTAATATGGAACTTTGCCTCTTTTTTTTTTTTTTTTTTTCTCCCTGGGATTTGAATGATAACCTCTTAAGAGAAGAGTACTAACTACATTCTTAATGTTATGCTGATATGCTGTATCCATGCATAGAGAGTACTGTGGGTCTGAGCTGGACTTCAGGCAATGTCAACTACCTTGGTGCCCTCATTTTTAATCATTATGTAATACAGAACACCTAAATTAGGCACATAAATTGTTCCTAAATGTTTCAATCAGAATCATGGACTGTCTTCAGGTACAAACCCAAATTCCCCATACAGAAGTGGAGACAGTAGATTTTTTAAGCCTCTAATTCCTAGCAGTGTTCCCTGGAAATGTTTAAAGGAGTCTGTTCCTCTTTAAGGACTTTGTTGGATGCCTGAGTCAGGACAGCTTTATAAATCAGCTACAGTAGATGTTTAAATTAACTGCACTAAAGTCCACACAATTAAATGTTGTTTTTCCTACATAAGGAGCATTGTTAGTGACCACCACAGAGTAAGGTAACTGTCACCTGCTTAAGAATAAATTGCTTATAAATTTATTAAAATTACTCAGAAAAGTATCATGAGAAAGATTACAGTGTTAGGAATTTGAAGATAGCTGATAGAGTCTGCAATCCAATTTGCCAACTCAGAGGGAGGTTAAGAAAAAAATTTGAACCTAATGTGTGAGAACATACACAGGCAAAAAAAATTAACAATAGCCTTGTTAGTCTAATAAATTAAGGTCTTGGCATATACAACTATTGAAAACTGAAGGTGACTATGTTGAAACTACCAGTTAGTTAGAAATTTTATTTTCAAAAGTGGTTAAGCACTGGAGATTTTATTCAGTTGTGTTGGTTTGTCCATGAAGAGGCAGATCAATACGAAAAACACTCTAATGTACTCAGAGTACTTATGTACTATTTAGGAAAATTAAGTTTCTTGGCTCACAAAGACAATAAGGGGAGGTGGCGAGATGTTACAATGCCAAATCCTGATGTTTATGGGGAGACAGAGAGAAACAGACTGAGTGCAGAGCGTTGGATCCAGCTCATCCATGCAACCCAACAGCAGTTGGTGCTGTGGAGTCAGATTAGTTTTTCCAAACAAGGATACATTAAAATATTTTATAAGGAAGATACATAATAAATGGAAGCAAAGGACTTAAAACAGGAAGATATCAAAAGAAAGCAGACAAGCAAGTGGCAAACATCAGACATTTTTGTTTTAGTGTTCCACTCACTAGCTTGGACAAAGCAGAAGGAAAGGGAATGGTGAGATACTTCCAGGTTTGGTGAGGTGCAGAGGTAAAATTGAAAACCAGAAGTTCTGAGAACAGTTATAGACCACTGTCAAACACATTTCTCTAAACTAAGAGGCAGGTCATACACTACCATTTGGGTCTGAAGCCTGACTGTCATTATGTGTGTTGGTATATTCCATGATATAGTGGTTTTAATTATATTGGTTTTGTTCCCCATTGGGAAGAAAGTTGCTTACAGAGTCTAAGGTGAGAACAAAAAATGGTACAAGACTTCAAATTCTAGTGAGTATTACAAATGATTCTCTGTGATCCACATTTTGTTGACACTCTTCTTAATGTAAAATGAATGTAAGACGACATTCAGTAAAATATTCATTTTGTTCTGATGTAAATGACTACAAGTGGCCAGAGACCAGTACAGGAGATGAGTGTGGGAAGGATTAGGGAAAGAAAGGGAAGACAGACTTTCTGTGAAGATATCTGCTAAACCAAAAAAAAGATAATCTCAAATGTTCTCCATGGAAAGAAGAAGTGAAGTAAATAGTGGGAAAGGAAGTAAAGTAAAGCAGGAAGAAAAAGGAGAGGAAAAAATTAGAGCAAGAATGAGATAATCAAGAGTCTTGGGAGTAAAGAAAAAAATGAAGTTGGGACAGGGCAGGAAGCCAGCTCCCAGAGTGAAGGAAGACATGATATTGTTGGACAGATGGAAGAGGAAAACTGCTTCAAGCATCAGTGTTTTTGGCTCAGGGGGAAGGCAGAGAAGCAAAAGTCCTTTAAAGGAAACAATTATCATAGTCAAGTCAAAATTAGCCATTTACTATAAGAGAAAGCAAGAGACAGAAGTTATCTGATGGAGCTTGTGTGTTAAAATTACATGACTGACAATCATTTTTTTCCCACCTGACTTTTAACAGCAGATGCTCACAAAATGCAAGATGCAGTATTTGAGATGCCTGCTTTCTGGTTCTCTAAACTGATAAGCAATGATTAGCATGGGACAAACTCACCTCTCTAAAATGGCTCACATTAAATATATGACAGCAATCGTAAGTCCCAGCTACTTGTTAAAAAAGACTGAAACTACCACCAAATTTTCTTCACTCCTTTTCCCCTAAAAGGTTGGAACAGAAAGTCTTGCAAACTATTGGGAGAAACCATAATTTGAACCTTACTCGTAGCATTAATCTGTTCAAAACAAAATAGTACTACAAGAAGCAGCAGAAGACCTAATCCTGAGGTGTGAGCCAAAAAGGGTTTTAGCTTGACAGGAACCTTTATGTTCTTTTAAGCTAACGTGAACTGCATTTACTTTTAAAAAGCAGATCTTTAAATTAATTCACTTCAGACCCTTAAGGTTATGGTAGGTTAACTCCTATAATGGGAAATTTGGATTTCTAGCTGCTGTTTTTTTCTGATACAACAAGGTTATGTTCTGAGAAACATCTATTAGTGGGGAGGAAGTTTTAGTGCAGATGTTTGTATTTCCAACTTAAGTTTCTCATCAAAACTTTAATGAAAATCAGCTGCTTGGAGTAGCGCCACCAGTCCCCAAACCTTTTGAATCATAGGAAGCTGAAGCAAATAGAAGCGCAAGACAGAGCAGATGCATAGTTGGAAGTTTTCTCCATTTCAAATAGATGCATAAAAAACACACCGGAAAACAAACTTTAAACTCCACTGCAGTGTATTCCCACAAAGTTTTGGGCAAGTACCAGCAAAGAGCCCCAGAGCTTATTCTGGACTCTGAAAACCAATAAAAGGCATTTTATGCCCACTCTTATTCACAACACGGGAAGCAAGGAAGGAATTAAAAGTCCAGTTTTTCCAGGGGGCATGAGAAGAAATAAAAGAATTGCTTTCTGAAGGAAAACTTGGCCTGATTTAAACTGATAACAATTAGAGCTTCTAGTGTTCAAGAGCTGTGTAAAAGAGGTCTAGTTTCTGAGTAACATATAAGCAGCCACTGATAATTTACATCTTGCTTCTGGACTTAGATTTCAAACACCAAAATATAGACCCTTTGGGTTTTATATTTTAATTGGTCCTCTTGAATATTTGGATCTGATCCCAGTCCATTTTCACACACCACCATGAGCTGGAGGATGTTTGGGTTATGCATCCTAATGCAAGATTCAACAATTGCTGAATAGCTTTGTACACAAAGCTGTTAGAGCGCCAAAGTTTTTGAAATCTAATTCTTTGTCATTCAAATCTCAAAGAGATTTCCCTAACTGTCAGTCAGGATACATAAAGTGTGTCTTTGACAATGAAAACACATTGGCTATAATACAGTCTATATGATCTGGCTTTGTCATTCTTTTTAGCTGTATTTTGCTATTCTTTATATAGCTATTTTCTTGAAATAAATAGTTCATAAATACTAGAATTTTTTTTTCTTGTGATAAACCAGCAAGAAAAGTGCTAAATCCACAGCATTCAAGAGTCAAATAATGAGAGAGGGCTGTGAAAAATATTTTAGAAATTACTATTCCAACTTCACAAGACTGCAAGAATAACTTAAATGTTAATTTTTAAGTCATTATATATGGAAGCCAGGTAGTACGAGAGGAACTGGCACCTTTTAGTCAATTTGAAACATAATTTGTCAATTACCAAAAGAAGACTCTACCTGGATGTTTCTTCTGTAAAAACAGACTTTTTAACTCAAACTGTAGGACTGTTTGACTCTGCCTACCCAACAAAATGAATAAAAATTAGCTCAATCAATCTTTGACCATTGCTACCAATGGAAAAGGGGCTACATAGAACCAACACCTAAACCAGATACTTTTCTGAGCTGTGTAGTACCCTGTTACCACCTACAATGCATCTTTTTACTCTTTTATGAAAAACCTTCTAAGTGGCAAGAGGTTAGCAGACTTTTCTGCCAAGGCTAGGGCAAGGCCAGTATGTCCTAGGGTTTCCTACTGTAGTTTTCTACCTCTGAGGCTGGATGGTAGCCCATGGAAAGCCACAGAGAGGCTGCATTAATTCATGACTCTCTTATGCTGTGCTCCCCAGTCCTGGCTCCAGGGACCCTTCCTCAAAAGTACTTTCTGGAAGCAAGCATTTATCCAGATCCAGAATCCCAAAAAAGAAAATAATAAAAAAAAAGTTGGCAGGACTAAATATCACATAACTCTCCCTACCCTGGCTATTAGAGTCCTTCATGACTCAGAAAGGCTAACACAGCCTAGCCCATTGAGGGTTGGCAAGGTCTCCAGAGCACCAGTACCTGGCTCAGATCCATTCAGGGGGAGGTGCACGGGTATTGGAGGTCTAGACATGGTGTAAGGTCAGAGGGAATTTGCATACCCTGCTCAACAAGTTTGTGGTTTTCCATGGCTCTCTACTTACAGTGGCAAGGATAGTCTGCAGAAGATCAACAGGGTCTCTAAGGCACCAACTAATTCAGGGCATTTGGTGATGGATTTCTGTGAGAGATGAGAAAATAAATTGTTTTTCTCTTGATGCATCAATTCCTCCCTCTCTTTGAGCCAACAGAAAATTTATTTCTTCATTATCAGACTATGCTTATGATGAAACTTATGATCTCTCCTTGAGAGATCAAGGCAGATACCCCTTCTCCCTAGCCCTGGCTTTCCTCTCTCCTTTCAGAAAACAGCCTCTGGCCAGCTTCATCCTGAATGTCAGGCATGCAGTACAAAGTTAACCATGCTGAGCTGTGTTTCTCCCTTCCCACATATTTGCAGGGTGCTAGGATGATCCAGGGGGAAAGCCCTATTTCTGAGAACTGCCCAGAAACGTGCGATCTTCCCACCAGTCATCCCCACCAGCTGTCTGTCTTGTCTATAGCTGGGCCACCCTTGGGAGGCAGACATGAATGAAAGCTCTTTATCTTTCAAGGTTTTCACGTTGGCTTGGGTTTCTTTCTAACAGGCTTTTTATTGATGCTATGGCTATTGGTCAAGTAGATCACTCTTTTTCTCTGCTGTGATTCCATAATTTCAAAGAGCTGCAAAATCAAACCAGGGAATACTAGAAATCTGGAAGGGGGGAAATTGAAGCTTGAGATTTACCCTCTCAGTATTAACAACATCCCACAAGCACATTAGTACTTGCTTTAAAGTCCGCTTTTCTTTTTCATCCCTTGAAAATTTTTGTATCTATCTGGAAATCTCTCAGGGAGTACTGTAGTTTGTTAACTGATTATGTCTCACTTATCTGAAAGCCTCAGTGACTCAGAATGTACTTTTCATGTAAGCGGGGACTGGGTGGAGGGTGGTTAACGAGGAAACAATGTAGATTTATCCCCTTTTCCTGTAAATTGGATAAACTTGGCATTTTTTGGAAAGAGGAAAATTAACCAGCTACACTTTCAGCTGCAGATTTTCTATTTCCAACCGTGACCGACTGTAAGAGTAAGTTTTTCACTCAGTGGCAGCACTAATAAGTGCTTAGAGACTGGTATTAATTAAAATTAAAATTAGAGACTGGTATTAATCTCTGATTCTTAGCCAGCTTCCAGATAGCTAAAACACTTTAGCCCTCCCTCTTTTTAGAAAAGAATGCCTTTTAAGCAGAGGCTTTGTCTTTCCCACTGTATATGGAAAAAATGACTGTGCAGTTCTATGGAGAATGCCTAGCTGAGATATGTTTATGTTGGAACCAACCCCATCTCTGTTGCTGAATGGCAGTTTGTTTTCCACTTGAGCTGGGGAAGGGATAACAGTCTGGAAACTTTTTCAACACAGGAAATTTTAAAAAAAATTAATACAATTGGTCAAGGTAATAGATAATGTTACTGTTCTGCATGAAGCCATCTGGATTTCAGCGCTTTCTCATTTTCAGGAGTCCCCATCAGTCTGTCACTGCTGCAGGGGAGGTACACACAAGCCCACCCAAGGAATCAGAACACAGAGTGACAGTGGGCTGGGGAGGAGGTTCCTTGTAATTTTTTCCTGCACACCACACGCTGCTTTGCTTATTGATTTGGAGGTAACCCATGTGCAATTAGCCATATTCACTTTCTCTCGGACTGCCAGCTCTACCATGCCATAGGGAGAAACAGAGGTAATATTTTTCCTGAGTCTTCTTACCAGCTGGATTTTATCTAGAATTGTAGCAACTAGTTTCAGTCTTGCTAGTTTTAGTTTTAGCAATCTCTGAACTTTGTGCCTTAAACCTTGAGAAGGCTTCCACCAGCTTCATAACCTGTCCTTTATTACCATCAAAAATAAGCTTCTCTTGTGGAGGCTGATGGGTTGATAACTCATCAGGTAATACATAAATAATCTAAAATGTCATAGCTAAGTCAGCAAGTGAAGTTTTCAAGTTAAAAAGTCATGAAGTGAGTGTTTTGTCCTGTGTTCCTTAAGCCAATCACAACTTTTCCAGTAAATTCTGAGGAGAGCTCAACCCCACTGTATTTATAAACAATGAAGAACTTCTAGTGTTCAGTTGCTGCCTAACACAGCAAAAGTTGGAAAACCAGACTAAATTCAGTCATCAGATATACTCTTTATCAGCTGCAGACTGGCCAGTTCAGCCCTGTGCTCTCAGGTAGGACCATCCCTGGGGATGCAGGCAAAAAGGAACAATATTGAGATTCATGCACAGGGCATGACAGAAAGGATCCTGGTAACAGAAAATAATGCTCCATTTGTTTCATCATTTATCAAGCAGTTCATTTACTGAAAAAGATTATAGGTTCATGACCAGTGTCACTGCTTTATTTATCATTGTTTGTTTGGTGTTTGAAGATTCAAATTACTCAGATTCACAAATATACAACACTTCAGATTTAATGAGCATTTCATATCACTTATCCAAAACACTCCCTTATTACATTAATTTGCCCAGATCTATGGCAAATGCATTCACTCAGCTTTTTTTTATCAAACCTATCTCATGTTAGAATTTCATTTAAAAAATAAGAATATGCAAAAATATTGGAGGGCTCTACTAAATGATAATTTAAGCACGAAAGAATTTGCTTTTACATTTACAATTTAAATAACAAAACAGAAATGTTGTTGCTGTGCAATTACTTTAGTTTGCAGTCCCATTAAATGCAATTAGAACTGAGATATCTGTCAAGATAAGTGGATAAAAAGAGATTACCAGCATTGTGCCCAAAACTAACTTCTGGTTAATTTCTAATTTACAACATCAGTGGAACACCAAAAATAATAAATATTTCACAGTTAACAATGTCAGAAATTTAAAAGAACAGTATAGGGATTTAATGTACTACACCAGGGTGCATATTATAAAACTATCATGAACATTGATTTGGAGACTAAGCTAAAAAATGTGTTCCTCTTAGGAATGTTTAAAGTTTTAAAAATTAATTTGAAATTTCAAATGATTGATTTGCATGAGATTTCTGCCTTTGAAATGGTAAATACTATAGAATGCCTTTTTGTGTGCAGACAGTTCCCTAATAGCTGTAATGTCCTATTAAATGGGGTAATTAACTATCTAGCTATGATGTCAAACACTGAATTCATTTCTTCAGTAATAATAGTTAGAATGTGACCTTTCTTGTTCAGAAGAATTTGATACTGTAAACCAGAGGTAATGAAGGCTTATAGAAATTATAAATAGAACTTGGAGGCCTAGGGGAAGCTGGTAAGCAATCTTGTTTGTTTTTAATTCTCTAGTTTTCAAGGCTTCAAAGCTCAGATAAATTTAGCAAAAAATCAGCAGAGAATAAATAAAATTGCAGAGCAGATATCCACTTTTGCCTGCACTTTTTGGAGTACCTCATGGTGCAGAGCAGAAGTTCTGTCTGTCTCTCTCTATGATTACTTTGATGGTAGAGCATGTCTGGCCAACAGGTCAGTTATTAACTTCTGAGGGCTTCATTCTCCAGAGGAAGACAAAGATCCTTCTGAAATGTCACTCCATTGGGATTTATATGTTCAAGTACAAAGACAATCATGAATTTATTACTCACAGTCTGAGAATTTGAAATCCATTTATTTCTTCAAATGATAACTTAGAGTGAAGTATGACAGCCCTGCAAAAGGGGACTACCAGAGCATTTTATTTTTAAAATTATTTATAGTTTACCTCAGTGGTTTGAAGAACTCACAGAAATCTCCTCCTTAGCCAAGACCTGGTCTAGGAAGATAGGTGTAGTAAATCAAGAGAAAATAACAGACAGATAAAGGGGAAATTACCAGCAGAACTAATGTTCTTTGTACCTTAAGTAAGAACTCCTGGTCTTAATTTGTTTTTACAAGAAGAGAAAAATGCTTTCATCATTGTAGCTAACAAAAACAAATGCCACAGATGATATTTTAAAAAAACAACTTCTATACCAAATAGAACTTTCTATATTCATGTTTCCTCCCTTGCATGAAGAAAATAGATTTTTCTTAAATACGTTAAAAGTTCCCTTACATAGTTTGTTTGAAGCTTTCATGGAAAATTTTATCACTGCACTGTAATTCTTTCTCTCTATACTCTTTGACTAATCCTTTTCATATATCTGGTATGCTCTGGCAGTAAATCATTGCAGGTCACTCATAAAAGTCACCCTCAAATACAAGACTGAAGTCTAACCCCAGGAAAGAATGGTGGGAAAAATGGGGAAGTGCTCTGTACATTTTGTGTACAAAATCTCTTCAAACTATGGCTATTTAGCTGAAAGCCAAAAACATTCTTTCAACATCACATTAAGAAAAGTCTTGGGTCCAGAAACAGCTTTATACTCATTGCAGGCATCTGGAACAAGCAAAACAAAACTACCAGAAATGACTGCTCATGTGGGGATATTCAGTATTCCTGGCGGTTCTGACTAATTCTCTTAAAACACATGAAGTTGTTGAGGAGTGTCACTGCTGGGTACATTGGGTACCTCTTGGACACTGGGATTACATTGTGTGCTCTGCCATGGATTACACTGGGTACATCTGGATACAGTCCCAGACAACTGGCTCTAGGCAGCCCTGTTTGGACTATTCGACCTCCAGAGGTCTTTCCCAGCCTCAGCTGTTCTGTGATTCTGAGTGGCCGTGGTCATTATCCCATTTTACTGATCAAGGAACAGTAAATTGAATTGAATGAAAGAGTAATGTTCATTGTCACGTAAGACATCAGCAGAAGAATGTCTTTTCCTGAGTCCCAGTATCTTTATCTTTAATTAGAGAGAGGGCAGCTCATGTATAGAAACAAGGCAATGAGTTTCTTTAATGTTCGGTGAGATATTTTTTTGTTATGGTAATTTCAAATATTATAATGAAACAATTTCTGTGGAGGTGTTTGTAGATTAGAGATGAAGCATATGTAATAAAGTGGGTGAGTGGCTGCGGCCAGGTGCAGGGATAGGCAGGGACAGCAAAGATAGGAGAAGAGGAGTAGGAGGAAAAATGGAAAGCAGAACCGGGAGGACATAAGCATGAATAGACAACAAGGCTACAACAGAACAGTTGTGGGAGCCGGTGGGGGCAGGTGGAGATCCAAACCCCTCAGTGTAATGTTCAGTTGCTCCATTAATAGATACAACCCAGGAGATGCAACGAGGCCTCCCCCAAGAAGGGCAAATGAACAATCACCTCATCTGGTTGGCATTTACTGTAAGACTATTTAAATGATATTCAAGCCTCGTTGCCAACAAGAGAGACATATAATATAGACAAGACTAAAAGGTAACCTATAAATAAAAGCTAGGGTGAGCTATAAATACAAACTGAGAAGCCATGGATTTGATGAACGCCTCACAACATACAAACGGACTTAATATACTCTCTGCAGCAAACCCCTCATTGCTATGAGACTCACTGTGCTTTTGTGACTGCAAAAGTATCTATCCATAGGAGTATTCTTTCTTCTTTGGTGAATTCAAATCCATACAAATTTTGGGAACACAAATTCTAGAAGAAATTAATAAATGAGTGATTTGAAACTACATAGTTACTGCTGTAAAAATGTGGCAGCAGTATTAATGACAGAACAATATCAGAGCATTCATCGAGTACTTTCACATAAAGAGGCCAAGGACACCTTCGAGAAATATTTTCTCCCTTGTGTCTCATAAAATCAGGACAAAACAAAGCAGAGAAAATTTAATTAGAGAAATTCCATCCCAAGTCATGCACTTTAGGATCCATCAGATCAGAGAATCATAGAATGTTAAGAGTTGGGAGGGTCCTTAAAGATCATGTAATCCCAACAATCCCATGTAATCCCCTGCCATGACTGGAATTGTTGGAGGAGCAATAAAAATCAGTGTTTCAATATAGCCATCTGTTACCTCAACCATTTCAGCTGCTGAGAGGCAAAGACCACCATCTCCAGCTTCTTTCTTAAAAGGTATTATATGAAAAAATATAGAGCTTTGCTTTGCATTTTTGATCTCACTTTGCTGATGGTCTTCCAGTGCATTTAAACATGCACTTATAAAATCCAGTCTTCCAGTTGTAGACTGATGGTCATTTGTCCACTTCTTGCTCCCTGGCAGCAAACTAATAGACATTTCAAATTCCTTAGGTCAAAGACATGTTATTCATAAGCATAGACACAAAGATTTAGCTCTTCTTCATCCTGCTGGGATACTTTCTGCAAACAAAAAGAGCTGTGATAACACAGCATCCCACTCCCCCAACCCTCCTGCCTTTGGTGAACTGCAGGAGAAACCTTTCTTCATTCGTTGCCAAAATATAAAATCTAGCAGATGGACAAAACACACTGTGTGTAACTCCAGCTAAGTGTCAGCTCCTCTACTGGTGTGCAGCACACTCAGGAGCCCTGTGTTCTCCTGGGGTCTTTGCAATCTTACACAGCAAACATGCACTTTATTGATCCCAAAAAAAGGTGCTTAACTGCTGGAGGTTAAATTGTGGGTTGAGAATTCAGTATGTGTAACTTTTAGGAGTATCTTTTTGCTGCATGGAGTTTCAGAAGTATGTGAGTACAAGGGGATGGACAAGGGTTACGTGGGGGAAAAGGATATAACTATATTTTCTCTGCAGGGGCCTGCTGCTGGCTGAGACATGCTGGTTTTTGCTCTGGTCCCAGAGAACTGGATTTTTAGTGTGCCTTTTGGAAGAAACCAGAAGGTGTCCTTAGACTGGGGTCATTCTTCTTTCTAGGCAAGGTCTTTCCTGTATGTAGGGAGAGAATTGGTTGGGCCTGTCAGACATCAAGATTTTCTTTATATCCATTCACTTTCTCTGCCTGAACATACTGACTTGTGGAACAGATTCTAAGGAGACTTTGCACTTCTCCAAGAACACAGGGCCCAGCAGTTTGCCCAGATCTGTGGCATAGCTGTTGCAGCCTGGACACTTCTGCAAGGCACAGCACATCTGACATGTGCATTAGGTTTCATCTCACTGACTTTGGATACAGAGCTGGCTCCTACACATGAGCTACCCTCCAAGTCCCTCTACACTGCTAGCAGAGAGCAGCAGGCACAGCTGACCTAATTTAGATGCATTTCCACACGCAAGAGATCAAATCATACAATGGGTGTCCAGCTGGCTTCTGGCCACATGACATCCCATGTGGAAGTCTCCATGCGGATGACTCCCAGCTTGCTGTGGTTTGGTCTTCCTGCACAGGCACGCAGCTACCAAGGCCAGCTTGCCCTCACACCAGCACAGCCACAGCTGTGTTAGCTCAGCACTGCACCTGGGGCACAGAGCTCCTCAAGGCTTCAGCCTGGGATTGTCTTCAGGGCTCACACAGACCTGCTGGGTGAGACCTGCTGAATACTGAATGTTTGGATAGATTTCTGTGAGCTGTTGGCTGAGGATTGAAAGTGAAGTCCCTGCTATGGGTGACTAAAGCCAGCAATCTCCATGGAAAAGAGTCCTACCTGTTCTGAGGAAGCCAGAGAAACTGAAATAACATCAGATTTACAGCACAGGACTGTTTTCTCAGACTTGTTTCTCTAAAGTTCTTATTTCTAATAAACAATTACATAAATGAAAGTACTGGGAGATATTCAAGCAGGAAAACATTTTTATTTTTAGGAAGGGCAATAGACTATTTATCTCAAGTTGACCTAAGCAAACAATCTTCAAAAAGGCCTCAGAACTGTAGCTGCCAATTTCAAATACTGCTTACAAGGACAAATAAACAAAAATAAGCCTGCTTGGGTTGGGTTTGAAAGTGTCCTCAAGGAGCAGAGGACTGATGTTTCCATGGTAATGCCATGCAATTCCAGCAGACTGGTCTCTGCTTTAGACACAGACTTTAAGATGGGTAGAGGTGGTTTAGAGTACTCACTCATGTCTGTATGGTAAAATGCATAGAGCTTCAGAGGCTTGATATAACTTTGAGTCCCAAACGTCTGTTTGTCTAAACTGTTCCATCCAGATGGATAAATATTACACATTGATGTAATGCTGTCAAGAAGAGACATTGCTCCATTCAATTTTCCTGATTGTTTTCATCAATGCATTGAAAACATGGACTTAAATTATCTATGTATCCTACTTTTACAGGTATCTATGGCTGATATGATGCCTGTTATATCAGAGGAGCAACATTTTCTATTTTCTTATCCCAGTGTTCTGAAGCAAAGCTTCATAATGTTCAAGTAGAACTTGTTTTCTTTTCTTCTTCTTCTTTTCTTCTTCTTTTTTTTTTTTTCTTTTATTCCATAAGAGACAATCTGTCACAGTTCTCCTTAAATGTTTTGATTGAGAGAGAGCCTCTCAGGCCAGATTTCACACTCCTCAAACTATGATTTCCTAAGGTTTATGTCTTTTGACGATATTTGTACCACCTTTACAGAAGAGATCAGACAGCAGAAATATGACAACAGGAATGCATAAATATATTTTCAAAGTTAAACTATATGGCAAATTAAATTTCATCAAGATAAAGCAGGTAAACAAAATCTCAGCTTAAGCAGAGATAGTTATGTATGTATTTGGCCAAAATCAGATGACAGGTAATGAGAATTAACTATATTCTTTTTCACTGAAGGCTAGAAGAACATGATCAGGAAAAGTTTCTAAGACTTGAATAACATGTCTTAAATGATGCTAGAGCCATTTATCTAACCTCTTGGCATACGAAAAAGTAATGGGTGGAGGCTGACATTAACTAAGAAAATGTTCATTTTTTCCCTCTTGCCATCAACAATCACCCTTCTACACAAAATAGAGTGTTTGCAATACAGGATAGAACTTCTTTGTATTTTTACAAATATATCTGGGATATTGCATTAAGTTAATTCTCATTTCATCACTAGCCATAAGTGTTGTCAGGCTCAGCTGTGCCCAGATTGCATTCACTTTTACTATCCTGAATAGACTTTTCTCTCTAGTAGTAAAAATCTACTCAGTAATACCATAATGTTTGACCTCTCCCTCATGCGTGAACATCCATGTAGCTGCCTGAGGATCCCTCTCAGACCTGGAAGGAAGCACACTTTGGACTCTCTAGCAGCAAAGACCATAATGCTGCTGGGAGCTACAAACAAGGCTCTGCTGGCACTAAACTTAGCAGTGACTTGGCAGCTGATGTGCCATGACTACTACTTTGAGTGCTGTTCCTCAGATTCAGTTCCCCACATGCACCAGCTCTTTCCTCTTTTACAATGGTCCTGGAGCAGAGCACCATCTTTTTCTTCTGGGTTTGTTTTGGACCAGTTGTGATGAGATTCCTGGTCCAATACTGAAAATAGTATAATGGATGTAATGTAGGCTGAAATGTCCTGATGCAGACCATCTAACCCTTAATACACATGCTTTTGTGTACATCAGCACTTTGGAGGAAACTCTGGAAATAACAAGCACTGGTGCATCTCCAAGGGAGCTTTTTATCACAGAAGAGAGATTTTGTGTATTTATGTGTTCACAAATCACAAGTTCCAGCACTAACTAATGATACGTGCCATGTTTTCTTATCACTAGATGAGAGAGTCAAAGGCTACATGTGAAGTACTGAATAAAGCAGTGTTGGGACCTCCTAGTCAAACAGGATAACACAGCCTGTGTCCATGGGCTGAAACATCCCCCATGTTTGCCCAGAGAAGAGCAGTCCTATAAAAACTGCTTCTTGGGAGCACATCCTAATGTGCTAAAGATGCCATGCCCTGAGCTGGGTAACTAGGGGGAGAATCACAGTCTGTCAAGGAGCAAGATCAAAGCCTGAAACCACACCTTGCCTTTCTTCAACTGGCTGATGCAGATGTGACCAAAGAGAACACTCTGCGTGTGTTAGCAGCACAGCACTGTACTTTTGGGGAAAACAAACCAGAAGAGGAAGGTTCACAGCAAACACCCACCCCAGCACCACACCTGTGAGCTGGAAGCAGGGAAGGAATGGGGGACCTGATTCTGCCCTCAGTTTGCAGGTGCAGATCAGGAACAGCTGCAATGAAATTGGTGGAACTGCTTATAACATGGGAGTAAATTCATGTTCTGTGTATGTGAATTGTCTTCCATCTTCAGCCCCATCTTGCACCCAGACCAGCAGAAAGGTCTGAAGACACAGAGAATTACTACAGGCTCCCTAGCACTTTCAGCATGCAGCTGGTTCTTGTTTTTATGTAATGTGATCATTAAATCCAGATGCAGGATGGGAGGGGGGGGAATAAATGCCCCACGGGTGCAGAGATTTTCACGAGATCAGCAAGGCCAACATTTGATTGGACTTTTCAACTTGAACTGGAACAAACTTTGTCTCTTGGGGAAGAAAATATCTAATAATTATAAAGACATAATTGCTAATGCAGACCCAACATTTTGGCCTTCTAATTGTCTTCACCGTTCAGAAACAGACAGTGGACGGAAATGTTCCTCACTCAATTGCCTACATAATGATTTTGCAGGGAGGGTATTTCCATTTTGTTACAGTCCTGTTTCTGCTTTGTGTGCAATAATTTTGTGCTGCCAGAATATTCAGCAATTTGAATCCCTCAATTAGCTCAACACTGACACTTCTTTTTTATAAATATGATGTTGGCTCAAGCTCTGGAATAGTCAACCAATCACTCCATTATCACTAGTAGGGCAAGGAGCAAAAAATATATCAGAATAATTAAGAATGCCTGAGAAAACTTCAGAGCCCAAAGGAAACAATCTGGATCCCATTTTCCCTTCACTCCCTTGTCCGTCATAACATTGATTGTCAATACCTCATTTCTGGTTTACATTGATACAACTCATGGTTTAAAGAACTGTTTTAAAATAGTGAGCATCAGCATCTTCCAAGTTTTTTGTGATTAATTGAACAACATGGAGGGAAAAGGCTATGAAAATATACCCAGATGATTTCCCCACATCTCATTTTGAAGAGGGGCTCTGATAATGAAAATAGAGGGTCTCAGACCTGAGGAAGATGTCTTGAGGAACTGAGAAGTGTGTCTGTTAATAATTGGAGGTAAACTGGTTCGCTGTGTACCTTAGCAGTCTGTGCAGCCCTTGCCCTAATGCTCAAACCAACTATTTAGCACTGACCTGCACTAACTTGTTACTGCTGGATGTGTGCCCTAGATGGAAGCTCACTCATGGCTGCAGTGCAGGCACGCCATCAGTTGAAGTATAAATGAGGTTATCATTATGGCTGACTGAAGGATTTTCATAGACACCTTTACAAGCATTCCTACATTTCCATTGTCCATATACACTATCATAAGTAAAAAAATTATTCTGCTTAGACCTGCAAAACCAAGAGAGCTTTTGAGAAGGCACTAGAGGAACACAGCTAGGACCACCCACCAGCTCTGAGGCATCAGAGAATATAACAAGCTTTAGATCTATATGGCTAGAAAGAAATATTGCAAAGGCAGACATTGGGACAAGAATCTGTTTTCAATTTAGAAACTAACTGTCTCCCTTCCACAATGTGTGGTGTAATCATTCAGCTGCAATCCTTAGTCTGGCAGGAGCCAGTCCTACCACTGTGTAAAGACTAAACAACTGAAAGAAATAAGCAGTACAATTAGACAGTATTTCTGCTGTCCCAAAGAATCTGTGGTCTGAAGACTTTGCCTCCTAGGAGCTATTATCAAAGAAAGTGTTTCCAAAACAAACCAGATAATATTCTGTGCACAAGAATGGTAAAGGCAACTGAGTTTTCCATTTATGTTCCTCTCAGCTTCACAGAGCTCCCTGGGATAAGATTGGACCATTGATTCATTTCTAAACCTCATTTTTAAAGCCTGATGTTAGTCATCTCCTAAGATACATTGTTTTCTAAGTGAGCAGCTTGTCTGGCTGGATAGAAGGACCTCCCCACCCTTGGGAATGGAACCATGCAGAAGAGATTTGGGATTGCTGGCTCTCGCTACCCAGTGCTCTGCAGCTGTAACTACAGCACAATGCAGACATGCAAGGGCAGGTCCCAGGAGTGACATGGCCATGGCCTGGTGCCAGGGCTGGCTAGCCCCAGCCACCAGCAGGGACATTTGGCACTCCTGCTCACAGGCCACTTTCTGTGGGTAGGGGAGGTATCACTGTGTGGGTCTGCATTTGGTACTGCGTACCTGCTCTTCTGCCACAGCTTGTACTGGGCATGAGAAGCTGCAGGTGCTAAGCTATTTTTCTTCACAGTGCAGAAAAATATCTCATCCTTGATTTCAGGGAAACCCAGGAAAATAAGGAATAGGAAGATACAGAGGAAAGTTAATCCTGATTTGATCAGTGCAATACAATCAGAAGCCTCTTAGATCACACAAACGCAAGACACACACCCTTCTGAGTTACTTGAACTTTACACTTTTCCCATTTTTTTCAAGGGTGGGTGGCCTCAAGAGCCACAGAATACAAAAAGTTCTGTACAGGGAGCCACAAAAAATATTACAGGAAAATCTGGCCTACCTTAACCTCTGACAGCCACCTCAGGGATGCTGTTTATAAGTGACAGCAGAAACATCACTGTTGGCAAATCACTGGTGTGGCAATAATTCTTGGAGTGCTAAATGAGTGCCAGTGTCTTCAATCAGCTCTGCAACAATATAGCAGGACTTAGACAAGAGTGAGATATTTAGGATCCAAAAATTCATGAATATAACATAATGCATGTGACACACAGGGAGACTGGACAGGGTGAGAAGGGTAACACAGGGTACCTGAGTTAACAGGTTGCTCCTGAGGTCAGCCTGTGTACATCTCATCAGCTTTTCACGAGTGAAAATTCTCTCAGTGAAGAACAAGAATTTATACATAACACAACAAAAACTACCCTCTTTAATTTTATTTTTATTTTTCAGTCTTTGCAGGGCACCTTAATTTGTATTTCTTATTCCTTATATTATTGCTTTAATTATTATTCTAAAGAAGATGATCCAGATATTTACAAATTGTCTTTCATTTTGGTAAGCTTTGGTAAGTAATCAAAATTACTAAATTATATACAGCAGGCAAAGCCATGCATTTATTTGAAAGAGCATTGATCTTTGTAGCTATGTTTCTGTTTCCCATAGGTTATTCATTCAAATCTTATCAAAGCTTTGATGTAAAGAAAATTTTCTAAATCTTTTTTTTCTTTTCTTTTCTTTTTTCTTTTCTTTTCTTTTCTTTTCTTTTCTTTTCTTTTCTTTTCTTTTTTCTTTTTTCAGTAAAAGCTATTCCTTTCCTATAAATACACCTTCTCTACCAAATAAGGATTATGATTTCTGGTTAACTCATCCTCTACTACAACATGCAGTAAGAATCTGCCAGCTCCACACCCACAGCTTGTCAGGGACAGGATGCAGGCAGGAATGCTGACAGCTTTAACACTCTAAGGCAATAAACCAAGCACCAGGACAGAGAGTGAAAGAACAGACTCAAGTTCAGCAGTGTGTGTGGTCTACTGTGATGGGGTTGTACAGTGTCCTCTGGGGAGACCTGGTGGCTGTATCTTTCTTTCCTCTCCTCTCATCAAACCTAACTGTCCAGTTACATGTGCATAGGAAATACTTTTTTTCTCATTGCAGGGATGCCAAGAAGGATTTTATCGTACCAGCTCAGGAAAATGCTCTCCTTGCAACTGTAATGGTAATGCAAATAGATGCCTTGATGGATCTGGAATCTGTGTGGTAAGGAATCCCTCTGTCCTCTGATTATCTGTTTTTTAACACCAATGTTCAGTTTCAATATACTGCAAAACTGTGTCTGTACCACAGGAGCTTTTTGCTGAAGAAGGAGCATAAGTAGGACCAAGATCAATACATTAATGAATTACCCTGGCCAAGATTAATTCTCATTTATATTATCTCTGCAGATGCAAAACTTCCCTCATGCAGTGTTTGTCAGAGTTAGCATGTAGAAAATTTTTAGTCCATCAGAAATATGGAAAGAGATTTGTATACATCTGGAGGAAAAAAAATGTATAAATTCAAACACATTTCTTTCTCCCCTTTATGAATACAGTGCTGTGTATAATATAAACAATTTATAATGCTGAGTGACCCCTGTAAGAGTATATACATGTGTTACCCATAGCAATTCAGCTGCATGGCAGTCTCCTGCTGTGAAGTAACAACATGAGAAGGTTGAAACAATACACCACGGGAAAAGTGTGTTGAATACCAAGGTACTGTTACAATTTCCCATATGTTCAATCTGACTCAGAATCACCCTTACAGAAAGCTGTGTGTTAGTAATAGTAGACAAACATTTGTAGCTCCAGTGTAAAAATCAGCCCAGTAAAACTAATCCCAACTACTAGCAGGCAATCAGGGCACTAATACACTGAAAAATTATGGAAGTTAATACTGTATTTAAACCACATAGCAAGAGCTAGGCACTAGTATACTCTTTTCAGGCTTGTAAAGCAGTAGAGCCCAGAATCCTTTGCTCTGCCATGTGTTACTTTTGACAAGTCATAAACCTTTGCCCTCAGTTTATCTCTTCATAAAATGGACTCATATTCACATACTCTGCATCATTGCAAGCACTATCAAGTTTTCAGTTATACAAATACCTCAAGTCAAGTTCTATGGCATGTTTCCTACCATTTTTATTTCTGTGGGAAGAAGACAGTGCAGCTGTTAAGTGCAGGAAAAATTACTATGGCTTGAACACTCTAACGTGCTTAGAATTGGCTGGTTTCTGCAGAACACATACCGATTTAGTTTTCAATATTAAATTTTCAAAAGAGGTTTTAGACCATCAGGCATTTCCAGCTATTCTCTTTCATGTGCACAAGGCTTTTAGCTCATGGGATCATTGTCCCCTTAGAGTCAAGTGAAAATGATGCCAAGGGGAAACTTCTGATGGAAGACTTGGGAATAAGATAAAGAGCTTGTTAAATGTCTGCTGATGGCTTTGGTCACCAGAGAGCTTCTAGAGTAGAATATGAGTTAGGAAGTGATTATATCCTCAGGTTACAAACACAACAGATGACCTGTTTCCTATCTTCTACAAAAATAAGGTTGAAGTCAAGGGTTCAAGACAAACAAACAAACAAAACCAGAAAGCTCACAGTATCAGGAAGAAATTATCTGAAAGTGAATGTGCAATCCTGATTGGTGTTTCTTCTCTTGGAACCAGCTAGGTAGTAAGGAACTACTAAAAGCTAAACTAAAAACTAAAAGCTAAACCCTAGTTTACTGTTTGAGTTCAAATTGCCCTTTGATAGCTTTTCTGTAGGATTTTAAAAGCTATTAGGCTCAGGTCATTTACTTCTGAATAAAAAGGAACAGTGAAAATGCTTAAGTGAAATAAAAGTGAAAGGTAGAGTAAAAGTGCAGAATGAAAAGGAATTTTAAATGTTTGATAGCATAAACCAGAACCAGAGATGCCCATGGGGACTGCAGTAACAGGACCTTCCTGAAGATTCAGAAATTTCCAGAGAAGTTTGGAAGATTAATGAATTGGTAAACAGCAAAAAGTGACTGAGAAAGCCTGGAGGAAGAAAAGATTAGAGAGAGAAAGATGTAACTTGAATTACAGCAGGAAGAAGCATGTTAGATGAATGAATTAATTCAGTTTAAGAAAAGGTGATGTTGATGGTTGGTAATGTGACTTGTATTAGAATCAGTGGATAAAGCAGCCTTCCCTAAGAGTTAGAGAAAGACATGTATGGATCTGGTCAAAGCCTGCTGGGGCAGGAGTCAATATCTCTTTAGCTGGGAAGAGATAGGACCATGTGGTATAGAAAGCTCACCGTTCTCTCTATTGTCAAATTTTTAGGCAACCTGCTCTAATAATTCTTGCAGTGGAGTCAAGATTTTCTGCATTCAGTTAGCTTTTATGAGCTGTTAATTAATATTTTAATAAGCTGTTTAATTAAATCTGTACTTATCCCACATTATTATTGTTGTCAGCCTCTATTTCCATGATTATAAAATTGCTATCTCCCTGCTACCAAGATGCAACAGCATTCTAAAATTTTATCACCTATGAATCTTCCAGCATAACCACATTGTACCTTAACCGTGAGCCATAGATTCAAAACATCTTTAGCAGCAGATTTTCAGAAGAACTGATGTTCCCCAAAGTTTTCTGTATCTGCATGTTTATCAACATAATAGAATGATTTAAACATTGAAAAAAGCCATCACTTTTTGAAGTTAACTCTGCTAACAATGCTGGAAGCAATGATAAATGAAAGTAATAATAACACTGCTTGGTTGGTAGATAATTTTTTAATAGTCTTAAGTAATAACTAAGCTGTAAGACCTGAATAAATGGACAAGACAGTATGAAAAGGAAAAAGTACTCTACTTCAAAAGGGATGGAAAAAAAAAAAGGGTCAGGGCCCATATGATGCTCTGAGGCCATCATATTATGCAAAGTCCTCAAATCAATTTGGCAAATGTAGTTCCCACAGCATACAAATTAATGAAATTTTCATTGGCCTTTGCCCTGAATTCAAAATCAAATAAAATTAAACCATTTTAAATGATGCCTTAAGGTAGAGTGCTCATATTTTTAATTTCTGCTGACATATATATCTTGGGGTTCTGTTTCAAGACTTCTCTCAGCGTATTCATAGAGTGCAAATCAAATCCATGAGCCATTAAAAGCTTATTGAATGACACAATCAATGAATCGACAATCTCCTTAGGTAACCAGACAGAAGAAATTATTTCAGACAGAGCCTTTCCTGCATAGATGTACACATAAAACCAGTACAGAAAGCAGTCACGTGATCCTGTGACTAAAACTGAAGAGACACACAGTCCTTTTTGTTAGCATAGAAAATCACCCAAGTGTTAGAAGAAGAATATCCATCACAGTGTAAGCTCAATTAATGATTTCCTAAAAGAGAGATGTCAAATAATGCTTCGTTTCAAAAACACTCTCTGGTGATGCCTGTAAGGCCAGTAAGGGAAGAAACACCAATCCATTGTGCTGATCTTGGACTTTGGATTTTTAACATAATTTTCTCAATCCTGGCTATGAGAAGAAAATTAAGTCTCTTTTCAGGTTCCGGCTTTTGATTTTGGAAACATGCATGTATGTGATGTTAACTGGGTGAAACTGCAGCAGCTTCAAGTGGCCAGAGATGTGCATTTTTCCTGCATAAAGCCTATCATTGCTATCATTGCATCATTGCACTGTTTCATTGCTAGTAAGACAGGAAAATATGAAGGGAATGTTTTACCTCCTTCACCATCCCCAAGACCACACCTCACCAGAAACCTACAGCTGATCTATTTCTTTAGAGCAACTTCACTGGGGTTTTGACATTTGAAAATTCAGACATGGGAGTGGTCTTCACGTGACTGATCATCAGAGTGGCTGTGACAGTCACCTCTGAAAAGAGCAGCATATGGAGGTGAAACAGCTTTTCTACTGTCACCCTTGCATAGGATTGTGCAAGTGGTACAATTCACAGGGCTTTACCATACCAAATATTTGATTGCACTGTCTAGGGAAGCAAGTTGCTTGAGGTGACTGCAATATATTATGTCAATGACTCCAAATGAACACAAAAAAATGGATTGAAAGGTTGAAAATTCCTTTAAAATACCAAGTTGTTTATCAAGGCAAAATTTTTGTTACACTGAGTTATCAGTGTCTTACATGAAGTGTTCTACTGTTAATGGGGATTAGATTTTCCTTGATGCATGAAAACACAGAACAGAAGAAGTAAGTCTGGAGAAAGCACTATAGCAGAAGGCAAATGTAAATTTTTTGTTGTCTCCCTAAAACTCTCTAAGTGGTTTGTTATCACTTCAGTTACATATATTTGATAGGTCTTTTTATAAGGCATCCAAATTCTCCCGAGGAAATAAATAAACAAATAAATGTGATTATTTTGGAAGACCAAATGGTCCTAACAGTGGAGAGGATAAATCCATTGGTATCCTTTCCAGCCTTTTATGGAATTTTTTACAATAGAGCATATTGTCATGTAAGTGATTTGTGTTTAAGCATTTGGGTTTACAGCTGAGTGGAAAGGTTGGAACAGATTTGGCAGTTCTGCCCAAGAGGATAATATGTTCCACATGGTTGCCAAGGCTGGTCTGGAGAATTGCCAGTGGATCTACAACCATCCATCAAGCAGGAGCAAAAAGCAGGAGGGAGCTAGCAGAACTCCTCAGCTCATTAGGTACTTCTGCCTTCACAAAGAGCCTTGCTGCTTATAGCTCACTGCTTCTTTCAGTAAAGATGGGCTGCAGATATCTGTACAGCATTGGTGACATACGTTTGAAAATCTAACCAGAAAGCAATATTAGAGTACAATAATTGTCAAAAACATTAGTGTTGTCAAAAAAATTAGTGTGTTCAACACGTTTTCTCAGATACAGACATTTCCCTCCTTCTTAGCTATGTTTAAACTTAGTATTTGTTGTCCTAACCAGTTTACTGTTGAAAACACACAACAGTGACCCCCAATGTGTGAGCATTTTGTTTCCACTCCTGCACAGACAGTGTAAGAGGCATGAAGAAAATCAGGCCAGGACTGCAAGGAGGGGCTGATGCTGCTCTCCCACCTGCTCAGCCACATTTATCACATTTAGCAGTGACAAATGTGGTGGGTTGAGAAAGCAGTGGGCCAGGTGCATTTGGCAAGGCATCAGCTCGCATTTCACCAATACAGGACAAGGTGTACAAATCCAAACTTTGACATAGAGGGGGTATTTTGGCCCAAACTACATCAGGAAATTGCTTTTGTAGCTGTTCTCTTTTTTTCTTTTTTTTTTTTTTTTCTTACTTAAACAGGTGTCCTTACTTTAGTAAAAAATTGCACAATACTTCATGTTTACTTTAAGTGCTTCATCTCCCTCTTCCATATGAAATTCTGAAAACTAACACTGCATCTCACCCACAATGGCTGGAGAGGGAAAGCTTGAAACCCTAAACCTCATAGATGGAAAAGATAAAACACGTACAGCTCTTGGCTTTCAAGTCACTATGATACACTCTGTTTTTTATTATTATTATTTTGGGATAGCAACAAATTCTGGTGTGCTGGCATGGGCAGTGCTATGCAGTTCTGTAACCTCATAAATGACAGCATATATGAGGGGAAGTCTAAATCTACCTCCAAATACAGACTGCATAGTCATTTAAGCCACCTGCATCTCTTCACCTATATAATTTATTTATCCTTGTGCAATCTTCTGCATTAACAGTGGTTAAAAGACTATCTCTCAGAAGGACAAGTAATACGGGAGAAAAAAATAAACAATTCCGGATACATTGCAACAATAACTGTTTTCATCTCCAAAGTAATAAGGTTGTCAAGGTTTGAGGACCCTTCCAGATTTCACAGACAATATTTAAGACCCTGTTGTTTTATGGGGTTTATTTGTGGTTTTAGGGGGGGAGGGGGGTTGCTGCTGACTAACTTCACAAGAGACAGGGCTGAGTTTTGATTGCCCCTGGAGTGTCTCCATGCCATCCAGCATTAGGTGTCTAACAGGTGCTCTGCACCACTCTGTGGCAGGTCCTGTCTTTCTTCAACTTTAGAGGGTACACAGAAAAACAATCTGCTGCCTATTTCCTATGGAGAAGGTCCAGACTGCCTAAATTACACTTTGTTACCCCCTCAGATGAAATAATTTCCCTAAAATTGCACAACTGGCAGATTTAACAAAGCTGGTACCTTTGAAGACCATCAGAATAATCTCTTTTCTTGCAAGTTCAGGTTCCTAAATGAAGTTGGGGCAAATTCATGCCTTGGTTTTTTAGTTATGTTACTTTACACAAACTTTACAAGTTTGTCTTGTACTGGGAAACTTGTCTAGTACTGTTGCCTGAAGAGAATCAACAAACTCTTCATTATTATTTCTGCACAAATGTATCTGTTGAGAAGAACTGCATTACATGAAGTGTTCTGTGTTCTCAGAACAGTAGTTCCAGCTTTACTTTCCAATCAAATGGGTCTAGGAGCTCAGTGCTGACAATCATTTCCAAGGAACACCGCACACCTCCCACAATGACTCATTGCACCATTTCATGTTCTTTTCAGGTGTGCACAAATTGTTACAGTGAGAGCCAGGTAAAAATGCTCACACTGATTAGTGGAACTCAGTGAGAGTGCCAGAGAAGAGTAGTAGGATTAGCTAAGACATTTTCTTACACAGGCAGATACAATCCAGCCACTCTGTCATCAGACAAGCTGCTTGTGTACTGATAGGTGAATGATTACATGCTGTAGGCTCACATAGAAGCCTTTAGAAACCAGGCTGCTACTGATTATCCGCTCAAAATGATGCACAGAGAAGCAAAACACTTTTCTCAAACTACCACACCAGTGTCACTCAATGCTGAGAATCACCCATGAGCAGCATGGAGGGTGTTCTCCCTGCCTTCAGATAGGTGTGCTGGACTTAATGCACTCAGCAGTTTAGTTGGAAATGTAAAATAATGGAACATAAAATATAAGGACATCTTTTCTATCACTGTAAAAATATGGTTCTTAATACCCACAGAAGTTCTGCCTTGCTAAATAAGATAAAGTCATTTTTATATAATCACTAACCAGAGAAAAACTACAGAAGTGCACTCAAATAATGGGGTATCTGGGGTAAGACAGCCCTTTTTAACTTCCCTTCAGTTTAGATTAAAAAGTGCAGATTTGAAGAGCAGGATTTTATGTCCTGCTCTGTTTATTGCAGTCGTATTTGAGCTTTGGAAACCAGTGGCAGATTTACTCTGTTAATACCCATGTGTTGTTTGGAGAGCTGAGGACAAACAAGGTGAAGTGAATTGATCAAACAGAGTGAAGGCTACAATCAAACACACTCAAGGCCCCTGCCAGTACTTCAGACACAGCGTGGCTCAAGCACTTCAAGTGCTTAGTGTCCATGTTCTCCTCTCTCTAGTGGTACATTAACGTCATTTTTTCATTGAATAATGACAAATGTAAAATATTTTTTAAACTGTATTAGCCTTCCATTAGCTTTCTGGCTCTCACCGCGTGTCCTGTGATTAGTGCACTTCTTTCCTCCTCCTCCTCCTCCTCCCCTTCCTCCTATTCAAACTTCCTCCTAGTATTCTCTCATTTTAGAGTCACTTAATTAAAATAACGTCCTGGTTTTCCATATACTGAATATTTTATTCATTACAGCAAATAATACTAAGTAAAACCACCTTTAGTTCTAAAACTACTAATGGCTAATCTATTTAAAGATCCTAGGAATAAAAATTAACTTTTTTTCCTTTTTCTCATCACATTCTACTTGCTGTAGAGCTCTCTGGCTAAATGACAGCCTTGTACAAAAAATAATTTCTGGGCAATGGGTTCTCTTTGGCTATAAAGTACGCAGCAAGCAAGACAAGCGAAATCTTCTAGAATCAAAAAGGATCTGAGCCTATAAATAATGAGTTCTACTAGGAGATCCTTTGTGGAATTCAAATATGAAATATTGGTTAAAAAAAAAAGTTAGATGTGTTTTCATAAGCAAAACCAAAAATATCAGTGTTGCCAGGACAAAATTCTGCAGCTAAATCAACATCACAGCACATGGATAAAAAATTAATTTAGGAATGCCTGTGCAAGTGAAGCATGACTATTTATTTTCATTAAATGTCTTCCCTAATCACATTCCTCTCTTCTCATACTTTTTCCTTCAAAGAACACACCATGTTTGGAGAAGAAAGTGAGTTTCAAATCTGCAGGGGCTTCTGCAGGTGAATAGCTGGTTAGCTGAGCTCACCCCCCCCACCACCCAGCACTGTTGAAGACATTCCAGCCACAGGAACATCAAGGTGCCCCTTGTCCCAGGCTAGGGAGCTCCCTCCCACTTGGAGCACTCCTGAAATCACACACACAGCTTTCCTGTCAGTTCTGAGCTCCTGAGCCAGATAACACAATAGGTCCCACACAGGGCCCTACTATATGTCTCTCCAGCCCAAGTATGATCTCCATGAGAGGTCTAGGCTAGGAGGGAACCTAGACTGGCCCGTTTGTGGAGTCTCTGTTTCATACTCTACCATCAGCCACAGCTGCTGTATCAGAGTATGTCACAGGGCACATACCTTTTGAGTCCTTGGAATACCCATTTATAAATCTATTGCCCATTAATTCATCTAAGGAATCACTTTTTGTCCCTGCAAGTACTCTCACTTCCCAGCAACAAGTAGCAGAAGTCCATGTTCTATGTAGGAAAGCACCTTTTTCAAGTCAGTGGCCCTTAGTTCTTGTATTGGAGAATCTGGCTTGATATTGGTGAACTCTTGTATTGCGTTCAATTTATTTACAAACTTTTGAATTCATAACCCAAACACACCCTCCTGCCTTTCTGTCGCAGCTGAGCAGTCCTACATTTTCTGTTTCTGTGAGACACTGGTGAAAACTGAACAGAGCTCATATCAGCACCAAGGATTAGGTGATCTGAATCAGGTGAACTTTCTGACAAGTTACTGTTATATCCCACCCTAATTTCCTACCCTCTGTCAGCTTTCAGTTTGCAAAATAAAATTTTTTCAAGTATCCTGTCAGCTTGGTTGGCTTTTTGTGGAAGTCCAGATAGGTTACATCCTCTGATTCCCCTTCATACCCTTGCTTTTTTGCACCATTATGCAGTAGATAGTGAAGCAGGAGTTCCTGAATCCATTGATGCTTATTCATGTACTCAGGTCTTGTTCTTTATTATAGACATTGTCATCTTCCCAGGGATGGAAACCACATCTGTCAGTCTGCAGTTTCCATGATCCATGGTATTAGCCCAGAAGAGGAAAGAATGAAGGAAGCTAGCCCATACCTACAGCAAACATGCACTGATAGAGTAGTTCTTCACATATGTCTGCCATGGATCTGCTTCCCTGCTCTCTCAACCCTGGCATAGCTGCTCACATCTGTACTGTGTCCACAGAAAGCACTGGAGAGTTCTGATTCAGGAACACTGCAAAACTCCTTGCACAATTGCAAGAGTGGAAACCCTTTCTGCATCCTTCCTACTCTTCTAAAGTAGTTTGTTGAGACAGTTCCCTATGCTCTTTTCCAGAAACAGTCCTGCTGAAACCTGTGTCTTGGCTTAAGTCTGTTGATAATATTTACCAGCAAATACCCTTTTAATTTTGGATTTGGATTAAAAGGGATTTTTTTCCTTCTGGCACATGCAATTACACCTGAGTAGCCCTGACACTTCTGCTCCAGCACCTGGCAGCCTCATATGTCTGTTTTGTCCTGTACAGCACCTGGTCAACTCTTGCTGCAGGTCATGGTATTCTAATAATACCATGCTATATTTATAGCATTTTTATTTGCAGCTGTGTCAGCACGTTTGCCCTAATCTCTCAACAGCTTAAAAGGTCAAAGTGTGGCATCAGCCACTCTTCTGACAGGTCTTCAGCTAAAAGATCTCTTTCTGAATCAGGCAGCACCTTCATTTAACTTCCACCATTCTGTGTCTTTCCACTGCAGGACTGCCAGAGAAACACAACAGGAGAGCACTGCGAGCAGTGCCCGGATGGCTTCATTGGTGATGTTGTCAGGGGAGTGCCCACCTTCTGCCAGCCCTGCCCCTGCCCCCTGCCAGCACTTGCCAAGTATGTAAAGACTCTTTGCTTCTCTTTATTTGACCCTTTCCAAGGTGGGGTCAGCATCCCTTCCTGAATGCGGGAGACAAAGGCTGCTGCTCTTGACAAACCCAGGGGAAAATAAGAGGACTACCAGCTGCTCATGTTTATTACCACAGGAAACAGCATTTTATTCAGAAGATACAAAATATCTTTAAATGCTCATACCAATTCTTACCAAGAGAGAGGGGAACGAGCAAGTTCATGTTCACCCTTTTTATGTAGAAGAGATTAATCAGTCGTCTGGTTGCTTTTCAAAAACCCATAAAGAACAATTCTCAAGAAAGGTGGCATCAGAGATTTATGTGGCTGAGACAAACTGATAAAAAAACCAGAAAGTTCAATCCATGTTACCTGAAGGGTAAAACCAAACATGAAAGAAAAGCATGACTTTGCAGTCCCCTGAGTCTACAGCAGCTGGATCTGGTTACACCGTAACAGTTCAAAGGAAAGTGCTGGAGCACCCTGTGACAGGCACAGTGCCCCTTCAGCTGATACCCAAAGAAAAAGTCAAAGAAATCCAGATGTTGTGTGTTTTTATGCCTTCAGAAAAAAAAAAAGAAAAAAAAAAAAAAAACAAACACAAAACTACAAGCCACAACCAGCCATTAGAAACAATTAGTGGCGTGTCAGTAATGCAGCTGAAAGAAATTATCAACTTCCTCTTGCTCAGTTTCAGATTCATGCTCTGGAAGAGAGGTATCTATGTGAATCCAACCACAGGGAGATGCTAGTAAATAGCTGCCAACAGGCTGGTGCTGTTTTTCAGGCAGTTAGCTATTCCTCTTGTGTCGTTTCCCATTCTGCTTTCATCAAGGCTTCCCAGTGAAGGGAATTTCGTCCTTACTGTGTTTGTTTGCTGTTGCTATAGGATTACTCATACAACCTTTTAGGTGGGATGAGCTGCATTTTGCTCAGCTTCTCAGGGCTCAGACTGGCAATGGAACAAAATCACTCTGGCCAAATTCCCACAGATCCCTTCTTGGCTTTTGCAGTGAGCTGCAGACATGTGAGAAGGGCCATGGGGTGAAGAACAGCAATTGTTGAAAAACTTCAGCTTTGCCTGGATTACAGAGAAAATCCTCAGAGACAGTGGAAGAACCTGGCTTTGTTCACATGTAGAAAGGCTTAGGAGTGAGCAAGCTCACAGATGAAGCAAACTATTTCTTACAGTTTCAGTAGCAGCTGTAATGCCTAAAAAATTAGAAATACAACAGTCAGGAACAGTGCTTTTTTTCTTGGCAAAGTGTTTTTTGTAACCTCTTGGGCACAGAGCAACCACTTTGGCATAAGTGATGCCTTAGGTTTTAGCTGTTATATTTTTTAGACTCTGTGGTGTTTTGGTAAGTAGTTTTAGGTTTCATATTAAGTGCTACTAAGTTCTCTTCACAGAGTCGATAGAAAAAACAATTCCTTCTCTAGTTTGATACCAAGGACAACTTCAGGCCCAGAAACAAAAACAATGGTGAAGTGATAAAGAAAAAAAAAAAAAGGAGGATGGAGCTTCACAACCTGAAGCTATGGTTGGACAATTGATTCTAATATGCTAATGGACCAGAACTTATAAAAATGTGAGACCTTGTGACTCGGGTGTCCATTTTGTGACCACTTTGAGGTGCATCCTGGGTGTGGTCTGGCTGGACTCTTGCGTGGCCCAAGAGTACCCACTGAGACCTTTTAATAAGTATGTTTTGCTCTATCTAGTCTCTGTTCCAGATCAGCCTCCAGAGGCATCATAAGAAGTTGTTTTCTGTGCCACAGCCTGGGCTGCACATGCCTGAGGCACTACCTCATGTGCCTCAGGCTCTACCAAGCAAGGTCAGGCAGGCAAGGTCTGGTCTGTGCTCCCTACAGCTGGTTTTGACACAGCATAACTCGGTCTGCATTCACCCAGACCCTGCTTCATCCTGCAGCCCAGAGGCTCTGCAGAGGTATTCCCTGGGAGCAGGGAGCTGGATGGCCCGCCAGGCCACTGAGCAGGGCTCAGTGCAGTGGGACCAGCAGGGGCTTGGGCTGCAGCCTTTCTCTGCCAGGGCTGTGGGAGAGGGAAGCAGAGGCCAAGGAGCATTCCCAGTTTCAACATGTTCCTTAGCTAGGGACATTATGTCTCTCCTATTCCAGACCACTAGAGAAGAAACCCAAACCCAAAATTCAGCAGCATGGGATTGGGAAGGGAGAACAAATGTTGCAAGAAACCTGAATGCAGACGCCTCAATATTAACAGCAATACATGGATTGGACTTGATGAGCCTCAGGGGTCCCTTTATCTCAGAATATCCTATGCTCTACGATGTTGTCTCTCATTTGAAACTATGTCAGTAAAAACCCACTTTGCTTCCTTGGTTTTCCCTCAGAAAAGTCCTGAAGGAAATAATTAAAGGAATGTTCCATCCCAAGTTGCCTCATACCCATATTTAAATAATATGAAGAACTTGCCTGTTCAGCTTCTTGCATGAGAGACCTGACCACAGAAATAGTTTTCAGTTGGGGCTGGAACAGGCAAAAAATAGTTGAGCAACATTAAGCTTTACTAAAGTTTAACTAAATTCTAAGAAAAAAAGTTCTTTATTAGTTGTCTTTTTTCAATTTTTCTTCATTAATCCTACTACATATAAAGAGTGAGGTAAAATATTAACTCTACCAGAAGCAGAGACGTATTAAATGGCTTTAAAAAGAACATCCAAAGGATATTGTTTTATACCCTGTTTTACTTTGGAAATAGAATACTGAATCTCTAAACTGACAGACTCACCAGATAGTTATTTTTTCCAGGAATTCAGCAGTGAGTCTAGATTTTCTGACCAGACTATCTTCATATCTTCTATCCTGGGAACTTTTGGAGTAGCCTTTGGACATTACACATGAAGTGTAATGTCATGTCTTTGGAACAAAAAAAAGGAGGCTAGAGGTTGTTTCACAGTCCAGCAGATGTTACTTCTTTTCAAACCCAAGGGAATTATAAAGCCATTTTTCCCCCTAAAAGTTCACAGAAAGTATAAAACTTGACGAAGATTTCAGTCTTACTTCATAACTTAGATCCACAGTGTGGTTTTTGCTACTACGTGAAGGAATTAGACTTTGTTAAAGAGGAAGAAGTCTGCCAAGCTATTATGAATTTCTCAACATGTTCTTGTAAAAGCTATACAGCAGTTAATTTGTAAATTCTGCGAGAAGAATCTCATTTTATTCTCTCTGGTTATATCAAATGTTTTGAGACATCAGAGCTCCAGACAGATTTTTTGTCTCTGGTTGTCCAACCAGTTGAAAAAAGTTGTCAGGAGCTGAAATTATGCACGAATTCTCATCACCCTTCAATGCTGCTTGTTCCTGGAACAAGCAGTGCATGGATCATGCACTTTCCCATTTCTCTGAGTCTTTTGTCCTGTGAGAAATGGATGCAACACAGACACAGCTGCCCAGCACCGTGTGACTGAGGAGCTATGTTTTAGCAACCACGTCCTGCAGCTGGAAACTGTTGCCACTCACTACTCTGATTGCACTCTAGTGCTGGCAGAAATTTATTCACACGTTGCAAACTAAATAGGAATATCTTAGGACTGTATCTCTATCTTTTCCTGTAAATGTGTTTAAGTCATGTCCATTACCATGCTTGAAATCCATCTAAAATTTGCTCTTTCTACATCTGGCTACTGCTGTTCCTTGGGTCTCATATTTATTTAAGCATTTGCTAAATCCTGAAAGTATAAGAAAACAAAGGAATCCATGATTTAGAATAACGGCAGTAGAAATTACAGCCCAAGCCATTACTGCAGTCAGCATCACTACTTGGTATGTTGGTATCAGAAGAGGCCGCAGACTCTTTCCAGCTTTCTTGGAAAGATGGTAGAGCAGCCTCAGCTGCTGTAAACTCAGCTACTCTTGAATGAGGACAGCATTACTGAGGTCAGATTTCACCACTAGGAACTTCCAGACTGAAATTTGAGAAAAACTGTAAGATTTGCATAGGAAATGCTGCACCAGTTCCAGAATCTCAGTTCTTGTTGTGGTCACTGGGGTGTCTTCCACAAGCAGCATTTTTACCCTTAGGATAGTAGACAGGGAGCAATTAGGTACACATGGCATACACATTTATCTTAAGGCCCTTATCTAAAGTGTATATATCGAAACATGCAGATGTGTCTGACCTGCACTGCAAGACAACTTCCACACACATACACCTGTATTTATATAGCTCCACAGTTCTCTACACTAATTAGTGCTTCCTAAACTAATTTAAAGTCTAAACAAGAGATATAATATAAATTAATGAAAGAGCATAACACCCATTCAGCAATGAGCAACCAAGAGCCAGAGTTCACATTGACAAATGTCCATACTGCAATAAAGAAACATTCCCAAGTGTCTGTCGTTGCCTGGTGTTCTAACTATTCATCCTTATGAAATTCCAGCTTTGCAGTCTCCTGTTACAGAAAAAGTGGAAGTGTGCGTTGTGTCTGCAAGGAAAACTATGCTGGACCCAACTGTGAAAGGTAAGAAACTCATAGGATGACTTGCTGGTCAGCAATACAGAAGTCCAAACTTTTGTCAGTAAATCTTTCTACACTGGGGAGAAATCTTATGCATTTGTTTTCATCAGGTAGAATTGTGTCTGTTAAATGATCTCATTTAGTACCTACTAAAAAGCACTAAAATTTGCCATGGAGAACAGTCAGGGTAAGACATTTGCATATGATGCATTTTGGGTTTGGGTTTTGCACTAATTAGTGTATTGATTCTTGCACTTTGTGTACCTTCATGCGGTGATCTTCCTAAAAGGAATGATACAAAACACAAATCAGAAACAGCAGCTGAAGTGCAAAAATATCTACCACCTCAATGTTTCTCTCAATTCACCCCTCTAAAATATGTATCAGGTTTCTACCAAATAACTTTTACAAAAGCAGAGGAGAAAATCCACTATTGAGTCAAATTCTTACAGCAGATGCAGCTTTTTTCAGTTACATTTTAAATGCACTTCACAGGCATAATTCAATCAAGTCAAGCAAACAGTTATAGGCCAGTCTTGCTTTTCAACTTTCCATTATGTCCAAATTTACAATTTCTAGTAAATATTCCCTGAATAACAAAGGACACAAATAAATTGAACTATATAGCAGAAATATAACTGCATGTGCTGTAAGAGGCTCTCTTACTTGTTATGAACACACATGGATGATGTTCAATGAGTGTCAGGGTCCTGACTATAATTCAGAAACTGTACTTGAGCAGCCAATAAATTAAAACAGCTCTAACACAAAGACAGGGATATAAGATGGCTTATACAATGGCTTCCTGAACATGTCCTTTTGTTTTCCCTTAAAATCCCTGAAGTATTTAAGTCTTTAGTCAATAATAACCGTCAATAATAGGCAAGCCTGGAATTCAAATGATACTTAATGTAACTGCCAGAGAAGCAAGAAAAGGGATGTTTAAGATGCAAACACAAATCAAAATGAAAAAGGTAAGATGAACAATGAGTAAAGGCTTTTCTCCATACAGATGATGCAAACACACCAGCCTATTACTTCCACACCGCTAAAATGATGACAGCAACAGTGAAAGCAGATGGCACAAAAATAAAAAATCCACCCTTATTTATAGGCCTACAGCTGTATTCTTTTGTTCTTTCAAAATGTCAGGTTTATACACAAAGGATAATGCAGACAATTAAAAGGTCATTGAGGTTTCTTAATGGTTATTAAAATGTCAACCCAGACTACAAGCAATACAAATCCTACGAAATGGGTAGCAGTAGCATAGAAACAGCAAAAATTACATCAGCTTTGTTTTCTAATGGCCACTATCCTGCCTGACACAGTGCATCTGTCTCAAAGAAGGCAAAGCTGTGTAGAAAAAGCTACAGAAAGAAATCAGCCTGTCCTGGTCACCACATTAAAACCTTGGCTAATTGCTGGATAAGGTGCAAGCAGTGACAAACAGGACTTGCCTTCTGGTAGGCTCCCGGTCCAACTCCCATTTGTATCAGAAACATCAAAATGCTTTTCAAAGCTGGATGATGCATTGCTTGCCCCTGCCCACTTCCTAAAGAGCAAGTCCCTGCTGGGCACTATCAGAGAAAGGTAGTGCGACTTCACAGAGGACCTTGCTAGGAACTAAGAAAACCAGCTTTCCAAATTTAAATTTAGGAATTAATAATTTTTTTCATGGATTTCAGAAGTAAGACATCAGGGTGGTAACTGATGACATTGCAGGTTTTGTTAATGCACAAATGTTAAAAAGAACAACTGAACAAATTACATTTTACTGTCCAAAACAAATAGATGAAAAAAGCTCTTTTGGCATTTTCAGAGAAGAAGAAGTTAATGACTTACTGATAATTACAGAAAGCAACTATGGCTGCAAAATGAAACAAAGAAAAGTTTGCAGTTTTTTATGGGAGAGGAAATATTCTTTTTTAACAGAAAAGGGTAATTTGTTGATACAATCTAGGACAAGACATTTACTCCAGGCCTCTTAACATTTTTAGGCCATAAAGTGCAGAGATGGGGCAGTATGTTTCCAGTCAGTGGCCTCTGCTCTTCTCACATTCTACCCACAATTCAAAAAAGGTTAAATGCCTCATCAAAATGAGATGTACTGAGTGGCAAAGGGAAGGGGAGAGTGAAGGTAACACATTTATTTTCAGCTCTGAAAGTTTCTTTTTTCTTTAAACAGCTGCTCCAGATGAAAAGTTATGGCTAATAAAAATGAGTCATAGAGTTAGAAGAGTATGGGTTGGGAGGGACCTTAAATGTTCCAAGCCCCTGTCAGGGACAGGGACACCTTGCACTAGAGCAGGTTGCTCAGAGATCCACCCAACCTGGCTTTGAATACTTCCAGGGATGGTGCATCCACAGCCTCTCTGGGCAACTCTGTTCTGGTGCCTCAGGTAGTCATAAAAAGCAGCACTTGTAAAATATATCTGTGGGGACTTGAGTAAATATCCTCTCCATTCCTGTCAAGTGAACTGAACAATTTCAGAAAAGAAGGGGGGGAAATGGCCTTGTCCTGATGAGAGGGAAGACATTGCAGGCCTGGTGGGAATTGGACACTGTTGTTGGCAGATGTGGGCAGCAGTGAGCAAAAGGCTGGTGTGACCCCAGCTCTACCCAGTGGCCTCTGTGAACCTGGTGGCCACATTAGACAGACAATCATTTGGAAAATACCTAACTACAGAAAAACAAAAACCTGAAATCCTATAAAATCGTATCAAGACTTCTGCCATGACTGAATAGTAGCCTTACTCATCATTGCCTGCTCTAACTCCCACGGGAATGGGGAATGGTTCAACCAAATCATAATCATAAATGACACTCTGCACTCAGTGTTGCATTCACAGTTCTTCAGGGGGTGCACAGAACTCCTGGCCACACTTTGATTCTTTACATCTGGGTCACCCAAATGATAAAATCTGTATCAAAGATTCTGGCAGTGCTGCAAGGAGACAGAGAGAGCCTTTGTCATTGACAAAAGCTGTATTTGAGGCAGCCAAGTGGTTTATATTTAGATGGTTAAAATTTTATGTGTTTCTACTGTGAGGATTCAGGACTGGAACATGAACAAAGCAGTGTTGAGGAAATTACTCTCTTTACCCAAAAAAAAAAAAAAAAAAAAAAAAGCAGATCAAAACTCTAAGCTTTCATCAGGTCTCCCGCATTTTCATGCTTCAGACATGGCAGAACCTGCATTTGACTGTGTTCATATTTTAGAAGACAACAGACCTTCGTTTAGGTGTCCAGCCATAATCTGGAAAAATTATTCTGAGCTGTATGAAGTGCTCACCCACCCTGCTAACCAACAGAAATAAGCAGACAGAAATAAGCAGCATCTTAAACAGGACTTTGGATGGGAGACAAGGACAACATGGTGATAAAACAGGATGAACTACAATAAATACTCCTTACTTAAATCATTGCAGCAACATTTAATCCTCCAGTTCTTTCAGCCAGCAATTGTTACACCAGCCAGTTATTCTCCTCCTGGCAGGAATTCTTCATTTTCAATTTTGGGGTATGAGTCCCTGATCTCTGAGCTCCAGGCTTCTGCATCATGGGCCTTCCTGCCACCACGTGGTAAAAACAGTGTTGGTTGCCCCTGTCCTTCCAGATGATCCCTCCAGTCCATCAGACACTGTTTCATGTTTCTCCACAAGCTAACTCCCCCAGAGAATCCCTTGCTCAAGAATTCAGTCTCATTAGCTAGCACTCCCTGCCCACCCCAGTACTAGTTCTCTTTGTGTCAATGGTTGTTTTGCAAAGGCTCCCCTTACTTGTAGGATTATGCACATTCCCTGATATCAGCAGAAATGTTTTGAACTAAGACACTTTCTTTCCAAATAACTAAATCTATTACTTCCTCTCTGCTTAGGGCCACTGATCATCTAGGAATGTTACACACTGCCAGTGTGTCTATACTCTGAAAACCCACCACAATATCAACAGGTCTCTCATTTTAAGATGTAGAAATTTCTCAACTGAAATGCTTCCCAAACATGACAAGATATGATAAGAAATTTGGACCTATTTCAGGCCCTTTCTGGAGTGTGTGGTGTCCTCCTCCCTCTCTCTCTCTGCAAACAAAGAGAGGAATCCTCCCTTTCAGGTGACTGCTCTCAGCCTTTTACCCTCATTCAACAGAATATCATCAAACAGATCTGAAAAACAGAGTCTTGTTCAGGACCTATTCCGTTTTGCAAAAAAACAGAAACCACCCCAATACCTCACCATGGAAGTATTTCTATAAACCTTTCCTGGTCAGTGCTTTTTATGTACATTTATAATAGAAATAAGATCTGAACTTCCTCTGAGTTTCAGCATTTAAAAATGCAGTCTCTTACCCCAGTTTCCTATATAACACAATATAGCTGGTGAGGTACAAGGCTGAAAGAGACCAAAAAACACTTAGACCTGCCTTGCTGCCAAAGTATTTCTGTCACAGATTTTAAAACAATAGGAAGCAAATCATTTCAGACACACAAAAAAAAAAAAAATTAATGGTATGCTTGAGATACATGGGGTGTTCAAGAAGGCGAAAATATATAACAGTACAATTGAGATTAGAGCACAAAATAGCCTCTGTAAGAGCAAAGCTCCTAATTAACTCTCTGTCCATTAGAAAGTTGCAGACAGTGATCAATTCCTGGTAACATAAATAAGGTCAGAGAGAAAAAGGTGTCACAGATAGGAATATCATTGTTCGTCATTGCCAGTGTTCCTCTTCCTTTCAGGTGTGCCCCTGGTTACTATGGGAACCCTTTGCTAATTGGAAGTACTTGTAAAAAATGTGACTGCAATGGCAACTCAGACCCAAATCTGATTTTTGAAGACTGTGATGAAGTGACCGGCCAGTGCCGCAACTGCCTGCACCACACCAGCGGGTTCAAGTGTGAACGATGCGCTCCGGGCTACTATGGGGACGCCAGACTTGCTAAGAACTGCACAGGTATTGTCTGTAGGTTGGTACAGCAGAGCTGAGCAACAGGCAGCACAGCATGGTCTGTGGATGATCTCCCAGAAATCAGAGGTGCCTGAACCGCTTGTCAAATACCTGTGGCTCTGGGAGCCAGTTGATGGGATAATTTGGATGTTCAGTTGTATCATCCCAGGCACCAGAGAAATATCTCTTTACATATCCTATCTGAGCAAGTCTCAGTCCCCAAACTCCAACACCTCTAGTGCATGGGTAGGTTCAATGGAGGCACTGTTGTGTTCTCCTGAACTTTGTTTTAAATGAGGTTCTCTAAGAGTTCTTTGCTCAAAGTCGTCACCTTTGTGCTTGTCCACACCATGACCACTCAGGCTGATGGTGTTTAAAGACTTGAAAGCATTTTTTATGGGAACAGGATCATCCTTCCTGTTCTGACCCAATACCCACTCAATTTCTGCTATTTTCCATGTTGGTAATATATTCTGCATTTCCTACAAGTCTGTGTAATCTTGCTGGTTACTATATTTTCACACAAGAGGTGATTGTACTTTCAGGGTCTGGTAAAGTGCTACCCAGACTACCTCAGCAAAACATACCTGCACAGAGGGGTCACAAATTTTTTTCTCCTCTAATATTGTCCTAATTTACAGGGAATTCAATCCAAACAGGACTTTGACCTCATACCTTTTATCCTTGTTTTGGGTCTGGAAGCGAAATCTGCATCCTCTTTCAAAGCACTTAGGAACAGTCACTGCTAAAGGCAAAATGCAGGTGCTCAGAGCAAGGGCCTTGGGGCACCCTCCCAAACTCTTTGGCAGGGGCCCCTCAAGGATCAGAACACAAAGGCGGGAGACAGATTGTTCCTAACTCAGCCTGGCTCAAAGGTAAGACAGTTGAAGCACACATTCAACTTGGACCTCAGAAGTGCTCCAGGGCTTTCTGGTACAGAGCTAAATGTTTCAGGGACTTAGAAATGTCTTGATCCTTCTTGCAACTCACTTTTTTTTTTCTTCCTTATTATAAACTGTTTTGGGACACACAGGATGGAGGCAATGAGGATGCTGTGTAATCAAATGCCCTATGTGCTGCTATCTTCACTTGTAGGAGACCACATATTATGCCATGATGTCACTACTGGTCCTTTCTGTTTTTATATTCCAGTGACAGCTATAATTTGAGTGTCCATCCCCAGGATGTAACTGACATCACAAAGTCATGTAGTTGAATTCCATTTATGCTGAAGAGGAAGAGATGGTGCTCATGCACAGTGATCACAAAAGCCAAAACCGTGTATCCCAAAGAGCTAAAAAGACATCAGCTGTGGGGAACAGCTTGTCCCAAAACTCACCTCCTGCCTGGATTTAGGTAGCCAAGATACTCATGAAACTCAGCACATCTGTGGATTTTGAGGTAGCAAAAGAAAATCTTGTTTATAAACTTCACTGCCTAATTCACTCCACCTGAGATGACTTAACTGCAGTTGTCCAGGAAGGAATGACAGGATCTAATTTGTGGCTCCTGAATTCCATGAGGCAGGAGGAACATACCCAGCACTTCAACTCTGCAAACCACAGCAATTTTGCCCTGCCCATGGCCAGAAGCTTCAAGCACCTAAGAGTAACTTTGCCAGAAGTCTGAGAGTTACATTCCAAGTGTCTGAGCAGGTTATGCAATTAGTGATTTTGGAAGGCATCTCTGAATATACAGTTTCAAAACTCAAACTTTCATCACCTCAGTACAGTTTTTTGTTTGCACCCTTAAGGGGGTACACAGGAGTTCTCTATAGAGGTTGTTCACACAGACTTCAAATCTGTGTGGTAATTCTCTGTTAGCAGATTTCCTTGAAGTGTTTCATCTTTGCTAAAAATAAGAAGTGCTTGGGCGCTTGGATACATTGTGCGAGGTACAGCTTTTCCCTTTTCAGAAGTGAATTTAATCTTGAAGTTCACTCTAGCAACTCCTGATTTTGCAGTATTACATTTCAGAGAATTACGCACTTCTCGTTTCATCTTCATTTCTGCTGAGCACGGCAATGTGCTGTACTTGACAGTACTGTGCAGATTGCAGTACATCAATACATCCGTGATATTCAAGCTATTTGTGTAGTTCACAGGGAAAACTTATGCTTTGTTTGGCTTTGTGACACAATTAGGAACTATTGCTTAGAATCGATTCTGAAATAAGCCAAATATCTTCTTTAAACTAAAAAAAAGAGAAACAAAACTACTGTAAAAATCAAGACAGTCTGTGTACATGGTTTCCATAGAGCATCTCAAAGAGTATATAAAACCAAAAAAAAAGGCAAAAGAACTAAATGAACAAACAGCTCTATCAATCTAAAATCATCTTTTTTTTCCTTCAAGCACAAGGTAAAACTTGGGTAGGTGAACAGTAGTTTTCAGCTTCTTTTAAAATAGTTTTTTTTAACCACATATCCTTTAGCCATATTTCAAAGCTCTCCACAAATGGCCCTCAGAAATAAAGATAAGTTTAGAAGCTTTCCGCACCAGCAAACTGTGGCATCATTAAAAGCCTTAATTCCCTACTAAAAATGTGGTACCTCTTAAACCAGTAGTTGAAAAATGGTCCAGACTACTTTTGGAATCAATTGGCTTTAAGATTTTGTGTAGCAGACTCACAGGTATTCATTTAAGTAAGAAGACACAATTTTATTTTCTTGAACACCAATCTCATAGAAATTTTAACCTTTTAACTTTAATGTTGTTGCCTGGCAATAGCCTAGTCCTCATGATACAAGTAAGGAGAAATCTCTACTTTCAGCTGATACTTTTCTTTCACTTCTCAAAAAAAAAAAAAAAAAAAAACCAAAAAAAAAAAAAAAAAATAAAAAAAAAAAAAAAAAAAAAAAACAGATTAAAAATAATCATAGATCCAAAATTATTCTGACATTAGTGATTAGTGCATGAAGTTGTCTTTGAAGTTGTTTTGCATATTTTCACTTGACAAATCCTTAAATGTGCAATGGGAAATGTAAATACAAGGGCAATTCATAGATAACAATTAATGGGCTGCAATAAAAAGGCAGTTAAATATTTTGTTATATGAGGTTCTGCTGAAACCATGAATCACAAGACCAAAATAAATTGCAGATAGATTGTTGCTTTTCTTATGTTCTGCTTGAGTTCTTGTTATTATATCAAAGTGTTCCAAGAATATTTTAATCTTTAAAATAATATATTTTAAAAGGACAATTAAACCCTGAAAGAGGTTTAGAGATTTTAGATTAAAAATTGGACTTTTTAAAAAACCACTCATGCTGGCAATAAAAATGTTGCTTTCTCAAGTCTGAAAAAAAAATATAAAATATCATTTATTCTTCATTGTAAGTGGTAGGAGATACTTACTTTTTGATATGTTCAATCTGACAGTGTAACTGGAGTCCGCTATCAATCCCTGATAGATGCAAAGCCTTTTTGGTGACAGCCTGACAGAATGCTGATAAATTCCACAGGGCTGTGAAGAGATTTGTAACTAATAATTAACTTTAGTTGCCCCACTTTCCTTAATACATCTCCTAAATGTCACCCTCTCTAGACATTGATGTACAATGTCCCTTCTGGGCAACTCTGGCCTCACAGACTCTATTTGTGATCAAGCTTTGAACAAGTCATTTCAGCATGGTTTTCTCATTCTGTTTTCCACCTCATATTTCATTTGTTCAAATTTGACCAGTGCAAGAAACACCTTTTCCAAGTATTGAAAGGAAAATCAGTCCAAGAAGGTCTTGATATTGGTTTGAATATCCACACACAATCCTAAGTATAATAATTTCACTAGTCTTGGGAGGGGGAGTTGTACATTTTGAAGATTCTTCTTTCAAAAGTCTTTTCTTTTTCCCCCAGCATGTAACTGTGGAGGGGGAATGTGTGACAGCCAGACTGGAGAATGCCTCGCAGACAGCCCTGAAGTTTCTACTGACACAGACTGCCCGACTATCAGTAAGAACTTTATCATGAAAACACCAATAATTAATATTGCTCTTACATTTAGATGCTTACAAGTACTAACTTAAGAGCTTGGTATTCCAGTGGGCTCAGGATTTTGACAGTGGTCCCACAGGACACTTAAGTGTGTGAATATACACAGTGTCCTGCTGATTGAGTACTTCAGCATGTTCTCACACATTTGTCCTGAGTACAGGCATATTTCCAACTCTGTGATACTGCACATTCAGGTCCAAACTGCAGAGCAGTAGGGAAGTATCACCAAAGCCACTTCCATAGACATTGAGATACACTGCCTGAAAAATAATACTATGGCCCTAAGATATTTCCTTATAACTTTACCTGTGACATCTTGCATACAATTTATGGTTTTCTAATTGTGGTTTAACCCCATCAACAACACAGCCATTCACTCACTCCAGCAGGAACAGGAAGAGAATCAGAAGGATGAAAGCCAGAAACCTTGTGCAGACTCAAGCCACACACACTTTTGCAAACAAAGAAAACCAACTAATTTGTTCACTGCTTCCCTTGGGAAGACAGACATTAAGCCATCTCCAGGAGATCAGGACCCCACCACACATTTTCTTGGGAAGACAAATGCCATGACTCCAAATGTCATCCCCTTCCTCCTTCTTCCCCCCCACTGTATTTACTGAGCATGATATCATATGGTCTGGAATACCCTTTGGAGAGCTGGGGTCATCTGTCCTGGCTGTGTCTCCTCCCAGCTTCCAGCAGACCCCTAGTCTCCTCACCAGCATGGTAGTGCAAAAAGCTGGAAGGGTCTTGGCTCTGTGTAAGCCCTGCTCAGCAGCAACCAAAACATCTCTACATCATCAATCCTGTGTTCAGCACAAATCCAAAACATGGCCCAATACTAACCACTGAAATTAACTGTGCAGAAAATTACCCCAGTCAAAGCCAGAACAATATCTAATATAGATTTCTGTTGTTGACAACTTGACATATATCCATCAGTCAGCTCTGTTCCCCCTATCTCACATATTCTAATGACAGGAAGCCTGGGGAGTTTCCAGGAGTACTATTGGTAGCCAAAGTTATTTTTTAAATGTTAGTGCATTTATACCTGTGTATACTGCAGAGTGTGTAGCATGCCTGGATTCCTGAACCAAATCCCAAGAAGAGGGGTCATGTGTCTGAAGAGCAACCAGGAGGAAAATATTCAGAACCTGCTAAAATTTCAAGCAAAATTTTAGGAATCTGTGTTTCATATTCACTCTTGCATTTTGTGTTGGCACCAGTGGCACTATAAACAAGATGGTATTGCAGTCATTCAGGAAGAGCAGGATACAGCTCTGCACAAGCACTTTCCAAGCATATTATAACTGTGTTTTTAGAAGATGCCCCCATAACCAAATAGGTGGCCAAGAGCCCATGTGCTGGACATCCTTATTTCTCATACCACTACATTTTAAATATCAAGTTTGAGGTTCTGACAAAATGCATTTGGGTTTTTTTGACCTTCATCTGTTGTCATTCAGGCCAAAAACAAGTAGCGCCTAGGGAATAGCCAGGAAATACCTCTCCCTCTCTCCCAGCTGATTACAGAATCCCTGTGGCAGCCTCTTTGAGCAGTCCCATCTGGTGTTGCTCAGCTGAAAACGTCATAATTGTACTGTGGGACCTCAGAAGTGGGAGGATGAAAGAAAAATGGGTATCCATCAGGAAGCACAGTGACAAAGAGAGCGAACACCATGGGTCAAGAGCACTATTACATGAATTTAAGATATTTGATGTTAATTGACAGAAACACTAAAGAAAAATTATGCTGTTTTATTTTCTCATTAGGCTGCGATAAATGTATTTGGGATTTGACAGATGACATCCGATTGTCAGTTCTGACTATCGATGAAAGCAAATCCACTTTACTGAGCATTTCTACAGGTGTTGCAGCTCAAAGACGTTTGAATGACCTGAACCTCACTACCACTCATCTCCAGGTACAAGCATTGAGGATATTTTGGGTTTTTAAGGACTTGAATCTTTGAATTTCCGCTCCATTCCTATAAATTTTAACCCCTGCCCTCACAAGAGAAGGAGTTTGTTTCCAGATGCACTGAGGGGTTTTTTTTCCACACACAGGAGGCAATGTCCAAAAAAAAGAATCATGCAATGCTTTGGACCATCCAGGTTGATGATGCTGCAGATGAGATGAATGACCTCCTCAGAGAAGCAGAAACGCTTGATGAGCAGGTTTGTTTACAGCCTTCTGCCAAAGCTCTGAGGGTTTGCACTTTGTCATATTCACCTGTTAGCTTAAGAAGCAAGCATAGAATAGTCCCAGTTGGAAGGGACCTAAAATAATCATCTGGTACAACTGTCTGAGCAATACAGGGCCATCCAAAAGTTAGAACATGTTTTTAAGGGCATTGTTCAAGTGCGTCTTAAATCCTGACAGGCATGGGGCATCAACCACCTCTCTAGGAAACCCATTCCAGTGTTTGACACCTTTTCATTAAAAAACATTTCTTAACATCTAGTCTGACACTTCAGGTTCACTAGACAAGAGTGGGTGTGCCCTGACAGCTGGGAGAACCTTCTACTTCTATTTATAACTTTCTATTTTAAATCTGAATGAAAAGCATAAATTAATTGTCAAGTCTTCTTCACAGAAAAGGAAGAAGGTAAAAAATGTGTTGAGTGTGGTTGGAGGTTTCTCACCAGTCACAAAAATCTTCCCTTCAGGATCTGAGTTCCCACCTACCCCCTACACATGTTTGATCTGGAATAGATACTTTTCATGTTGATTTACATGTTGATTTCTAATTAAGTGAAGTAAACAACACTAAACTAATGCAGATTGACTTTGGGTGCATTTGTACTGTATCTATTTTACACGTATGCTGTCTTAAAATTAAATTTATCCTGATTATACATTTTAAAATATATTTTAAAACTGCCAGTTTAAAAGGTTTTTCATGTACCCATTGAGATGGAAGCTTGATCAGCACTCAAGATATTTTTAATAAAATTATAATCATAAATGTTGCATCCACATCCATATGCCAGTCTATAAAATTAAGGTTATCAGCTCTCATCTTCCACACTTTCATTGCATCTTAGAAGAATACTGCTATATGTTAAGAGGAAAAATAGGGTTCAAAATTGTTTATCCTCTATTTTAAAAAGATAATATTAAATACTTTTCTGTTGCTATCATATACATATATTAGTAAAATGCATCACTTGTTGTTATTATCAAGGGTAGCCACAGCTGCCATAGAAGTAGATTATATTTCATGCTTTTTGCAAAGTGACGGACCTTATATTCTCTTTACTATTCCTTCACAAGACAAATTAAAATTATACCTTAAACAAAAACTCAAATACAGGAGCAAGTAGGGGGCAAAAAATGCAACACAATGGAAAATGGAAGAGAAAATTTAGGTTTGTATGTTTTTAATCAACACTTACTTAACAGAAAGGGCATATAAGATTTATACAAAAGAGATTTGATTAAATCAGCTCACACTCACAGCTCTCTACCTGTGAATATGTCAGAGCTCACATGCCTCAGCGTCCCTCTCTGTAGCTGGTGGGCAGACTGATTAAGGCATTAGGTTTTCTATGAATATTTAGTGAGTTTGGATAATAACATTTCATTTGCAGTACTGTCTGGGGATTTCTTTCCTCCATCCTCAATTTTACTGTCCCTGAACAAATAAATTCAGTGTTTCCTCTGGTCTTTTCTCCCTGGTTACTTTTAATGTTAGTCCCACATAAATATTTGTGGTGGTTTGTAAGGTAGGAAAATAATGACACCAGACTCTGACAGTGGAAGACAACAACAGTAACTTGGAATATATTGATCTCTTTGCTATTTCAAGGTACATTTATGGAAAATAGGTGCTAAGGCCCTCAGTGGGTTTTGCAGAGACACGTAGCATTTTCTATTCAGAGCATTTTATGTGCACATCCCCATCTCAGGGGTTGCTGCAGATTCTGAGCTAAGGCACAAAAGCAAGGTGAATGGACCAACTGTAAGCAAATCTTCTCACTAAATATAATTCCTGTAAGTACCTGTAACTCCCAAAGTCTGCATGGGATGAGTTTTGAGTAAAACAGCACATAGCTTGATCCTGAATATTTGGAAGATGGGAACCAGAAACATTTCTACTAACCCTTACACTTGTTTTATCAGTCTCATAACCCTTACAATTTATTTTATCGTTAAGCCCATCCCTTTTAGTGGTGCTGCCCACCCTGGCCCTGCCTTCAAATGCCACCTGGGGCCTCCACAAACCCTAAGTAAGGGAACACAATGCGGAGTGCAGCCCCCAACACAATGTAGTACAGGACCATGTCTGTGTTCTTCAGAGCATTTTCAATCTTCAGGATATTTCTTATTTTAAAGTAGTTGCAGAGCTGGGGACCTCACTCGAGGGAGACATAGATTTAAAAAGAATTTGGAGCTTGACACCTTTTTCTCCATTCTATCTGCTTCCTCTGGAAATGCCATACCCAGCAAAACGAGCCAGCCCCACTGAATGCCTAAGAGACTCAGTAGATAAAGTTTTACATAATGTATGAAAATTTCATTGCAGCAAATGATGGATAAATATGGGACAGATTTAATCTCTCACTCTGCAATTCTTAAAACACTGGCAAGACAGATCTTCACTTTGAACACCTTTAAATACTTCTTTATGTGATGAAAAGGACTTCCACATGCTCACCAGGAGAAAGCAAAATGTGTGTTTATACTGCTCATCCTCACATCTGAAGAGAAATATAATGTTTACCTCTCATGGTTTATTCATAGGGAAATGAAGCATCCAGCAAAGGCCGACTGGTACAGAAGGAAACTACAGATATCAAAAACCGTGCTTCTCTGCTTGTGCAGCAGCTCAATAATATAAAAGATAATATTGAAGGTAAATAGATTCATTTCTGGTTCATCTCAGTATGAAGAATGTATTAATGAAACCTTCATTTAATAATGGATCATCAAGAATTCTTACTGTCCTATATATCAAAGGAAAAGATTTTGATATATAGGACACTATGTAATTTATGGCAACAGTGAACACCTTCGCAAGCACAACTGCACTAAAAAAGATTTCCTAGTCAGAGATAATCGTCTTCATCTGGAATATCTATGACATACCAATATCATCCTGAAATATAAAAATGAGATTAAACCAATTGCAGCCTCTTCTTCAGTACCTGCAGAAAGCAATGAAACCCCAAATCAGTGTACTCAAAAACATGCCTGTCCCCTGTACACCTGTGACATGAAAGCCTCCATCCTGCTGCAGCACTCACTGGTTACCCCCAGTCTACAGCAAAGCCAAGAGTATGCAAAAGCTGTCTATGGCACCAGAATAGAAATCATGACTGGTAGCTGAGGTTAAAAGTCCCTTTTCCAATAGAAATATCTGATTAATAGACCTGAGTAGTTCTATCTTGGCAGTTATTGCAAGCCATCTGGCAACTTGTGTGAGGAAGAGTGGTTGCATATCAGCTGTTATCCTTGCTTATCCTTACCCCACAGTAAGCTTCTCTCAGGAAACATGGTTAATATGTCCTATTGCACAAAAGAGGCAGGCTAAGACCGTATGGTATATTTGTACTGGTTTTGTACACCTCCGATGCTAAAAAGCCATTGACTGTCTGGATATCCATCATATTTTATTTCTACAACTATTGACTAAAAGTGTCAGTTTAAGCCCCACTGTTAGTATGTCACTAGCAAACATGGTTGATGTCTGCGGGTCATTCTTTTCTATCATTAATTGGTTTGGAGCAGGACAGGTACCACATAAGGCAGATATGCATCTAATAAGTACACAAATAGCACAATCACGTTAAACTGTTATAGAAGGAACAATGTCCATGACTGTGAATAGAATGAAAACAGTTGGAAACAATTAGGTGAAAATTATTTCCACCATGCTCAAAACTGTTATTCTACAAAGGCATCACCTGTGTGCACACACACACAAGGCAAAAGAAATCCATGGAGCCCTGGTTGTCTCCAGTTACTGCTCAGTATGAGCCTTAGCTCCACTAATGTGCTCAGGGCCCAGTAAGAGCAGGCATAGAGACACTCTGTCAAAGAATCAGTGGTACCACAATTACACACCTATTTTTAATAAAAATCTTCCAGAAAAATAGTGCTGGTTTTGCCAGCTTTGATTAACCACAAAGCTAGTGACAAGCTAGTGACAATGCACATCATAGGGCATAAAGAGGAAGTGATTGGTATTCAATGCCAGAGAGTGAGAAGTGAGTAAACTTTGTCATGATTACACTGGGAATTGGTAAACTCAATTTCAGCTGCAGAGATACAACAATGTTTTTTGAACTGAGACCAAAAATAGTAAACTGAAATAGTATCTATCTCCAAAGCAGCTAGGCAGTATCAGGCCAGAAGCCATATGCTACCTCCTTAGGGTGCCTCAAACTTCTGCAGATGGAAAATGAGGTTACTTCAGTCTCCTTAGCATTGTTTTATTATTTTAAAAACAGCAGCACTTAAAAACCATGATGCTAGATGAAAGCCCCAGCCTGCTACATGCCACAGAACACAAAATAAAATGATTATCCCAGCCTACAAGAAACGTCAAGACAAATAATGGAAACAACACACGTCTGCTTAATCACATCCTCTTCTGATGAGACCTCCACATACAATAGAAAGTGTGTTCTATTTACAGGTTTAATTTTAAGACTGGATTAAACATAATAATTATCTACTATGGAGTTGAAGATAATTAAAACTTTCTTTTGCCGTCAGTATCTTCACAATTCACAAAAGTAAAAGTAGTTCATGGTGTTTATTTCTCTGTAGTCATACTGAATCAACCATCTGTTCTCTTTTCCCCCTAGAAATCAGCAGCAAGTCAAAATACTATGCAATTCAACAAGAGCTGAGCCCTGAAGAAATTGCCCAGAAGCGGAGTGTGGCTGAGGAGATGCTGACGGAGATCAAACGTCGAAAGCCTTTCACTAATCAGAGGCAACTTGCAGATGAGGAGGAAAATGCAGCAGAAGAATGTGAGTTTTAAGTCAGTTTTCCTTTCAGCTACGTGCTGGTGCTCAGCTGGCAGGTGCTGGGCAGCGCTAGGTGTACTGCTGAGCCCCTGGGGAGGACCAGCAGGCACCTGGCAAGCACCAGCTGTTGTTCTGGAGATGCTGCTGCTCCCAAATTCCTGCCCCAAGTCCCTGTTGGTTCTTGGTGTTCCTCAAGGCAGAATGGGGAGAAAAATATCTGTGTGTCTCTGTGTGCCTGTGAACTGCAGCACCTCAACAATAGCTGCTTAGGAAGGTTCATGCCAGGGCTGGAATTTCCCATGTGGACTTCTCCCCCCGCCAGCTCTGTTGTGGGGACAGTGAATGCCAGCAGAGAGAAAAACTGCTGGCACAGGAAAGAGTGGCAGCCTAATTCTCACAGTTTAGTGAACATGAGTCAGAACATGAGGCATAAAGACTGTCTTCTCCAGAACAAGCTGCCTAGGTTTAACAATGAAAAACACATTAAAAGTAGGGAAAGTCAGACCTAGTTTCTTTTAATAAAATATATTTCAGAGGGGGATTAATAAGATTAAAATGAAATAATAAAATGAAAGATATCTTTCCTTCTAAAAAGCTGATGGAAAATTAAAATCCAAGTATATGATCTCTCAAGAGAGCTTTACAAAATGTGTTTTTGTCACCGGCTTTACTGTCACCGACGTAACAGCGTAGAAATTGCTGTATAGGTAGGTTTTGTCTGAAGTCCAAGCTTTGGATTTATTGGCCTCTTATTTTTCTCCCAGTGCTACAGCAAATTGAAGCATTTCACGAGAAGTACAATGACACCAGGTCCCTGGTAACTGATGTGCTGGAGCAGCTCAGCGACCAGGATGTGAAGCTGTCGGACCTGGAGGAGGCATTAGGCGAGGCACTTGACTATGTTATACAAACGGAGGATATAAACAGGGAAAACACAGCCAGGATCCAAAGGCAGGAGGTACTGTGCACTGCATTTATCATAAGTGTTGACTGTGAACACTCCATCTCTGCCATTGCTTGAAAGAGCAGATTGCACACAATTTAAATTCATGAATCCCCACACCAAAAATAATTTCTTGGACCACACAGCAGGAGGAGTTTGACTCTTCAGTTCTAAGATACAACCTGTAGAAATGCAAGGTACTATTAACTATTTGTGGAGTGACAATAAATGAGAAGTTTTGGCATGTCATCCCTTATCAGACCAAGGAAGAGATGGATACTTATGCCTAGACTAGAAAGGCATGTTACAGTAAAACCCAAGAAGCTTGAAATTTCGTGTAGCGTGGCTGCTATATTGTGGTGAGATTATTTCATCCAGTTATGTCCTGATTTACAATGTGAGACAGCCTCATGTTCACAAGACTATTCTAAGAAAACAATTATTTATAAATTATAAATATAAATTATAAATATACATTATTTTATTTATTATTTATATATTTATGAATCTTCAGGCACGAATCCATTGTCTTACCGCTCCATAATACCTTGATATTGGGTTTGGTACCTTGATATTGGGTTTCCTCCTTGCTAGGTGAACTTGCTAGCCTAGCTTTAAATTTGGTTTTCCCCCAGTTTTCCCCTGTGTCCTGTCCAAATGAACAGTCTCAGGATTTTGAACAAAGTAATCACTCTAGAGGAGAACTCAGAGGTGACCTGTCCCCTGGAAGTGGGGCACCTTTCCCTGTAAGTGGTGGCATAAGGTTCAAATCCCACATGGCTGACGAGAAAACTGAATTTTCACATTTCATATCCCAGAAAAGTATCCAATCCATAAGCCAAACAAAAGAAATTTTTTTTTCCTCTTCAGAGCAGTTCTGTGACTCTTTCCCTGTTTTCATAAATGTCTCTTAAGGGATGCAGTATATCCCACCTAAAACTTCTCATTTATTTTTCCAGCAAGGAAAAAAATTACAAAGAGAACAGTTTGGGGCCATTTGAAGCAAACTTTTTTCATTTCAGTGGCTGAAATTGTTTGGATTTTGGAGGAGAGGGCCTTAGCAAGCAATTTTGTGATTTGAAGAATGATCTTGCAAATTCCAGCCGACCTCAGTTTTTCATAGCATCAGTGGCTGAGTTTCAAGTTCTTGAATTTTGAAGTGCTAGAAGTTTATGCTAGAAGGGCTAAGAATTTAACAGAGAAATCAGGCATGCTCGTCTAGTGAATCCTTCCACAAGAGCTTGAGATCCTTAAGTACAAAGCCTCTCCTGTTGTTCCATTGTTTCATAATTACAGTGCCAAGCTGCAGCTTGTCTCACAGTTATGAAGCAAAGCCTGAAGTGTGTAGGTGCATTTGTTCACTGTTTTTAACCATTTGGATTTCCATTATTCCTCACAATGGAGGCAGATGCTGTACCAAAGAGATTGTTCACATTGGCTTTACTACTGACAAGGAAAAGAGATCTCTGTACTGTAGATTTTAAAATACTCCAGAAAAATAGAGTCTCGAGATGACTATGAAAAATTAATGTTTAATTTGTCTCTGCTGTGCACTAACTAATGCTTCATTCCAACAGCTTCTTATGCAGTAATATAAAATGAAATTAATTTTTTTAATAAATCATCTGACATTTTTTCATTTAAAAAAATTCACAGCATAATATATAGCAATTAGAGATGTCTAGGAAAATCAGACTTTAGGTATGTCTAAAATCTATTTAGTTCATCGCTATCTTTTTGGAATTAACTTTAACACATTTTACAAAGTTGATAACACTGTATTGTGCTTTGATAAAGCACAAATGGTATTGGATGGGATTTAGGGTTTGAGCTTTCTTTTTAGAAACAACATGAGAAGATAAAAGAGCAAATAGATGAAGTGAACAGCATTCTGCTCAGTGCCACAACTATTTTGGAAGGACCACAAAAGATCAGCTCTAAGTTAAGTGAAGTAATAAAGGTAAGTGTATCTGTGGCTTGTTTAAATGATATGTCCTGATTTTTTTACTTGAAGTCATGTGTTTAGATCACTAATGGAAAAATTCTCCTTCTTTATACCGCTTCAGTGAAATACTGGTTAATATTCCCTGAAAAAGGTGGTTTTCTTGGATGAAAAGCTCTGTAATTACAATTTATGACCTAAAAAAATTCTATTATAAGGACACCTTACTGTGGGCAAAGCTTAATGAAAGATTTTCCTGTAGAGTTCTCAATTATTTCATTACAAGCAGCTGCCAAAAGACATTCTGGTAAAAGACTACATTATATGCTAAATTCCTTTCCTAGTGCTTATGAGTGAGCACTGAAGAACACTGAAGATCCCAGATAACAGCATTAAAACCAGGAACTGTGTCAAACATATATAACCAGATTGTTGTACAGAAATCCTTTTCTGGAACCGTTGACGACTATCCAGTATTTTGAATCAGACATGATGCTGAAGGAAATTTTTAGAAATTTTAGGGCTTTGGCTTTTCTATGAAAATATGAAGAAAATAAAACTGAGAATTTGCTAACTTAAATATTTACCAAAGGTGTTTTCTTTCTTCATGATTTATTTTAAAATTTTGAAATAATTGAAGAAAGAATAAAATTTTCCACAAGCATTTATTTTGGTCACAGTTGTCCACTTCTTTACACAAAAGTAAATTCCAAAAATCCTTAATTTTTCTTTGAAAAAAAATAATTTGAGAAAATAGAAAGACAGCTTACTTTGTAACCATCCCTGTGATCAAGCAATATGTTGCAGTTTTTGTCTGGTGTTTTGTGCAAAACAAATTGCTGCAGTTTATCATTTTGGGTTCCCCATGGAGGATGTTCACACTGCGGGGAAGGAAGTACTATGCAAACAACATACATTGTCCATCCTCAGCAGCAGCAAATATTTTCACATTTCACTCATTCACCCTTTTTCTCTCTCTCAGTTTCATGCTTTTTCATGTATTTTGAAACACATTTATAATCACATTTTGCCACATTTATAATCTTCAAACACATCAACAAGCTTGCGTACTGGAGAGAAGGTGAATGAAGGCCATTTGGTCTTTCCACAAGTATCTTATATAAGGAAGAATCATGGCTAAGGCAAAGGGATATTACTTCTCCTTGCCTATACATACTGTTATGTGGACTGATTTACAAATTAGACTAATCTGTCTTAGCATGAGGAATCTCTCTGTGCAAGGAGACAGAAAGGGGACTTCACTCTGAAAGACTTGTCATTGGCACAATTCTGGAGCTAACATACAAGATATGTAGTAAGACTTATACCATTTTTCTTTTTTATTTTATGCATCTCTCTCCAATGCCTTCTTAAATGATTTCTGGAAATTTTGCTGATTCTTATCTTCCTGCATTTGTCTCCATACTGGCATTCTCCATTATATCTTTCCTCTTTTTCTCTTAAAAATGTAAAATAAAACATCTATAACAGAAATAAAGAAACATTATAATAACATAAACAGTAAAATAAAATATAATAATAAAAATACAGATTTGATTTTTTGCAATTTTAATCTTCTTTCCTTCCTTGTTTTGTTCAGAATGCATCAGGGTTCTATGCAGAAATAGATGGAGCAAAAAAGGAACTGCAAGAAAAAATAGCCAACCTATCCCTGTTTGATGATGATTTGGTAGAAAAGGCTATGCAGCATGCCCACAACCTGAGAAGACTTGCTGATGAGTTGGACGGGTAAAATTTAACTTCTGCAGACTCTGTTCATACAAGTGCCACTTACTGAACAGCTGAAGAGACAGGCAGAAACACAGTGACAAGAAATAGGCACTAAACAAATCAGCGTTAAGTCATGTGTAGAGGGACTTGTCATGGTCCACGGGGAACAGCTGAAGTTGAGCTAAGCAAAATCTATGTAACTTTGTAAAGAATAAATAAATATCTTGCATGATATTGTCTCTAGTCTAATTGGGCATGTTCTCCTCTTCCTATAGCAAAAGAATAGGAAATATGGATTATGGAAAAGTAAAATAGTACAGAAAATATTGAATGGGGTTTGCAGAAACTGCTCATGTCAGCAAGTTCATTCACATTAAAAAATTGTTTAGCATTACAGGGCACAAAATGAGCTTTGAGATAATTTTATTACAAGAACAGTTTCACAGATTGAGTAGTAGGTTGTGTCCCAATGAAACTGGCTCACAATAACATCAAAAACTTATTGTAAGTCTTTCTACTTTTCTGGAAGATACTAAATACTGCATCAGTATTGTACCAATTTACTAAAAAATCACTTCTAGATAAATTTAATGATTTTATTTGCAGTTAGGACTATCCATGGAAAAATCACTGCTGTAAATAATTCTTAAGCAAAATATGTCACCAAATTGCACCTTAAGTAATATCATCAATGCTTTTGGAAGATAAGCTTACAACTACTCTTCAAGTATATTATCTAAATACCTGTTGTTTCTTAATATTTCTATGCCCTAGATAGGAGATTAAAATAGAGAAAAAAATAACAGATGGTATTCTTTTATGCAATTGTATAAAGCTGACATCTGAAACTGTTCTATAATGCCACACAAACTATGGACGCATAAAATCCAAACAATATGTTCAGTCTGAGATGAGCTAACTGGGGACAGCAGACTAACTTGAAAGAATATACCCCATATGGCTGGCCTTCCTGCCTTACCAAAATAATTTTTAAATTATCTAAAAATTATTAAGCCAAACACATTAGGAATTTCACAAAAAACAAACAAAAGTAATTACAAAATACCCAGATGGAACAATGCTGACTCTAGTATTCGTTGAGAAGATTGTCCTGCAGTGAAACTTTAATCCTTTAAAACATTTAACCTGTCTTCAAAACATCTTGGTTTCATGGGTTTGCTTTATTAGCCTGTTAGGATTTTATTTGATAGGCTTATTGTTTTGCCTTAAGGGAATTTAGCAGAAAATTCTTGCAAAAATGCTGAATCTGGAAATTTAATAATCCCTCGGTGTGGAAACACTTTGAAGTGAATGCACACATATGCAAATACATCTACATTTAGAATCTGTTTCTAACATACACTTTGAAATCTGCTTATCGCCAGAACATTAAAAAATAGTACTTATTCAAAATCATTAACAGATTAATTTTGAGCCCTGAACTATCTTCTGTTTGGAATCTCCCCTGAGGACCAGTTATCACCTAATACACGGATGAAAACCATGCCATCAAAGGTTTCTTTCACGTTTTGAATCTTACTTCCTGCAGATTTTCATGACTACGGGTTGTTCTTTGGCTGCTTCTCCTCCTTTTTACACTTACCTTAGGAAAATATAAACAGAACAGTGACACGGCTATCCTGGTCACTGGCACACGTAGGTCTTTCCTTTCATAGATAAGAATTATTCCTAAAGAAGGATCACTCATAGACCTGTTATTCTGTTAATTTATGAAATATCTAATCTAGATTAAAAAAAAGGTTAAAAGCTGAGTAGTCATTTGTTGCTGCTCACATAAGTGTAAAAGGCAAAATTTGCAGAGTAAAATGGCAGGGAAGAGCCTTCTTTCCACACAGTTTTCACCTGCTTCAGATTGGGCAAATACAATGAAGAAGAGAATACCTGTTAGGCCAAGTACATTTATGTGTGTGATTATGTAGTCAGAAACTATTTTGATTCAGTTTGGTTTCTTCCACCTTTTATCTCTTTTTAACAGGAATTTGTATGGTGTTGATTCAAATGGTTTGGTACAAAGGGCAATCAATGCTTCCAATGTGTATGAAAACATTGCTGGTTATATCGAAGAAGCCAATAAAGTTGCATTGTTGGCACTCAACACAACAAACCGGGTCAAGGATGTAAGTAATTTTCATAATACCAGCTTTTATTTTACAATGCTTCAGGGACTTCAGGCACCTAAGTGTAAAGAAAAAACAAATTTAGCTTTACTGGCAGCATTGAACTTCTCGCTGTACATTCTTTTCCTTTATTATTTCCTGAATTAAATCCCATGTAGTTAATTATTCTTCCGGTCTGAAGTGCCCTGGTATTTGAAAAGACACAAGAAGTTCTTCTGTCCCTATCCCATAGGATGATGATGCTCTGTGTTGTCACTCACATTTGACACATTTCTGTGAAATTACAGACAACTCCCTACTCCTGTAGGAGCCTGAGCTGGTATTTAGTGCTTGAGTCGTCCTACTTCACTCAGTGCCATGTGGCTGGAAGTGTGGTCAAGGCATCACTGCATCTTATATAAAATCAGGTTGAAATGGGACAAAGCCAACTCATATGCTCAGTGTAAGGAGTAGGATGCTAATTTTGTCTCTGGCCTTACTGTTCAAAAATCCTTTACATGTATTTTTTGTATGCCTATACTTACCAATCTGTATGCATGCTGTTTACCAGCAATTTATTAGTGGCATAGCAAGAGGATTTGGGTAGATTAAAGGGGTCTGAACCCCAGAGAGCTGAGGGATTTTTGAGTCCTCTGATTTTTGAGACCTCTGTTTCTGGCATACTGCTGCAGACTGCAAGGCAGCTCCCCATGAAGTGAAAGCATTCATCACCTCTCTGAGATGGCAGTAGAAATGAACAGTCACAGTACCGAAGTAACATGCAGCATTTAGTCACATTTGCTAAACTGAAGTTGATAAATTAAGAGGATTTTCTCCATCTTTGTTAATCAGTAGTGTTGTTTGGAAAACCATAATTTTCTCTAAAATTTCTCAAAACAGAAAATTTTGCTTTTCAGACTTTTTTCCAATCCAACTGCCAATTTTAAATGTTAACAAAGCAAATGAAACTGCAGTGACTTTGCAGTTGCATTTATATGCAGGTAAAATATTGGCCATAATTAAACACAATAAAATGGAATATTTGATAAGGATTACTCTGACTTTCTTTTTTGGAACGTGCTTGTAGGCTGCAGTTGGAATTGATACTCAGGTCATTTACCATAAAGGTAAAAGTGAAGAACTTCTCATCCGAGCCATGCAGCTACAACGGACAGCACATGACAGTAAATATACATCTTTTCTACTTTCCCAATCAGCTTATAGCCGTGCACATTAAAATAAATTTCAGAACCACATTACTAAGCAGAACTACCACTGTAACAAAATAGGTTATTGATTGAATTTACCACACAAAGTACTTGAAATGGCCATGAGCACAGTTTGAGTAGCTCATATTTTGTCATCCTACTAGATACTGATAGTTTGTTACATTCATGAAAAGTCCATTTCAGATACAAGTACCACTTTGATATGTGATCCTGCAAACTGTTGTGCACTGGAAAATGTACTCAATTAAGTAGTTCAATTAAAATCAAATCACAGCAGTTTAAAGCTGGATTTCACCAATGGAGGGTAATAATAAATGTTAAAGTAGTTTGGTCTTTCTTCACTGTAAATGAAAGAAAGATCTAGAATTACAGAATTACCTTTTAAATTTTTCAGGACCTTTTGAGTTCCTTAAAACTATTTCTGTGTACCAGTTGCAGCTATTCTCAGCACTTCTGGTAAAGCAAGGAGAAAAAGTACTGACTGAAACACAGCTCTCCAGATTCTTGGAAGACACCCTGTGGCAAGCAGGGGTGCTGCAGGGCTGCGTTTTCCTATAGATTATGTAAAGTCAGGAGTGCAAGTACGTCCTAAATTAAAAGAGGCCATGGTACAGTGTCTATGGTATAAGGACATACCTCCCCAGGGTTGAATTTACCTTTTAGACACATCACTTTGGTGCCCCTCAGCTGTACCTCCCCTTTTCTCCCCACAGGCAGCAGTTACACCATTGCGGACACCAGCTGGCAAGTCAATGGCACTTTTGCCAGAATGAATGCCCTGCGGAGCCAGCTGATGAGAGCCATTGCAAAAATGCAATCAGCAGAGACAGGTTGGAAGAGGAACTTCATGTTTATGATGCTTTATCTTCATGCATTCAAGAGCACACTTTTATCTTTGAATATGGATATGAAGTTGCTACTAAGAGTTCAGCACTGTAGACACTTAAAAGAGTTTGACTGAAACTACTAGACCTAGATATCAAATATCCAGCTTTAACAGTTTCATAATGAAATTAAATGTTTTGTCACTGAAATTATTAAATTAATTAATTTCTTCTTGAAACTTGTGCTGGTCTTGGCTGCATTAGATTTAATTTTCTTCGCAGTGGCTAGCATGGGGCTGTGTTTTGGATTTGTGTTGAACATAGTGTTGATAATGCAGAGATGTTTTTATTGCTACTGAGCAGAGCTTACACAGAGCCAAGGCCTTTTCTGCTTTTCATACTGCCATGCTGGTGAGGAGACTGGGGATGCATGGGAAGCTAAGAAGGAGCACAGCCAGGATAGCTGACCCCAACTGACCAAAAGAATATTCCGTTCTGTATTCATTCTCGGTGTATATAAACTGGAGGGAAGAAGAGAAAAGGGTGGGGGAAGACAAAGAGTGGGGGGGGACAGGACACACAACACACTTGAATATTTGAAAGAGTTCATTTCCTATTAATCTCTATTTGCTCTGTAGTGGAGGCCAGAGAGCGTTTGGAGCAAGCTAGGCTGAAGACTGCAGAGGCTGTGAGTGCTACCACGACAGTAACAGAGGCTACGACCCCCATGGATGAGAACGTGAGGTTGTGGTCCCAAAACCTTCAAGACTTCCAGCACAATTCAGAGGCATATGACAGTGCTGTGCATTCAGCTGGGGATGCAGGTATGGTGACCTGAAGTTTACCATTCCCCGGTGTTAAAAAAATCAAGGAATCATCGTAATAACACATTGTATGAATTGTTTACATTGCATATTCATGACATATAATCGTCTAGTATTTTGCCTCTGTAAAAATGTTCAAAAGTTAGCAATTCTCTAGGTCTCAACTATATTTTAAAAACACTGGATACTCAGGAACTTCAAAAAATTATTTAAACACATAAGTGCTGAAGACTTACTGACTTCTAATCCATTTTTATCAGGGTACCAAGGTCACACTGAATGGTAAATAGCTTGTTTAAACACTTCTTGCTATTATGATTAGTAATTCAGGATTTTTTGTTTGTTTGTTTTTTAACATTGAGAGGCATTTGAAAACAGAGCCCTTTTGTACTCAGGAGTGCAAACACGGAGAAAAAATGGTCCCTCACTTGATGAGCTTGTAGTCTAAACAAAGGGGTCAAAGAGGATAAAGGAGGAAGTATAATATTTAAGCATGGTGATTTCTGGAGAAGCTTGTAAACATCACATTAATTCCACTTTTATTACTGGAAACACTAGAAACATTGGAAAACTTATTATGAAAAATTTAAAGCAAATAAAAAGAAAAGCTAAGACAGACTGCAAAATTTAAATTAAGATGATAGGCAAGAGTAGAAAAAGATATGTGAAGATGAAGCTGAAAGGAAATGACTGCAGAATTATCGACAAATAAAAATATTTGGAATAAGAAGTTGTTTACAGCACCACTATTTATTGCTCCATGTATTCTTGACTCTGCTCAGAAAGCGTATTAATCCTAAAATACTAAACGGCTAGGGAGGTTGGAAATCCAGAACAAGTAATTTCCTTCACATGTTTGATGACACCATCACCTGCAGACCTGTTCAGTGATGCCTTGCCTCCTTAAAGTGCCCCAGAGAAAGTCCATATTCATTGACACTGTCTCCAGAAAGTCTAAAACTCAGATCTACTGCCCTAAAACCCTTCTCCTTCTGTCAGGAAGTTTGCAACTCAAGTGTCATTTTACTGCAAATAGTATTATGAGCACCAAACCCTACATTGCTTCTAGTGTTCCAAAGTCACAGTCTTCCCTCTCAGCTGGATAATCTCAAGAGTCATGTTATTTTCAGAATTACATGATCAATAGGACCTTACCACTAGTATTTTTGGTTTAAGTGAGCGCTCCCAAGAACTGGTATAGAAGTGGTTGCCTTCACAAGAATTTCAGTGCTATTCAATATCCCAATTTCTGGCACCAGAACTGGAAGAAACTCAGATTTCTCTGAGCTTTTCATCAAAAGGGAACACTGAACCTATCCCTCTGGGAATGGGTTAACTCACTGCTAGTCACTGCACAGAGCTCCATAAGAGCATAGTTAATATAACAGCACTTGGATTGGATTGCATTGCTGTAAAATGTTTTTGATCACCACAGAGCACAGTTTAGGCTACGGGCTCTAATTGCCATGTAAAATAATGCAAATGTGGATATGATTGGCCTCCCAGGAGGGAATGGTATGATAAAAAACATCCAAGAGAAACAGTGTGCTGTAGCTAACACATGAAGGTTTCTATTTTTATTCACCTTTACACTTGATTTACATTTAACATTTTCACTTGCCAGCTTAGTAGGTAGAGCAGCATTACAGACTGCATTTGGCTCTTCATGCTCAAAATGCCAGCAGACATTCAGGATTCAAAAGAATCTGCTCATACTACCTCTTGTACTAGAGGAAATATTTCCAGCAGCATTTGAGGTGCTCTGTGAGAGTGAAGAGAGCTAAAATGGCCCAGCTCTCCCTTGTTACATTCCCAAAAAGAAACAGGAACAGCTCCTGTGTGACATGCCAGGAAAAAATGTCTTTTCTGTGATGGTGGGTTTCCAGATAGGGAGTCACCTTGAAAATGTTTGTCCATATCCAAGCTCCTGGAGGGCCTGCTGGCCACAAACTAACTTGGAGAGATGCTAATATGCAACCTACAGCAAAGTGTGCCCTAGTACATTTGTGGGGAAGCTTTTCCATGGCATTTTTGTTCTGAAGACATTTGATTTGTTTGTTTAAAGGTATGATGAGGTGTTTTTGCCAGAAAGGTCAGGTGGAAATAGCTGTGAAGAGAGATCAGTGCTACAAAGGAGGCTGGCACAGGTAGTGCTCCAGACAGATATGATTGTGATTCACAGCCCAGGAAGACAGAGGTGGATATGGCAGGTATGGTGAAGCATTCCCAGATCAGCTATGTATTCTGCCAGGAGAGGTTGATCTGACAGGAGGAATGTCCATCAAAGTCCAAAGGAAAGTCACAACAAATTTTCAGACAGATGCCTGGAACACCAAAACACCTGATCTTCATTCCAATAACACTACCAGAGCAGCTGAAGCCCCTAAGCTGGCATGTCTGCACTGCCTCTGAATAAAGCTTGCACTTGGTGTTTGGAAGGGTGAGAGCATGTCTTGGCTGTGCAGTTTGAGAATAGTCCATGTTGCCATTGTGCAGGGAACTGATGAGCTTCAGCAGAGAGGGTGGCTGAGGGTTTGGGAAAGAAAAAGTGAAAAGGAAAAGTGTCTGGAAGGTTATAGCAAGGATATTTCCTCCTTGACAATTTCCCTTCTATTCTTTTTTTTTATTTTATCACTGGTTAGGACTAATTTTCTTTTCCACTCCCACCTTCATCCCAAAGACAAAGACAAAAAAAAAATAGTGTTCTTCTATGCTGAAGAATGCCATTATAAAGGTCAAGAGGAAGAGATTAAGAGATTTATATTGAGGTTTCACAATAGTTCTAGTAGTCACAGATATTAGTTTTGTGTTTTCATGTTATAGCATTTCAAGTTTTATACATCGAATTTCAAACAGAAAAGCTAGGTTTTAAGATATTGAATCAAATACAATTCCAACTCAGTTACAGATTATTTAAAAAAAAAAAAAAAAAAAAAAAAAGTGGCTGCAATTTGCTAAATCATTTTCTGAGACTGGAGTGGTTTTTGCCTTAAAAATAGAAAAACGTAAAGAAAACTTCCTGTAAGTTGATTTGGGGTTTATTTGATTTTGTTGGGGTTTTTTAAGTAGAAAATTTAACACATTCTGGCATCACCATTTTATCCAAAATTTACTGTAATTCTTTGAGTATTCATTAAAATCATGAGATTTTAATGTACAGTAAGCTTTATATAGAATAGCAGATTATTAACTCCCTCTACATAGGGCCTTTCAGGACTAAATGAGAAAAACTGAAGGGTCCAAAGTTCTATATGGCTCACTCCTAGACTGAACTTGGAAAGTTTCATTTGTGAAACAAATGAAAACAGCCAAGCAGAGACAAGACAGGACTGGAAAATACAGATTTTTCACTCTATCCAAAAACAAGCAGACTTGTAGGACTCCAGGGAGTCTTCTCATACTCTGAATTGATATGAATGAGGCTGAGGCTTATTCAATACTGAGTGGAAGTACAGAAAAGCTGATTGGAGTCTGCTCCTACTCCCCTGTTCTTTATACAGTCTCCTATATCTGATGATTAGCCCCTTTATCTGCATCTCTGCAGTCTTCATCCAGAAATGTTCAAGGCCAGGCTGGGTGGGGCTCTCAGCAATGTGGTCCAGTGCAAAGTTTCTGTGCCCACAACAGGGGGGTTGGAATCTTTAAGGTTCCTTCCCACACAAGCTCTTCTAGGAGTCTCAGACAAAGGTAAAAATATGACAGAAAAAATACATATGATAGGTGGATGTAAGTTGACAACCCCTAAAATATAACTTCAAACCCTACAAATCTGGTCTTAACCTTTACAGTGAATCCATGTCATTAAAATTAACTCTGAACGCTGAATCTTTCCTATATGTATGTAGCTTGCAGCTAAAATCACTTTTCATTATACTCAGCTACTTGTACCTACATTTAATTAAAGATGAAAAATGATGTGATGTGTAAATATCTTTCAAAGGGCAGCATGTCATTGGAATCTGATGTGATGAAATTGGATTATAATTAAGGGTAGTTATTTTTTCCTTCTTGATAATTTTTCTGCTTATCTTCCTGGGAAAGGACTTTTCTCACTTTGAACACGACAGAGCCCCTGCATTTCCCTTTGATAACACTTGCACAGGTACCACCAGAAGACACAGCAGCAAAAGACCAAAGGCCCAGGTCTCTAATTCATGACTCCTGGCAGGAAAGCTGCCAGGTTACCAATGATTACCAGATTTCCCTGATGCAGGCAGGAAAACTAACGAGGTTACCAATGAGAAGGGCTGGGGCAGGTACTGAGCACAGATTAGGTGCACATGCATCATCATTATCTAAGGCCTTCTATTGTTGTACACCACAGGCCTGCTACCACAGCATGAAATTGGCAGTGTTTCTGTCATGAGAGTGGACTTTGAGCCACAAGCAAACACATCCCCTGTGCAGCCTCTGTTGCTATCTAGGTGATGACCTCTGGGAGACATGCATAGCTGAAAGCTGAGGAAATCAGCCTATGCATCTCCCCTACAGTGAATTTGAAGAGCTCATGAACCATAACTCTTAGATGCAGTTCCCAGGTCAGCCACAGATATCCAGTGAGATGCTGAACAAACAATCCTTCTGCTTCACTTGCCATAGCTGTAAAATCAGGCTTAACATTAATTTGCCTTGAAGGAAGATTTAAAGGTAAAAAACTATTAATGTTTGCAGAGTTCCATGAGGAAAGCATACAGAGGTAACACACCACAGTATTACCTATAAGTCCTAAGAAAACAGAGTCCTTTGTGCAAACTTATTTCCAAAAACTTTAGCAATACTAGATTCTTTAAAATCTCTACTCTTTCTGAAATCACTGTGTCTCACACATCCTAGTTACAACTCCAGAAAGCAGAAGGGTGAGCTAACCTAAGAGGATAGGGTGGAATATTCCTGATGCAAAACCAGTCTTTCAAAGAGGGAAAAAAAAAAGCTGTCTCTTCTTTTCTAATTGCAGTGAAGAAACTTTCAGAAGTTTTCCCTCAACTCCTGGACAAACTGCGCAGAGTAGAACAGAAGGCACCAGCAAACAATATTTCTTCCAGCATTCAGCGGATCAGAGAGTTAATTGCTCAAACCAGGAGTGTAGCAAGCAAGGTAAAACTTTTGGACTTTGGGACTTCTGGTTACTAGTGCTAATAATCAAATCTTACTATAAGATCCATTTTCTCAGGCTATGTTAGAAGCCCAAACCTGGACATCATCACCTCCCCAAAACTGGATGAACAAAGCACATTGGAGGTCATTAAAATCTTTACAGTTACTATTTGCAAGCATTTGACATTATCATAGTATTCATGGTAGACTATTGTTACTATAGTAGCAACTTGACAATAAAGATTTGGGTGCAATGTATAAGACGGACAGAAAAACAAAACATAATTACCTACAATTTGTAGGCAAATTACCTACAAAGATAATTACCATGAGTAATAATTTCAGCAATTTAATGTAAGCTTTTCTGAGATGACAGCATTTTTTTTTTCTTTTGAATTAATTTTCTGCAGGGTAAGAGAATCCTTGGCTCACACATATTTAATAGAGAAAAAAACACTTTCATTACCATACATAAATAATGAGGGGTTTTTCTCTAACAAGAAAACCAAGGTCAAGTATATTTGAATTCATTTCGAGAAATAAAAAATTCAGTGCATTTTTGTAAGTTCACAGTGCTGGAATATATCTTGGAAAAATCAGTCTGTGTGAAGTGTTTGACTGTTCTTTAAAATATATTTTGTGATTCAGGTATACTGTGTTTAAACTTGAAAACATTACTTCGGTTATGTTGAAAGCATTTTGAACTAAGAGGAACAATTTTACAATTTTATTAAAATCTGTCGTGGTTTGAATGACAGGTGTCTGCTAAGGCAGGAGCCTCCCTTGGAATGGAGAATTTAAACCCCCTCCCTCCAAATTATTATAACTTTGAATTTAAGGGGCCCTCAGGGAAAGATATTGGAATAGAAATAACAGTTCTTTATTAGGGGAACTAAAATAAACAGTAAAACAAAGACACATGCAGTAAGACAAACAAATAAACCAAACCCACTGACAGAGTCAGGATACCACCTGACACCCTGTGGGTCAGAGTGTTGGTAGCAGTCCCATTAAATGGTGACTGCAGTCCTAGTGGCAGATGTGCCTCTGTTGGAGTGCTGCTCCTGTGGAAAGAGTGGAGTTCTTTTGCTGAAGGTCCAGTGGTGATAGATGGGCCTGGTCTTCCTCTGAGAATCCAGTGGAAAGGCTGCCTTGGTGTTCCAAGTCCCAGATTTTTATCCCGGTAGGAATACTTGGCTCCTCCCCCTGTCTGGAGCATTTCCCAGTGGGATGATGTAATTCTATCAGTGAGACTCAATGGCCCATTAGCAGAAGATCTCTCCCTGGAGGGAGGCTGGGTCATGGAAGAGATAAGAAAACTGCCCCAGCAGGTTTATTGACAGTTGGCCATTGACAGACAATTACGGCACCCCACATCCCAGTTTTATCAGATGGTGATAGAATACAGAGTTTTGGTTGCATTTTGCACTGCAACCCATGACAGCATCTCATAAATATCACTGTAAATTCAATGATATAGCAGGATTACTCATGAACAGAAAATGGCCACACTACTCCCAAAGCAAAGAAATAAATTACAGAAGTTTTATAACTGTGTAAGAATTTCATTTTGTGCCATACATAGCAATCTAGTCCTGATTCAACAAAGCACACACACACATTTCTATCTCCCACTGAAATGTAATTTACTTTATGAATATGGTTAAGTAGAGTTCATTAGGACCTTTAATTAATTGTAAAATAACTTCCTCCATATTCTTAACAGTGTCTTCCAGAAAACATTGGTACAAACATACAATTTTACATGCCAATATATAGGTGCCAGCTCCACTCTTGCAGGAAGCAAGGCTGCTGGCTCAGTATAGTTGCACACGTACATTAAGTAGTGACCCCGGCAACAATGTGTGTCTCACTTTGTGCTTTCCCAACTGCAGGTCCAAGTTTCCATGATGTTTGAAGGCCAATCAGCTGTTGAAGTCAATCCAAAAATCCATGTGGAAGAACTAAAATCATTCACTTCCATGAGCTTGTACATAAAGCTTCACAAAGACAACCCACAACTGGTAGTCTCTCCAGACAGATTCATTTTGTACCTCGGAAACAAAAATGTAAGAGAATACCCCAGTTAATTTTTATACATACATTAAAAAAAGAAATTTAAATCAGATTGAAATATATTTGCCCCCAGTTTTTCCTCTCACTGTTTCTTCATGTTTCAAAATTAAGGGTGTCTAATCTATGACCATTATTGATTTTGTGACAAGCAAAGAGCAAAGGTTCCTTAGACCCCTGTCCTTGAGACTTACCACCCAAAACAATGAAGGATTCTCTCTAAAATGTAAATTAGACTGCCTGGGAGTGTACTGCTTTGATTGTCACTGCTGTGAGCCACTCTAGCTATCTCCTCTGCCAATACCAAGGTGCTCTGCAGCAGTTAATGTCACCTGCCTGGCTCCTGTGAGATACGCTTTAATCAGTTTATGCTGCTGACAGTGTCAGTTCCAAATCTCTGAGGTCACAGGCCCACAAAATAAGCAGGCTTTTTTTATCTGTGGCTTGTGCTGCTGTTGTACACTCTGTACACTCTTGATCACTACTTTGAAATAACTGTTCTTTAAACAGTGGTTATGAAAAGGAAAACATCACAACTCACAAGCCAGGTATCATCCTGGCAATCTATTACTTGGGAAGTTAAAGAGGCAAGCTTTCATTTTTAAGGTTTCTGAAAAAGGGTGTCTACTGAATATAAATCAAGTGAAACGCCTCTTGGCAGAATATTTAATTGCAGCATAATACTTAAGCTTTAGACTATTTCCTGCACATGGCGCTGCGCACTAAATAATGATGAACAGCTTCCCATTGAACATGACTAATTCATGGTCAGCAGAGATCTCATCACCTTGAATTTACCTCAGTCAAAATGGATAAAAAGTAAAATATCAGAGACTTTTTTTCTGTACAGTTTTATGTGGTGAAAGCAACCAATTAGAGAATGAAGGTTTTGTTTCTATTTAAACAGCTTTTGGTATTACATAAAGGTTTCAGTTTGTCAAAGCTTATCTTTTACTTATGTCCTGTATTAAATCTCTTTCAGTGTTGTATCCCTAACATCTCTCTCCATTGTTGTTTTAGGCAAAATATTACATTGGTCTTGCAATTAAAAATGACAACCTTGTGTACATTTACAATCTGGGGGACCAAGATGTGGAGATACCTCTGGATGCCAAGCCAGTCAGCACCTGGCCTTCTTACTTCAGCAACATCAAAATTGAGAGGTAAAGTGATAATGTGTTCCCCCAAAATCAAATAGTTAATAGGAAAAATCAAGTAGAAAAGGCTGTGTCGGAACTGCCCATCAGGAATTTTCAGTGCCTGGTTCTACTCCCGATGAAATAGATAGAAATTCTTCCTGCTTTTGAAGAGCCAAGACCCAAGGGGCCACAGGGAAGAAGAGACAGCATCTGTGGTCCCTCCCTTTTTTACCTCCTAATTTCCTTAGTCTTCTCTAAGGAAACTTCCTGGAGTTGGAGGCCTGTCTTTTTCTTTTGTAAGTCTGGCCAACATGAAATTCTCTTGTCTTACAATTCTTTTCTGCAGGATCGGAAGACATGGCAAAATGTTTTTAACTGTGCCCAGTCTTAGCAGCACAGCTGAAGAAAAATTCATCAAAAAGGGAGAGGTTCTTGGTCCTGGCTCCCTTCTTAATTTGGAACCTGAAAATGCTGTTTTCTATGTTGGTGGAGTGCCTCCAGGCTTCAAGGTTGGTCAGAGAAATATTCTCTATTCAAAATTGAATAGTGCAAACTGATCTTGCTGGACTTCCATTTAAACACAGAAATGGTATATAAAGAAAAAGTCTTTATCTTCTTAGGACTCCGTCTTTTAGCCATGGTGAAGTTTTCCCTAGCATATTTTGTCATACAAGTAAGATGATTAGGTTTCTGTGAGCTGCTGTTCAGGTTTTCTGCAAAATACTAAAAGGAAGGCTTGCTAGCTGTTAAATAGCATGCATAAACAAAGGCCTATTTGTCCAACTTCACTTGCAGGTTACCAGTATTTTTCAATGCTAATGAGTTCTTGTTACTTGGAATTTCTTTTTTTACAACTGTCACAAAAATGAAAAGCAATGTATTGTTAATAGTAGGATCTTGTGGGAAACTAACAATATAGTCATTTGCTTGAATTTAAATTATTGCAGGTTTAAATCCAGACTTATAACAGCATGAAATGTTGCCTGTGCAAAATATGCCTGAAGACCTGTGTGAGATGCTAGCTTCAGTCTAGTTCCTAATAGCCAGCATGAATTAGCACCTCACTTACCTGCATCTGTGAAGATACCAGTTCCTCTTTTGGAATTTAAAAATTGTTATGAATGATCTTGGCTGTGAAAATTGCATGGCTGAATAAAAACACACCTAGAAAGACTTTAGAGGATCCTAAATTCTTTAAGCTGACTGTAGCAGGTGCTAAAACAATCCAAATACTGATTCACAAGCTGCTCTTCTAAAAACATAAAAACAAAAAAAAGAGTAACTCAATCCATTTATGCATTCCTTAGTTTGGCATTGTTATGACTACTAGATATACACCATGGCAGGAATTTTTTATTACTGAACTCTGGGTGCAAACTGCCTGGGAACGGGACTGAAGACTGAATAACAGTTTCATACACACATGCACATACAAAAAGTCATCCAGCAAATGAACCCTCCAGTTCTGTTCCAAAGCAGAGTGGAAGTAAAAGAAAAGAGGAGAGTGAAGGACAGTGGAAAGGGGAATAGGAAGAAAAGGATTAATTTGACAGGCATATGGGTCCCTTCCCCCTTAGAAAAGGACACCTCACATTTTTATTACATAGGCTGATTTGTTAAAAGCTTTTTGCTTCCCTTTTACATACTTTGCAAAATGAAATGCATCACTTTAACATTAGAATTCCCATACTTAACATAATTTCAAAGAATAGAAGAAACAAAGGAAAAAAAAAGGAAAACATGATCATTTACCAAATGTATCTGTGCTGCAGATAAGAATGCAATTTTCTTTTACAACTACTTATATTCTATATTGCTGTATTACCATTACTGTTGTATCATAAGAAAATGGAAATAATTAGATGATAAAGAAAAGCTGCTCACAGTGATCAAACTCTGAAGTACATGAGGCGTTATTATTATCACACCTGTTCCACAATGCAAAATATTTTAATATAAAAAGAATGCTCTAGGTCTGTTAGCTTTATTCTTTTGTATTTTTCCCCTCACCAGTGTGGCTGTTTAAATTCCGTTTGCAGTGACCTTTGTTAAAAGAAGAAGTTTCTACATCCTGCTAGCTGCTCAAAGTAATACCTACAGAGGATTACCCACTGGCACAGATTTTGAATCCCAGTCTCCTGGGTTTAAAGAGCTCTCTCATTTCTCTCTCTTTAATGTATGGAGTTATTTTTCTGGCTGTGCAGGATATCTATGCATTAGATATGAAATATCTACTGAGTTATTCAAATACATTGAGTAAGCCCTGTTATTAGTCAAATCCTAGCCTTTTTCCCTGTTTCCAAGTATGCTCCCATCAAAACTACAAAGTAAGTTTTTGTTTGCAGTTGCCTTACTTGTCCTAATTCTCTTGCTGTGAGACCATTTATGTGCTCCCTTTTTACTTACAGCCCAAAAGCCATATCATGGTAAGGGCTGTGAAGACTATTCACAGCACTATCACCCTCTTCTTTTGAAAATACAGATTGCACAGGGACAAAACTGATCCCAGGCACAAATGTTCTCACAACACCCAACTAAAGAGTGCCACCTTTCTCCTTTTAACTCTTCCTTGTCCCCTGCATAGCTCCCTCCTAGCCTAAACCTACCTGGCTTCATCGGCTGCCTGGAACTGGCTACCCTGAACGATGATGTGATCAGTCTGTACAACTTCAAGCACGTCTATAACATCGACACCACCACATCGCCACCTTGTGCCAGGTAGGGGACAGTCCCAGCCTCACTCTGCCGCTCCCGTTTGTTACAAGGGCCGGTCCTGACGGCTCATTCCTGCTTTAGATTAAAAAAGTGAAGGTGGTATTGAGTTGTCCCAAAAGGAACTTGGTGGCTTTTAGCTCCTATGCATCAACAATTTATATTTTATAATTTTTATGTATGTTCGGACTCCTTAGAGTCCCTCCTTTTAGCATGAGATAATCAGATTTTTCTGCTGTCTCCACATATACATATACATATACATATACATATACATATACATATACATATATATATATATGCATGGAAGTTGGACTCCTTATGAGTCCCTTTTAGCATGAGATAATCTATGATTTTTCTGCTGTCTCCACTATCTCACAATCTTGTCTATGTCCTCGTAAAGAAAACTGTCACATTAGCTGGGGCTTGTTCCAGGCTCCCTCCTCACCCCACCTGCTTGCCTAGGACAGAGCTGCTCCTGACTCAAACCACATTGCTCCAAGTGATACAGCCACAGCTAGTCATGTCTAGTAGGCCTGACAATCTTGAGTGTAGTCCTACCCCCAGCTAGAAAAGCTTATACAGAACTTTCTTCAAGACATAAACTTAAATCCATAACAGATATTCCTTCGATAAACCACTCACAAACTGGGAAATGCAGCTGCTAAAGTAGAAGTGAACATCAACTGCAGCATTCATTTAGAACAGTCACAGCAGGTATTTTGCTCACGCAGCAGGCAGCAACAGTGGAACCCCTCTCTGGAAAGAAAAGGAGAGCAATTTGCAGCATGCACTGGGAAGAAATGCAGAAAGAGTTGGGATAGAGAAAATGAGCTTCCCACACCATTCCCGCAGGAAGCACTAGCTGCTGCTCTCCAGAACAGAGCATACCAGAGTCCATGCTCAGCTAAAGTTCTTGGAGAATTCAAATGGATTTCTGCACAAAATGGGAAAGTTCTTAATAGATATATCTGTATATTCTTATAATAAGGAAGTGCTGTGGGCCTAACACTTTACAAGGATGAGCAAAGTATTTTCCTGTCCTCTACATATAGCACAGGATTAAAGCATGATGTAATGATGAAGGAGTTAGATGCACCCTCAAAGCTACACGTTGTTTCTCAGGAAAATATTCCCAGAAAAAAGTTTGAAAGGAAGTCATCAGTTTCACCATGGCCAGGCAGAAGCAGGAGTTCAGAACAATTATTTCAATAAAGTATGTAAAGGCCTTTAAGATCCCCTAAATTAAAATGGATACATGCCAACTAATACTTCCATGCTCATTTTTTTACAGAGATAAGTTGGCTTTCACTCAGAGCCGGGCTGTGAGCTATTTCTTTGATGGTTCTGGCTATGCTTTGGCCAGAAACATTGAGAGAAGGGGAAAATTCAGCCAGGTGACTCGATTTGACATTGAAGTTCGAACACCTACGGATAACGGATTGATCTTGCTGATGATTAATGGGGTGAGTACCAAGTCCTGCTGGTACCCTTCAACCATTAGCACCACAAGTTCCCCAGGACTTAGAATACCTTGGAAAATCCAAAATGTTTATGTCCACACATTTAACTTCCGGGAAGAGGAAGTACTTTGTGTTTGGCTGGTGCATGTATACATTAGGAGGGAGTTAGAACTTGCTCTGCAAGGGCCTCAGGAAGACAAGGCCCTGAGATAGACTCTGCTTTTATCCAGAGACAGTCAGGACTTCAAACTGGTCATATCCTTGTGATGATACTTTGAGAGGGACTCCAGTTGAGCTCCATTGTCTTACCTTTATTTAAATGTGAATGCACAATCAAAGCTATCAGAAATTTCTATGAAGTAACTCCCAAGAAGCAGCCACATTGTGGCAGCTGCCACTTTATAACTGTGCCTCAGGGTGTACTAGAGTTAAATATTTAAGTTACTGAAAATAGAAAACAGCCCAAATAAAAAGGCTTGATCCAAATGTCAGGAGCTTTTCTGAAGTGTGAGAGTGATACAATCTCTCTAAGAGTTTGGAGACATGAAAATATCCTCTGAAGACAAACATGGATATTTTTTTTGGTCTTTGGGCATATCCACATCAAGCTCATGAGTTGTATGTGGATTACAACCTAGGAAAGCCACAGAAAATATTTTTCTATGCAGATGCAGTCCACAGACAGACACTTGCATAGACACCTACAAAAGTTTAGAGCCTTTATTGCAGAGCACTTATTTTTCTTTTAAGCAAAAGCACCTAGAGGTTTCTTGGAGACACATACACTTTCGTTTGTCAGTGAAAACTGCAATCAAGTTGGATTATCAGCTGTGGGAGACTGTGCATGCTCACAAGCACTTTTAGAAACTCTGTAAGCTGGTCCATTATTCAATTCTGCGAAGACCGCTCCCTAAATATTCTCAATGTAATCCTTGTTTCATTTTCAAGTTTATGCTGTTCAGAACAAAGCCAAAGTGCAGTTTCATTTAAAAGAGCTAGATTAAAACTTAGTCTTACTTCTTTAAATAGTGACTTCTGAAGGTGGGCTTATTTATGTCATAGACAGCAGTTCTTGGCCTGCAGTAGTGCTTTGAGAATTATTGTTCCCATGTTTCCATTAGCCATGAACTAGGGAAGACAACACATTAGCATTGAAAGCATTAACTCAGATGATGCACATTTGCTGTAAACTGTTCTTTCTGTTTCTTTATGTTCCATCTTGGAATAAGACTAATTCTAGGGTGCAGATCTTTGTTTCAAGCATTACATAAAGATCTTCTAAAGTACAGCTTCTGTTTAGGAGCTGTACTTTAGAAAAGCAAATTTAGGTCACCCAGTCACAGTACAGAACAGAAACTGAATCAAAAAGTAGGAACAGTCAGGAATTCTAGAAAACAAATAAATCGTAAATACGTTTTAGCTGTTGCTATCATTTCCTTAAATACATCAGTGCTGATCAGGGCTGTGAAAAGACAAAATCCTGAGCGATTGCAATCATAATATAACCTGCAAATGCAGACACAGCCATTTTAGGACAACACTTTTACCAGTATAATATCTTTCATTTAGGGCATGTGGTAGTTTTTTTAACACTGAATAGATATGCTTACATCAGTAACACATTGATAGTAAAGAATAGTGACATCACTGTGCTACCAAACAGTATTTCTATAAGGAAACAGTTCACCAAGTCTTCCAAAAAGTGCCACTTATAAAACAATTATGCGTGCATGTGCATATATACCCATATATTATACATATTAGAATATAGAAACTGTGTTACAATTTTGCAAATAAAAATTTATTTCCCAGCATGCTTTTCCCCATGTCAGTCTCATGACGCTGTTTATTAACTTTTTGAAATTGCTGCCTCATAGTCCTTTCCTGACTGCTGTTTTGTTTTACACAGAGCATGTTCTTCAGCCTAGAAATGCACAATGGTTTCTTGTACCTCAGCTATGACTTTGGTTTCACCAACGGCCCCGTGCTTCTCGAGGACTCCATGAAGAAGGCTAGGATTAACGACGCTAAATTTCATGAGGTACAGATGTGGTTGCTATCACAGACATTTTACCAACTATCCCAGAAGCTCCAAGCAGAAATAATTACTCCAACACCCATGAAAGGTGCAAGAGGGTGAGGGTGTAGGTGGTGACATGGTAGAACAGGCAGAGTAGAGTGTATGCAAGTCCCGCCAGTACCAAGCAGAGGAAAGGGAATGCTGTCCCTGCCTCCTCATACATCAGTGCTTGTAAACAGATGGTGTGTTCTACTAGCCAAGGACAGGACCATTCACATGGGAGAAAGTTTTATTAATTCCTTATGAAATTATGTCAGGGACAATTCTCTATATCAAATATAAAACTCTGCTCAAGTAAAACCATTTCATTATGTTAACTTGACCATCTTAGTTGTATGTTATGTTACGTTATGTTATGTTATGTTATGTTATGTTATGTTATGTTATATGTTATGTTATGTTATGTATCATGGCATTTCCCATTTCATTTGCAAAGAGAGTTGATTTGGTAGCAACCTTTTATATATGCGCAGTATTTTAGGGACTTTGGCAGATGTAAAATATCTACTTGTATTCAGTTTCAGGGAGTTTGTTGTAAGCCAGTGTAACTGTAATAGTGGTACATTAGTGAGTTGCTTCTCTTGCCTTTTACTTGATACTCAAAGTCTGATTCATGACCAAAACTACAGTTATAAATCTGTTCATGTTTAAGCAGAGAACAAGTAAGTTTTTTATGTTTTAACAATTAAAAAAGGTTGTGTTTTTTTTTTTTTAAATGTATGTATGCCCCAACTTTTGGATAAATCAAGAAACCATTCCAAAGTTTACAGAGCTTATGTGTTTGCCACAGTGCATAATTTGGTGTGAGCACTTTCATTTTCTTTATTCTCAATTGAAAAATCCTGACAATTCAGTCCTCAGAAAAATAGTGACATCAAAACGAACTTCCTACTAGTAATCATTGTCAGCCTCTCCCAATTTACAAACAAATTCCCAGTTAAATGGGACGAACTTTTCAAACAGAAGGTATAAAGATGCAATCAATTTTGCAAGATCACCATACCGTAACAGCTTACAAAAGATGGCATTTTAAAGCACATGCTTTCCTTTTCAGATTTCTATTATATATCACAATTCCAAGAAGATGATCTTGGTAGTAGACAGAAGACATATTAAAAGTGTGGACAATGAAAGAACAGCAATGCCGTTCACAGATATTTACATTGGAGGAGCACCTGCTGAGATCCTGCACTCCAGGTTGGTTTAAAAATGGGATTCAATCAATATTTTCAATTTATCACCACACATAAGTTAAGTTGTATGGCCTGTCCTTAAGGGGTAACAATAGAACAATTTCTTTGGCATCAGCCTTATATAAAACAACACTCCAGACACTCTTCTAAGTGTCTCTCAGGCAAGAGAAGTCTAGGCTTGATACAACACAGTTAAATTCTACTGAAACTGGCTCAGTTTTAGTAAGGGTAACAGAAACAGCTGTGTTCTTAAAACAAAAAGGCATTTTCAAAGAACATGTTAACATATAAAATTGACATTGCTCTTTGCTCTGCAAAAAGTGACCAAGACCCTATACCAATCACATTTTCAAATCTAAACCTTTTTCCCACTATGCATTTCAGTTCTGATTCATCTCAGGTTCTCTTTGGATCTAAGTCAGCTGGCTCTGTGTAGGCGTGGGAAGAAGAGAAAAAGTCTCATTTTCCCATTGTACCATTTGACAGAAACACAGTTTAATCTCAGCAGACTGTTCAACTCTCATTTCCTGCTGTAGGAATCTGCTGGACCCCAGGGTCATGCTTGGAGAGCAGACTGGCTACTTGAAGAAGAGTATGTTCTCCCGATAGGCAGTATTCATTCCCAGGGTCAGACAGCAAGGCCAGAATTTTCAGAAGGACTCCAGCTGCTGTCTCAAGTGTTGCAACTGCTAATAGGAATATCCTCCATGTTAAAAAAAAAAAAAAAAAAATGTTGCTCAACAGTTTCTAGGACTTAGTGGTAAATCTGGAGAAATTTTATTCTTTATTCTGTTTCAACAGAAGAAACTGTTGACTTGAAAAAAATAACATCTGAGATACAAAATACTTAATCTTTAAGCTTTTAAGATAGTGACAAATTTCATGTAAAGAAAAATGATGCCTTTCAATCCCATATAATTTTTTGAACATGTAAGCAAAGTGGTGGGCAAGGGAGAAACAGAGTACAACTTATCTGTCCTTTCAAATAGTCCTTTACAAAGGTCTTTTATAACAGGCTATTAAGAAAGCCAGTGGAGTGGAGAGAGAAAAGGCTGTAGTGGATTAGAAAGCAGCTGGGAAGAAGAAAATAGGACATAGTAGTAACTTTTCAATTTTCACAGTATAAAAAGTCTACAGCACACACTCAAAGGATCTCTCTCAGGGCTGGTATTAAATACATTAATGATCTAGAAAGAAAGTACAGAAGGATGGTGAAAATTACTTTTGTTAATCAAGCTTAAAGAACACTAAAAAAGCCCAGAAGGACCTAGAAATTTAGGCAATTGAGCAGCTCAATGGCAGATGAGACTTGTTCACAAATATAGGATAAAAGATGAATCACATGAATTATGCCTGCAGTTTTCTGAGCAGATTGGGCTTATTCTGAAAAACACCTGGAAGGTACTGTAAAAGCAGGAAAAATAACATCTCAATTAACAAGCTGCATCAGAAAAAAAAGACCATAGGTATTGTAAAGATATTATCAATTATAATGTTAAAAATTATATACAGAAATTATTTAAGCAGAGCTGCAACTTTATCTGTGATATTGTACTCAGCTTTCATTCTCTTGGCCAAAAAGTATGGGCCAAATGTGGTGGCATTGTTCTATTTTCATCAGGAGCACATTCTCTCTACCCCTACTACTATCTACTACTGATATTTACGCTTCCCCTTTGGAGACTGACTCACATTTAACTGACTTTGCAGGGCAGCAGCAGCATGGGGAGCTCTAGTCTTAGTCTAATATTCTTCTAAAGCAGCATAATTTTCACTCACTTCAAATGCACTTTTCTCTGTCAATTGCCTTTTCGTTACAAATAAATGAATCTGGAAGTACTGCTATACATTATTTTGCTCCCACCTCAGTCACTGCATAAAGCAGAAAGCTAAGGGTAGGCAGAAGCACTGGGAACTTAATTCTCAACAGAATTAAGAAATTAACTCAGACGCCTTTCTTTAAGTGAAAGCCTTTCTTCTATAGCCTGTTTCTAGAAAATGTTGCAGCATTTAACAGAAAGGCATACTTGTCTCATCCAGCCAGCCACATGGCCAATCAGAGTAAAGATTGTAGTGGACAATTGATCCCCCAAACTTTGGTCCAAATCCCAGTAAGGATGACAGGAGCCTTTCTGCTGATTTTTCCTTCCTGCTGATTTCACTGAGGAGCAAATTAAGCCCCTGCAGCACTCCTTCTCTCACCATATTTCAGGCATGTACCTGTACATCTGCACTACTTCACCTGATGGTCTGGTTTTGCCAATACAAAAAAAACCCAGGTATTTCCAGAATCTTGATTCTTCTACCATGTTCCAAATATCTGCCTTACAATGAGATAACTCATAGACAATGAGTGCAGCTGGCAGATGTCAAAAGTACCCTGTCACGAGAAGTGCAGAGTCCCACTGCTAAGGTACATCTTGCTTAAAGGACAAAGACTATTTCCAGGTACCAGATTAAAACTCCAGATTTCACATCCACTTCTTTAGTGTATTTGTTCCCTAGTTATCTCCTGGACTGGTACACTGTAGCTCCCATGTCATTTCCTTGCCCCTGTTCACAGACTTACTGTGATTTTATACAAATTACTTCTTCATGCACCTTGAGAATTGTCAGGATAAATTCAATGACAATAACCCTGTGCTTTAATGTTGTGGTATCTTGGTAAGGTGTGGAGTTGAAAAAATGAGAGTAATGAGTAGGAGCAGTTGGGATACAGTGCTGTGCTGTCTACCTCAAACCTGACATAAAAAGGATCCTGGAAGCCCATCCACTGCTCTCATTTAAAATTATGGAAACACACACATCAGCAAGTAGAACTTATTCTTATTTCCCTGACCTCTGTTAGTATTTTTCTTAAGAAACAGAGACCCATTTGCAACCCAGTCAACTTCCTAGTAAAGGCAAGATAGGAAACCTAACTCTGAACTTCTCTTCAAAGCTAAAAAAAATGAGATAAAAATCCATTTATTTTTACTATCAGTAGTTTCTAATACATAATATTTACTACAACTGGTGCATCTTGACTTTTCAAAACATAGGTTGTGGCTCATTAGTTGCTTTACACAAAGATGCAAGAATTGGGCATTAGTGAAGCAAATGACTGAAGTTCTTCCAGGCCTTTTAGAACATCTTGACAACAAAACTTGTTCAGAAAGGCAAGGGCTATCTAACTACAGCTTGTTTGGCATTGTTGTCCAACAGCATTAGTTCACATCTGGCAGGAAGTATCGGCTTTAAAGGCTGCATGAAGGGTTTCCAGTTCCAAAAGAAGGATTTCAACTTGTTGGAAGAACCAGGAACCCTGGGAATCAGCTATGGATGCCCAGAGGATTCACTGGTAAGCCTGACACCGCTCGTGACATAACAGCAAAAATTGACAATGGATATAGCTGGGAGCATGAGTTTTACTCCAAGCAATGGAAAGACAGTCTTCCACCACGAAAATGATCATGCACTCATTGACTGGCAGAGGTGGGGGGTTTGTGTGTGTCTGTTAAGTCTGCTGACATAATACCCAATTTTCACTCTGAACAGTAGCAGAAGGCATTTCACTTAAAATTCTTCTCATATGGGAAATTGCAGTGTGAAAGCTCGATCTGAAATACATTATGTACTGTATTCTGAATGGAAATATTCCAGTGTAATTCATTATTTCTTAAAGATATGAGGAGAATCATCCTTACATGCATCCTAATACAGATGTGTGAAATGGAAAAGACAGCACAATACTCAACCTTCAAATGAGTTCTCCTTTTAAGCCACATCAGCTCTTCCTCTGTGGCACACACACAAACTGCACCAGCATTAGCTCTTAGAAAATTGTCATTTACCCTCTGGTCCCTTCTATCTTTCATCATTTGTCCATTACAATGCAAGGCTGGAAAATCCAGATAGTGTTTCGGATCTTCATCTTGTGGCCATAAAAAGCCACGCTGCAAACCTGTGAAGAGGAAGAGTTGCTTGTAGAACTCATCACACAACTTCACCCTCTGTCAACACAGAAACTATCTGCAATTTGTCCTACCTTGGACCTAGTTTTGTTTGTGAGAGTCAGAGGGTTATAGACCGCCATGTCTAACACCCTCCCCCCAGTACCCATTACAGACAGAAAGCAATATATCACATGTTGGAACTGTGACTCAGTGACAGACAGGGGCATGAGCCCCTCTGCTTCTACTTTTCATGCTCATCAGCAGACTTAAGACGGGGCCAAGAGCCCAGGAATCTGGGAATCATTTGACTTAGTCTAAAATTGCTACACTTTCTCAAGATTTTCCCATGATATGAGGGAAAGACTATATAAATTATTCTAAGATATACAAGAAAAATTGGTTTTTAGGAATGAACTGGCTGCAAATGTTTAAAAAAAAAAAAAAAACCTCATTCTTTGTATTATTGTAATGTTTTGTGGACTGTACTTGTAATTTTGTTTTGTTAATACACAGATGTCCCGTAATGCATATTTCAATGGCGAGAGCTTCATTGCATCAAGCCAAAAAGTGTCCCTCTTTACTGAATTTGAAGGAGGCTTTAATTTCCGGACATTGCAGCCCAGTGGGCTGTTGTTTTACTATTCTGAAGGAGTGAGTATCTATTGTTTTACTGTTTGCTTTATTTTACCTTTTCATTTTTTTCCCAGGAGAATACTAGGGGAATAATACAATTTCTCACTTTATGGTTTCATGATAGAGAAAGCAGTCTGCAATATTGAAGCATATACTGGTGACCTCATTTTTACAGTTTGCTTTTGATCTACAGATGAAAACTAGCAATGCTTTGGCATTATTTTGATGCTGAGAAGAGAACTGGATCATATGCCTAGAATTAACATGCATCCATTTGTGCTCGCTGAAGTCCTTAGGGCATCTTGCTGTGCTCAGCAGCACTGCAATCCCTATTTGGACCTGCAGGTGCTACCAAAGTACAAATAATATTAAGGACCTGACGTTTGCCATCCAGACGATCACCTAGCAGCAAAGTTTGTTTGAATTAGTGGTACGGCACTTCGAGCATTGCTGAGCTGACAGTAATCAGTCAGAAACCTGCCTATATTCCCAGATGGCACTCAGCCCTGCATGTGTGTGACTGGGAAAAGCTGCACTTGAGAATGGCTCCTTGCAGCTATGGGAAGCCAGGCTGCTCTAAATACCCCCTCAGAAGTGTGACATGGGCAGAAATATGGACTTGCACTCACAAAATGTTGTGTGAGACAAAGCGATCCCAAGATCCTGCAGGCTCAGACTGACATCTGCAGCGAGCATGAGCTCAGATGACAGAACATTTGCAACCACCCCCAAATGTCTGTTCTGCTATGCTTGCAGAATATCAGCAGCAGCGCAGCAGAGAAGGCTGCGTGACACCGATAACCACTTCTAAACTTTCACGTGTTGCAGCCTGGAGTATTACCTTAAATTGAAATCAGTAACTGTGTCAGTTCCCCACATCGCTTGCATAAATGAGGCCTCGCACACACCACTTCAGGTTTTTAACTCAACAGCTCTAATCCTATGAGGTGCCAAGTGCCCTACTTAACAAACAGAAGTTCAGCTATTTAGCACTTGGCAGAATGAGACGGAATGATTCCTACCAGCGCACAGTGGCAGTGCTTGCTGTAATGGAATTGAGAGTATTCCTGTTAGTGGCACGGTGGTCCCGTATGCCTGACCCAGATAGCACACCTTATCTCTGAGATAATTTTGACTGATTGAGTGGGTCCGATCAGAGGGAATTAGAAAAAATTAAAAACATCTTGGTCTTATGACAGCAGGAATCTCGTAGTAACAGCTGCTCAATACAGTACCAGGGTACCAGAAACACAAATGAAATGTAAATCGTACATTTGTGCTACATGGAAGGAGCTCATGTGGCAGGTACATGAGACATAGTCAGCAACAGAATTCACAGAATTCAGGCTTTAAAAATGGCAAGAATATAAATTCTAATTATAATATCTCTTGTTTTGCTTCTCAGAGTATACCTTTCTGCAAATTAAGCACAAATGTGAAAAACAGCCAGAAGAAAAATAAATACGACGGGAAAATTCACAGAACTGTTAATTTTTCTGTGTAGTACTTGCTTATGAAGATGCTTTTGTCTGTATTTCAGTCAGATGTATTATCCATCTCTATGGAGAGAGGTGCTGTGGTTTTAAATGCAAGTGGAACCAAAATTCAGTCACCAGACCGAAATTACAATGATGGAAAAACCCATTTCATCATTACTTCTGTCACCCCAGAAAGGTAAAGCTGTCCAGCATTCCCTACCTTTAGAACATAAATATTTCTTGTAAAGTACATTATCATTTAACATTCACTTTTAAAGTGACACTTGAGTGGGGCTTTCTTAAATGACTGATTTTTAAATGTGATTGAAAACTGGCCAGCTTGGGCCTGAGCTCAAGATGATGGGAATTTTTATTAAAATCAAAATAATAGTTCTTCTGAAAGCTTTTTTTTTCTGAGGTAAGAAAACAGTTTAATGACATTTAAAGCTAGCATGAGACTAAATTTTTAATAAGATTGATTATTCTAATTTGTTAAAACAATTCCCAGTTTACCCTAAAGTAATTGAAGCATCTTCACATAAAAGCGTTCATCTGGGATGTACACAGTGAAAGGTGTTAAAAATATTTTTAGCACTGGCAGCCACAAATGTGACTAAATACAGCAGTAGGGAATAAGTCTCTGTGCTACTTGAAATACTTGAAAGCTTTGCTTTATTGGTATGTTTTACTATTGTTTATATGTGCAAATTTTTTTCTAGAAGGTCACATAATCAATTTCTTTAAGAGTTCTTGCCTAAGAGATACAAGCATTTGTACTTTCCTAATGAAAATAAAGGTTTGTACCTATGTCTTCTGACATCCAAGAATCACAGTTTGAAAAGCTGAAGGTGTGAAAAGGTGCCTTGGAATAACCTTGGGGAATATCACGTTACCGTCAGTTTGCAAAACAAAATCAATGTCTGATGCTTTAGTATACTCAATTTCTTATTAAAGCCAGAGAATTTTTCCTGACTTCTGCAACAATTAGTGGGCTGCAAAATCGGATTAGGTAAAAGGCATTGTATAAGGTCAAACACCAATGCACTGTAATATGAGAGAAGGAAAAAGGGGCAGGGGCATAAACAATTAGCATGCGATTGGATCTTATGTTACCGAAAAGGTGGGTTCACCCCTTCAGCAGCAATCCCCTAGTTTATTTTTCTTCATTGTACAATATTCACAGTTAACCTCAGGGTAATATTAAAATCCATGGGCCTCTGTACACAACTTTGCCAATGCACTGCTACTTGACGCACAGCTGAAAGCAAAAAGGTCCTCTTGTGCCTCTGAGCACTACCATTGAGTGATGTATGCACTGAGTGGAGTGCATGTAATGTGCTGTGTGGCCACTGGCACTGACGTTTCCAAAGCTAGCCTGCGAAATGGATGCTTCACCTTTGCAGGTACGAGCTGACTGTTGATGACAAAAAACAGAGCAAGAAGAACCCAGCAAAGGACAGAGCAGGGAAAAGCCCAGACAGCACCAAAAAGTTTTATTTTGGTGGCTCTCCCCTCAGAACACAGCAAGCCAACTTCACTGGCTGCATAAGCAACGCCTACTTCACTAGGTGAGTAACATCATCCCAAACACATTAACAGGCAGTCACTGCCATGCCTGACAGCTTGAATAGTAGCTCATGAGAAGTGATTTATTGCCACAATAAAAATTCCTGTCTCATTTTGTGAGGCTAGACAGCATGTGTGAATAAGATTCTTACCTTATTTGCCATGGAATCTGTTGGCACAGATCTGCTAGGTTAAGATATTGTTAAGGTGGGAATAACTTGATGAAATAAGCTTTCAGAACTGCACCTGCTAATGCTGTTGGTGCCATGAATAATTTGCATAGCTGTAATCTACATTTATATTATGTAGCTTTCAGCTCTGACTTTGAAACAAAATTATATTAAGGCATCTCACAGAAACTGGGGAAGTTAGGACTTTGGTCATGCAAAAATGGTCAGAATGTGCAATCTTAATTGCTTTATGAAACATTCTTATATAGATTTAAAGCTGAATTTTATGCTGCAGATTAACACTCTCTGTTTGTGCCAGGATGTATACAACAGGCAGATGTACTATAGACTATCCTCATTACCCATACATTGACTGATCTATCTGCACTTTTATCCATGATCCAAGAATGAAAAACAGCCCATTCAAATATCATTTAACCTATAAATGTACAATTCTGAGAGGCAGACAATTTATGCAGACAATTTTAACACTTGGGGAAAAAAACTGTTCTTGTCTTCTCCTCTTTGAAACACAGATTGGATCAAGAGGTTGAAGTGGAAGATTTCCAGAAGTACTCTGAGAAAGTTCAGGCATCTTTGTATGGATGCCCTGTTGAAACTCCTCCAGTTGCTCTTCTCCATAAGAAAGGAAAAAACTCATCAAAAGCCAAAGGAAACCGTAATAAAAAGGTCTGCTACAAATTGCTACAGTAACACTCCAGAGTTTTCCAGAATTCTCCGAATTATGGATCAAAAATGCATAAAGACAATGTCACATATATGAGCAGGATCCTATTCCTTTATATATTCCATCACTGGAAATTATTGCCCTGACACGATCTTTCTGGCCTACATTTGCATCATCCTATTTTACTAGAACTCTAAAATAAAATACCTGACTTCTTCAAAACAGTACTTCAGAAAAAAGCCTTTTTGATTTCTTCTGTATTCTAAGGGCAAAAAAGCTTGCTTCTGTTCTCATCTGCTCCTGTATGACTCTCTACTGGGTACAATTAGTACACATTAATATAAATGGGGGAAAAACCTTCCTCCAGCATGCAGAAATTTTAGTCCCAGCATATTCTCTTATGCCTATAATATAGCTGATATCACCAAAAGCAAAAAGAAAAATCTTTAATTAGGAAAAATGAAAAAAAAAAAAAAAAAGTAATTATGTTAGCTACACAAGTATTTTGTTTGTCCCTTGTTCTATCCTAAATCACTATTTATAGTAGATCTGTTCAAGGAAAATCTGACTCAGAAACCATCCTGGTATTTATGTAGGGAAACAATATAGTACTAGTTTATATATAAATGATACTGTTATTTTATTATGTCCAATCTTAGCTAAAAATTCTGGTTAATAGTTCTTTTTCTATGAAGGTGGGAAGAGATAAAGACAAGATTTCACAGCCTTCATCTGGACTGAAAAAGTTGTACCAAGTGAATTTGCAAAGAGAGCCTCAGTGCCATTTGCCCATGAATCCCAAGGCAACTGAACATGCCTATCAATTTGGAGGAACAGCAAACAGCCGACAAGAATTTGATCACATAGCAAAGGATTTCAGTCAAAGGTAAAGTGACTTTAGAAATAAAAATCAAATATGCTGGGGAGGAGAAAGATGTACTTCAAATTTTTTTAGAAGGGACACATTTCTGCTGCTACACCAGTGTTTTTTCCTTTATATCTTAGGCTAAATTTTGTGCAGAGCATATTGTAAAGTTATATCAAAAAGTGCTTCAGTTGAGTAAGAGCAAAACATAGAATGTTTCCAATTACATCCCTCTTGTGGAATCTTCATCTGCATTGCATATTAACAAAATGTATCTCCTTGCCTATTTTTGTGAAGCTTTTGAGGCTGTTAGTTCTATATAAGCAACACACAATAATCAGTCTCTTTACACAAGAAGTAAAGACATTAAAGCAGAAAGGAAGCAGTAACATGCTGAGTGGACCTTGCCAGTATTTTAATGGTTAGGAATCTTCACAGTGCAGTAGAACATAAAGCTATGAAAACCTTATCCAATCCAAGTCATAATGGAAATCTAAGTAATAATGAGTCATGCTCCCACAGAATATGTCATGCAATATTCAAAATCCAACAATGATATTGGTTTAATACTTTCCATTAAAGACTACAAATTTAACACAGCACTTCCTGGAAGCATACCAGATCACTAACTCAGAAAAAAATGTCTTCCTTCCTGATTTAAATTGAAAAATCATTCTGTTCATTTTAATTCAATAGTGATTTACTTAGGGCAGTTCTGATGGTACCCATATGAAGGAAAACCCAACTCTAATATCTTTAGCCCACCTTCATTCCTACAACACATATTTACTTGGCAAATGTTATTAAAGCTTCATTATTGTAATGTCCATTTTTTAAAAAACTAAGAGTTGTGTCATTTTAAAACAACTGAGTGTCTGTAGAATGTCATTCAACACATGCCATTGGGAATGTACAGATCCTTGAGACAATACGAAGAATGGAAATTAGGTTTGACCTGACATCGGAAGAAGGAGGAATCAGTTCTTGCACTGTCCTACACTGGTACAGCTTTGCCATGTTTTAGACCATAAGTAATAATAGCAATCACTCAAGAAATTTGCACTGTGCCAATGTCAAACCAACAATGGTATAACTTCCCAAGGAGCTACAAGGAAGGGGAAGCTTTGATCAAGTCTGGAATAACATTAAACATCAGGTCTCCATGCCGTAACACTTAAAAATTCCCCCAACACTGCTGTTTAACATGAAAGGAAATGTAGTATCAGATTTTGGTGGTATACATTGAATTGATTCACTCCAGAGATTTTAATTTTTGAAAACAAGGTCCTTGCCAGACAGCTTCTTCTCCAGCTTTGAGTTCTGCTCAAAAAACCATCACAGAATGTTTCTCAGAAACACCACTTCCATAAAGGAGATGGATATTTCTTTGGATGAAAGGAAAACCTCAGTTTTCCTCGGCCTGATGTTTGATTTAAATCAAATGTATCTGCTTTAATGTTAATATTGTGTTTTTATGTGCCAGAGCTCAGTTCTCTATCAGCCTGAAAACTCATTCATCTCATGGAATGATTTTCTACGTTTCGGACCAAAAAGAGACCAACTTCATGGCCCTTTTTGTTGCTCATGGCCGACTCATTTTTATGTTTAATGCTGGACACCAGAAGATAAGGATTAAGAGCCAAGAGAAATACAATGATGGTCTGTGGCATAATGTAAGTAAAAGAAAGCAATCATTATGATGGCACATGCTGTTAAGGCTGCAGTAAAGACACTGCTCATGTGACAGCTCAGGGAGTTTTTATTCATGTCTTCATAAATACACCTATATGTTGAGAAACTTCCATCAGTATTTTTAGATCTTGGATCTTTAGATCCATGCAGCATTTTATTAAGTCATTAACTAGGGACAGGAAAGTGAGTCAGTTACAAAACATCAGCAATTCCCAACACTATCTGCTGAACAGAAATGAAGGAAACAAGCAGAACAGTAAGGCAATTAAAAGTTAAATGAGCTATGAAAGGAAAGACTAGAATAATTTTGTTCAGCAAATGTCTTTGAAGTGCCTAAGAAAGGAGTACAGCTGTCTTAGGCTATCTCAGTAGTCTATGAAAATAAAAAGACAGTTTTAGGAGTCAAGGTGAATTTCCCACTGTAGGTATCTCTCCTCATTAACTACGGAGGAAGTCTACAGTTACTAAACTACTGACTTGGGCATTTAAGTGTTTAAAGCAAGCTGGATGAATCCATACCATTAAACTAATGAAGACTGTGAAAATGCTAACAGTGATAGGTAGATCTCAATAAACCTTATGACACCTTAATTATCTCTGTCTTGTACACCAAAATGTAAGAAAGGCAGCAGTTTTACTATCTAACCTTCATATGAATGTGAAAAAAAGAGGATTGTACAGCAAAGAATACTGGCAGTTAGCAAAACAGGCTTGTAGAGTATCGCTCACGCACTTTTCTTCTCAAATATCTCATCTTCTTCCACTGTACAGCAGTGATCCCTTAACAGATGAAAGTCATCTTCCACATATTTTTTCTTCCCTTCCTAGGTGATATTTATTAGAGGCAAAAATATTGGTCGCTTGATAATCGATGGTCTCCGAGTACTAGAAGAGCCTTTTGATGGGAATGCGAACGCTTGGCAAGTCACTGGACCGCTCTATATTGGAGGCGTAGCTCCCGGAAAGGCTGTAAAAAACATCCAGGTAAAGCAGACCTCTGTGAACAAATCCCATACCTCTGTGTAAAGCTAATACAAAAGCTGGCTGTAGGGATGGGATCAGACAAAAGCTCATTACGATCTTGACCCTCATGCTGTTGAGGAGCAGACAGCTCAGTTGTGTACAGAGCAAAGCTCCCACAGGGCTGGGCTGGCAGTAGCTGGGTTAGGCTTCCATAGCCTTGCAGCAGCAGCTGGGAAACCAACGGTCCTTGAGGAACAGAGAAATCCAAGTGACATCCAAAATCAGATGAGACAAGTAATGTTAGGCAACATCAATTTCACCCTGAGGTCTGAAATACAGAGTGAGTTTTGGAGACATTTTTATGTTCCCCTAGCACCTCTGTTTTAAGACAACACTGAGGTCAGGATTCTGTTCTACAGCTTGGTACTGAAGTATATGGAAAGGAGTGTTAAACCAAAAATGAACATAACAGTGTCTTTCAAGATAATCTTTAGTGTTATGTGCCTAACAAGATTGATAAACTACTCTGAAAAAGTAGACCCGTTTTGCCTTCAGGCTATGAGGTATATGTATAGCACTTCCTTGCCCTAGTTGTGCTTTGTTTCTCACAGTTCAGTAAGGACTGTTGGAGAAACAACACAGCTGAAATTGCCTTGAAGTAATCAAAAAGACATGAGAGGCTATGAGAATCATTTTTCCTGCTTCCGTTCTCTGGAAATTGGTTTTTAGTTCAAAACTGATGCTCCAGACAATCACAGCAATACAGCTTATAAACAAGTAAAGATAAGGACAGAGGAATATATTTCCTTCCACAAGAAGTTTATTTATTAATCAAGGTATTTTTTACCCCTCAGATTAACTCTGTCTACAGCTTTAGTGGTTGTCTCAGCAACTTACAGCTCAATGGAAGATCACTTACTTCAGCTTCGCAGACATTTAGTGTAACACCTTGCTTTGAAGGCCCATCAGAAGCAGGAACATACTTTTCATCAGAAGGAGGATATGTCGTCCTTGGTAATATACTCCTAAACAAATGTATCCCAAAATAGGACTGTAGTATTCACTGTGCTTCAGAATGGCATTTTTCACTAAAGGGTGTGGTAATTTCCAAGGCTGTGAGCTGTAAGGATTATCAGAAACAGATCACTATTGTGGTAAGCAGATGATATTGACAGGTTACAATGTCACCGTGAAACTTAACAAGTTGTTGCATAAACACATCTGTATGTATGCATTTCAAATTATAAGAATAATTGTAATAAGGGAACAGACCACAATATGCTAAAAATTATCATAGAAGTCAATGTGGCCAAGACCAAGTACACCGTTAAATGGTCATCCCCTATTTTTTTAATTAATAAAACAACATGCAATTTAAAAATCCTGCAGAAAGGCTTTCTACACGTCTTGATACAGAACAACAAGACAGAACCCATATTTTCTGTCATTTAAGCTTGTTTTGTTCCAGGAAGGGTTTTATGAGGGTGTTTTGGTCACAGGCTCTGATGTGAACAAGACAGGAAACTGCACAACCCTATTCACTGGCAGCACCAAAAAGAATCAGACAAGTGTTTCTAATTTGCTCCCTGGCCTGTCACTAGTTTGAAAAGGGGAGTTTCTCCTATTGAATCATCAAAGCTCAAGTGAACTCCGACTCACTCAATAATGACTGCTGAGTGTCTAGGAAATTGCACAAAAAAAACCTGCCAAAAAATACAGATCATTTACTTTCTGCTGTCCATTTCATTGCTAAGAAATACTTTTAAACAAAATACATTCTTAAATAACAAGAAAAGTAAATAAACCTTTATTAGTATTCCAAGCGAACACAATCAAAACAAAAGTTGAAATGGGCCACTGACAGAACACCACACTGTCTCACATTTCAATAGTTTTAAGGACAAATAAAATCCACCCTGAGTTTAATGTTCTGCTTTGAAAAAATGTTCAATTTCATGACTAACTCAGTACTAAAAGAATGTTATTCTTTATACTTCACAGATGAAACCTTCAGTTTAGGCCTGAAATTTGAAGTTGTTTTTGAAATACGTCCCCGAAGCAGCTCAGGAATCCTACTGCATGGTCACAGTGTGAATGGAGAGTACCTGAATATGCACATGAGAAATGGACAGGTATAAAAGTCACATCTCCCCCACTGCCTTGACTGGTTTCTCTTCCACCTACTTGGGGTTAGCTACATGAAGATTTTTTGTCTTACAAATTTGCCATCAATCAATCCTTATTTCTCTCCTAAATATAATAACTGCTTAGATTAGCCAAACCAATTATTTATTTTAAAATATTAACAATAACACCTGAGACAAGATTGGATCACTTTACTGATACAAGCCATAAATATTTCATTATCAGCTGAAAAGAAGCAAAAGCACTGCACTGACTCTTTGGCACTGCTCTTTCATCCACACATTTAGAACATATCACAGTTACAAATAAGGTAATTATCAATAAATTTTTATTTCTCAAAAAATAAGTCTTAGTTACACTCATTCTCTTCTTTCTTTATCAGATATATGTGTGAAAGAGTGAGGGAAAGGAAAAGTTCTGATTGTCATGTTGGCCTGGTTTCTACAGGCTCTGGATTTCAAGTGAAGGAGAGATGTTTGAAATTAACTCACCAGATAGCTGTTGCTATTGCTATTTTTCTTATTGTGTTCTTTGATAAAATCTCGATTTCTTTGTGCAGTGCACTGCACACATACAATAATAAATTTCAGTCTTAAGTGCACAACACAAGCAAAGATTTAGAGCATAGGAAATCTTGGCAGTTTTTTGATATTTCCTGCAGAGGAGAAACTCAGGGCACGGTCAAGAGACTAGGCAGTGTGGATATTCTTCAATCACTGCAATGCACCTGTTGATCAAAGTGGAAGGGTATTTAAGCGAGGCTGGCTGTACCTCAGTTAGAAATACAACACCTGAGGAAACACTCTCACCTCTTCTGCAAGAGCAGGCACCTGCAGCAGAGTGACAGAGTAAACAGTTTAACATTATGATTCATCCTATCCTAAAGCAGGTGTCTAATTAGGTGACTAAATCAGCTGTTATTCAGAGAATTTATTTTTCTATGTTGGCCATAGAGAGAACAGGTGCTTAAGTTAGGCACCTAACTTTTGACAGCTGATAGGTAAGATGAAGCCCATTCTTACTCCTGTATCTAGTCTTTGGTGAACTAACAGAGAAATTCTTAAGTACATTGTGCTGATGTTTATCATGCCACACTTAAAAGCTGAGTCTGTATAGAACCGGTCCAGTATAGCACTTCTAATGTAAAGTTCTAATCAAAGTTCTGCATGACCAATAATCTGTCTGGTTTTCCCAGCTGTAGCACGTGGTCCAACAAAAGGTGCTGTTTCACTTACTGCTTCACACCTCACTTCCTGTATAACACATATGCAATTCATAAACAAAATTCACTCTGGAAAAGCAGCTCTTCCCTGTTTGTCACTGCAGCAGTTCAGTACCTTCTTAGTAGGGATCTGCATTTCTTTAGCATTAACTGTCTGCTCTCTTTGAATGCATTACAAAAGACCTGTTTTGTAAAGACCATTTTGCTTGGCAAATAAGATCAGTAACATTAATTCATTTTTTAAATGTACACATCTCTATCAGTACAGCTTGTCTGGGTGATTTATTAAGGAGTCACTTTCTCCCATGCTTCTCTATTTGCTCTAATCTATACATTTTGTCCAAATGTGAACAAAAGAGAACATGAGGATCATTTTAATTGTGTTGGTTGGTGCCCTTCTGAGGAAAAAAAAATAATATCTCTTTGGTACAACTGTATCAAAACAGAGACCCTCTAGAATTAAATATAAGTTGTTTCCCTGTGAGAGACTATTTACAAGGGCATGTAGTGACAGGACAAGGAGGAGTGGCTTCAAACTGAGAGTAGATTTAGATTAGATACTAAGACAAAATTCTTTACTGTGAGGGTGGTGAGGCACTGGAACAGGTTGCCCAGAAAAACTGTGGATGCGCCATCCCATTAAACGTTGAAGGCCAGGTTGGATGTGGCTCTGACCAACCTGATCTCATGAAAGCTGTTCCTGTCCACGGCAGGGAGGTTGGAACAAGATTTTTAAGGTTCCTTTCAATCCAAACCATCCTATGATTCTGTGATCTTCAGTCAACATAGTGTCAGCATAATCAAGGACTACTTCAACATTTGAAAAGCCTAAGTGGTTGGACTCAGAGTGTGAAGTTCTCTGGCAGTCATCACCAGGAATCTCATGTCCCACAACAGGGGCACAACACTGTTTTGTTGCTGCTGCTGGAATATTTGCATGTAAAAAGATATTAATCCATTAACTAAAGCAGAGATGCAAAATTCAGAATTAGGTTCACTTTCTAGCTCTGCCAGAGAGTTACTGGTACCTTGAACAAGTAACTTAGAAGACATTCTTGAATTTGCCATGTATTCCTTTCTCATATCTTTTCTGCTTGTTTATACTTGGGGAAAACAAGACTGTTTTCCTTATTAAGAGACTAGCAAGATGCCAAAAACATCATCTGATGCCTCTAAACACTAATTTACCACACAGGAAATTATAGAGTAGAGGTACTAGTAAATGAGTGAAATTAGCTCTCATTTTTAAATCTCTTTTTGAACTCTTCCTTGAGATAATTTGGAGGGTCTCAGAACCATTGAATCTGAACAATTAAAAAAAAAAAAAAAAACCAAAATAACAACTACATTTTGATTTAAAAAGTACTTAATTTTGAAGAATTTAATGAAGTCCTGTTTTCCTTTCTCTTGGATATTGACATGTTTTGAGTGGGGAATACAACGTTATTACAACAGAAGATAAACAGAGAAAAGGAGGGGGTTTACAGTGATGATTACTTTCTTTTCCCTCAGGTTACTGTGAAACTGAATAATGGAATCAAGGATTTTTCAACTTCAGTGACACTGAAGCAGAGTCTCTGTGATGGCAGGTGGCATCGAATTGCAGGTCAGTAAAAAGTGATCATCCCCTAATTAAGGTAACATAGTCCATCTCTTGCTCCCCAGATATCCATCTCCATGGGCTAGAGCACTGGCAGTACAGAAGTATTTCCAGTTCTTCTTTTTCACCTGCCAAGACCCAAGATTGGGTGAAAGACACAGTCTTATTTATCCCTCAGACACAGAACTGTAGAGATTCCTGGGAGGACAAGCACAGGTTCCTACAAAGAAAGGAAGAACAAACAAAGATGGAAGGTCCTTGTTAAAAGAACAGAGAGCAGCCTAGCTGAAATGCTGACAACCTGTCCTAATTGATATACCAGATTATATTCTTCCTTTCCCAATTAGAGATTAAATAAATTGATAGAATGCAGTAGGCACAAGTATACGCTGCTCTTAAATTCAAATAACAAGACAGATGTGGGGAACCTTTTTCTCACAATAGAGAGATGTCTACAGCTGGGATTTTGCCTCTGTGCCAGACAGTCATCCTTCTTTCCTGGTTTTGAAAGTCAAAAAGTACTTCTAAACTCTGGGTAATTTGTATCCACTCAGCTTCCTGTCTACAAGCTTACTTAGGATGTCTTCCACTACCACTGCAGAAACAATCTGAGCCTGCACCCTTTCCACAAACATTCTGGTTTCCATCTGGAGGAAATCCAGGAACAAGATAGGGAGAAGCCTCAACGCATTCTAATACATCCTTGATTGGGAATGACTGGGCAGTTTGTTTAAGCTACAAACCATTGTATGCTCATAATCTGAATAATGCCACCAGTGATCAAGAGCACCCTTGCTCCCAGTGTATCTTCCATCGGCCCTGCTTTACACCAGAATCCACTCACAAACTGTCACTGATGGCTCACACTCGATCTAGCAAACACTAAACCAACTACTCACACCAAACAGATAACTCCTGTCTGTCACAGAAAACTCATGTGCTATTTTTTGCTGATTCCTGTTCCTTCTCCTTTCAGTTATTAGAGATGCAAATGTGGTGCAGCTGGATGTAGATTCTGAAGTCAACCATGTGGTAGGGCCACTAAATCCAAAGGCAACTGACCACAGGGAGCCAGTGTTTATTGGAGGTGTACCAGGTATGTTTTTGGTATCTTTGTGGTACATTGTTCTCAGATTTCAACCCTGTTCCCAGAGAAAGCATAAAGACTAAGTTTTCATCTCAAAAAAGAACAAAATATGTGAACAGCCTGGTAAAATTCAAAGGTTCAAGAGCTGTTCAGAAATATTCTGCCTCAAGTTCTCAAAGAAAAAATGTGCTGCTTCATTGAAATTAAAACATTCACAGCTGCTGGAGGGTAAGGTGTGGATTCAGAAGAGAAGCCAGCCAACTACAAACAAAATTTCTTTTTTTTTCTATTTTATCTTCCCATGTGGGCCTACTGTTTTTTTTAAGAAGTGATTTATTTATGGATTGGAAACTTGCTGTCACTGTAACTGGAGTCACAAGGTTTAGTTGCTGGTAGGCTTCTTTCCTCTTCTTCAAAAAATGGCATCTTTGAACACAAGAGAAAACATGGAGATTCTTTTTCTTACTAGGGGTTTTGGTTGGACAGATTTCTGCTCCTGTGTATTTGTGACTCACAGATCATCTGTGTAGCATGGACCAAGATTACTACATTTCCTTCCCTCATTCAACAGACAGAGCTACTCTGTTGGGGTTCATATACAAACTGTAATCAACACTACGTGATTCAATTTTTAAGTCAACTCCAGTACATTTTTCATTGAAAACATGCAGCATTATTTCTCTGAGCCTTGCACATCAATCGTTAACAGTTATAACTACAAAATTCGTTATAATGCTTATCTTGGATTAGTGGCCTGAGTGCATGGTGTTCACATCCATCCCACACTACCAGGAGGTAAAATGAACCTAAAGGGAATAATAAAATCTATGCACAGATGCCTGCTCACTCTTTAAATCCAAACTGGAATTTTATTAGGACAGAACTCTTCCCAGAGAGGTAATATAAAGGGATAATTACAAATGCTGTTCTGCTTCATAATAGAGCTTTCTATTTCTACATAAATTATAGAATACTAAAGCAATGCCATACATTGGTTCTATAATGCTATTATCAGCCTGGCACAAGAAACTCTTACACAGAACTTCACAACAATAAAGATACACTACTAAATAATGCCATGCAGATGCAGCCAACTGAATGCAAACTAACAAATCAGACACCGATGACAATACACCTGACCTTAAATTACAAAAACAGACACTGGGACTCATCTATACTGTCACTTAAAAGAAAATGCGGTTGTCAGAAGATGCAAATTTGTGTCTCTATAGATAATATAGTATCAAGAGTTTTACATAGCTGTAGATAACTAACCATACTTTAATGGCCTCCAGGACGTTGGCAGTAGGCCAAATGTTTTAAAAGAAGGTTCAGAAAAGTTGCATTTAGTAGCAAAGTTAAAAAATTCTGCCACCAAACTGATTATTTTGCCCATCATGAGCTCTTAATTTTTATTTAATTTTTTAATCTCCTTCCTCCAGAGTCTCTGCTGACATCAAGCCTGACTACACGCAATTCCTTCATTGGCTGCATTCGTAACTTCATGATTGATGAAAAGCCAGTGAGTTTCAGTAAAGCAGCTTTGGTTAGTGGTGCTGTAAGCATTAATACCTGTCCAGCAGCCTGATAGTGCACTGCATCAATTCTGAAAAGTTCCTTAGATCACAGAAAGAAAAATAGAACAAAAGAAACCATGTCCAGCAAGACAAGAAGAACAAAAATACTACAGCTACATCTACAGAAAGCAGGAGGAGGGGAGTGTGGGGGGGGTGGGGGTCACTTCTAATATTTACACACAAACAAAAATCACCAAAGAATAAAAGCTGTTGCTTCTGCACTTCTCTCAATATACCACAAGAGTGAGCTTTACCATCTCTTATAGTGTATGTGTGGCCAGTCTGTTACATGAAAATACAAGATTATAACAGAAATTAAAATTATATTAAATATGTTACTTTCAAAATAGATCCTCTACATAATTTCGTTCTACATCTTAGTCATCCTTTGTTCCACAGAAAAAGGTCTGTTAATGCACATTAAAGAATAAAGCTAGATAATAGATTTACATTGCAAATACTGTTCAAAGATCTTACTGCATATTTTTAATTTTCCATTCAACTCATTTATATATTTCTCAAATAAAATGGGACGAAGAGAGTAATGGGGGGAATATTAATTATGTAAGCTTACAAACAATGAAAAATTCCACTTCTAGACTTCATGGATATGTTCTAGCACAATATAAAGAGAGAATGTATATCTTTTAAGACAGATGCTTTATATATATGCTTATTTACCTAAACTAGGTAATTTTAGAGTAATGCTTGCCTTAGAGACAATTCTAAATTTCAAATTTTTTCTCTGAATTTTTAAATGCACTTACATACAAACACAGCACTAAATTCACAATCTCGTTGTGATCTCATTTGCACTAATGTTACACAAGCAAACATGAAGCATGGAAAGCAGAATCACAGTCATAGTATCAGGTGACTCCCTTATCATACAAAAACTTCACTTCCCTGTGAGACTCCTGCAGGACTTCAGTTTACAGCAGTAATCCTCAAACAAGGAACATGTTCCTTTGGAGGATATGCTGCTGCAGAGGACCCAAGAGTGAAGCAAGAAGATGTAAACAGAAGGCAAAGGGCTGCAAACCTGAGCTATGTTATAACCATAGAAGGTAGATGAAAGTTAATGGTAGGGTTCAACTCACAGTAGGCTTGCACATCAAATGGACACAAGTCACTAGCAAAACTTAGTTCCTTCAGTCATCACCTACAAGGAACCACTTAGCTTTCTTTTCTTTAAAGAATAAAGTAATGTTATAGAAAGTTTTATGGTTGCTGAGCAAATTATTATATGGAACCAACTCAAAACATGACCAGCCACAGGAAACTATGAAATAAGATAACAAAGGACAACCCCCAAGAGACTAAAAATCAGTAAGAATTCATCTGGAAAACACACAAATGAAAACTAGAATCCAAAGATCTTGAAAGCATGGACAGATGGAAGAACCACCAGAATAAGATACATATGTAAGAACTAAAAAACAGCTTCCCTACTACTCTGAAAAAAGGGTTTTGACACACTGAATCAGACCTGGCCTACTCTGGATAAAGTACTGCAACCTCTGGATACACAGGTACAGGAGCTCTCCAGCAGCTGGGACCCCATCATGGACTCTCCACTTGCCTCTAGAGTCCAGTGTTGGGTGGTAAGTGAACACAGTGTAGCTCCAGTAGCCGCTACCTCTCCTTTAACCAGTCTTGTCAGCTCTGCTCATACTTTCAGCCCCATTCCTCTTCTGCTTGCCTTCTCCTGAACACATCCCCTTTTCTCTTCCCTGAAGCTCTCAGGAAATATGCTCCAAGGAGTGATTCCCTTTCCAACTCTAAGCTTACAGACAAAAGTGAGTGATGAAAAGTGGGGTCTGTATATCACACGAAAGTGATATATAGACCCTTCTTTTCATCACTCCAAAGCCCACTGTTCATAATTGAGAAGAAAGCAGTAAGAGTGTTCCTCTGCAGTCTCTCTGGATCAGGCATGGATCCCTAAATCCAGTTGCCTTCAAACGCTATCTTTGTCACACCAAAACCAGTATGCTTGCTCAGCTTTTTCCTGCTCCCAGCTACTACCCAGAAATGGAACAGAAAATTTAGGGCTTTTGATTTGGGAATTTTTTATTGTTGGTGTTGAGGGTGAATGTCCTCAGATCAGTAAGCTGGGTTCCCAGTGGTTACAGAGGCCATGGATGGCGTCAGAGCAGTACAGCTGGGAGCAGGGGTAAAAAAGGAAGTCTCTCTCCTCCCAGTGCCAGTGAGTTGTTAGATTGTCTCAAAAAAGCTCATGACACCACAACCTCATCTAAGCTTCTTCAGGCCCTGGTCTCCAGGCCCCTATTTTTGGGGAGAAAAGAACAGCAGATTCCCTCCTTAGATAGGCTGGTTCCAAGGATTACTGAAATTCCTTTTGAGTTGCCTGCAGCTGCTCAGCAGAGATAGCCAGGAATAGCAAATGCTTGTGCCCCCTAAGAGCATCAGAGTTTAGTCAATGTTGGTATTAAGTGGAGCATTGTATGTTAACTGGTATACACATACTCTGAATGTTTTTCTGTCTCACACCTACTTCAAAAAAAGCGTATTTTCTCATATCCACATCCAAGCTCTGTGAATAAACAATATTTCCCTTAGCCATATTTGCTGCAATGTGATTTGGTTTTGTTCTGTGGATTTACGTTTAAGAATGACTTTTCTGATTTAATCAGTCCTTTGCATACTTTATATATGGAAAACTGAAAATACACTAAAACAGTATGTGAATAAAAACCAATTAAAATTCATAGGCTGCTACTATTCAATTTAATTCTCTTTACTATATCACCAGCTATCAAACACAGTACTATTTTGGAAGGTGTCTTCCTCAATTCTTCCCTGCTAGGCTTCAGAGGTGTGGGTTTTCCCTCTGCAGAATAGGGTTTCCAAAGAAAATCACTATAAACAAGAAGATACTTGCAGACTCAGGAGAGAGCAGAAAATAATGTAAATTTCCCTGCCCCCAACATCAACATAGCCCTTAAAATTACCATTTCATATTCACCAAAGAAAGCCAGTATGTGGTGCATTATATTGCACATACCTCTGCACTCCTTTCAAGGCTGCTGGTGTTTAACAGAAGACAACTGCCAAAGCAGAAATCTTCCCAGAATTCAATTTGTCTTCTGTATCTATCTTAAAAATTATAGCTTCAAAGTACAAAACTCTTCATCTACAAAGATCTGGGAAAAACCTTCAAGTTCTGAGCTACATTGTCAGATTGTCCATTTCCATTTTTAACATAAATATAACTATCTAAATTCTGCAGAAAGCCTGCAAAAAATGAGCACTGACCTGAGCCTAAGGAGATTGTAACTATTCTCTGCCACCTTCAAAGTCTTAATAAGTGTTAAATCAGGGCTGCAACTACGCTGTTATTGTATCCCAAAATATTCTGAAATTGAACATTTGCATGACTATGTAAGAAAGAAAGCAATTTCAAGATCAAATGTTCAGGAAACCACTTCAAAATAGAGGATTTAAATGGGATCTTGACCTCCTCTATCTCTTACATCTCAAGATGTGTAGATAATATTTTTCTCCTCAAGAATCCAGAGTACGGACAATAGCCTGACCAGAAAAATGGAAGATGAAGTGTTACAAACCTGACAGTAATTTCCCAAAATACAACAACTCTAAATTTTTTAAAAAAACAAACCTTGAACAAACAAAAAATAGAAAAAATTAAAATTACAAGCCAACAAACCTTCATATGTGAACAAAGACCAGATATAAATCAAAGGATAACATTAGTTCAAATTCCTGTGTATTCTCCCTACAGCAGCACATGGCCTAAATAGTCAAATGACTGTTACTAAAAAGATGCTGAAAGCATAGCACACATATTTAACTTGTGATGTACTTCTGGCTCTTGTTACAGCATGGGATTTAAGGCTTATTCACAGATTCACTGTGGTCCATGGCAATTCATTTCCACTAAATAACACAGTAAGTTATTCATGCAGTTATTCAATTTGTGTTCCAAAGCTGTGGAACACCATTCCTGTATAACACATCAGCAAAATGTTACTGTGAAATTAAGGGTAAGAAACACATATTACCATAAGTCTGTTGATTAAATTATTAACATAGACAAAAGTGTCTCCAAGGGGACCTGTATTGATTCATGCATTTTATACTCTGAAGCTCCACTTCATCTACAACAAAACAGAAATTCAAAAGTGTGATTTCTACTTTCACTGAGTTGAGCTGTGAATGTTCCATTAAACATGTTCCATGAACAGTTGAGCTGTTTAACGTTCCATTAAACTTTTGAGCAAATGCATCAAGCCAAACATGACAACTTCCTGCCTTGGACCTCCTTTGGCAGCTAAAAAATATCCCCACATGAACATGAATCCTTTGGCAGCTAAAAAATATCCCCACATGAACATGAATCTCAGTTGCACATCCAATTCACAGTGTTTCCAAGGTCAGAGAGAATAATCACTTTACATTTGCCTTCACAGACCACATAAAGAACACTGGAAGCCAAAGCTCAGAGTGTCTGGTTGCAACATCATGTTCAATAGAGTGAACCTCACTAAGCTGAATCTCCATGGGATATAGAACACAAAAACTACAACAAACTTCAAAAACAAGTAAAAAGTGGAGCTAATTACACAAGAAGAGAGAAAGTCTGTAGAATTTAAATTAAGCGTTAGAATGCTTATAAGCAATATTGTACTGCTTTTAACCTTAATTAAGGCCAAGAAGACATGAAGAATAGACTTTAAGGATATGACAGTAGGCAAGAAGTATAGAAGAAGTTTGACATTGAATAGCAAGAAGAGAGCACAGCCTACAAATTTGGACCACTTCAAAAAAAAAAAAAAAAAACCACAGGGAACAAAATTAAGTTATAGGTTACATCTAGTCTGTCCAGAGATAAATGACTACCTACTTTCCTGATTAATATTCATGTAGTTTTACACTGGTGATTAATTTATAGAAAAGACATGAGGCAGTATTACTTTACTCATGCTAAACATGCCTATAACACTAAAGCCATAGGTCCTTTCCACACATTTAATACATGACACTTGAGTAAGCTTAGGCCACTCAGCACTTTTTCTTAAGAACAATATGATTTCAATTAAGTTTTACAAAATCAGTCTATCTATTTTTGTATATAATGCATTCTCATATTGTATTGTACACTATTGTATTTGTTGCAATACATTCATAGTCTTTCCAGGAAAATTTGTCTAAAATAGTCATGTACTATGACTATAAAACTTTATTTTCCGGTAGACCTACAATTAACCTCTACAGGATACCAGGTCATGTCTAGGGGCAAATAAAGAACTAAATTTTTTACTTAACAAAATCTTTTTGTACACCAGCATTACAAACAATCTAGTTGGAAAAAGAATGTTTTGTTGGAAGGTTTTAGCAATAAAACCTAATGGACTGGGTTGCATGGAAGTACTTTTTTCCTCCCACAGGAAGCAGAAATGCCATCTGTGTCACAAGACAGCCTTCTGCAAGCTTTGCATGTCCTGAACTTGGCAGAGCTGGATTAACAGTTGGACTTGATGGTCTTAAAGTTCTTTTCCAACCTAAATGATTCCGTGATTTTGCAGCTGAGCTGTGCTGCGGACCAGTCTTGCCATGCTGAGACAACAGCATCTCTACACTCTTCATTTTTTCACGGTGAACATTTTTATGCACAATATGAAACTGAGCTTAATGTGCAAGCCTGGTGGGAGGGTACATTACAGCATTTGCACATGGCCAGTTTTTCATTTAATTTTTAATTTGTATTTTCATACCGTTCTGCACATTTCACACCATCTGAATTACGTATTTGGGGAAAATAAAGCGCTTCTTTATCGCACCATTTTTAGCCATAAAGGATAATGAACTGTAGCGTATGGAAATACTTCTGTTCTCCCGTACAGAGACTTTATTTTAGGTCTTTGTCAGGCCTCCTGTACCAGGGCTTCAGCCGAGGCCCTGCAGCCCCGCAGACTCACCGGGTGTCTGAAAACCTCACTCCTCCCCCGTGCTATTCCCCCCCCCTCTCTCCACATGGCACGTTCCACTCGCGGCGGGCAGGCGGCGAGCGCCCACAGCTGAGGCGACGGTTGGGACGTTCCACCGCAGGAACTCAGGGGGCGCGGCTTCCGGGCGCCGACTTCGAAACAGGAGTGCGCCGCCGGTTCTGCCATGACCCAGTCGGTGGTGGTGCAGGGTAAGGGGGTGGCGGCGCCCAGACCTCCCGCCGTCCCCTCCCCGTGCCTGAGCCGTGTCTCTCCCCTTTGCAGTGGGACAGTGCGGGAACCAGGTGGGATGCCGCTTCTGGGATCTGGTGCTGCGGGAACACGCCGCCGTCAACAAGGTAAGGGCGGCGCTGCCCCGAGCCGCCCTCGCTGCCTTCCGTGTTCGTCGCTGTGGCTGCAGAGCGCTGTGTTTGTTTGGTTAAACTTAAGGGCGAGTCACTGTGAGCACGGCCACCCCCAGCCTCTGGTGCCGCTTAACTAATCATGAAAACAAAACTTAAGGTTAACTGTCGGGAGACCATGTTGAATCAGAGGGTGGGCAGTCACCAGCCGTGTGAAGTTTAACGGGGATTGGCGCATTGTGCACCTGGGATGGGGCAACCCTGGATGCACAGACAGACTGGGGAATGAGAGGCTGGAAAGCTGCAGGAAGGGACCTGGGGGTCCTGGTCAATGGCAAGTGGAACGTGAGTCAGCAGTGCCCTGGCAGCCAGAAGGGCCAGTGGTGTCCTGGGGGACATCAAACACAGCATCACCAGCAGGGCAAGGGAGGGGATTGTCTCTGCTCTGCTCTGGGGTGGCCTCACCTCAAGTCCTGTGGGCAGTTTTGGGCACCGCAATATAAAAAAAGCACATTAAACGGTTGAGAATGAGCAGAGAAGGGCTGTGAGGATAGTGAAGGGTCTTGAGGTGAAGCCATATGAGGAGCAGCTGAGGTCACTTGGTCTGTTCAGCTTGGAGAAGATACTGAGGGTCTCACTGCAGTCTGCAACATTTTCATGAGGGGAAGAGGAGGGACAGACTGATCTCTTCTCTGTCGTGACCGGTGACAGGACCCGAAGGAATGGCCTGAAGTTGAGTCAGGGAACATTCGAGTCACGTATTAGAGAAAGGTTCTCCCAGAGGGTGGTTGGGCACTGGAGCAGACTCCCCAGCACCAAACCTGTCAGAGCTCAAGAAGCATTTGGACAACACTGTCAGGAACATGGTGTGACTTTTGGGGTGTCCTTTGAAGGGCTAAGAGTTGGACTCTTATGTTCCTTCTGGGTCCCTTCCATCTGAGAGTATTCTGTGATCACAAATTCTGATCAGCTTTCTCCAGCATTTCCACCCTGAAAAGCTCAGTGTGTCTCCCTACAGCCAGGCATGAGGCAGCTGACAAAACAGTAAGGGCTGGTACTTTGCCACTGGCAGTAAAGTAGAAGAGGACACCCCCAAAGCCCACCATTGTTTTCCATGCCAGCTCATGCCATGACTTGCTGTACAGTTTTACTGACCAAAATAGCAACATGAGGAGGGCACAAGATTGGGCTAAGTACCCTGAACAAAAGCACACTTTTCTTGTTGTGACTGTAAAGCACTTAAGGTATTTTAACTTGTCAGAGCTCTTTAGCTTTGTGTTGGGGTAAGTAATTTCAGTGCTATCCCTTGGCAGGAGGTTCAAGAATCAATGTGATTGTGCTGTCCTTTTTGCAGAGCTCCATGGGCATTGGTATCACAGGCATGGAACCCATGATGAACTGAGAGTTGTATCAGTGATGAATTGAGTCAGCTGAAGAGCAGCTCTTCAATTCAATGATTGCATTGTGATCTTCAGTAAACTACTACAGTTGCTTAATCTTGTGCTGAAAAATTAATTTCGTAGTTACATTCTTCTCTCAGTTTTTGATAACAAGATGATGTTTCAATGAAATGTTCTTTTTAGAGCTGACTAGAACTAGCTGGATCCAACAGAGATGTTCAGTCGGTTTCAAGTGGTGAGATTTGAAAGGTTTCCCTCAGAGGTGCCTTCCATGAAAAATGATTATAAAATAATATTAAATTATTCCATGAAAAAGCACTGAGAATTCTTGATATTACACATCATTTTGTGTTGTTTCCTTATAGAAAGGAATTTATGATGAAGCCTTAAGCAGTTTCTTCAGGAACGTAGATACAAGGTAAGTTTTTATCAAATAGTTCATGAGTTTACATGGTAGGTCAGCACTTGTATTATCTTCTTTTAACCTAAGTTACAGTTTTCTTTGAGTCATATTTAGCTTGTACTGGCAAAAGATTTTGCTTTTTTTGTATTCTCCTCAAAACCTTATCTTTGCATTTCCATTTTATTGATATATACTTCGGTAGTTAAATGTGTTGAAAGTGTGTGGGTTTGTTTTCCTTCCCTTTTGTACCAAATGTGGACAGTCAGGATCTGATAGCTTTTGCCACTGCAGATAACAATCAGATTGTGTGCCCTCTGAATACCAGCTGAGCAGCATTTCTTGAAGAGTTGTAAGAGGAGTTGTATATAAGGCAGTCAGAAGAAACTGACAATTTTTTGTCTTATTTATCTGATTATTTTTTTACTCAGAGTAGTGTCTATAATTGTTTTTTATAAGTTAACCAATTCATACCTTAACACCATTCAGTCATCTCTTATCTATCCAGTTACAAAAATTCTTGCAGTTTGCAAGAAGAAAATATGTACTATGCCTGTTGCATTTTAATTATTAAAAAAAATTTGACCAACCTCTGTTTCCTTCCATTATGTAAAAGGTTGCAGTACAGCAATGTGATTTTAACTAGAACAGCACTGAAATCCAAATTGCTTTGTCTCGAATTTTACCTCTTTGAAAGGACATTGCAAATGTATTAAAGTTTATCATTGTCATTCCATATGGATATTTCTAAGAATATTTTTTTTTTTTAAATAAGAAAATTTGGTCATAAAAAATGTCTGTTTCTCTACGTGCCAGGTCAAACCACCAAATTTTGGTTGACAGGTTGGCTGCAATAGAAACATCTTTTTTCTCTCTGAGCAGCCTGGTCTAGTGGAAGGTGTCCCTGCCCATGGCAGGGGGGTTGGAACTGGATGATCTTTAAGGCCCCTTCCAACCCAAGCTATCCCATCTAGGAATCTTGGGATTTGTTTTCAGCAATTGAATCCAAGTGATTGAAGGTATGATCTGGCATGAATGACCACAAAGCCAACAGTAAGAAAAAGAAATATTGTTTTGGGGTTTGAATTTTGTTAGTCCCTGATGGGAAATTCTCTAGGTGGATTTGCTGGTGCTGTAGTGCACTGCAGGTGTTGTGTAGGCTAGAGGAATTACATGAGTACTGGAGGCTGCTGCTCACCTAATGAGATAAAAAGAATTTCATCTTTGAGTGAAAAGTTGAAAAATTCTTGAGTAATCCAGTGCAGTCTCCTGTACTATTTTCCCCTTGTTCCTGATGGGACTCAGTAGGCTCAGAACATTGGTGCTGTAGTGAATTTTAGCTGATGTTTTGTGAATATAATGGTGGTTGAATATAGAATGGTCTAAGACGCACTTTAAATTTAGGCTTGGCCAGCTCCCAGATTAGGTAAATAGGTAAATCATGGAAGAGGAAATAAGATCAGTTTTCCAGTTTCCCTGCCTATTTTTTTTTTCCCCTTGTGCTGAATATAATTTGGCCAGACCATAGTATCTCCTCATTTGAGTGGGAAGAAATGTGGTTGTAACATAATGTATAGTCTGCTATGTTGGCTTAACACAACCAGTCCTGGGAAAGAAGGAGGATTTAGTTATGTCAGCCCAGCAGGATTTCTGAAGTGGTAAATCAGAATAAGCAGAGTCAGTCAAGCACAGCACTGTGCTGGTGCAGATACAGAGCTTTCACACTTCAAGCAAAAGCACAGTGTTGTACTACCCCCACTGAAAAGCTCATGGGCAGCTTTTTTGCACTGTGCGATGTTCGATGTGGATACACATACTGCGTGCTGATAAAATATATTCCTTTCCAGTTTTGGCAGTGCTTGTAGAATTGCTACCAAGCAGAGGCTGTATCTGAGAGTAATCTCTTATGCTTATCTTTCAGCTTCTAGAAGTAATGTTTAGGATAATTCTGATTGAAATCATATCCTGAAATTGTATTACTTTCAGGAATTATGAGATCTTAGCAGCATGTTCAGGGTGTTTCTGTTTCTTTGGATTGTCATAGTCCTCCAAACACATAAGAGATAAAATTTTATTGTAGTATATATTTTATGCTATGAATTTGATCTTAGATATGTTTGTTACTTTTTTTTTTTTTTTTTTTTCAGAAGTGGTGATAATGGTCCTGATATTTACAAAGGAAAAATCTGCTCTTTAAAAGCACGAGTAAGGCACTCTATAAAGGTCACTCTTTTTACATTGAATACTTACGTCCAACTGCGCAGGAATTCTCAGGAAGTTCTTAAAATTGCATACAGGTTTAAATACTGCTTTGAATAGTAAAATTTCTAATATTAACTTTTATTAATGCAGTAATGCAGTTTGCTGCCAGTCTTGTTGAGTAATTTATATTGGAATTTTAATAAAATTATTGCAGATATTGTTAAGTAAGGATTACTTTTCTTTGCGCTACTTTAAATGATTAAGAAGAAAGGAAACTTGAAACATAAAAATGTTTCAATTTTTTTTTCCTAAGTAGTGGGGCAAAACATTTTAAAATTTTAACAAAATTTCATTATCTGAAATGCAGTCCTATTGAACAACTTCTAGCAATTTAACTAGGGTGAATCTAGTTGGTCTCCTAGTTAACTGGGAGGGAAAGGTTTCTCTGGAGCAGAGTAGAAACAGAATTCCTTTTGTATTGTAAATAATTACATATTTCTTTGTGTGATTATTTCAAGGGTGGTTTGCTTACTGACTGAATTTAAATTCTTTCCATTCTCAAAGGCACTGTTGATTGACATGGAGGAGGGTGTGGTAAATGAAATTCTACAGGGACCATTGAGGGATGTGTTTGATGGCAAGCAGCTTATCACAGATGTTTCAGGCTCAGGAAACAACTGGTGAGAACCTCTTTAGAACACATTTCTTAGCAGCTAATTAGATGGCATTTGAAAGGGGGAATGATAACCATAGCTTTCTTCCTCATTCTGCACCTGGAGAGCTGCAGCATTTTACCAGCAAACTTGGAGTCACTGTTGCCTGGAGGAGGGCTTTGAAAAGGCTCTTACAGAAGAATAATTCTGCTGATATATCATTTTGTCTCTTTTCTTCTCCTTCTTTTTTGATTTCCTTTACAAAAGAACATGCTTTTTATTTTTGTTTCTTTGGCATTCAGCTGCTTTCATTGCGTAGTCAAAGCTGTAATCTAGTTTGAGACTGCAGCTACTGTGGAAATGAGATATATGAAGAAATGCACTTCTGATTTCTAAGCACCACAGAGTCTGGCTTTGTGCATATAAACTACATTACCAAAAGAGAAATTCAGAAAAAGATTGATTAACATAATGAATTCCAAATTTTCACAGAGACTTTAAGGTGCTCTAATAATATTCAGTGCACTACAGACTGGAATGCAGATCACCAGCAAATGTACCAAAAGAGAGTGCAATATGGGGAGTAAAACCATCTTTACCATCTTCTATCTTGCAGACAAGTGTGTTGAAAATGAGTTGTTTGGGGGTTTTTTGTTACTAGTAGCAGCTGAATTGCATAGTACTGAAAAGATGATCTGTACACTTATTACATAGGGATATCTTTATTGTTAAAGACTATGTAGCTTTCATTTCATTACTGCAGTTGGATCATCCAGTATGGGAGTTTATTTCTTTTCAGTACAGAATCATAAGTGCATACTCCAAAGTTGTGAACTTAGAGTCGCTCGTATCCTCCAAGTTAAAACCATGTCCTGACTCCCGCATGCTCATACATAGTCACAACTTAGAAACTCTCACAGATGAGGTGTTGCACCCCAGCTTTGGACCCTGAACTCTAAAATGTCACATAGAAGAAGTTAAAATTAAAAATTTAAAGTTTGATTTTTGCAGGAGGATTTTAAAGTACTTTTCATATCCTCAGGGCTGTAGGTCATAAGATATACGGCTGTCAGTACCGGGAAAACATAGTGGAAAAGTTGAGAAAAGCTGCTGAACATTGTGACTGTCTACAGTGTTTCTTTATAATTCATTCCATGGGAGGTGGTAAGTAATTTCTTTATGAGTAGCATGATTGCAGTAGCCACATGATGAAAAAAAAGAAGATATGTGGATCTTGAAAAGAAAATCGGTATAATAATCTACATCATTCAGAATGCAGATTTAAAAAATTAACATACTACAATGAAGGGGACCTGTCATTTCTTATCACTTGTTTCTTTAGAGCACTGAGGAGCTCTAATGTGCTACCCAGATGAGGCAGTGAGTAGATCAAGACAGGTACCAAAGAAAAACACTGAGGTATTACTGATATAGAAGAAGGGTCAGTGACCTCTGAAACTGACAGCATTGTCATAATCAAATTGGTTTTAATTATGGGGAAAGAGTTTTCTAAAAGGCTTTGAAGGAGACTTCTAATGTTGCTTAACTTTAGAAAAACTTTGTTTTTCTGTTTTCCTTCCACATAATTCTCTTGAATCTGATCTAGTTACTTTGTTAATAAGCCAAAGGGGAGATAATAAGCAAATTTGTCCTTTGCAGTGACGATTTTGTCGTTATTGCATTGCCATTAAACCTTCCTCCAGAAACCTGAGAGTAGCATGTGTTATAGCTGGTTATGATGTGAAAAAAGACACAAAAAATAGCTCTAAATATGAAGCAAGGATTTTGTCAAGAGCCTTTTTTTGTGGCAGTTTGCTTAATTTCAGAGACCCTGCAGGTACTGTTTCTGTTATTGTGAAAACTGCTGTCTTGTTCATAGATTAAATTGTCTGCCACTGAGAATGTAGCTGAATATTCAGAAAAAGACCACAGTTCAGTTCTCTGTTTTGAACTCAGGGCTGCATGCTTAGTGTTAATGAGGAAAAAAGCCTGTGTGCCAGGGGGAAGGGGCAGTTCTGTTTTTACTGAAGAATGGGAAAATTTCATAAAGAAACTCGAAAAGGAAGATAATATTGTTTGGGGCAGTTCAATGCTTTTAAGCAAATGTTGTGTTTTGTAATTCAAATTAAAGAATTAAAAATAAAAAGTAGAAATACTAGGTCAGAAAAATGTTTGTTACATAATAGGACTTCATGGTTTGCAGAAATTTTTGAGAATATATGCTTCATCCTGACTGACATACTGTGGGAAATAATTTTATTATTTAATGATTTTCCTGTCTGGGAAAAACCTTCCTACCTTAATTACATGTGAGTAGCCTCTACTGTCAGCCGAATGCTTCAGAAAATATTCATTAGCATATATAATTGAAAAGCTGTATGTCTCCTACATGAGTCTTAGAGCCTAAGATAATGTGGGGAACCTGTCTTCTCTCATTCTGTCTTCTTTCATTATTAGGGACAGGATCTGGTCTTGGAACTTTTGTACTAAATTTGCTTGAGGAGGAATTTCCTGAAGTATATAGATTTGTTACTTCAGTTTATCCGTCTGGTGAAGATGATGTCATTACTTCCCCATATAACAGTGTTCTTGCTATGAAGGAGCTTAATGAACATGCAGACTGTGTACTACCAATAGAGAATGAAGTAAGAAATAATACTCTATTTCTGTGATTTTTTGTGTTAAACAGTGGAAGTTTCTCTTCCTTTTCAGCACTGATTTGCATACCAAATCTCTAAAGGCACGTAATTTCACTTTTTAAAATAATAGTTGAACTTCTAAGTCACTTCCAAGCTTTTGAAATGAATGTGGGTATCACTAAAAAGTTGCTCTGTTCCTTCAAAGTAAGGTAGAGTGAACTTTTTCATGTCTATTTAAAGGCAAGCAGTGGAAAACTTCCATGTACTGAGAGTGTCTTCCATTCTTTTAGCTATCAATTTGTGCATGGTATTAGTAGGGTCCTTGCAAGTACCTCTGACCTCTTCAGATTCTAACAAACTTAACTGTGCTGATTAGTGGTACGGGAATCATAGAGAGACCTGACCTTGCAAAGTGCTAGGCTCATTTGAATCTAGCTAGCTTTGGTGACTGTCTTGCTGTTTGCTTATGAAAAAAGCCAGAGAAAGTGAAATTTAGTTAGAGACTATATTTTTTGCTTCACAGGTGTTATCTTCTAAAACTGCATTTTAAATTTTCATAAGGATTTTGAATAGTTGAAAAAGATTCAAACTTCAAGCTGTGTATATATTTGTGATGTATAAGGCACACACATTTAGAAACACTTCAGTCAACTGGAATTGCTCAAAAGTTAGATGTATCAAAGGTATAATCTTTAAGCTAACAGTACAATGTCTGAGCTTTCAAGATTATTAGAAATGAGAAAGTACGAAACTGAATTTCAGAGTTCTGTATTCAAGACTACTTCTGTGCTTTTTTTTCCTCTCTCTCAAAGTCTCTGTTTGAGATAGTTAATAAAATTCATCAGATGATCAATTCTGGGAAGCTAGGATCAACTGTGAAGCAAAACAGCTTAGTAACATCAAGTGCAGGCAGTGCAAAAACACTACAAGAGAAGCCATTTGATGCAATGAATAACATCGTAGCCAACTTGCTGCTGAACCTGACAAGGTAAAATTGCAGGTTTACAGGTTATTCCTCTGTAACAAATTAGGATTGCTGGAGGTGGTGTGTGCTGTAAATATGCAGGGTTGTATCAACTTGAATAATATTAATTGGTTTTCATGCAATATGAGTCTTTTTAAGAATTGGTTACTAAATGCTAAAGTACTTTGGAAATATTCAAATTGTGGTGGTGTTGCTTTAGCCATGATAGTCTTAAAACTGAAGTAAGTTTATAGACAGAAGGATATTGTCTTCCACTAGTGCCTGATGGAGCCTATAGAAGTTTGTCTTTCTAGGCCACTTGCGTTATTTTATAAATATTGTCAGATCATCGTTGCTTGCAAAGTCTATTGCTGCAAGAAATATACTTCTGGAATAGTGGCCTGTTTTCCTTTTAAACAGTTTGTCAGGAATGCCAAGTCACATGTTTTATTATAACCTGTTTTGTAAAAGTGGTATTAATTTACTGGTATTAACCAGCTGGTATTAATTAACCAGCATGAGTGGTATTAAACACTATTGCTAATAATAATTCACTGCTAAAGACTACAGTTGGGAAACAAGGAATCATTTTAAAGAACTTATTGTTCTTTAATGGGAAGTGTAAGTAAATAAAACATAGCACTGTTACTGCCAGATGTGAAAGTTTTGTAATTATACTTGAACTCTTGCTTGAGTGCTGTGCTGTTTTATGGTTTTATTCTACAGAACAGCTGAAAAATAGATTTCATGGAAGTTTTACTTTATAGAAGTGATTTACTTAGATTGTAGTAGTATCATAACAGTTTGTTAATTTTTCAGCTCTGCTAGATTTGAAGGTTCCCTGAACATGGATCTTAATGAAATCAGCATGAATTTGGTTCCATTTCCTCGACTTCATTATTTGGTTTCAAGCTTGACTCCTCTGTATACACTGGCAGATGTTAATATTCCTTCTAGAAGGTAAGAAAAAATATTATTGGAGTTTCACATTTAAAGCTTAATTTCTGATTTTTCAATAGTTTTCATTTAAAAATTCCATTCTGTTGCAAAACTAAGAATGGAAGTTCTAAAACTTGTATTTCTGCCACATTTTCAAATTTATCTTGCTGATTTATGGAACATCTATTGTCCCTTTTCTCTGTAATGGTTGAGCCAGTATACTTGACATCCTTTTAATCCCTGCTGGCAGTGTTTCTATTGGGAAAATGTATTACTTAGAACCCACACAACAAGTTCTTTTCAGTAACAGTTTGCTCTTGACTGACAAAATACTCTGAAGACAAACAAGGGATTAACTAGGCTCTTTGGGAAAATAACAGCATTTTACTTCAGTCTGGAGATGCAGTGAGTGCAGTAAGCCTGCAACATCTTACTGTAATGATAAGCTGATGTGTCAAATTTTGTGAGGTATTTATCCCTCTGACATAACAGAAAAATTACCATTTAAAATGGTTTTTACTGTTCAGTCAGCAAGAGGCCCAAATATTGATAAGAGACAGCTATGTGTAAAAGATGGAAGTATGCAAAGTGGAGAAGAGGGCAGGACCACACTTATTTTCCAACAGCAAGTTGTGACAGTCAGATCTGTTGAACACATACCTTAAGGAGACAGTACAGGGCTGGGGGGAAGAGGGGAAGGTAGCAGTCTGTGAGGAGATGGCCAGTCAAAGATGTTTCAGAATGAAGTGGGAACAGTAATTTTTTTATTTTTCTTCCAATAGGCAGATTCTGGCAGAGGTGATAAAGAAATAGAGATTATAAGTATAGAGCATTTGGAACAAACAGAGAGAATAGCTTAGATGTTGTGGGTCCACAGAACACCATCTTTAGTATCCCACAGTACAGTGAAGCTTGGTTAAGGAGGTGAAGAGAGAAAGAATATGATCTGCAGTGTCATCTTTTAAAGTAGTCATGTGTGATAAAATTAGAATAAGTAGACTAGACAAGTATGTATAGCCTGTCTTTTCCCAAATCATTAATCAAAATTAATACAGTTCTATGACTCATTGGTCCTTTTAAATTATGAAGCATAACCGGCAGATAATCAGTTCTGTAAGGGTCAGCAGCATTTTGGTATTCCTTGTCAGATCCTTCCCACTGAGATTGTCCACTCAAATTACCACCTAACCAGAACCCCAAGTAGTTAAATCATTTAACATAATTTTAAGACTTTGTTGGCCTCAACAAAGGCCAACAAAGGCAATTTAATTGGCCTTAAATTGCCTTTATAAAGACAACTTCTCTGACTCAACAGTGCCTTGTAACTTGAGGGTGAGGAAAAAATGGATCCAGTGTGTTTTTAAAAACTTCTAATGCCAGCATATGTATATATATAGGTTTAAATCTTTCCTATCATTTATGGTCCTGGGTTAAATGTACCTTTATCCAGAATCTTTTTTTAATTTTAAACCCTGAAGGTGGGCATTCTGAACAACTTTTGTATCCTTCTGTAAGAGTAGATGACTGTTTTCTTTTCACCCAGGTTGGATCAGATGTTCTCAGATGCATTCAGCAGAGATCATCAACTAATTCAAGCAGATCCAAAGCACAGCCTCTACCTGGCCTGTGCACTTCTTGTTCGAGGAAATGTGCAGGTTTCAGACCTTCGCAGAAATATTGAAAGGTTTGTAATCCCACACAGAGTACTCACGGAATTTGTACAGAAACTGGAAATTGTCCAGAGCATTCCAACTTTTCATTTGAGCAGTTTCAATACCAAATCAGTTTACTCCAACCTCCTTTTCTTAATTTTCGAAGGGAAGAAAACATAATTAACTTACGTAATGAGTGAAAAAAGTCATATTATTCCTGGATTTCCAAATAAAGGGAGGTACTACTCCTCTCTTTCTCCAAATTGGAAAAAAAAGCAAAGTACAGCCTTCCGAGTGACTCCCAATAGCAAAGGATGTTGGAGTAATCAGTTCTGTAGTAGAAGTTTTAGATGAATAGAGGGCCCTTCTCTTTCCATGATTACTTTCATGTACGTAGAAAATCCTCTTTGTTGTTAGCACCCATTTTTTACCTTGAACACTATTGAGCTACGTAGATGTAACAGGAAGGGCAGGCAAAATGGAATTTATAGGCAGACAGGGGTGCATAGGGAAAATTTCTCTGGGATTCTAAAGTATTTTATTTATTTCAAAACTACTGGTAGACTGCCCACACACAGTATTAAACTGCCCCTTTACTAAATCTCAGAGTGCTTGCAGTCCCTTTTAAAGAAACAGGTACTTGTAACTTCACTTTTCAAATCCTGATGCATTAAATTAACAAAACACAATTGATATTTGCAATTTAAATTTAACATAGAGACACGGTGGTTTAGCCTGCAGTCTAAAATATCTTATTCACAGTGATAGATATAACTGTCCTTCTTCATCCTGAGTGCTTAAATGTTTACCTTTTCAGACTGTTAGTTGAAACTATTAGTAGTTAGCCTTTGTGTTATTTATATTCCTTAGATAACTAACTTTTTGTATCACAGGTTGAAGCCTTCTCTGCACTTTGTCTCCTGGAATCAAGAGGGCTGGAAAACTGGTTTGTGTTCAGTACCTCCTGTGGGCCATTCCCATTCCCTTCTGGCTTTAGCAAACAATACCTGTGTAAAACCAACTTTCATTGAACTCAAAGATAGATTTATGAAGCTCTACAAGAAAAAGGTACAACTCTTATCATTATAATATCCATAGTCACTAATCATTAGCATCTTGCCTTATTGAAACGCAGATCTTAGTGTCATAAAAGGACTGTTTATAATTAATAGCCCAAGGGGGTGGTGTGTTTGTGTGACTGGGCGGCTCAAAGCCCCACCCAGCCTGATTGAGAACACTTCCAGGGATGGAGCATCCACAGGTTCTCTAGGCAACCTGTTCCAGTGCACAGTAAAGAATTTCTTCCTAATATGTAATCTAAACCTTGGAGTTCACCAAGCTTTCTCTCACTTCGCTTCCTCAGCAGGACAGGAGAAAAGTACAGTGAAAAACTTGTGGGTCAAGATAGAGACAGGGAGAACACCCATCAGTTATTGTCATGGGCAAAACAAACTTTGCATTTGGAAAATTAATTTATTTTCTTGCCAATAATAGCAGAGGATGGTAAGAAATAAAAACAAAACTGGAAACACCTTCACCCCCAATCCATTGCCTTTTTCCTAGCCTCACAATTTGCTTCTGTTCCTTTTTCACTGATCTTAGTGTCTGTTTCTCAGAGCTATTTCTCTCACATTTTCTTAAGTCTTCTCTCTCACAGCTGTTGTGCAGCATTTTTACCCCTCAATAAGTATGTTGTCACAGAGGCATTGCAAGCATCTCTAATGGGCTCAGCTGTGGCCAGTGGCAGGCCCATACTGGAGCTGGCTGGGATGGTTCTGTTCACCTTGGGAGCAGCTCCTATTACCTTCTCACAAAAGCCACCCCCTGCAGCCCTGAATTCCCCCTGCTGCCAAAACCCTGCCATGTAAACCCAATCCACAGCTGGTCAGGTGTACCCAAGAAGACAGTATGAAAAGGTGGGTGTTTAAGAAGTCGATAACATCGATTGTGATTCACTAGGGAATTGCTAACAAAGTTGCCAAGTGTTTAAACAAGGGATGTCATGATATAAGTCTCTAAGTGCCCTTTCGACAGTTGCTTGCACTCCCCTCTTCAGTACAGGCTAAATGGTATTTACTGAGCCAAAGCAATCAAATACCAAGAAAAGGATAACACTGATTTTTTTTTGTTTTCTTAGGCTCACCTTCACCATTATCTGCAAATAGATGGGATGGAACAAAGCTGTTTTTCGGAAGCTATATCCTCTTTGTCTGACCTAATAGAAGAGTACAATGAACTGGATGCTACAAAAGGTGGGCCTAGAATAGATGCTTCAAGACTGAAGATAGCTGTTTAAAGGAAGAACTGATTTTGAAAACAACAACGAAAAAGCACTTTCCCTAAGCATCCAGCCACTTGAGTTAACTGGAATGACTTGCAGCATGCTGGCTATTTTAATTCCAAAGTGGGACCAGCACAACAGCTTCCTTATGTCAAGAGTTGTCATTAAGTGGTATTCCATGTCTGTAAAAAAGATTTCAAGGCACCTAAATGTGGCTGGTATCAGTAAAGACAGTAATCCTAACTGGAGTAAATTGACACATTATATGCTGTGAAGAAACGGAGGAGAAGTTGTATGTAGCAGCTAAAAATGTAATTCTTTTCTCAGACTTTCAACATACAGTAAACTAAAGGTAGGTCTTGCTTCAAAGACAGATCACCATTGCTAGATTTAGTTTTTAACAAGCAACTACGAAGAGAAGTCCATGTAGTCTTTTCAAAGATGAAAGCAATTCTTTAATGAAACTGCTTTCTTACACTTTGCAGTAGGCATTTCAGAATGCCCTAAGCTATGTTCTGTGGTTTAGTATTCCTGCTTCTGTGTTGTATTTAGCTATATTAGAGCATTCTCACTTCATAACAAAATTGGCACTAACAGAAAATTTAAAAAAAATATTTTTTTAAGTATTATACTTGGAATATTAATTTTTTTTATGATTCATATTCATGAATGCAGAGTTGCACTTGATTATGAGATAATACAGAATACCTCCAAGCGAATAATGCACTTACGATGAATTTAATGACCATTTGGAGAAGAACACTTATAGCCTTGAAAGAATGCAAGTGAAATAGGTGTTTTAATATTTATAATTAGCAGGGTAAGCAGCTTTTTATATTACAGTAAGAACTTTTACAAAAAGGAATATACAGTTGCTTGCCAGTGAACTGTTACAGATCAGAATGGATTGATACAATGATTTCTTGAAATTTGAAGTCCTAGCACAGTTGTGGAGTGGATATGTAAGTAAGCACAATTTTGAATGTATAAGCCCCGAAGTATTCAATAAAGTACTGTGATAACATTTGTTGAGAACACTTTTAAGAAAATGTTCTAAAAATAGCAATATTTATAAGTCTTGCATCTATTATCTGCAGTTGCCCACTTCCTTGTTCCTTTGCACATCCAGGGTTTATATCCATAAAACTAGAGAAAGACCATGTGTTGCAAATAGCAATCTGAGGTAAAAGTTGGCAACTTCTGTTTCAAAATAGTATTGATGTGTTTTCTATTGCAGACCTACAGCAGAAAAGGTTAATTTAAGAATGAGGAATGATAGATGAAGTATTACAGGGCAAGTTTTTTCCTAATAGGTTAGAGCATATATTGGTCTTTGTGGGCAAAAACTTGTTACAGTGGGGTGTGAAGCTCTCTTGCTGGGCCTTTTTTAGTTACCAGAAGTTGTTGTTTGAGCACTGCTGGTGTTAGATACATCCTTCCCAAGAATGTATCTCACCATGTAAAAACAGTTACATTTGAAAAGAAGCCCTCTGGGGTTTTACAGGTGCTATTTAATAAATGAGTGAATATTCACATGTGTAGTTTCATTATAAACAGTGCTGTGGTGGGGGGTTATGCTGACTCTTCAGGGTGTCAATGTGTTGCTGCACTCCGTGTGTTATAGTGAATGGTGTAATTTGTCATAGGAGTTTGAGTTGGGAAAATATATCTCCCGGAGCATTGCAAATCCTCTGACACACACACGATGTTATCCACATCATCTTCCATCTGAAGAAGCCTTCGTTGGGACACTCAAACTGTACAGTGATCATTTTGGACTTATTAGGAATGCAGCACCTCTTGTCCAAGCACACTCCACAGAAAGTTAGTTTGTATCTTTGAGTAGTTGAGCATCCGGAAAAAAATAGCTTCTCTGCTGTTGGAAGCTGGAAAGTCGGTTGACATGTTTTTCCCTTTGGAATCTTTAATATTAAAACAAGGAAAACCCGGAACATTAAAAGCAGATCATGTAAGAAAAAGTTGCAGCATTTACTTAGAAATATCTTGCAAGTTACATAATCTAAAAGCTGCCTGATTTTTCCTTTGTCAGTCAACAAATAGAAAATATTTTCAGAGTGACTGTGTATCAGGACAGCATTAGCGGCACTTATATTTCAGGGCATTACATTCTTTTGTTTGAAATTGCACATCTGTAGTTTGCTATTGAAACATGAACATTGATGGTAGAAAACATAGAAGAGTTATTTTAAAAAACATTAAAAAAACAGAAGTAAATGTTTTATTAGTACTTACTAATACATCCATTTTTCCATTAGTTCCTATATTTTAATTTTCTATTAGGAATTAATTTTATGCTAGCAAATACCTTTATTTTCTTCAGCATATTGGTCAGACAAGGTTGGATGAAGCATAATCTCTTTTCTTTTTTCATTTCACATTTTCTGTTGTCGTTGGTCACTCTGCTGGATATGCCTATGCCACAGGTCCTGGAACAGGGTGTCCAGGGAGTTGCCTGTATGAGGCACTTTTTCTTCAAAACTAGTGGTAAGCTTCTGTAAGCTAAGACAGCAATATTTTATTTATGCAACTCCAAAAGGATGAATTGAAAATACAAGGATAAGAATTTGATTTCTGTTTGTGAAGGTACTTCTGTAGGTAAACCTCAAAATGAAACATAAATAATATTTATGCAAAATTCAGCTGAGCTGCAGTTAAACTTTGCGGACACTGGATACTCAGATCCTAGCAAGGACTATGAAATTGCTTGTGTTATATGACCCTCCAGTTTCATGTGATGGAAATGTTGTATTAAAAGAGTTAATTGTGCAATTTTTGTGAAATATCCAGAATTTTCTTTTATTTTAGGCCAAGCATAGTTTGTAAAGGCTGCTGAGAACATTCATATTTGTGTCTTTGTAGATATTGATAAGACTTTAAGTTTTGTATTGAGGAATAAAATTATCCAATCACTTTTAGATACCACTAAAAAGGTCTGGATTAGGTGGAGTATACTTTAAAAAAGAAAATTGCAGTGGAAAAGTTCTGCAAAGAAACTACGTGGAATCCTTGCCTTTATGTAAGAGCACGGGCAGAATTACCTGGAATTGCCAGAACTGCTGTCTACTTGGAAAGCAGACAGCAATTTAAAGATCTCATTGAAGTAAACAGTTTAAAAGCCTGTCACAGAACTGCAACAAATAAAAGGACGTTAAATGGTTGTTTATACTTTGTAAATTTTTTAAAGTATGACCTAGTTGCATCTCTGTGTATCTGAATTAGGTAAATCAAATTGAAATGGAAAGCCAGAAATAAAGAAAGAGGAGTAAAATGAAACTTAGCACTTAGTATTCACTCTAACAGAAAAGGGACTTTTTCAATATACATAATAGCCCATTGAGCCATCCATGGAATTCATGGACAAGTTGAAAAGATACTTCTGCTGGATTTGGAAATAGGGAAAGGGAAACCTTTACGTGAAAAAGAAATTTCAGGGTGTTTTTCTTCAGAAGATTCCCAAAGAACAGCATCCTACAGCATGTATAGCCAGCACAGGGACAGGGTGTTGGATCCCTGAACCAAGCCCAATGGAAAGTGGACTTTGCCATCTGGCTGTCTGCTCTCAAGCCTGTGCTGTGCAGCTGATCCAGATTCCAGAATAAATGATGTGTTGTAGTCAATGAAGGTGTTACTGAAGATTGGACTTTAGCTTTTGGATCTGCTGAAGAACTACAAAGTAAATGGCTTAATGCTGTTCTCCAGGTATCTAAAATACACTAACTGGGTTTGTGGTGGGATGTATTTCAGAGGCTCACATGGTTTGGTTGCCATTGTTTTCAGTGCATTATGGTCTCTCTTCAATCAGATTAGCATTGTTCTCTAGATTAGATTATACAACAGCATCAACTGTATTTCTGTTAAAAGGCTTTGATACTAGATAGAGGTATTGCATCATAATTTTGAAGTAAAGATGAACTTCTCTTTTTTTTATTTTGTCTTACTTGCGTGGCCACTAATTGCATGTGAGAAGTTGTCCAAACTGGACTTCAGATTTGTAAGCATGTCTATTTTCCTGCAGATTGATAGATGTGCATCTACTTGCCAGCCTTTGATAGTTTTTCTGACAAGCATTACAATCCTTTTTGTTTTATTTTATTGATCCATGATAGTGATTCAATCTGCCACCAAATAAATGGCTCTGCTTTCTGGTACCTGCGTTAGCTGTAACGGAGATGACTTTCACCACGGAAAGTTGCACATGCAGAGGGAAGGAGATGGCACAAGCGTAGCAGCTGTGGCCAGGGAAGGGCTGGCATAGCTGCTTCTGGCAATGGTGCTTCCTTAGAGTGAAAAAGAGAACTAGTGTTAGCAGCAGAGCAAGAATGGAGTTAAAAGGAATATCCACTGACCCTGGCAGAGTTGCATGGACAAGCTTATGAATGCTTTTTGTCAGACTGAATAAAGAAACGGGGGGGGGGAGTATTGTTCTTGCAGTCACCTAAAATTTGTAACATGGGAAAGCCACTAAGGCAATTTTTATCATTTTCTGCTCTCTGTTGAAAGAAGAGACCTGCATCGTGTTAATGTATATATGTGAAAACCAAGACTGCCTAACACCACAAAACAGGAGAAAGTGGGGCAGTTCCCAGGCTGCAAAATGGCTGTCCAGCAGCATCCCTAATTGGGCTGATCCATGAGTAGCAAACCTCTGCAGAAAGATTCTTTGGCCAATTCCCTGGTGACAGAAGCCAAAAGCCTTTTTGCTTTTTCACATTCATTAGGTTTAGAGAAATGAGTCTGTGACCTGAGAGTAAGAGGGGTAAGTGGGACACAACAGTCACCCTGGCAAAGGGTTTGAGCAAGAATTGGGCAAGTGCCAGTGTGCTGCCTGCCTGGCTGCTGGAGCCAGGGACACTAAATGCAGAAAGGCTCATGCAGAAGTTTACCAGTGTAGCTAGTCTCACCTGACATCAGTCTGTAGTTTGTTGATTGAAGTTGCTTGTGTTGTCCCAGGCCACAGATGGCTTGTCCTGGCTTCTTTCTGCCTGGGACCCTGGTGCAGGGACTTCCTGCTAATCTTGGTGTGAATACAGGGGTACATCCGATTGTACCACTGACACACAGGCACTTATAGAGCCGGTTAGGCTGAAAGGTCTGCCCATTGGCATAATAAACTCCATTGAGCTCACATCCTACAGCTACCAGATCTGAAAAGGTGAACAACAGTTACTAACACAGGAGGAGCACGTGGGTCTTGCTAAACAGAGTGCTAAAATGGTGTCAGTCTTTATGACATCCACAGCTTTGTAAATCAGACATCAACATGTCTGCCAATAGCACCTGCAAGCAGAGTTTTCCTCCAAAACCATTCACATGGTGGTCCCCCACCCTCTTGGATTTCAAGAAGGGAACGTGAAAGAACAACTTACATGCACACACGCCTGTTTCATACCTAGGCTCATCTTCCGAGTAGTCGCAGTAGAGCCCTTTGTGGGGATCACAGACATCTGCTTCATTGCAGGGCTCTCCTGCCTGCTTGGCACAGACCTTACAGCAGCCACAGCCATCCTTCACCAGGCTGACCCCGGGGGTGCAGGCTGGCACCAGCGGGCATCGGCACGGCCAGCGGCAAACCTCCTTGCGCTGGACTTCACCAGTTTCTGAAGGTTTATCTCCAGGCTGCTCTGGTGGGCTGTGGAAAAACTTACACATGGTGGGCTATTTTGAGCACTGTATGCATTATGTGTAGCTGGAATAGCATAAAATGAAGATGGAAAAAACGGCAAGTTGCGTGAAGTTATGCGACATTCTCATTTCACAAGATCAAAAAGTGAGAGATGCTGTGAGGATTAGGTAGAAGGAAGAGGACCATTTTCATCAGTCAGTGTCATACACTGAGATGTTCCCCCAGTAAGCCTGGCCTACTGCTTGTACAAAATGCAATTCACTGGTTTTTCCTTTGCCTTCTATATAACAAAACTGAACAGAAATTTTAAAAAAAGTGTTTTAAAGTAGATGGTGGTTTTATTCTATGTATTCCTTCCTAGAAACCTCCTATCAAATTAATTAGCATTTGATTCCTCACATGGTTTTATAGCCAGACACAGTCCTGTGTGCCAGTTCTGATGGCAAGACCCTTTTAAAATAGGAACCTCTTAAATGTTAGTTTTGCTCTAAAATTTGAGTTGATGCTTGGGAAGGAGTATTATAATATTTACAAATGCTCTTGTGCTAAATGCAAAAAATTAAGCCTAGTAAGGGAGTCTAGTAGCTGTACTGAATTTAATAGGTCGTTTTCTAAGAGCACATTTATTTGCATGACTAAGCTTTCATTGAATCCAAGGCTTATGGAGCAAAGACACATCTCATTAAAGAGATTTGTATCAGCAGTAGGAAGTCAAGATCTAGCCAGGATTTACTGGTTTACACATTCTGTCTCAGAATTCATGTATTTTTCTTTTTTTTTTTCTTTTTTCTTTTTTTTTTTTTTTTTTTATTAAAGGAAGACTGAACTAATTCTTGATGGGCTTATTTTTCTGAAGCATGGGGGTAGATTAAGTTAGCACAGTGTGAAAGGATCTATTTGAGATAGCTGTAGTCTATCTGCATTTTTTAAGAACTACAATTAAAACTTAGTAGTTTAGATCTTAGCATTAAATCTTTTTATGCTGCTGATTTCAGAAGAAATGCAGATCATGGTATAGTTATTCTCCATGGATGACTGGTTCTGTAGATAAGTGGGGGGATGCACAGCACTTGGCCACTATACAACATAGGGCCTGGGAGCTGCTCTCATCACACAGCTCTGACTGCCTAAAGAGCAAAAGGGAAAGCAGACCCAGCCCCTCATCAGGTGACAGCATCATCATCAAGCTTGCAGAAAAAATCCTGAAACATATATCTTACATATATCTTTTTTTTTTTTTTTTTTTTTTTTTTTTTTTTCTGGGCATGTGAACCTCGGCCTATCAGATTTCTGTCTATTCCTGCAAACTGCAGGACTCTACTGATGTAGAAATCACTTCCAGCAGAGATGCTGAGGGAAAGGGGTCATTCAGCTGGAGTTCTTTGCTGCTCAGTTTTCAAACTGGAAGTATCTGCAGAATTCAGCATTTCATATGTCATAGCCCAGGAAAGCTCTTGCAGCATAATTGAGCTGGCTTAATTGAGTGCAGTAGTAAATGACCTTTTAAAAGCCTTTTTTCTACCCCTAATTTCCATTTTCCATGGTCATTTACAACTACTATACTTATGATATCTTAATCTGCAGCTACTAATGAATCTCCAGACTAGTAGCTTTCAAGTTTCCTCGGCTGAATGATTTTTGAGCTAGATATTAATTTACATAAGCAATTCATATAGTAAGTGGATGTTAAACAATGTCATGTGGTATTCCATGTAGTATGAAGAAGATCGTTTCATAAATGTGTCATTTGTGAAGGGATTTCTTCTAATCCTTTTTATCTAAATGCAGCAATAATACAGAAACAACTAACTCAAGTATGCATTTTAAGGCAGCTAAGCCTTTCCCCTTTTAGCATTATAAACCATAATGTTAATTTGATGAATGTGGTCACTGGAATATAAAGGTTCTTAAAGGATTGTTCTGGAAACAAGACAAGCAGGTGTTCCTACACTTTCAGTAGTGTTTAAGACAATGTGGTCACTCTAGGCAACAGTTCCTTGCTGCTTCTTTCTTTAGAAGCAGAGGATTATTATTATCATCAGGAATTTGGCTATATTTTAGCAATATGAGGTTATGTGGCTTGAATCAGATATGTTTCAAAACAGTTATGTGCAGCAGGAAGTAATCTTATGTGCTTCAACCAATATGTTTAATTTGTATTACAAACTGAAACATGCTTTAAATCAACAGATTTCTACTTAGGGAAGTTTTCTTTCCTTTTTTAGGGAAAGATGTCAGCTGAAAGATGTGAGACTAAAAAGTTTTTACCAAGTAAGAAAAACACCATCAGGCAAATATCTGACAGTTTTAGTTGTGGAATGACTAGAACTTCAGTTTACATGTAAAATCTTCACATATCTGTTAAATTATAATGAAAATGTGAAGTTTGCTTGTAGTTTACAGGTCAAATATTTTTCTAATCTGTGCTTCCCCAGGTTTCTATACCAAAGCTATTCACATCATACAAGCCCCTTGCATACTTTTCCTGATCCTATGGGCAGATCAGAAAACGAGACCGTTGTGTAAGAATCCTTCATGTGTTGTTTGTTTTTCTATGTTTTAAAGATTGAACAAGGTCAGTATGGCATAAATATGCAAATAGCAAAATAAGGAGTGTATTATCACTAATGTTTGGTTATCTTAGTCTGACTTTAAATATGCAGAAAGCAGAGGGAGACAGACATTTGAAAATTCTGTTGACATTCATCTTGATTGTAAAGGAAGAATACACTGTGTACACCTAAAGTGGATTTTGAAAATTAGGTAAATAAATAATGAAATTGGCCTATGACAGAAACATCTTTAGAAAAAGCTATCACTTAAAATTGTCTCATAAGAGACAAAGTAAAGCACAGCCCAGGTGCCTTTCTCATTTGTAAAACTTGCCTGAAGTCAGACTGCTGTGTGTATATATATATATTTTCAAACACATGTCTACATATACATATGTGCATGGATAAGGTGTTTACTTTCTGACTGCATCAGATAGTCATTTTTGCTTATATTAAAAAAAAATTGAAAAAGAAAAAGCAAGGTCAGTGACAATTTAAGCTTCCCTAACACTTTTTTCTTCCTACCACGTCATATTAATGTACAGAGAGAAAAAAAAAATTACCAAAAGGTGACTGATGCAGTAAATAAGCTGCAAATGAAATTTACTCAGGAGTAGGGAACAACTCCTTATTATTTATGAGGAATTTACTTCTCTGAAATTTAATTTGTCATAAAGCAAATAAAAACTTCTAATCAGGACAAAGTGAGGAAAGAGAAAATCTTTTCCTTCTTTTTAATGAACTTACCTGTTGAGTATAAGGGATGATGAAGATGGTGGGAACAAGAAGCCACCGCATGTTCCTGCACATTCAGAAGTGAAACTGGGAGATAGGGAACAGGCTGAGCTGTGTCAGGGGAAGCACTGAACACAAAGCTCTCCTCTGTCTTCCTTGCCAACCCTACTTTCCCCAGCATGCACCAACACATACACACATTCACACTTGAAATTCTTCTCTTCATACTGAACCAGCTTCACACTGAAATTTCCAACTGGTCTTCTTTTCTCTGCCTGCTGCTAGAATACAGATTTTCACACCTTGCTTGATCCCATCCAGCTGATTCAACCAGACTTAATTGAGGTCGGGTAGAGTGACATCTGATTCTCAAAATCTTGCTCCTGGAAATGCAGTGTTATTTTTAACTTGTCTTTAAATCTATATTGCAGGAATTTCTGAAATCTGAAGGGCAGAGCCCCAAATACATGTATTTTTTGAGATGGAGAAAGCAGAGTTCTTCAAAATTTCTAATGTACTGTGCCTAACAAATCATTGCATAAAAATTCACAGTCAGTACATGCTCTCTGAAGAGGGAAGGAGATGCTATAAAGTGCTAAAATGCTGCTGCATATTCTGCACTGTTTCTTTCCATGAAATCCTAATGGGGAAGGCCAAAATATAATGTCCTTTTCCCTGAAGGATGCACCTTGTCTTATTGCTGTGTCACCTCATTTAAGCACTTAAGATTGTTAGCATTAAGCTAACATTTAAGCATTAAAGATTGTTAACATTTAAGCATTTAAGATTGTCCAAATTCTCACCCCCTTAGTACTATTAAGGTGATGTGTTTGATTTTTAGGCTAACAAGTGATGGTATCCAGGGCAAGATTAAAGCTCCAGCCCTGCAGCAGTGGTGTTGGTGGTGCCCTGGTAAATGTTCCTGCTTTGCATTTGTCCTTGCTCAGGCTCCTCCCAAAGTCCAAGAGTTACTAGGGGAGGTTGCCAAAGACCACACTCACACAGCAGCCATGTGTGGACAGACAGTAGTAGGAGTAGAGAATCAAATCCAGCAAATAAAGCAATTCTGTTCAATTCAAGCAATTCTGTTTGGCTCCCAGTCTTGGAGCATCACATGCTGTCTGTGGTTACAAATGCACCCTGAACTGCTGCTCCAAACTCTTGAGCATTTAGCTGTAAAACACTGAAAATCTGCTTTTCTTTAGCACCATCACTTTGTCACTCAACTCAAGATAAAGTCCAGGCAGTAGCTGGGTGACAAGTGGATGCAGCAGATCATTCATTTCATTATGTTACTCTGATGTGTGGCAGTGCAGACTCAAGCCATCCTTGTGTTTCCCCTTGAAACACAGCACGCAGGTTTATTGAAAGTCTCTTCTGTATATCAAAGCATAGCTTCTTTCATAGAATCAGAAGATAGTTGAGGCTGGAAGAGGACCCAGGGGATCTCTAGTCCAACCCCAGTTCAAGCAGGGCTTATTCTGATATCAGACTGGGTTACTCATGGCTCTGTCTGTTTGGATCTGGAAAACCTCCAAGGGTGGAGGCTACTAAACCTCTCCTGGCAGCCTTTCAGAGAGACCATAATGAGCCATACTAGCTCTCTGAGGAGGTTCCAGTTTTCTCTTGCAGCCCCAAAGACACCCCTTTCACTCTCCAGCCTGTGAGAAGTGAGGAAGGCCAGAGGACTAGCACATCTATTCTTCTTCTAGTACTGCAAGGGGAGCACATAGCATTCATTTGAAATGTGTCTTTTCTCTTTGCATTGCGAGGTAAAGCATGTGACCAGTGCAGGACTGGGAATGCTCTGTATGTGCTCACAAAGATCAGTCTGATGTTAATGGTCCCCAGCTCTCGGAAACAGGAGAGACATATTTCAGTAGGATTACACATCGGTCTTATATGGTGTATTTTGCTGGAATCACTTGGAGAACATGGTACCTGAGCTTTAGAGAGTGAGACTTTGAAACTGTGAATAGAGTATAATTAAGCTGATTGATAGAAAATGTTGGGATTGGAAGGAGTGGAAGGAATGCTCCTCCCCGAGGAAGACATTCTGGTGATACAACTTATTAAAATGTCGTTTTAGGTGGCTGGATGACTGCTCCCATATGTGCAAATTAATCAGCATACCTCTTCAGCCTGAGAAGGGCCTGCTGCTAGGACCACCACTCCTGCTATAGTAGGACTCAACTCTCCAAAACAACAATGTGCCTTCACTGCCTTTCCCTGACAAATGCACTTAAATGAGGCTGTCTGGACCTCGCAGTACCTGCAGTACTGATCCGTGCATGTACAAGTAGCCATAAGACCACAAAGACAGTGGCACTAACTCCTGTGCATAAATAGTGCACCAGTGCTTTGACTACTGAGTATTGGAGTTGGTGTCTCTGCTAGTACTGGCTCTGATTTAAATAAATGGAGTCAATTTGCTCTTTTCCTCTCCTCCAGGTCTTTAGTGATCACCCACAACTTAAAAAGTAATGTTTTAAATGCCATGTCCAGACTCAGTGATAGTTTGTCTGTACACATCCTCCTTGCCAAATCTCCCTTGCAGATTTGATTACATAAAGCGTCATTCATTTCCTGAACTAAACCTGCTCTGCTCTCTGGTGCCATTCTAATACCACCCTGAATGGAAATGTAATTTAATTGTATATTCAGTGACCTCTACAAACTGCACACATCTTTTTGGTGAAAAAAAAAAATCTTCCTGTCTGTGAAATATGTCATGTAAATCCCTTGTCTTAAGAGATGGAAAAGAATGAGTTATAAACCCATAAATTGATATAACCATGCATTCTAACTGTATACATGGTCTTAGACAAAATGCCGGAGGTATATGTTATTGATACTTTTTGTGGGCCAGGATTTTCAATACTCCCTACTGGGCTTGGTGGAGTTACTGCAATAAAATCCTTCAAAACCAGGGTTGGGTTTGGTTATTCCTAATAACTGGGTGTTATTCCAGACACACCAGAGCTGGGGTTTCACCTTCTGGCAGGAAGGTTTTTGCACGTTGTCCTCTTTTGTTGTTCTTTGGGCATGGATGTTACAAAGAGACCCCTCTGTTTCAGTCAAAGCTACTGTTTATGTCTCTTAGTTCAAATAAATGAACAGATGGGTAAAAAGGAATGGGAACATTATATGACAACATATTGCCCTTGGCTTGCCATGTCTCACATGCTGTTTGCTCTCTTGGGCTTTGGAAGGAATCTGCCTTCTTCAAAACAACAGTGCTCCAAAAACACTGATGGATTTCACTAGGTCTGCTTGCTATTGCTGGCAACTTGGGCCTGCCAAGGCACAGGTAACTCCCTGCTGGAGTGTCAGGGTTTGTTGTCAGGCAGCATGGCATACACCAGGTCCTGGGATTAGCCATGCTCAAAGGTAAGGTGAAGATCCCAGCTGGAAGCCTGAGGCCAGGAGCTGTGATGGCCATTGCAGAGAAATCACCCACCCACCACCAAAGCACTGTTCTGAGGTTCCTCTCTTCTCTGCTGGTCAGCTGCTCAGCTTTTGTAAATTTGGGCCATTTTTGCTTCTCTTCAAATTGAGTTTTGGACAAAAGTTGCACTCAAAAATGTTCCATATCTCTCTTCCTGGAGCACCACGAAAAGCAGCACATTCTCAACAAGCTGACTAAGGAACTTCTTCCAGGGTGGTGGGGGTATTTCCAATGGGACGGAAATTCATCTTGTCCTGCATACCCACTTCAGCAATAGCATGTGCAACACCGAGGTCGCTTTTAGAGGGGTAGAAATGCTTGGTACAAGGGCATCTATGCCATGTTCCTCACAGTGTGCCACTGTTCCTGTTTCAGCTGTGGTCTGCTTCCAAACTAATTCATAAAGCTTCTCTGAGCTATAACTTGCAACCTCATATATGAAGATATTTACAGGTTTAAAACTAGGTCCCATTTTCAAAACAGATTTATTCAGGTAGTTGTCTGTATCCTATTTTCTTCTAACAGGCCTTAAACACAGAAAAGTTGCCATAAAGTGCTTGTATTCCAAAGCACACATCTCTGAAATGTTCCATTTTTCTGTGACTATTGAAACTAAAAATTCTCAGAGTTTTTTAAGTTGAATATTTGTCATCAAAGACAGCCTGAGTCTTCATGTTTCTGGTTAACAGCTCATTTAAAGATATCTGTACACACTGAACAGGATCAGTCTGTACTCTGCCTAACTCTGTGGGGCAGGCTTTGTGCAACAACCCAGAAAGGCACAGGCTGCAAAAAGCAGGCCAAAGTGAAGGTAGAGACAGGAATAAAAATGAAGACAAATTGGGGCCCTACCAAGCAAGGCAGAGAAGTGCAACTGCATGGAGCTATTATCCATTACACGCTGGAATGGGCGGATTCTGCACACAGTGCAGTGGCTCTGCTTTTTCCAGTTTGATGCTGAATTCACTGTGACAGAATAAACCCAGATCAGCCCAAACCGTGTTTACAAATCAGCTTTTCTCCTCATAGCCCAGCTCTGTGGGCACCCCAATGCTGGCAGCTCCAGCCTCCCCTACCTTTCTCCCCCACAGCTGGGCTGCTTTGCAGAGCAGGCAGACAGCTGCTCCTCAGGGAGAAGCATCATCGAGATAAATATTTGAGCAGGACAGCTAATCCTGCATGTCAGGAGACATGTGAATGTCCACCAAGGCTTGTACAGTTCTCAAAGGGTTTCCATGGTTAGTTATAGGAGGAAATAGTAAAGCAGCTTCTCAAACTCCTGAACTATTTACACACATAGTTTGTGTGCCAGCTAAAAAACATTCCTGGTGGAAATGAAAATAAGGTCCTAGCCAATGTCCTACCCAAACCTTCCTTGAGGGTAAGGCATGGGAGAGACACAAAAAAAGAGTTGTATTTTTTCCCAAGCCACCATTCGGGATTTTTTTTAAATTTTATTTTATTCTCAGTACATACTTTATTTACTTTGGCACCAAAAGACAAACTCATCTCTTTGGTCTAGAAGAAAAGTATATGATGCTTACTACAGACCCAGAGACACATGTAAATTGTAGGGCACTGGTCAGATCTGATGCCCATTTTTCTTGCCAAGTGTCTCAGGAAGCAAAACAGCTTAGGGAGGGGAAGGAAGACTGCACCTGCTTCTCTCCACCCTGCTGATGGCATCATCTCCACTTCTTTCTCCTCATGAATGAAGAAGGTTACCACCACATCCCTCCTCCTGCATACAAGGAAAGTGCTCCAAGTTTCAGGGCTGAAAGGATTTATTCCTTCACTGGATGGATACATTAAAAATAGCATAAGCTGGGAAACCAGTAGTGAAAATTCCAAAGAGCAAATGCTGGGTGGGCACAGAAGATCTGGCCCTGGTCCGGGGTTCATAAAGATGGTAACAGCCTATGTTCAGATTCTTGAATGGGATGATGTTGGTAAGGGCATAAGAGAGTTCTTGTCCCAGCTCTTAGGTTATGTCTTTTAGGGTCTACAAAGCAATGAACTTTCCAAGAGAAAAAAAACCAAAAACACAATATATCTTTATGACAAGGGTATGGAGAATAATGTGAAATTTCTTTATTTTTCTAAAGTATTTCACCTCAGTGTATTTGTATGAAAGTGTAAAACCTATGGGGAACTCAGTTTAAGCATTCACATTTGGTTTGGTTTTTATCTTCCTTTAGAGAAAGCATCAAAATCTACAAACATCTAATCAAAACCCCACATACACTCAATATCTCCAGAGGGATTGCAAGGTTGCCCAGCTTGCAGGAAAATGCTGCTTAGTTGTGTGGGGTTGACCCCCTGACAATCAGTTGTTATCCTTCCTCTTGCATGCCCACTGCAGAATTCCCTGTAAATCATCAGGGGAAAAGCAAGACAACACTTCTGTTGCACAACTATTTCCATTTACTCTATCCCAATGCTTCGGTCCGCATAAGGTATTCACCATCACCACCAGGATGCAAGAGAAGAGATGGTAGAAAGGAATCAGCAGATGACTTTCCTAAATCTCATTTGCCATGTGGGTGGAAGGGGAAGGACAGGAAAAAAAACCCAGGAAGAGTTAAGGCAGAAGTCTCCTGGTGAAAAATGGCACCTGAATCAGGCATCTCCAATCCAGAAAACGCATAGGTTCAAACAGGTGAATAATGTGTCTGGGAACCAAGGTTTTCAGTACTGTTTTGCCTAAAGAATTATTTCATTTGCATTTTCTATAAATGAGTCATGACCTATTGATAGCTCCAAAACTCTCCATATTTATTCTGCAAAAGTTGCACCTCAGAGACGTCACCTTACAGTTTTTTTCCTCATAAAAATTCTGGCTTCCCACATGGTGAGAGACATGATGCGGACTCCAAGTGGGACAATGAAGTGGCAGAAAGCAGAGTCAGGGATATCTAAATGGGAGAGAGAAACAAAAGATTTAGTGCTGCTGGAGCCAGGTCATTCATGTGGCTGATGTCCCCTCATCACTGCTCCAGTCTCCTGCCTAAGAGACCTCAGCTATGGTTGTGCTGTGGTGGTGATGAGGGTTGCAAGCACAGCACCTAATATCTCATCTTGCCTTTTCTGCTGACCAGTAACCAGAAGAAGAATACCCTGGAGTACCTGGGCAGACACCTAGGAGGCTTCTGAATAAACCAGGCATGGCTCTGCACTGCAAAGCTAATTAGGAAAAAGGAAGGAAACCTTCCCAGTATTATTTAAAGCAAGAAAGATATTAGGGTTTTATTTTTTATATTCTCAATAATGCATCTATCCCTTCATCCCTTGCCTTTTTAAATCTCTTTCAGACCACCTTAAATTCACTGGAGAAATTCTCAGTCTTGCATTAGGTACAGCCCTGCCATCTGTCAGATTTTTTTTTTTTTTTAAATTAAACGTTTGTTTAATATCAGGGAGAAAAATTGCAGCAGTGGCTTTTTTTTTTTTTTTTTTTTTTTCCGTCAAATACATGTTTGCACTCCTAAATGAGTTCAGAAACAAGCAGCAACCCTGACATTTCCTGGGGAATTCAATTCATCTGGGACCCCATCCAGGCATCCCAAGGTTGGACTCCTGCCTCAGAGCCTGTCCCACCAAAACTGTAAACCAGCTTCAGTGATGGCAACATCCTGCTTCTGTGTATGTCTTCATGCATGAGAAGGAAAAGGTTTATTTTAAGGGAAAAAGATTGGGGGTTTTTTTCTCATAAGACTAAAAAGTCACATACATTTATCTATGCTCCAGAGAGACTCTCCGAGTGAAGACTTCCAAGGTAGCAAAAGACCCTTTAACCAAAGAAAGAGAGGGATAAGAAGGCACAACATGGGAACCTCAAGCCTGACAAATTCTTGTACTTAACAGAATGAACTATAATGCAATATATGGAGGGATGTGGCAGTTCTCTGCCTTTGTTTGAGGTGAGATTCCTCTAGGTGTCCTCCAGTGGGGACAAGTACATGTCAATTAGGAACCTTTCTCTTTCTGAAGAACCACAGGTACTTTCATGCTGCAGTTCATTTCTTCAAATGGACACTTCATCTTCAGGCTGAAATGAGTTGCATCTGTTTGAGTATCTCGTACCTTTTTGCCTCTGGTGACTATGCTGGGATCTTGGGGTAAAATCTGATGAGAAAAGTGTGCATTTTCTGTTTAGGCATCTCTCTGGAACAACTACTTGAATGAAGCAAGCAACTGTTCCCAAAGCTTAGGTGACCAGATGCAGGGAAAAACTTGGTGCTTGGACACACTCAGGTGACCCCACAGTCCCTTCTGGCCTTCTCTCTGAGTTTCTGGGTCTGACACCACAGCAGAGCTACAGGCATGGCATAGGCAGTCAGGACCAGCCCGTGATCCAGAAGACTTTGAAAAGTGCTTTTAATTCCCTGCATCATGTGAGGGGTAGTGAGAGGGGATGACCCTTTGGCAGTGCCCAGGGTGAAATCACAGGAGAAATCAGCCACCAGCAAGCACTAACTTGGAAGCTCTGCCCAGCACAGCACCCTCTACCAGCTTCTTCCTTTCAATATGAAGAGGGCTTCAACAAAAAAATTAGAAGAGACTCACTAGAGAACCTCTGAGCATGGAGGATTCATTCATTGTCACTGTTCTGATTCAAGCCTCTGAAGATGTTGAATATGCTGACATTACTCATTCACTCTGAACAGAAGAAATGAACACTCTGGCTTCTGTTTCCATATACTTAAGCTACATTCAACAGAAAAGAAGTCCCAAGTGGTTTTTGTTAAGAGACCCAAGCAAGGTTAGATAAACTGGCAACTGGATTCTTTTTCTTATGAAACTACGAAAGGTGGTATTTAGAAACTGCTTATTTGAGATGCTGTTGAAACGGCAGACAATGGCATATGTTCTCTGAAATCTGCTGTTTGGAAGTAGAATATTTAGAACAGTTGCTGTATTTGTGGTGGGGAGCTTACATTGTTCCTCTAATACTCCTGTCCAGTTTCACACAGTAACTCTTACCTCTGTGTCAAAACACAGGCAAATTTCCTCTCTGAAAGCCAGCTGGGCAGATAAAGGAAACAATTGCAAATAATGCTGTGGGGTTTCTATACTGACACAGAAAAAAACAGGAAAAAGCTCATATCTAATCTTCACTTGTGAGAAGTTCTTCCCCACGATGGACTTAGACTTACTCAAAAGCTTTCAGGGGACTTGGTCCTGCCCCAACTGCAGCTGGATCCTGACAAAAATAATGGAGAACCAAGGCAAAAATGCTTCCCTGAGTCATGTATCCAATTCAAGGCAAGGTCGCAGCGTGCTGGGAGACAGCCTGGGGCACACACGCATGGATGAGCGACACTGCCTGACACCCAGCCTGTGTTATGGCAGCAGCGAGAAGGTGACATTAAGGGAACTGCAGAACACGCGCTCCAGACCTTTGCCGTGGGCAAATGCACTCTCACAGACACAGCCCAGAGGGTGTAATTGCAGTGGTACAGAAGGGTAAAGCTTAGCTGTCAATTAAAATCTCGGCAAAGTCTCACTTAGCAGCCACGTTGCTCATGCACATGTATGGGCAGCCGCCTGAACTTCACCCAGAGAGGAGGCTGGAGGGGAGGACAAATAGACACATCAGTTCAGGCAAGGTGGTCACACCATCTAAATTAAGCTGCTCATGTATTATACAATCCATGTATGGATTGTAACACCTCAGCTCCATGCACAGCCCACCATAGTCTTCAGGGATCTTCAAATGATGAAATGTACAAAACTCCTCTTTTCCTCAGTGATGCTGGACCTCCAGCTGCTCATACTCTCCCAGACACAGTCAGGACTCAGCATGGGTCTGGAACCCTTAGGGCAGAGACACTGATCCAGTTTAGGGGGGAACTGAATTTACTAGTGCAGATACGAGCAGTGCTGTGCCTACACCTCTCAGGGCCAGGTAATGGCCTGCTCTGTTTTATTACAGTGGAGACAGCCTCTGAGTCTAAATTGTACCTGGTCATTTTTCCATGTACCTTCTGCTAACAGGATCCAGAGTGCAGTTGCCTAATATGCATTAAATCAGGAAATTACTATCATTAAAAATCACTTTATTCAATCAGTTTTATAGTCATCTGGCAGTTGCCAACTTTTGTCTTCAACTGCACACTGAGACTGTCTACATGACTGTCAGCCCTTTGTAGTTCTCTTGAAAATACCAAGTACACCTTTAAAATGTCTAGCCGGGGTCCTGCAAACAGAGTTGCCATGGCAGCATGGAAATCTGGCCCAGGAGAATATCTTTGCTTGCCTTTCCAAAGGTGACAAACCATTCAGAACATCCAATGGATACCTCTTTAAAACAAACTGGGCTTAAAGAAAAGCTGTCCCTCTCTCTCAAAACATCAACCTGACACCTAAAATCAGTAGTCACATAAGAAAAGGGGGCAGCCACTGGCATGAGAGGCCTGATAGGATCAGAAACCTGTGAAAGCCTGTCATGAAATCAGAGCAAGTCCCCAGCAATGAGAAGACAGACGCTACTGGTGGCTGGAGCAGCCCTCAGCACAGCAGTGCCTCAGTTCTCCCTTTGCCTTCTGCAGATGTCTGTCACAGTAGCAATTACTGCAATTGAAAATACCTGCCTTTATTCTCCTTCCTTCCTTTCCTTCTGACAGGTTAAATAACTGCACTTGGAAAGTAAACAACTTCTGCAGTTCTCCTGAATATCAGTGCTGCTATAAAACGTTTAGAAAAAATTCACACAGTGCAGAAAATAATACTGAACACCAGTCATTAGTATTTTCACTGTGCCATAGGAGTGGCCAATATTTAGCTGGTATTACAAGCTGAGAGTACCTTCCCTCCAGGACCCAGTTCTTCAAAGACTTCAGGATATGCTTTTATCTGACCAGTGCAGTTGCACAGAGGGACTGTCTGATGTGCATAAAGGTTTGTGCCTAAGTATTTGCAGGGCTGCAGCCTCATCTGAGGAGCACAGAAAATTGGAGAAAACTACGAGGAGTAGCAGATCAATTCAATCTTGATTGGATGAAATCAAAGTTGAGGCACTCAGCAGCATCAAAAGGACAGCATCCATTTAGGATGGGTAGCTTCTGTCCCTTTGAGAGAGAAATGCAGGAGTTCTTAAATGCTCAGACTAATTGAATCCCATCAAGGCCTGAGACACACAAACATCCTCAGCTCCATTGGGTTGCTCACATTATGTGTCCAGCTGTACAATGATGAACACAGGGAGGTAACAAAGGGAATCCCTCCTGATTTATGCCCTGTCACTTGGCACGTAATTTAAAATCTCTGAGATCCTTACATCTTTATATTCAATCTCACCCAACACAGAGCTTGATTTTGAGCCAGATAGTTCCAGAACTGAGTGCAGAAGCTTCCTGTTGACCTACAGCATTTCTGTCTGCAGACTGTCCAGTCTTAATTAGAGGAACCCCTTCTCCTGTGTAAACAAGTCCAATGCATATCCTCAGCGCACCTGAATCTGAAGTTCTACCACTTGACTATCTTCCTCCTTTTAAATAATGACACTTTTTCTCTGAATGTATCCCAGACATTTATTTGTAGGCTATAAGGAACTCCCACATTCATCGTCTCTTGTGCAGGCTACAGGATTTGTTGTATCTTCTTCTATATTTGCCTTTTTCTTTACTCCATCAGCATTTTATCATCTTTTCTGTACTTTGGCTCACACCCAATCTCTGATGACGCTCCTGCCAGTGCGAGTTCCAGGGAATAATGCAGAGTGAGGGGCTCCCTTTGGTCCAGGCTCCCTCAGCCACCAACTCTCAAAAGTGCTGCCAGTATGGTCCATGCACATCAGCAGCACAGCAAAACAAGGGGACAACTAAGCTGCAACTTTTCTCCAGGTGCTGTGGGTTTTTTTCCTATAAGAAGCAATCTCTTTCCTTATAAAGTGTGGGAGGCAAGGAAGGAAGAAGAGAAACATATCTAGGTCATATCTTCTTTGTTTGGGTTTTTATTACCCCTCATTTTACTTAGGACATGTTAGTAATTTAGAAGCCCTCTAGTGAAATGCTGTTGTTGACAGTCAGAGTCAGAGCAACATGTATTGGAAAACCCATAAAAGAATAAAAGCTTATACAGGTTTTCTACAAACTCAACTGCCATCCCCAGCCAAGACTAGCTGCTACTCAGCAGCCCAAAGCAGAAGTACCCCATGGGATGGGCTGAGTGCCTCTGTCCCCATCATCAACCCCTACCATCCTCAGCGCAGGCTAGCCTTGGCCAGGGACAGTGCTTAGAAAAGAGCTGGTCACTGCTTCATGGGTTTGGAGTTTTCAGACTTACTGTTGATTAGGTAAGCCAGTCGTTCTTGAAATTGAGGGAGAAATTGCAGGGATAATAAAAGAAAAAAAGGAGAAGCAATGAACCAGCCCAACATGGTACCTGCATGGCCACTTGGAGATCAGGGCTTTGACTTGCCTGTCAGTTGCACTGTCTCCTGGTTTTGGCCAGGCTCCTGTAGACAGCTGCCGTGGTGAGGCTGGCAGGAGACTAAAACCCCTTCTTCCTGAGGCTGTCTGTTTTGTCTAAGTGTGGGTGGCAACAGCACTGTTTCACAATCATTATTCTTCTTTACAGAGGGGCAGGAGGGGAGTTTGGGCTGAATTTTGTGGTGGGGAAAGACTGAATGTTTCTCAGTCCCCTTTGTGTCCTGCCAAGATCTTATACATCAAAGAAATCCTTATTTCTGCAGAAAATAGAATATCTGGTGGGAGATAGGAGAGAGTAATTGCCCCACATTCAGCAGCAAGTTCAGCAGATCTGACATTTCTCACCACTTGGGTTATTAATGCCATTTTGGAAGTGTCAAGCAGAGCACTGTGGAGAAGTCTATATCCTGATAATCCGGAAAAAACCTACAGAAAACGTGAAAGTGGCTTTGCTGTGATATTCCTGGATGGTTACAGCTCTGAGAGGAAACCACTGAAGATTTCTTTTTATAGCAACAACGGCTCTAGTCTCACCTAATGGGGACTGAAAATTTGGGTCATAAGCTGGAGCTTTTGCAAAGCCACTTTTCCAAATGTGGCTCAGCTCTGCTCTGTGCAGTGCTGCACACTGAGCATCGGCAGGTAGAAGAGGGAAAGGCAGCGCTGGTAAACACTGCCCTTCCCACCTTCCCACCCTGCAGCATTGTGTCTCTTTAGCCAAAACTCCCAGAGGGACAATTTTTTCCATTGCACGGTGAGGCATCACACGGAGTATTAACACCACTGGGCCGGGAAGGTTAGCAGTGGGGTTTGCAGGGAGGGCACATCTTGCCTCGCCTGATGAAAAAGGTCAGGGCGGCTAACAGGGACGGTGTACCCCTGCGCTCCGAGGAAGCCTTGTTTGGAACGCTTTCTCCCTAGGGAAAAGCTCTGTGGCTGCTGCCTGAGCAACTGTTGGTTCAGCCTGTGAATGGCAGAGGGTGAAAACGTGCTTTTGGCAAGGGTAGTGGTGGGAGCGTGCCAGCCCCCAGGCTATCGCTGCCGGGCAGTGGGCAGCCCTGTCTGTGCCCACCTGCAGGCAGCTGTAGCCGCGCTGCTCAGGGCAGGGAAGGGCCGGAGCCATCCGAGGAACAGGAGGCAGCTCCGGGATGGGCAGGCGGTGCTGCGGGGCCGGTCCGGAGCGCGCCCGCGACACAAAGCAGGGCTCCAGGCAGCTGCCGGCACCAAGCCGGGGCAATTTATAGAGGTACACGCTACCCTTGATTCAGCAGTTCACTTAGTATTGTCAGAGGGAAACAGGGAATTATCATGGTACTTTCCCCAGAGACGATTTTCCAAAGCGGAGTGAGTGAAGAGGAAAGCGCAAGCAAAATTTGTTGTGAGACAAGAAATATTAATAACGAATGGACGCTTTCCAGAGTGGAAATAGGCTAGCAAAACGGGCTGTTCATCTGACCAGTGGCAATTTGGGAAAAGATTTAGACAGCGATGTGCTAATTTGGCTAAGAAATACATTTAATTCAGACACAGCTGTAATGTGCCACAGAAGCTACAGAGCAGTGTCTACAGTGACCATCACTGGGGCTTCAAAAGAAAAAAGTTTTGAGACTTAGGAGATATTTTGCAATATTTCCTGGTTATCCCTGCACGCTTCTGAAGGAGGATCTCCTGTCCTCCCTATTCCCAGACAGGAAAGTTTCGAGATTTGTAGCAACAGCTGCATTTTGGGAATCTCATCAAAGAGCACAATGTTGCAGAAAAATACACAGTAAAAAAAGCCCAATTTTTTTCATCTGAAGAAGTATCCACATTTCACTCCATGACAGTGCTGAGCCAAGGCATGATGTCTGAACAAAATGAAGGGGCAGCAGTTGGGTTAGGTTAGGTACCCCAACCCACCTTTTCATCTGGGGTTGCAGGACACCAGCTCTCTGCCACTAAAGAGCAACAAAACTCTCCAATTTGCCTGGAAAAACTAAGGATTTGGGCCCAGGGCCATAATTTCTTCAAGCATCAACTGAGTACCCGTAACTGCCCCCAGCACAAGGAGTGGTGCCATGTTGACACACAGGGAAGAAAGAGCTCATCCTCCCAACTGATACTCCTAAATTAACACACTCAACAATCATGCCACAAACCTCAAAAACCTCAAAACTCATAAAGTTGTTTTGAAAAGCACACGATTTTTAAAAATGAACAGCTTTTATTATTTTTCTGTTTACTCAGCCTCTAGACTTCTGGTCCCTGAGGTTAGCTCTGCAGCCAAAGGACTACAAACTTTTTCCAAAACTGAAAGCCAAGTTTGCCAAGGAATTGTTTAGTCACACAAACTGAGACTGTAAGGAAAAAACACCAAAGATCACAAGACTCCTGATAATTTTCTGGACTTGTCATCACACATGATTTGTCATGTAAGCTTGTGGAGAATGATGGTTTCAAAATCCTCTGAAATGCTCTCTGTTTTTATGGAAACTCCTGAAGAACTAAATACTGGATTTCCTTTTTAACTTTTTTGGTTTGTTTTGTTTTTCGTTTTTTATTTTGTGGGTTATTTGGGGATTTTGGGGAGGGGTGGGTGTGGCTGTTGCCTTCTCAAGGCTGGAACAGAGACTAGACAGAGCAAAAGGATAAAGTAGGTTTTTATTAAAAGGCCTCAATGGGTACACTTGGGCAGCACAAGAGCCCAACTGGGCCACACCCAAGATGAACCCCAAAATGGTCATAAAATGGATGCCCGATCACAAGGTCTCACACTTTTATAAGTTCTGGTTTATTAGCATATTGGATTTAATTGTCTAATTATAGCCTCAGGTTATGAAGCTCTATTCTTCTTCTCTTTCTCTTTTCACTGTTGTTTTTGTTCTTGGGCCTGAAAGTTGTATTGGTTGTCCTTGGTACCAGGCTAGAAAAGGAATTGCTTTGTCTACCTACTTTGTGAAGAGAGCTTAGTAGCACTTAATATGAAACCCAGAACAACACATTGAAACAGTACAGAATCTAAAAAATATGGAAGATAAAACTTAAGGCATCAGGGGAATTTTTTTTGTTTGGTTGGTTGGTGGTGGGGTTTTGTTTTGCTTCAGGACAGGCTTTTATGGTGTGTTTTTGGGGTTTTTTTTACTACTGTAATACTTGAAGTACTTAGAGTGTTTTTATACTTAATATTTCTGAATCTATGTAAGGGAGCATTCAGAAAGAAGCAGTTTTCTGTCCATACAACTGGATTCAGCTGGGAAACTTTCACTCCTCTTTCCAGCATATTCCCTAGTTCAGATTTTCTAATAACAGAAGAGAGAAATAAATACCAAATTGTCTTCTTTTATTGAGCAACTGGACAGACAGAAATGGAAATAAATGCTTAGTACATGAAAAATTTGTTTGTAAAATAGGTTAAAAAATTATGTCAAATTTTCTAATTTGTAATACCTCACACAGTTCTGTTAACCTGTCAGTGGGTCAACAGTTACTTTAATAAAAAGTGGGAAGCTGCAAAAGATTTTATTACTTTGCTGTTCATCTGCTTGTACTGTCAGTAAGATAGCAGAGAGGAGTAGCTAGGTATCAGAATTAAATACCCTCTTTTCCAAAGTCTGACCTTGTACAACAAATATATGGTACCAGGCACTAAACATGACTCAACAGAGGGATCTTACAGCTGTGAAGTTTCTGTCTGTCACCACAAGGCCTTTTTTGCTGGCACGTGCTGAGAGAAAGGCAAAAAGTTCAATGATCCCAATGCCTTTCTATGTCCTGAAATTTCTTCCTGCAATCAGTGCCATTGTCCTGTAACCTCAATAAAGCCACAACCACACCAGGTCTCTCCCCTCCTGCTTCCTCCCAAGCTTAGTAAATAAACTTCCTGCAGCATTTGCTAAAGTACAGACAAACACACTTTTCAGCAACATAACTGTGAAAGCTGCAGTCCCTCACATGTGTGTAAGGACACTGGGTTAATGTGCCTAGCCTCAGCATTAAAATGAAATTCTGATTTTATCGTAACACACTAGCTTGACAATCTCTCACTAAAAGAATTAAAATCTCCACAATACCTTCCTCACAACCTCACATGCCTCTTCCTCAAGGTTAAATAGCTCATGCTGCACCTCTGTCTCCACTACTTGCACATAATTATATTTTCTTTGTAAGTTTGTGTGTGTGTTCCTCATCTCACAGCAATTCATGCAGACATACTCAGGTGGCATACTCTTGTGTCAGCCTTTGGAAATTGTCTGTTTTCTGTGAGATTAAGTTCTTCCCTCCTAATTAAAAGAATTGCTCAAATTTGGCAAAATTAATTGAATATACTATTAGCTAATTTATTTTTAGTTAGACCTAAGGGAAAATCCAATTATAGATGACAAAGTTCTACAGTAGCTCTCCATCTTCTCCTTTCCCCTCAAGAAACTATTTCTGATGAGCCAAATCCTCCTAACATTTCCTACCTCCAGTACACCACTACCACTGCAGGCTGACTGGAGAGTTACATATGACCAGTCTACAAACCAGGGTGACCCCAAGGATCTGCAGTCTGGGTGCTGGAGGTGGCTCTGAGTGATAGCAGCTCCTTCCACCAGCTTGTGTTTTGTAGAAAACCAGGCAGTACCCACTTTCTGTAGTTGCAGTGTCTGCCCCCGCTGGTGCCCATATATGAATTTGAAAGAACTCCCTGTTGCTTAGGAAAAATGACTGTGAAGGTAAACATTTCTTTGAAGACAGAAGGGTATTTCAGTTCTTCAGCCTGATGCTTCATAGTTCTCTGCCTCAATGGCTTTTAGACACCCTGGTATTTCTTAGTTGAAGCTCTCCTGATGATATGCTGACCGTTTCTCCAGCCAGAGCTTTTGTCTTTGTAGAAAAGAGCAGTACTGCAGCACTGTCTGCCAGCTCTGCTGGGAGTGCTGCAAGGAGCACTGTGGAGGGACTGCATGCACACAGGCTGAGACTGCCCTGCTGAAAGACCTCAACAGCTCCATTTCACCAGCCAGCAGCTGATAAGTAGGGACATGATTCTCTCCTCACAAATAAGAAGAAAGTGAAATTAAAAAAAGAGTTCTGTGTTAATACTCACCTGAGAAGCATCTGGAATTCAGGTCCAAGGCAGTACACTGGCTTTAGGATGACCTGTCAGGACCACCTTCTTCCCAAATGCAGGATAAAAAAGGACACTGCTTCCCTCCTGGATATGAGGGATTTTAGACACTCAGGCATGTGGAGATAAGGAATACACTTCAACTTGAGAGACTCCTTCTCCTGCCTGAATTTGCCTTGGATTATCAGCAATGCAGCTTCTTATGCTGTTTGTCCTCTTGTTGGAGCCAGCGTGAACAGAGGGAGGGAAGGAGGGAAGGAAATAAAGAAGAAAGCAAGGAAGCAAGGAAGCAAGGAAGCAAGGAAGGAAGGTGTAGTATATGCATACATATGCACAACACTACTATGGATGTGTTGCACAGTATAGCTGAACTGTTATTAGCTGTTATATACCTGTAATAATAGTAGCTATTATTCAGGTGAACAGAAGAAGGGAAAAAAAAAAGGAAAAGAAAACAGTGAAAAGAAATCAGATTGCTCTCCCAAATGCACATAGTAATTACACTGGCTGTTTCCTCTGTGCCCCTCTACAGCCTCAAAGCCAACTTCATTGCCTTTCCAGAGGCAGAAGATGCCAGTGACAGTGACAGGTTCCCATTCTGCTGTGAGACGTTTCTCTGTCCAGACTGAAAATGTTGTATTCTAGCCTGCACAAAAACTGGATGCTGCTGCTTTTTTCTGGCCATGCTCAGTACATGGTTTTTTATACATTTGCATTTCCTTCACTGTAGGGCAAACCAGAAACCCTCCTACCACTTCAGCATGATAGCGAGTGACCTCAGGACCCTACAAACCCCTCAGGGCTGGTGAGAGTAGCCCAGTTCCCCTGAGTGTGGCACCAACATCCACCTTCACCTGCAGTCAATCCTTCTTGCTGAGGCTGTGCAGCAGGAAGCCAGAGCCTGGCCCCAGGGAATGGCACCATCTACCCTTCACACCCCTACGAGGAGGCTGTCTAGAGTAGCTCTTGACACTGCTCCTTCAACAGGCCATGCTCCTCTCAGAGAGGCAGCAGTGATGCTGGGTGTCCATCACCTGAGTGCAGGTACCTGTGGTGTCGGCAGCCAAATCACTCATGCCAGGCAGAAAGAGGGTTTGGGGGATGTGATTCAGTGGAAATGGCCCTGAAAAACACTGTTTGGTGCACTTTATGGCCTTCTGAAGGGTCACCTGCGGTTCTGGATCAGCATGGGCTGTTGCAGGCACAGACTTTGCCAAACAGCTCCCTACAGCCAGTTCCCCAGCTCCCAGCTGGGAGCACCAGTCACTGCCCTGAGGCCTGGAAACAAAGTTCCTCAAAGACTTAGTGATGCTCTCAGCAACATAGCATAGCTGCTGAATGCCTGGAACTGGAGAGAGGTGGTTTGAAGCTAAATGCTCTGCTGGTGCCTGCAGGACAGTGGTGACCCACTGGAGCTGCTGCTGAACCTTTTCCTCTGACCCTGCTGTGGGTTTTTATCTTTGTGTACCACTGCAGTGACCAACAGATCTTGCCTGCTGGGTCTTGGCTCCACCACTGGAAAGGCTCGGGGCTGTAATTTGTCAGACCAGATGCAGCTGTCTGTAGGAGGTTTTTGGGGTTTTTTGCAGGTCTTCAACTGCAGACAAGGCAGATGTCTGTTCCAAATACACATCTAAGGATATCCACCCTTCGTTTGTCCTCAGTGGATAAAAAATATTCATTGGGTGCAATTTGTCTTCTCAGAAAGAGGGGTCTAAGCAAGTCAAATGACTCATATGCAAGAAGTATCTACTCCTGTCCTTCAGCTGAAAGGGACACATAGGGTGCCCAGGGCAGCAGTGGACACCAGCAGTGTGTGGTCCCATGCAAGCAGCAGAGGTGCTCCCCAATAGTCCTCCTGGTTTCCAGGGAACCCCACCTTGGAGTTGCACAGAGTTCTGCTTTCAACAACAGCAGATTTTCCTCCTGTGAGCACCCTCACAAAGCACAGAGAACAGAGAATCCTGACTGTAGAAACAAAAATGTGCATTTTTTTTGTTATAAACCCAGTGGATATAGCAACTACATGCATCACCTTTTTATGCATATGCCTCTCCTGGCAGTTCCTCATCGAGTACAATGTCTGCCTGGGTGAGATGCTGACGCTTCTCTACTACAAAGGGACACATCTCTCACCATCTGAGCTCTCATTTTCCCTGCATGCCCAGAAGATCTCGCCTAGCATGGAGAATAGCCAGACATCTGTGCTGTGTGCAGGGTAACAAGTGTCCTCTGTTTTCTCCCATCAGAATGATAAGGCTTTCACTGGATGTACTCAGAAAGAACAGACCTCTTGCTCTGCTATCAGATGTTCTCCCTTATGGAAAATGCAAGCTCCAGGAAATAGTTATGACTCTACATCATTTCAGACAGGGCCTGGCCCCAGTCAGATTTTCAAAGCCCTGTTAAAAATAGATTTTCAGTCCCCAATTTCATTTTCAATCCAATTTTCTCTCAGTGCTGCACCACGCCCACACTATTTCTCCTTAAACTGAAATGTTTCCCACTACTGCTTCCTTTCAACACCCCTCACCAGGCTTGTCATTTACTGTACATCTGCATTTTGCAAGCCACAGCCAGCAATCAGAAGGACCAAGTCTTTCATGTTTTGCTTAGCACTGGAGGAGGAGAAAGCAACATGTTAAAAGGAGGCACCACCTGACTAGGCACCCCAAAATGGGGTGGGTGCGAGGCTGAAGGAGAGGTGTGGGAATGCTCTGGTGGCCCAACAGTACTTAGATACAGGAGACACTGGGGCAGTCTGAAACATGAAGGTTATTTAGGGCTAAAAGCCTTCTTAAGGTAAATGTTTCTCTGCAGTCACCAAAGAGAACAAGGTTCATAATCAAGTCAGTATCGCAATTTGGAGAAGAGCCTTAAAAACAGTGTGAGTTAGATAAGTTGCAGAAATAGAGTGTAATGAAACTGGGATTCAAGAAGACAGATGTGAAATGCTTCCTATCTAAGGGAAACATCAGTTGATAAACACAGAAAGTAGGGATGTTGCTTTTGCATAGCACAGCCCAGCCTAAGACAAGAGTGGAACCTGAGCCATACAGGAGTACTGCCTGTGCATCCCAAGAAGGAGCACTGCTCATGAGTAAACTAGCAGGGGCTTTTCCTGAGGTAGACTGACACAGGTAAGTCTTGGTGTGAGCACAGCATTTATCTGTGAGGCATCCTTCTGTCACAACTGAGAAAAAAATTGCTGGAGGAAATCCTGAGAGAGAAATGAAAAAAAAAGAAGTTTGAGATGATCTGACAGTTGAAGAAGGTGAACTAAATGTATTCAAAAGAGGTAGCAAGATATCCAAAGAAATCAGTGAGTTGTATAGATTATTTCTATATTTCACAGACCACACCCCCATCCATTTATTGAGGACAAAATAATAAGCAGAGCACAAAGAGAGAAAATAAGGATGAAATTACATGTACTTTTAAGAAACCATGCAAAATTTCTGCAATTGATGGAGACAGATGAGACATGTTGTGTAGTCCAGGCAGGCCTGTGCTCCTGGCTGCAGCTACTGTGGCCACACCACGATTTCATGCAGCAGCACAGCCCTGACAGTTCCTGCAGCTGCAGGGTGCTGCTGCACCAGCTTGCACTAACCAGGCTCCCTCCTCCTCCCACCCACAGGAACCTTGTCCCATTGCCCCTCTGATAACACTTCCCACACTTCATTCAGTGTAATTATCTTAATGAGCATTTTCAACACAGGTATCCTTAGAAGGGTTTTCTTGCTCAGAGCTATAGGCACTTCAAAATGTTACTTATCTTGCTCATACAAGCTTTATTTTTTCCTATGTTTATATCACAGGCAATCTGCTGAAAATTATGCAAATTTATTTTGTGTAGATGTCCCAAGTAATGCATCAGCCAGCACAGAGGGGTACAGAGGGACTTTTTCACAATGTGACACCTCAGCGGGTCCCCCTGTCCTCTGCTGGAGCTGGGCACTGCCTCCTGCCAAAATGGTGAGTTATTATTTTGAAATGCTGAGAAGAAACTGGTAAAGCTTTTTCTAACTTCAGGGCTTCATTTTTTTTCCCAAATGGTGTACTGTGGATATTCTGAAAGAATTATTTTGTTCTTTATGGGGAAGGCTATGCTATGCAGTAGCATCCTCCCACAGCTCTCTTCTGCAGAGGCTGGGGAGCAGAAAGTCCCTTGGAACTCCCTAGTGCTCCACAGCTCCCCAGAGCCACTGGGCTTGCATGGCAAAATCAGATGGATTCATTCACTGGAGCAAGAGGTCTGCAGGGAATCATCTCACAGGCTCAGTGACCAAGGACACAGGACGACTAAATTGTTTATGGCTTCAGCTGCCAAATTTTATGTCTGCTTCTCTGTAGTGAGGGTCACGCTGGTCTTGTCTTTCATCAGGCACTTTGTTGTTTAGTTTAGCCAGCACCCTCCATATTAGAAACCCTTGGGCACATGTACAGGGTTAGGTTGTCTCACTTGGAGACAGGGGGCACCATGGCAAGGCGTGGCAGATGCCCATCAGGTTTTATATATCTGGCTACACCAATGCACAAAAGACCCTTCTTCTGTACAACAATAATGAGAGGACTGCACACACAGTGTGGCAGCAGGAGGTGTCCCAGAATCCCAATAGATTCCCTCCAACATCTGCTCAAGAATTGATTTTTCTTTTGCATTTAATATTTTTTTTCAGTTTGAAAAGAAGAAAACAAGCAAAACCACAGGGTATGGTAAACTGCTCAGAAGGGCAATGATCTGAAGTTGTAGAAATCACCACAGTGCTGTGTTAGGACACCAGGAATTCAAAATGTTCAACAATAAAAGGACAGCTCACATTCAAAGGTGACATTCAACGCAATTCAAACGGCATAATAAAGCAGTATGTAATGAGGTACACAGTTTGTATCAAAAGTCCTCTTATTAAAGAGCTGCTGAGTGTGCTATGCAAAGGGATTTAAAATAGACATTTCTGGTTAAACAAGATCTCATTTCTAACATATCTTCCTTTTTGACTGTTCCTGCAGTCAGGGAGGTCATATCATAAAGCAAAATTTGTGACGACATAGCTGTTTCCATGGCAGCAAACTATTGTCATAAACACTGAGCTTTATGATTTCACAGCTGGATTAAGAAAAAAAGAGAATCAGGCTGGAAAGGGAGGAAGTTTTTTATTCCAATGAGAGTTAGGGGAATACAGAAGATTGCAGGCAAAGAAAATTGCTTTTTGCGTAAATGTTCTTTTTTAAGTTTACCCCAGTGTGAAAGTCCTTTTTAAGGGATATAATTTGGGTAACGATCCCTCTCCTATTTAAATGCTCACAAGGCTAATGAGCAAGCTTGTCTATTTTTGGAGCACTTCAGCAGTAAGGCTGGGTGTTTTGCAGCAGGAAGCCAACAGCATTAAAATGTGTTTTCTTCACTTTCCTGAAAGCTCCTGACCCCTTCCTCCATGATTTTCTGTTACTTCACTGTCTGGAAAGCAATGTACAGGAGAGGTTAGATTATTTATTACGGTGAATAAACCCCACCAACCACCCTTCACCTCCTCATTACTTGAGTTATGGCTTCTTTTTATCAATTACGTTGAAACATCTGTGACTACTGAATGGAAACGCCTGTCAAAGTGGACAGATCGAAATACAATTGTGTTTTTAGAGAGAGTTATGTTCCTGACAGGGTGATTTATATCGTTAAGTTAAATTAGTATTGATAATTATCAATAGCCCTTGAATACGAAAGTGCAGTTAAAGAGATTTGGTTCTGAGAGGCCAGAAGTGGCCTGTGGTGCCAGAACACCAGAATGTGTAATATGCCATCACATCTTGGATGATGGGACTCGTTTTGCCAGGGGCAAATTCCAGGACAGTTTTGTGGGCATGAAAGTCCATTCCTGTGTCCCCAGCCTCATATCTCAGCCCCTCTATGGGCAAGAGTGAGGCCTGGAGAGATTCCTAGTGCCCCTCACTTGCCATGGGCAAGCTCCTCTCCAAGCAGCATCTAATTCTGCCTCCAGGGGAAATAAGGCTGGAGTGTCTGTAGGTCTCTCCAGGGAGAGGGGTAAAAGATTCAGTTCTCTGACAGCCTTCAGTGGTCCCTGGAGGGATATCTGGCAGGTAACTGGCTTATATGAGAGGGCTCCCTTCATGCAGCTACAGTGGAATAGGGCAACCTCCATCCTCACTGTCTGGGAAGAAGCAGCATCACACAATGTAATGCACAGTATTCCTACAGGAATACCAGTGATGAAACATCCTGTGTTGGCCTCCATCAAAGACAGAGCTCAAAGCTAGAGGAAGATTATTACTGTGTGTCCTAGTGATTCCCCTGGAATTTCTACAGCAGAAACAAATTAAACGCAATTCATCTTACAAATAATTAGCACATTTCATTTCAAGAAATCCCAGCTGACTTTACCTACTAGGCACTAGATTAGTGTGTCCTGCCCTAAAATGCATCTGACATTTAGCTTTCTAACAAAGAAAATTCATATGCAGGTAATCTACCTCGTCAAAATATAACACAACAACACAGGCAGGGCTACAGGCTGCAGAATTTCATCCTGAGCCACTCCAAAATAAAAATGCTTTAGAACCTGAAGTCTGGGCAGCCACAGATCCAGCGTGCTGATGTAGCTCGACTTTATCGACTATTAAAGTCTCAAGGGAGTTAGGTTTGGTTTTTTTTATTTTCTTTGAAAGAAATCCAAAGTAAACAGAAAGGTCACTTTGTAAGGCTGCTTCCTTCCCATGAGATGGAAAATGGCCTTGCTCTGCAAGCTGGAATTGCAAGGACTGGATACTGAGAGCTGTACACTAGAGGTCACTGCTCTAATAAAAGAAAGAGCTATCTAGCAGCTCAGGCACCCTATTTATTATAAGGCAACTCACAAAGAAAAGCAACAGCTAACTGAATTATACTGTATCAAGTGTGAAGAATCAAGAATAATGCCTATTCAGCTATGGATGAAAACTGAAAGATACTGAGATTTTTGGAGAAAGCGGATAAAGGCATATATAAGGCCCTTTATTTTGAAACACCAGTTCACTTCTATCAGTTTCTATTGTTTTAATTGGAACTGGATAATTATGTCAGCCTGTGGGATTTCTGTCACACTGGTCCTCTTCCTTATATATTTTTTTTCCTGGGTACTACTGGAATGGCTTATCTTGACCAAAAGCCCAATGCTGCCTTTATCTCCAACATTCAAGTTCTGGTAAACTATACTAGTAAAATGAACACAAGGAATTTTAATATGAATCAGAGATGCAAAGCAGTGGGTAATTACTTGAGGATTACAGATGGGATGCCAGTGAAACAGTTTCCTGTAGAGAGATTGTCACTGCTTACTGTGTGCAAGTCAACTTATCCCAAAGCTTCCTAAGTCTCCAGGCATGCTCGCCTCCTTGTATCTGTTTCTGTGTACTCTTAATTAGCGTCTGGGACTGTTTGTTTAATGAGGCATCCCACACTGTGGCAGTGTAGCTTCTCTCGTGTGCACATCTTGTGGCTGAGCAGAGCTGATCAGCCTCAGTTCTCAGCCTGTAATTTCCCAAGCTGGTGTCATAATGTTATGGTGCTATTTATGTCGCTTTTTTCCCAACCTTGCTGAATTATTAATTTCATTCAGGATCAAGCCATGTAACCTGTCCACAGCCTGTTTGCTGATGATTCATGACATTTCCTGTTTTCTTTCCTTTATAGGAACCATGGTTCCTGATGATTTTGCACATCTTCATGTGGCATATCCTGTGCAGGGAACTTCTTATCACAGTAGACAACAACATATTTTGTCAGCTGTTTCTCCTTATTCAGTCTTAGTTCCAGCATTTCACGTCCTTCTGGAATTTTTTTATCCCATGCACTTAATTTTCACAATTTCATTCTTCTCTTGCATCAAATGGCATGTCAAGCAGGAACATGACAGCCAAAGGTATTTTTGTGATGGGCAGCTGTGATGTGAGATCAGCTCATCTCACAGTCCTGGCCCATGCCCATGCTCATTTCTTGTAAGATCTCTCATGTTTCATCTTGGTTGGGTGTCAGACACCAAGAGACAAATTCATCATGACTACAGAAACCACCTAAGGCCTAATCAGTTTCTGCACAGATCACTCCATCTCTATAAAACATTCTGCCAAAATTTTCTTCATGAAACTCAGTTTATGTATTTCTTTTGTAGCTATCATCTTTCTTATCCCTGAATAGTCTTCCTTTTTTCTTGCTTGTTTTTTGTAGTCATGGAATAGTCAAAGAATTACTTCTCAGTTCCTCTGACAATACTATTCAAATAGCTGCAAATTATTTTTTCCCTTCTGAAATCTGATCTGCTGTTACGCTTTTTAAGCTTCACATCTGCAACTGAAGCTTAGAGTCAGCTTTGTAAAGATGCTTTATACTACAGGTTCAGGTCCAGTTCAACCTTTGCCTGCCTGTTATTTCTCCTATGCCTTTTTCAGCATGATCATTTCTCAGGTTTCCTACATCTTCTTGAGAATCCGTTTTCATTTTGTATACACCAGAAACTGTTTCCAGCATTCACCTCATCACTATGAGTCTCTCCCCACCCAAGAAAAAGTTATTGGAAAAAAATTATTAGGGCTTATTTTGGTCCAATAACTTTCATTTAAAGTAGCATGTGTTACATAAAGTATGTAGTGTGCTAAAGCAAATTTTGGGAAGAAGTAATCTGGACCTATGAGTACTGATAGTGTTTTACATGAGTAAACTGCTTTCTACCAAAAGGTTTCTGGTCATGTCCATTACCTTCTGTTGGGGGTTGGGTTGATTTCTTATAGAATTTTTTCACAGAAGTTGCTAAGAAACTAATGGCTAGGTGCTTTTCGGTACTTATGGGTGCTCAGGAACAAACAAAAGAAGCAGCTACACAGAGACATTAATTCCACTTCGCTGGGGGCAGTTTCTCTGCTCTAGGGAAGACGGCCAGGGCTGCTCGTCTCGGCGAGGCGGAGAGCTCTAACTTTTCCCTTCACCTCAGACTCCGTCGGACCACCGGTCTCTTCGTGTGTCCCCCCAGGATTTTGGGAACCCGTTTCCTCCCTGCCCTGCACCCACAGTTTCTTCAGTTCTGCTCGAGGTCTCCCCACGCTGTTTCTACAGCCCCTGCCAGCCGGGACACTCTTTTCCAACAGCTCCAGCCACTGTGAACCCTCGGAATTATCTCACCCTCCTAGAGCTGCCGCTAGCCTATTTGCTTGTGACGGTACTGAAGGGAGTAGGGGAGGGGGTTACCAGAAGAAGAACTGTGACTAATTTGTTGTTTTGGTTTTTTTTTTTTTTTTCTCCTCTAGTTCTGTTTGTTGTCAATATTGTAATTATTGTGAATTTACCTTGTTAGACTAACTAGTAAAGAACTGTTATTCCTACCCTCCTTATCGTTGCCTAAGGCCTCTCTTTAAATTTTGGAATTATAACAAAACCCGAAGAAAGCTTCCCTTTTTCTTTAGTCCCTGTCTTTCCAAAACCAAAACACCTTCCTACACTTCTTTGTGATTGAAAACAACCTTGCTGTGAAGCTGTTGAAATGCATACAGGCTAGGGGAAAAAAACCAAACAAAACAATTCTTTCCTGGGCCCTGAACCGAATAAGCAAACTGAAATATGTTGGTCATTTGGAGGAATTCCCGTCATAGCATAATTCCCCCGGTATTGCTCAATAATTGCAAAGTTCTTCTAGCAAATACATAAATTTTTCCTGTCCTGACATACATCTGCTGTGAAGGGAAGTCCCCACAAGAGCCTCATGAGCAACCCAGAGTGTCCTTCACTGCTATTCCCTTGAGCACCTCTGCCACAGTGCCTGTCTCCCAGGCCTCAGGAGCCTGAGCCTACTGGTCCTGCTGCAGCCACCAAGCCACTTCCTCCCCTCTTTGTCATCAACTGCCAGGCACCCTGCTGGCACCCAGCCCTGTAGCATCTTCCTGAAGTACAAATAAATTCTAACAAGGGGGTTGCCTCTGAGCTGCTGGCCAGACGGTGTTTCCAGGTCAACAGTTCCTTCTCTTGGAGCCATGAGCTTGGAAGCACTCACGCCAGTGACACTGCCACTTGAGGCCATGAAAGAACAAGGTTATGAGAAGAAAAGTTTTAAAATCAGTGCTTCAGACTGTTAATGTTTTCTCAAATGGGGCTTTCTTTCAAATGCCTTTAAAGAGTATTGCTCACACTGACCTATCCAATGTGTCATAAGAAACAGGGGAGACTGCATTAAGGTTGGGTGTATTTTGATGCTGTTGGGTGCAATAAATCCAGAAGCTGACTCCATTTCTAGGCTGGGCTGCTGTACATGCCCTGAATCAACACAAACTGTCCACTCTTTCTCCTGGGGTCTAAACATGTGTGCACACATAGTTTATTCAGCTTATACCCCTGTTTTTTGTTTGAAGATGCCTTGGGACCCTGAAATCTCCAGAAGATTTTGCACATGAGCATCAGCATTGTCTGAAAAGCTTTTTGGCAACATGCACATGACACCTGGGGAGGGCAGAACATTCATCAGAAGACCACAACAGAAATGATTCTGAAATTTAGTCATAAGACAGAAGCAGGCTATGGAGCTGGCATCTTCATTTATTTTTCTAATTCATACAAATTCATCCTGCAAAGGAGTGGTTTGGAAGACTCTGGTAAGTCTAGACTATGACCTAACCTACATTAAATTCCAACTACAGATTTTATATAATACTTTTGTTCAATGTCTATTTCCCTTTTGCAGTTACAGAAATTCTAAGCTTGTATATAAAGAGAAGAATAAGTGAGTCATAAGGTGTGTTGCTTCATCACTTATTTACGTGGAGTGCATGAAGATACATGGTTGCAAATATAAGAAGCGATTTTAATGTCAGATCTAAATGTTTCCAAAACAGGGGTAGAAGAAGGACAAATGCCCTAGATAGCTTGAAGAAGGAGCTGGAATGGGATTTGGGACACAACTCACTGCAAGCACAGGGACCTGACTTTAGTGACCTCCCAAGTCCTTTCTAGGCTGGGATTTCCACATCTGCTTTATCCAAGTTTCCCAAAGGGTCAGTCTGATTGCAGCATGCTTCTCCCCGAGCGAGTTCATGCTCTCACATGGTATTTGTATGGATGAAGCTTTTCATTGTTTTCAAGTGTTGTCAAGGAGTGGGATTGCAACTGTACACGCGAAATTTCATCATGTCACTTGGCTGAATGCTCCTTGGGGCTGGGATGAAAGTGTATGATGAATTTTTGGATGATAAACAAATTGCTATTAATATTTAGCGTGTTGTACTGCTGAGTCATGGAAATTTGTGTGTAGAACTTCATTGTTTGAATGGTTTTGGCTTTATTTTTTTCCCGGGTAGGCTTTTGAAAATGCTGAAGTCCTGGCATCAGCCTCTTCTCTCTGTTTTCCAAGGATGTTTTTGGAAAGTTCTTGGAGACTAATACCAGACTGTTCAGACACAGAAACCACAGGGCTCAGCCATTTGAGACATTCTTAAGATTTTGGGACAGGAAGCTCTAAAACACTTTGATTCCCCCATAATCTAGGTTGTTTAGGGGAACAATAAGTGTCCATATTACAAAAATAGCCATGTGGCCCCAGAGCACTGCCACTTTGAGTAGCACATGCTGGCCCCCACTGTACAAGACACCTTTACTGGGAACAGCAAGCATGGCTAGAGCCTTTGGAAAGGTCTGAGATGACAAGAGAGGTCCGCTGAGCAGTAGGCTTTCTCAGAGGGACTTTTACAAACCATTTTCAAAACCCTTTATGTTTACAGACTGGTAGCTAACATAGGACTAAGCTGTGGAGGCTCCTGACCCTCTGTGACTGTGGAGGAAGGTTCCCTCTGGTTTGCAAAGGATCAGTGGTAGGCAGGCTGCTGTTCAGCCAAGCCATGCAGATGCCCCACATTATAAAAGAAAGATTACATCTCCTTATAAAGACTTTTATTTGGCACTCACCTGCTATTCCTCCTTTCCCATCCCATTTTTTCCCAACCAAAATAAGAGTGCATTGATTGTGAGCATATTGCCATCCTTCGTGTGTGGAAAACATGTCAAAACAACAGCAAGCTATCTGCAAAGGGTAATATTAACAATGTCTCTCTGCCTCAGAGGGTCTTGGAGAAATTCATTAATTTATTTGCAAGATGTTCTGACTGGAGTAAGAATCCTGTAATTAAATTCCACTTACTCATTGTCAATGTCTTTATGTGCTCTTAGTAAGAAAACAAAGGAAAAGATAAACATGCAAAGGGACTCAATTTCAAATAAGACACACAAGATACTCTTGTGCTCACAGAGATTCTTTTTTCTCAGGCTTTCATTGCCCAGATCACTTTCCACAGACACATGGCATTTCATAAACTGCATCTCCGTGACCACAGGGGTTCAGGATTCCTGCAGACAGCACAAGGTGACACGTGCCATCTTGTCCTCCACGCCTGTGTAACTGCTCCTTAATGAAAAACTACCTACTGCCATGCCACCCTGGCAGGACATTGCCTCGTCCCCCAGCTGCAGCCAGACACCCTTGCTGCAGGAGACTTCCACTGTGCCCTGTCTCACTTTTGCAGACCCTTATCTCAGAAGGGCTCTGATAATTAATTACAAGAGTATCACCAAGAAGTTTGCAGAGACAAGAGTGGGGAGGACACCCCCCATCTCAAGGCTAGGAAGAAGCATTACACAAGCAAGGGGGAAGGAATGTCTGATGGCAAGATCCTGGGAGTCCCCGCCTGCAGCAGGGGATGTGCTTCTGCGACCACCAGTATATATGGACAAGCAGAGAGCTGGTTAATCAAATTGTTAAGAGATGCACAGAATAGAAGACACAACATTTTGGTAACTACTCTGAAGGACTTTCATTTTAGCAGAGCTGCTGAGGCATAGTCTTAAGAAGTCTGTTACTGAAGACCATTACCTACGATTATCACCACTGAGCCCTGTGTGAATCTGCATTTCTGTGACGTCTGGATCAAAACTTTTTTTTATCAGAAGAAAGAAAATTTTACTACTGCTTTCACAGAGAACAGTGAAAGATTACCTGCAGACTTTAAGCGGGAAACACTGTAGAAAAATGAGCTCAGTGGAAGGTGCAAATGGGGCTGATCTTTACAGCATCTGAAGGAGATAAAGAGTTTGCAATCTAAAACCAAACTGATTTTTTAAAAATATTGCAGGGAAAAAGGTGAAGGAACAGACCACAAAGCACAGCTCTCTCATGGCAAGTTCACAGAAGCACAGGGCTTGAACTTCTTTGGTTTATTTGCTTCTAAGAAATACACGTCCACAAAAAAACTATGTCTTAGTGGCTCTATACTGGGCATAACGGTACCCACTGTTCTCAGTCAGACTGGACAAGGAGCTAGCAGATGACTGTTTTCCAGTTTGATTTGAAAGAAGTTATCTCAGAAGAATACTCTTTGTCCTAACAGCCATGCAAGAAAAATATATATGTCAACAAAGAGGAACAGAGAGACCCAGATCATCAGCTCTGGTAAAATTAGAAAGATGCACAACGGAATCTATTAATGCTATGCACAAGCAATAGGGACTGTAACATAAAACTGAAGAAACATAAAAAGCTTGATCATCCACAAAGATTATAACAAGTTAATCAGAAATAACAGCAGCAGGGGACTTACTATGCCAAGAACAGGCTTCACTTTATTGAATATCATACTTACAATGAACTATTCTGACAGTAAACTGCAATGTGAGCATGACCATCTGGAAAGTTAGAGAGCAGTCCCATTTTAGTTTTTGAGTTAGTTTTGGTTCAGAAAGAAAGATAACAGAAAGGGATACACCCCTCAATTTGTGTTCACACAGAAGATACCCACCTACACTCAAATCTGTAGTTCCTGTGGACTGCTCTTGCTAGCTCAGGGCAACACTGAAGGCACTGCCTGTGATGCTGCCATCAAGAAAAGAGACCACTACTCTTCTAATGGTCCCCCATCCGTGAAGAAAGCCCAACACAGACCTACAGCCAAAAACCACAGTCAGCAGTAGGTACTTCTTGCAAGTACTACTGATGAGAGTAGTACTTCAACCAAACACAAGAAAGGATTCAAGCTCTGAGGCCAAAGGGGTCATCTGGTGGTGCTTCTTGACAAGGATGTCAGTAGCTGCATCCTGCCGTGGTTTCACCCCACCCAGCAGCCAAGCCCCACACAGCTGCTCACTCACTGCCCCACCAGCAGAATCAGGGAGAAAATCAGAAGGGTAAAAGCTGGAAAACTCACAGGTTCAGATGAAAGCAGTTTAATAGGGAAAGCAAAAGCTGTGCACACCAGCAAAATGAAACAAGGGATTAATTCACTGTTCCTATGGGCAGGTGTTTGGCCATCCCCAGGAGAGCAAGGCCCCATCACATTTAATGGTGACATGGGAAGATATCATCACATCAAATGTCTCCCTCTTCTTCCTTATTCCCTCCATTTTATATAATTATTATTTATGTAATGAACATGATGTCATATGGTCTGGAATATGTCTTTGGTCAGCTGGAGTCACCTGTCCCAGCTGTGTCTCCTCCCAACCTCCCATGCACTCCCAACTTGCTCACCAGTGTGGCAGCAAGAAAAGTAGAAAAGGCCTTGGCTCTGTGTAAACCCTGCTCAGCAACTGCAAAAATATCTCTGTTTTATCAACCCTGTGTTCAGCACAAATCCAAAACACAGGCCCATACTAGCCATTGTGAAGAAAGTTCACTATACCCCAGCCAAAATCAGCAAACATCCCCAGTCTTCTGCTTTCTAAAGTAAGAAAGAAGTCATGAGGATTTGGGATTTTTTTTTAATATATTAAAAAAAAAAAAAAAAAAAAAAAAAAAAAAAAAAAAAAAAAAAAAAAAGGATTTCAGCATTCTCCCTTCAAAACAACACAAAACTTCATACCTGTTCTGCATATGTGTGTGTGCATGCTGGGCCATTGGAAGTAGAATGTGTTAGGAAACCAGAATAGTAAATTTTAATTTCATTTACCCTACCCAATGAAGAAAAGGGACCTAGCTGTTTCCTCACTGCTTATGCAATCTTTCCCATTGAACACTACCTAACAGGTCATACACCTCCTTTCCAAACATAACACTGCCTCATAATAACACTTAGGAAAACATATTGAAAGGTCAAAGTAACAGTAACAAGTTATAAAACTATTTTACTTATTCAAGGTTTCTATTTCCAATATTCTCCCTTTAATCTTCCACTTTCAATATTTACATACACTTTTGCAAACTTTATTAGGGTGATATTTTGAGTTTGGGTGGACAGTGTTAAAGTGTTAATCCCTGAATGCATTTAAACACCCCAACCAGACTGTGTAACTAAAATATTTAATGTCTCTATGGTTTTCTCCACTTTCTTGTGAGCAGTTTTCCTTAAACTAATCCTGAATACCTTAGCAGAAGCTCACTTTTCTGTTGAAATGTTCTGCCAGCAGCTGTAGGTATTTTAGCCTCATCACAGAGAGGGTAAGCTGGGGTTGGTCCAGATAATGGAAATCTCAGCAGAACAAACAGTCTCACCCTCCCAATGTGAAGTATTCCTATTGATGGAAACCAGATCATGGAGAGCTAAAAAGGAATTACCTGTGTTCAGGCACTGCCCTCACTAATTTGAGACATTCTCCAGTGTCCTACCATCGAACACAAGTTAAAATAGCTTCTCACGATCCAGCTTCTGGGAGGTAATCACAGACACTCATGGAAGTTGCATCAAAGAAAGTTTCCAATTTATTATTTTGAAAAATGTGCCTTTGAGCCACTTTCCCAAAAGCATAGACGAGGCCAGTGCATAGCTAGCAATGGGATTTTAGTCTTCTAAAGAAAGGCATATAACCCACCCCAGACTTCAGTTCTTCAGCATCACTCACTCTCCTCGGACTCAGAGCATGGGCTCATGTGTGAATCCCACAGCTCTGGCTTTAGGAGTTGCTGCTGATCTGTGGGAATGCTGCATTTATTATGTGCAATATTCGCAGGACACATGCCCTTCTCAAATGGCTTATCATCTGTTTCCACACTGCCACCACTTCTCTGTCCCTGACTACCTCCTGCCATAACAGAGCAAGCAGAGTAGAACATACAGCCACACATCTTTCAGTGCCCTGCAGCAGTTCAGGGTTCATCACTGGATGTTGCATCGAGAGAGTCAGGATTGCCCCAAAGGTCCATGACTTGTCCCACCTGTCAGGCAGATTGCTCCCAAAAAGCAGGTGATAGAACACAACTAGGGTTAGAATGTAGGAGGAAAACAGCAGAGTCTTATACTTCCATGTGTTTTTATTATGATGATATTTGAGGGGAGGGGAAAGATTGCAAGCTCAGACTTGCCCAAAAGCAGAGTAATCCTGCTTTAGGTTAATCATCACTGAAGCTTGGTACAGCAATGTTACCTTGTGCTGGGGAAGGTTATGAATGGCACATTGACAGCTTGACTAACAGGCAGGTGTAAAATGAATTTGTGCTAACATGATTGTGTGCTGTCTCTTCCTTCACATCCGAACAATATTTCTTGTGGTATCATGTGAAATTATGGTGTCTTAATTGAACCTAAAAGCTCTGAGTCCTTGATGGATCCTGAGGCTTCTGTGACAACAAAATTGGGTAATGATTCCAATATGAATGAAAAAATTCAAATACTAAAGCTTCTACTACAATTTCTCTGCTCTTAGCTGTCTCTCTTATCCCAGTTTTAAAGCTTTTTCTGACTCTGGCAAGGACTACAAAGCCCTACAGGATTTTTGCTGCAGTCTCCAAACTTATTGGAGTGGCTATTGTAAATTGAGAGTGCTGGTGGATAAGAAAGATTGTCCATTTTCTGTGCATTACACCAGCTGCTGCATATCCTGTCCTATATCCTACTGCTCTGCCTGAGCTACAAGTGGAGTTACACATGCGCTTTGGCTGTGGCTCCTGCATCTTCAACAAAATGATTAGCACTTTCAATTGTGCACATTCAGGAGGCAAACTGAACTTCAGTAGCTTCAGCTTACTCTCTTGGACTACAGGCTTAATTAACCACAGCGATGTTGCTACAGGAAACCTTTGCACCTTTGCATAGAGGACGTTACTTCTATCCGCAGGAGCAAAGGAAGTCGCAGTTTCCCCTGCGCATCCGCCGTGCTTCGTCTGCTCTCATCAGCGCTCCAGTCCATGGAACACGACCACTTATTTTCGTCCAAGAGGAGCAGTGGGTGTGGGCTGAGGCGCTCCTGCAGGCATCCACGTTGTCCCGTGGATGCTGGCAGGCGCTGGCAGCCCAAGGCAGAGGAGGATGAAGACGCTGAGTGTCTGCCCGTGAGACGGAGGCACCGGCACCATGGGGAAGCTCACACGGCGCGGCTGGCCGCTCACCGGCAGCGCCTCCGGTCACTCCCACAGCTCAAAACTTCCCCCCCTTGACTTCTTAGCACGAACAAAGTCCTGTCACCTGTGTTTAGGAAGAAGTGAGAAAGGCCGGGAAGCGATGGAGCCTCTCAGACTGCTCCCCGGAGACTGAGCCTGCCTCGGTTTCCGCTGCACGCTTCGGACGTGATGGATGGAGGGGTCGGTGCTTGAAGACCGGATGAATCATATTTTCCGTGTTCAGCTGTAATCTGTGTAATTTCTTTATCACAGCGCATTAAAGCCCAGGCTGCTGCAGCGCTCTGTGGGCTGCTTTCTGGTTTCCTCTGCCGTCAGGACACAGTGTCATCCAGCTGCCCCTCCTTGTGCAATGCCCGGCGTTCTTCAGGGCAGTCACCTCTTGGCAGCTGTCTTTCTTCTTTCCCCCTAGTGCAGCAGGGCTCAGGGGTGCTGAGAGACGCTAATTCCTGCTCAGCTGCTCACCTTTGTGCCCTGGTAACACGAATCAGCTTGGGAAAGTGCACAGAGGGCATTAGTGGAGTGCTTCTCTCGTCTGCAGCCTTGAAGCATATTTGGCTTCTCCTCACCTTGCCTTTCCTTTAGGAGGTTTTGGTTCCTCCTGCTGAACATTGCTGCAGAAGGAGATGGACCATTCAAACGGGGAGCTGGAGTTGTGTGATGTTTCCTGCTCAGCTACTCCTACCTGCTTTGGCTGAGCAGGCAAGAAGTGGCTGTACCTCTGAACTGAGCATGAAGCTTCCGCTCCTGAGCATATTGCCAGGAAATGCTGCGTGCGTCTGTCAGCCTCACCAGGGCCCAGAATAGCTGTGCTCTCTGCCTGCCCCAGATCTTCACCACCCGTGTGGATTTGCTTTTTTAGTTCTGTCACAGCCCTCACATGAGCTGCCCAACTTAGAGCAAATTTCTGAGTCATCTCTCTATGCACCAGACATCATGTCACACTGGTCACTGTGCCTTTCCATGTGATGGGGTCCTGGTTTTGACTCTCTAGCTACACCTCCACTAGTAAGCAATGCTGTGTAATGGCTCTTCTCCTGGGACTTTTCCACACTGTCAAACTATCACTGTGCTTATGTGGGTGATTCAGGCCAACACCCCTCAGCACTGTCTCAGATGGTGCCCAGGACCAGTCTAAGGTTAGCAGGGACAGGGGCCATCCTAAAGGGACAGGGTGGGTGCAATTACTCTGATCTGGAGGGTGAAATGTATTACTCTAAGAGCAAAGCACAGGCTGTGCCCCAAGGACAACAAACAGTCAATTTTGTGGATGGGGACAAGAACTAGAGATCCAAACTTCTTTCTCTGTAGAGTTAGTGCCCTCTGTCCATTGCCAGATGCACACCTCTAGGTGGGCTTCACCTCACCAGCCTTTGGCTGTTTTAATCTAATCATCCACTAGTTTCCCTCTTAGTAAAGAAAAAGAAACAGGAACCTCTAATGGGCAACCTAAAATAGATGGAGTGAGTCACCAACAGGAGACATCTGTTACTATCCACTAATTAAAGACAGAGCCAAGAGAACTAACTCAGACAACTTTCTTCACCCAGCTAAACTTGGGTGGCATGAATCTTCCTTTATGGGGTTTTGCCTCTACCTAGCCTACTGAGTCCTAGGACAAGGCATTGCCATATGCATGTTTAACAAGCACACTTGTACAAATGTATGAATGCAGAGTTTCTTATGTCTTTTGAACTGATCATTCCTCACTCCTGAATAATTATTTCTGCAGAATTAACATTCTGAACATTTGCTTTCCAGAGGAATATATGTCATGCCATACAATCTGTGGTGTGCAAGATCCTGGATTCACATAATAAATTAATTTCAGATATATTTTTAACCAGTATGTTTGTTCCCTGAATTATACCACATGGCTGAAGGAAAATACACACTTCTGTTCATCAGATCCCACAGCTCAAGCAGCAATGTATCAGTAGTAGTGACTCTGACCAGCATATTTAAGAACATGTTAGCAGCACCATCATTTTATACCCGCTGAAGGTGGCATTTATGACAGCAGGAATAAGTGAGAAGCTAAAAAGTGGTTCTGCCTGAGTCCTGTTCTTTTCCACTTTTCCTTTGTTGCAGCAGGGATGAGGCAGGAGTATCGAAAGAAGGCATGTTTGCTTCTCAAAAATACTGGTATGACAATTCTCTTTGAAACAGGGAATAAAACTCATTTTCCTCTTGTCTCCATGTGCTCACAAGTGTGTGAATAAATATAAGCTGACACAGGATGTATGAACGTAATACTGTGAAGCACCATTTTATTTTGCACCGCCAACCTTTTGGCACATCTCATGAGGAAAGGAATGGTTCACAAACCACCCAAGTCTCCCTAAAACACGCATCATAAAACCTGTTATGTGTTCCTAGCCACTGTACACGCTGTTTGTTCTGCTTACTCCCTTCCAGTGTTAGTCTTCACCTTTCAAAATCCTCTGATTTTCCCCCTCTCATTGAACGACATTAGTTACTATGGAAACTGTGGATACGGAACTTGGTGACATCCACATGGAAGGGATGCTTCCCAGGAACATAAATATCGACTGGATGGTTCTATGCCAACACTGCATATGGCTTAGATTTTGTAGAAACCCACAGAAGGTCACTGAGGGAAAAGTGGTATCAGCTGAGGTTATGATGAAAGAAACCCCAAATCCATCCACTGGTATGTTTGGCAGTCCCATGACCTTCCTGGTGGCACAGCCCTGTGACTCAGAGGGAGAAGAACCAGAGAGAGACTGTGCTGAACCACAGGACTGTGGATTCCTCCCAGGAACTGCTCCATACTGAGAGAAACATGCAAGGTCACTACAGTGTTTGTGGTGAGCTTTAATGATGCTTACTAGAAAACTGTTAGCTAAAGTTAAAAGTAATTAAATTTTTAAAAATGCCGTACACATCACACCAAAAACATTTGTGACCTAGCTGTTTCAGAGAGGTCCTTTTTCATAACACAGAAATTCACCTATTGCAAAAAACCTTTTGTGAAGATACACTTGACTGGTTGGTACTTTGCTGTGTCACTACGAGGAGAAAAACTTCTTAGAGGGGCTAGGTCCACCAGAAAACAACTGCAACAAGGAAAAGAGAGCCCTACCTTCAAGTAGGCAGCACCCAGCAGAGGGGTAGGACTAGGCAGTAGCAGCTACCAGCCCCTTTGTGTGTGTCATCCTGCACTTCACTGGAAATGACCAGCCTCACCTGGCCACATGGGGATGCCTCCTGGTCCCACTGTTCATTAAATGCTGCTTTCTGTTCTTGTTAACAAGCTCCCTCAGTGCAGGCCGGAGGCCAGGCAGAGCTGTGTGGGAAGGACAACCCCCTTTCTTTCTAGGCAGAGAGAAACCTGTGGGACAGGCAGGAGGAAGGTGGCACTGCAGGCAACACGGCAGAAGACTAGGATGAGAGGACTGGAAACAGCGTGATTTCAGTCTAGATTTATGGATTCCTAGCCATCATTTTTGATAAAAATGTGAATCCTTTTCTAGAATAGAGGCACACAGGCTGACTTGGGGCATCATGCTGCAACAAAAAGTAGATGTTTTGGAGCAGCAGTTGTTCATATAGATTTTTTTTCTAACTGTGTTTCCAGAGGAGTAGGAGACATCTCCAAGCATCTCCCAGTGTTTATGAGCATAAGTCAGTGCCAGGGCAAATGCTGCCAAATGGGTACTGTAGTGGGATAAAATCCTCATAGTGGAGGGATCATTTGACTCATTGGGCTGGGTTGGTTTTTCCCTTCACCTTCAAACCAGGTCAGCTGGCTGCCCTAAAGAATTGAAATTTATTTACCTGGATGCATACGGAACAGGTCAGGGGTGTGAGTTCCCTCCTCATCCTTTGCTCCTTTCCCCACAACCCTGAGGGTGGATCATGCCCCTGCCCTTCCTTCCCTTCAGTAGCTCAAGAGAAAAAAGCCTACAGTAGATTTAGTGATCAATGGATGAGAATAAAATCTGGCCTAATTTCAAGCTCTTCTTGAAAGATGTTTAAAAAAAAAGACGTTCAGTACTTTTTGGAGGTCAGTGCCATTGCAGCAGTAGCAGACCTAGTATGGGCAGTAGGGTAAAGAGGTACAGATTGCATATTTTAAGTGGAACTATTCTCAAAAACAACCAAGTAATTCAACACCTTGCACTGTGCTGTCACATTTTTGTTTAGCATCTACGTGAAAAGTCATCATGTCCCATTTTTAGATGGCCACCTCCCTGTTCACACTGATCTTTATAACAAGCACACAAATACCCATCTATATTTAAAGGGGGATTTTTGCAGAACCCTAGAAATTTCAGTGTGACAGAGATTTTAGGCTGAATATGGACATAAAGTACATAAAGTGATGAGTTTTGCACAATTTATCTAAACTTTCAGGACCTGTTCTCTCTCACCAGGCTACCCTCTGGCACTGTCCCCATCCTCCTCTTCTCTGTTCTCTCAGGGCATTAGCAGAACATTTCCCTAGTGAGGGGAGTGGCTCTAACACACTCCCCTGTCATTTCCCAGTGCATCAATTGCAGGGATTTTCCAGAGGGCTTTTTTAGATCCACCTGTTGTTTGTTCAGCCAGCCCCACAGAAACATATAAACCTGTTTTACTTGAAAAGGGAAAGCAGGCAAACCTCTCTGTGCAATTAGATTGAGCTGTCTGTCTGCTTTCAGCCAAGAAAGAGCTGCCAGCCATGTTGAAGGAACAATTTACCAGACTGACATCTGAAGAGGAACAGAGTGGGTCCCCTCAATGAAATTTTCTCTCCAGCCTCATGAAAAAAAAACCTATTCCATTCTCACAGTTTTGGCTGATCCCCTCTGAGTCTGTGTGAGGCATGGTGGCTCTGAACAGTTCTTACTTGAAATAAACTGTCTGGCCCACCCCTAACCAAAACCAGTATTAAAAATGTGACAGAGGAGCAGCTGTCCAAAAATTAACAACAAGCTGATGACCAAGATGTAGAAATTGACTGTCAAAAACTCAGGTTCTAAAATACTTCTATTCAAAAGTAACATTAAATAAATATTGCTAGATACCAATAACTAAGCTACAGAAATGGGATCAATCTACTTCTGGTATTGTAGGAATCTTGTGTGAATCATACACTCAAAAAAAAAAAAAAAAAAAAAAAAAAAAAAGGAGTGAAGCAATAGCAAAAAAATAGCAAAAATTGCACTTGATGGGAAATCAACTGGCTGAAATCCATGCTGGTCAGAAAGAGAATGACTACTTGTTACAATAAGTTGTGCTGAGGAATAATTGAGTGGAGAAATGGAAAGAAAATTGAGCAGCAACCTCTGCCTAACATGATGTCTCAAAACTTAGCGACACTTTTGAGATGGTAAAAAGTAGCTTCAAAGCAATCAGCAGGACAGCTGACACCCCAGAGCTACAGAGTTCCAGACAGAGTGGAAAAAAAAGATGCTGAATCTGATTGCTAACACACTCTGTCCCTATCCGAGCAATGCCACAGGAAAAGGCAGTGGAAATTACAGAGCCAAGATTTGCAGTAAGGTCAAAAATGAAAGCCAAGACAGGAAAAAAATTAATAGAAGGGCAGCACCATCCTCTGCTCACCTGCATCAACCAGCAAGACCTCTCCCTTATTTGCATTTGATTTTGCATACTGATGTGAGCTCTAGACTTGGAGCCAAGGGACTGAATTTTTATTAGGCATCGGCTGTCAAAGCGCAGACAGTGGCAGCTCGGTTTGAACAGCCTCGGTTTAGCTAAGCGGGACCGCGGCTGCTCTCTATAAATACACCGTGTTGTGGGTAAGCGCCAGGGGGAGGGGAGAGCTATTTCTGATGAGAGAGATTTCCCAAGAAGAACAAATGGTTGTAAAGGGAGAGCAAGAGCCCTGCCTGCAGAGGGGACAGGGTCTGCCACTGTGACCGTCCTGCCGGGCATTGCCTGGACTCAGACCTGTCCAGGCTGGGCTGGCATGTGCCCTGATGCAGAGGATGGGCACGAGTAGCAATTCAAAGCCCGTGAGTTTGCCAAGGTGTGCTTGGGCAGCTGTGTGCTCTCAGGACTCAGGGCAGCATCCCTCTGCATGCCCTGGACACCAAGGCTCCCAGTACGGGGGCATTGTCACACATTGGCACCCTGGTCCATGTGCCTCTCCAGTAGCATCCATGTCTCGGGTCCGTGTGGGATAGCCACACGTTCAGTAGAACTTTCCTGAAGACTTTGTCTGGAAAGCCCAGATTTCAAAACAGGGGCTGGGGTGTCTTCATGCTGCCAGCAGCTGTGACTGTGAAATGAATACTAAAAATGAAATAAACAGTAAAAAATACTCAGGAAATTTCTGCAATGTAATTTTCTGCTGATGGTGTTCAGAAACAGTACACAGCTGGACAAAGGTTCTGCTTGAACAGTGAATTATCAGACTTGAATAATCTCCATGTTTCTCTTTCCAGGACAGACACAGAGCAGAGGAACAGGAAAAGAAGGAAAGCTCCACCATAAAGAATGGCAAAGAAAGTAACAAATGGGACACATGACAGGGGAAATCCTAATGTGCCTTTAGCCCAGGACCCTAGAGAGGGAGAATGGTGCAGGATGGGGCCCTGACAGAGAACCACACATCCCTTTTGCTCCACCAGCTGCAGGGCATGCTGGGCCCAGGTGCAGCTGGCCTGCCATGCTCTCAGCCCTGCTGCTGGACCCCAACAGGAGGGGAAATTGGTGGCCACAGACCCAGAGTCCTCATGCAGGACAGTCCCTAAGTATCCGGCTCCAGCACTGGTTTTTCTCACACCAGTGCTAGGCCGTTATTATTAAATTTAAAAGGCTACTGTCAGTTTACAGACAGCGTCCTTCTTTTTTTCTCTTTCCTTTATTTTTTGCCAGAACTGGAATTAAATAGAAAAGGCTTGAAAGGTTTGCTGGGGAGGGGTGTTTTTTTCCAGTCAAAACAGCTGGTTCAGATGAATAAATATTATGTTACTACGTAGTAGCCACACCACAAGCAAGACAGCACTAGGAACCTAACAGCAAAACTACCCAAATTCAAAGCTGCATTTCATTCCCCAAACTAGGAAACAAACACAGAATGTAAAGGAAGATTTTAATTTTTTTTACTAATCTCAAATTTAATAAGTACTGGTATTTCTGGTAGCACTAGTAAAGAAATATATGTTTAAAATATAAATTCTCAATACTGAAAGCAAAGTTGTAGACTGTAGGGTATAAAAATTTCCCAAAATAAAACTCTTCCCTTTCAAAACTAAAATATATCAGAAGAAATCAGATAAACACTGGACTCTTGAAGCTTAGTATGAAGTATTTGTGCAGAACAGGGAAACAATTCTGGAAGAAATAGTGATCTCTACGTTGAATCCTTACGTTGGTTTCTATCCAAATTCACTTAATTCTGAATTGTCAAGATCATATCAGAAGGCAGGTCTGTGGCTTCCAATCACAGCTTAGCAGCAGCAGCAGGATTACAAGATGTAAAATAAAGCTGGCACCAGACATATCTCAACTCCCATTGCAGTTACGGAAGCTCACTTTAATGTTTTAGTCATATTCTGACTGCACAGTCCTATCACTGTATGATTTAGAGCCCCCTCAGAAGGGTGATTTGGAGACCTCCAGTGCTAAAGGTGTTCAAACAAGCAAATAAATGGCCCATTTTTGTTGGGAATTTGTCTGTATTTGATATCCGTCTACTTTCCTGACAAGATCATCGATAGCATAATTTGTAAAATGCATAGTTTTATTATGCCTGCCTGGAAATTACCTCACCTAAAAAGTCTGTGTTTGAAGTACAGTACACTGCAAAATACTCTTCTTCAACCATGTAATCTAGAGCAAACCCAGAGTTTATCAGCCCCTTATCTGACTTCCTACATCCCATATCAAAGCCCTTCACTTCTGTGGTGATGCTTTCAAATAAGCATAAGAGCCTTTTCCTAAACGTGGGATTTATTAAGCAGGTCACTCCAGGATCTCATTCATAAGATAAATCATGCTGTAAGAGAGATGGCAGAGAGACAAGAGCTGAACTGCTTTCCAGCTGGGGGTATGAGATGATACAACGTTAGAAGATGCTGCTGGACTGAAGGAAATCTTGGTAAACAGCAGCCCAGTTCACCAGGACAACACATCTGTGTAAGTGAGGTCTACAACTGGCTGGGAGGAGTTTTGCTGGAACTCACAGCAGAAACCAGCTGTTCCCCTCAAATTTTGGTGATCTCACCCATTCCTTCTCAACATTCTGCTTTTTGAAGCCCTGTCTACCAGAGTTTTGAGGAAAAGCCTCAGGTTAACTCAGCATTTTCCTTTTTTATCTGGAGCAGGCCCCTTGATGATGTTCACCCAGAATCAGCCTTGGCCAGCTTAATTTGAAAAGCTGACCCAAGCTGTCAGCTTCCTGTGGCTTCTAACCTACCACCCTCCTCTCTCACCCCTCAGGACAGTGATGTTTATTGTCACAGCTGATTTTGATGACAGTGTGGGGACTTGTTTTCTTTCTTTTAGTTGATGTGCTGCAGGGGTCCTGCTGGGAGCAATAAACATCCCCATCCATTCACAGGGACCAAAACCCATACTAAGGTGATATTTTGGGAGTGCAAACAATCAACTTCAATGGAAAATTGACCAGAAATGCCATTTCCAAACAGCACTGCTGATTCCAAATATACAGAGAGGAGTTTAGTTGTGTTAAAAAGATCCCAAGCAAACAGCTTAATGAATCATTCAAAGGGAAGAGTAGCCCCTCTAACCCTCGTATCTGCCTTGCAGTGCAGAGCTTGGCATTGATGTGCCTCCTGCCCCCCTGTCTCCAAACTGATCCAGAGTTATCAGTGATGGTGAGGGGATTTTTAGATTTGCAACCAACATGCATTCAAGGACCACCTTGGCTCCATCGCCCCTGGGCAGAGACATCATTCATGTTCTGTGGGACTGCGCCACTTGTGGGCTCCTCATCCCCAGAAGCTGGCTTGCTCAGGCAGCAGGGGCTGAACTGAGCTGTCACACCCACCTGTGCTGAGAAATAAAGCACTGCTCTGGCACAAGTGTGCCCATCCCTGCACCCACATGGCCCAGTCCACAGCTGAGGCCATTCAGCACTCTCCCAGGGGAGCGTGGGTGCCAAGGAGTACTTTCCCAATGTGCTTAAGATGGGGTCACTCACATTTGGATAGCAGAGAAATTCACCCACCCCCACCAGTCAGCCCCAGCATCAGTCAATGCTGCCTTGTTTTCCTTGTTTGCAAGTAAAGCAAAAGAGCAACTAGAGGTCAATCCAGCCTTCTAGATACTTCTTCAAAACTTGCACAAAGAGGTATGGAGTTATAGCAGGAAATAACTTAAGGAGTATATTATTGTATATTAATTTTAAGATTTTCTTGTCCCTCTCCTATGAAAGTGGTAGTCCTTCATTTTAATAGGACAAAGATATTCACATTCCTGAACATGGACTGTTGTAACTGTTCCTACCATGTGATCTAAAATTCCTGTTTCCCTTTCCCCAAGTTTGCAGCAAACAAAAGCATTTCTTGTCTAGAATCATGCAGTTTTAAGAGTCTCATGAAGAAGAGAGAGGAAGAAAGCATGGCTTAGGTAGGAGAGGTAAGAGGCTAAAATGTTTACTCCCGACTTTTACAAGAGGTTATGAATATGAAAAGATATTCACAGCCCTGCAAGAAGCTTAGCAGCTCCATCACGGATGGTCCTGTAGTTCATCCCTTACCTCACGGGCAATAATGATCTAAATATAAATCCCAAGCACAGCTGCATGAGGAACACACTGCCCATTTTTTAACAACACCAAGACTGTGCCAGTGTATGCAAACCTAGAGAGGGAGTAGCAGGCAACGGAAGTCATGCCTCTGTGTGACGGAGTGGAATAGCAAGATGAGCAATGCTGGAAAGAGATGTGACTCCATTGAGGTCACACAGGCTTCTAACTGCCCCCAGTCAGCTCCAGCCTCAGACCTGGGAGGATCTGGGCATATGTAAAAATAGGGTGTGGAAACAACCTTATCGTTTTAGCTGCTTTCCTGGTTTACATTTACTGCCTGCTTTAAGCCACATCCCAGAGGCTGGGTAGGGTTAGTGAAGAGCTGTTATGCCAACTCATTCTTGACTCCCTGGTGAGAGATTCCCCTCCCTTGCTTTTTGTAGTGCCCAAGTGCTGCCAAGGGATCATCACAGGGCTTAGCACAGAGCTCATGTTGCTGTCTCACTCTATATTGTACTGTGATGTTATTCCTTCACTTTTCAGCCTAAACAACAGCTGCAGTAACTTTCCATCCCCAGGCTAATTCACCAATTAATCCAAACTGGGATTTCCATGAGGTCGCACACACCTGTGTCTGGCCATATTTTCTTTGTTTGTCTCCTTTAGTGCAGGCAAGAGATGGGGAATTCTGACCAGTGAGTAAATCTGCCCAGCCTTTTGCTATCGGCTGGCAGCCAGCAGACAGACTCTGGGCACAGGGGTAATGCGTACAGATGTGTCACTGCCAAACTGCCCGGTGCCAGATACATATCCCTTGTCATACCAGGCTTTTTTTTAAACTTCTCTCCACAGATCAAAATCCCTGTAGCCAAACTAATGTTATTTGCCTCAAAACTGTTTCCTTCAGAGGAAAGAAGAGTGGACCTGCTTGAGGACATCTGCTGTACACAGCCACTTCAGGCAAAACAAAGGGGACTGCAAATAGAGGAACTTGCATCCCAAGGCTGGCTGCCAGAGTAAAAAGCCATGTATTTCCCAAGATATTTTCACCTTTCTCTCCTTTCAGGAGGCCTCTTTGGTCTCAAGTGTCCACATAACCATACAGAGAGGGGAGAGGAAAATTTGGATTTTACACTACCCTGGGAGAGTCCCCAGACACATCCCTCCTCATCATCAGCTAAAGACCCTCATCAGATTTATTCTGTGTTTTTATGGAGTCTCACTGCCAGTGCCCCAATAACAGTGGTCTTTTCTGTTTAAGGGTGCCGTGGGATTCACATGAGGCTGAATTGCCTTGCAGCCCATACAGTTAATGGGAAAAAACTAAAGCCTACCTGAAGACAGTCGCAGGCACTGTGCACAAGCTGGTGGAGAAGAGCAGGGCAGGGATCAGTAAGCATTGAGTAGTTCTGCTTTTTTGTGTGCATGTGTGATCCAGCTACAGCATGAGCCTGGAATGATTCCCCTGAGGAAAGAGGGATCTCCCTGAGGAAGGGTTTCTGAAAGAAGCTTGGTTTCTGCAACCAGTTACCACACAAAATTTGGCAATTTGCAGCACAAACCCTTTTGAAGGCCTTTTTCCCCCCTCCTTTCCCTGTCCTTACCACAGATTGTATGTCATGCCCAGGACCCCAGAGAGCAATCAGGGCAGGAAAACAGTTTGACTAGGAAAGCTTTCCAATGTCAACATCCTCTATCCCGAGGCCTTGCTTTCCGTGAAAAAAATGGACTTTGTGTACACATTTGCGTGGACTGAGCTTAAAGGCAAAGACCCATCCTGTGGGTTTAAAAAAAAAATTACAGGATGCTCTACAGACTAAAGAGATTGTACTCCCTGAGTATTACAGTGATGTATTTAGCAACATTTAGCAACATATTTATTTAGACTGAGCAAAAGTTTGGGCATTTCAATGCAGAGAAGCCCTGAGGCCTGAGGGTTCTACACCGGACCTTATGTCCATCAACCCTGTAAACTGTTGCTATAGTCCTCAGCAAAATTGTGGAGTGATTTAGGGACTCACAGGCTATTCAGACTCCCAGAATCTGAGCTGGAATATCCATGGCTAAACAGAACCCTAAGGCTTTTATATCATCACAATTTCTACTGGAGCAGGAAAACCCTGGCTTGATCAGTGTTGTGACTTCTCCATGCAGCCAGCCCAGCTAGGGCAGAGATAAGAAACTGAACCAGTGCATTAAGGCTGAAAGTCAGACTGGTGGTGGCTGGTCCTGAAGAGTGACCAAGCAGGATCTGCTGAGCTGCACCAATCAGTTGAACCACTGGTTAGGAATTGCCACAGCATCATTTTCTCTCTTCCATGCCTCATCCCTCCTGAGTCTCCAGGCTGATGAAAGATAATCCTTGATGCAAAGCTACCCAAACTATGCTTCCCTTAGGGACACATATCCCTGCCAAGAGAATCCATAAAACAGGGACATTCATGACTACCATGCTGAAATAATGCCATTTCAATAAAATATTATTATTTCTGCAAGGCAGGAAGACATGAGCATTTTGAGAATGCACAACACCAAGAAGCAGCTTACTTCACAAGACTGACATGCGCATTATTTTGAAGGAAGTCATACCCATGCCTAAAAATAAACCTATGCCATTTCCCTGCTTGAATTTCCTGTAGATCTTTAAAGAGTACAGAGACCTAACCAAGTTGTTCCCTTTGAAGAAAACATTTGACATCATTAGCAACTTGCCTGCTGGGAGGTTCTCAAGTCCAGATGTCTTTGTGGTAAATTTGCAGAGCATTCGATACCTACTTATCCCCTTATTTACAAACCACGTGCAACTCGTAAAGTCAGCACTACACTAAGAGAGGCATGACTGGTGACTGCTATGCTTGCAATAGACAGAGCTTGGATTAAAATGAGGTTTCATTGTTAAGTGGCAAGTTCCACTTCCAGGCACAGTTCTTAATTTAAAACATCTGAAAAATTAACATTCCCATTTGGGCATTTTGCCAGGTCAGATGGTAGTGCCTGGATATTCTCTGGACAAACTATCTCATCCACAGTAAGTGTCTAAATATTTGTCTCACTTCTCTAATGTATGTAAGTGAAGAATTAAGTTGTTTTTGTTAATCACCCCAGAATAAGTTCATCACCCCTCATCACAGGTTTTGTTTCACTGCTGTGTCTGGCTCACTAAAAGCAGAGCATTTGTGTTACACCTCTGACAGTCCCCAGACACTTTGGCTGTTTCATATTTGGATGACCCCAGTTGCTTTCATTTTGGATAATTTCTTGAATCCCTTTAGCACCTGTCTGCTCTAGAGCTTAAATATGCTCTCAGTCTAGGGGTTTGAGGGGAGGGGGGTGTTGCTTGGTTGGTTTAGTTTCTTGGGTTTGGGGGGTTTGGGGGTTTTTTGGTTGGTTAGTTGGTTTGGTTTGGGTTTTTTGTTTTGGTTTGGGTTTTGGTTTGCTTCTGTTGGTTTGGTTGGTTTGGTTTGATTTTGTTTGGATTTTTTTTTTTGTTTGAGTTTTTTCCTACAAGTTAAAATCTTTTAACTCATTTATATTCCATGATTTCAAGCAGATTTAAAACATAAAGGGACTTTCCACTCAGTACATCCTGCAGTGGGTCCCCACTCTTTTGGTTTGCTTTCCAGGCTCTTCTTATTACATCTTCAAATGGCGCCTCTTCTCACGGTCATTGTAAGCTGGAGCAGCCCTTTGAAGGAAGGGACTTGCACCTCAGCTTGGTGGAAACTTGGCCTTACAAGACTGAAGAAGGTTACATGGGGTCTAATGGACTCCAGTAAGCCATGCAGAAGAACTTTCATTAAAATAGGTGAATAAATTATGTGAAATAATGTTCTATTTGGTGCTTGCCTCTAATGTCTCTGATGGAAAGCATCAACCAGTTTGGGGCATCATCCTTCAAAAAAGGACAGAAATAAAAAAATGAGTGTGCAGGAAAAATGACCTGCTAGGAACGGTTGAAGTTGATTGGTCTACCAGGGAAAAAAAAATCTAAGGAGAGACGTTAAGAACCTTTAAGGACAGGACAGATGCAAAAAAGGGAGAAAAGAAATTATTCATATGTTCTTTGGAGATAAGTGTAATGTGTTTTGATTGCACCAAGAGAGACTAAGGGTTGGTGCTAGAGACAGCTTCCTCTAATGATAAGGACAGTAAACAGTGGAAAAGATTGCCTAGGGAGGTTGTGGAATATCCATCACTCTTGGTTTATAAAAGCAAATGTGACAGATGTGAGTTGGAATCATTCTGGAATAGCTGGGCCTGCTTTGGGCAAGGACTGTGAACAAGTTTATTCCTCAAGGCAGTCTACCAGAGCTATTTTTTTAATACTTGGTGATAATGTGCCTCATAGGCAGAGAGGATTAAATATGTAATACAATAAAAAAAAATCTCAAGGAAAGAAGGATGATAAAAAGGTCTTGGACATCACCAAGTTTTGGGGAGCTAGAGGTGTGCTTTAGTCTTCAAAGAGTCCTCTGATCTGTTTTTGCTTTGAATAAAGTTAATATAAAAATCACTTTGTAAGCAGAATTAAGAAGCCTGTTGACTTCAGAAAGGTCACTTAAGGGGGATAAGCTGGTTCACTTCAGATACCTCACCGAGTTTTGTGTATCCATGCCAGTGGTGAGCCTCATGAGAGGAAGTGCACATATTGCCTGGCCAAGCAAAGATTTGTGCTATAATATTCAGAATCCTTTTGGAAGAGATTCAAAGCTAAAAAAAGTTAAAAAAAAAAGGGTGGGGGGCACACAAAAATTCCAGTTCCCGGAAACTGAACTGAAGTTTAATGACCACGTACAGAAAAGAAAAATTAAACTGGCCATAAATGTTTATGATGAAAATATTAGAGATATGCTCACAGTGCATGTCATGGAGTCTCAGTTTACCAAGTTTCACGCTATGTACAAGGATTACAGATATCCAGGTGGGGAAGGAGGTTGATGGGTTCTCCCTCTTCCCATGGAAGAAACAAGATGAGTATATATTTCACAAAGCCAACAAGGACCATCTTTCAGAATTCCAGGTAACTTCCTCTTTTCCTTAAATTATCCAGTAGTCATCTATAAGCCTCCTAAAACTTCCTCACAGTTACTTCAGTAAAAACCACATCCATCATATTAAGGTGCCTTCCCCAACAGCAACTCATTAACAGATCTTCCAAATTCCGACTTCACTGACACAGTATTTAATGAACTGCTGAGATTCAAAGTAGAATTCAAATGATGGGGAAATTGAGGTCTAAAACAGCAAAGACATAAGATGACATATTTCCAAGAGCTTCACAGCCTTTTTTTCTACGAATATTCTCATCTGTGCTAGTATAAACTGGGAGCAACTCCACTAAATGTGGCAAAAAACCCCAATAATTGCACATCAGCAAAGTCCCACTGTGACATCATGATCAGTTCTGAAAGTGCTCTCATGAATTACCATTTAGATCATACCTTCTTTGAAAGCCTTTAGCAATAATTGAGATGAAAACAACTTCAGTAAAAGCACCTCACAGTTCTTCTCACTGCATAATGACATTTGATAAAATTTGATATTATTTGTTTGTGAAGCTGATGTGCTGTCCAAATGCATACAGCAAAGTCAAAATACTTAAAACAGTAAAGCATTTCCAAGATAAAAGTTGCTAGTTTCAGGATATTGTATGAAAAGTGGCTAAGTAGATGAAAAAATGGCATTTGAGAGGTTTTGGGTACATTAGAGACAAGGAACAAAAAAGACTGCTGAAAATTACATACAGGCTGTAGATTTTCAGGCTATGGGAAGTGGACTTGTAACACCAATTAAAGCTTCCCTTTCCTTTCCAAAAGACTCAGACCTGTGACAAATACTGAAGTTAATTCAGAAGCAAAAGAAACTCTAAGAAACTCCCCATCTTTCCTGATACAATATAAGCTTTAAACTCACATCTGACTAATTAGAATAGTCTGTACTTCTTTAAATAACACTAAAGTTAGTTTAAAAAATAACTTTCAAAAGAAAACTTTTGATCTGGATTTACATACCACTTAAGTCTCATAAACAATATGCAACTTAGTAACATTTTTTTTCAGCTGGACAGCTGGAAAGGATGGAGTTTCCAACAAGCGTTAACTTCTTAGATTTTTTCCCTTGAAACACAAAATTTCTTTTTTTCCATTCAGTAGAAAGCAAAAGCATAATCCTCAAACATACATAATACACAGACTAAATCTGCCAAGTCTGCATAACAAAAAAAGGGGGAGGAGTTGAAGAGAGGGGGAGAAAGAGAATGACTTTGGAGCTAAATGACAGCAGTCGGTGAAGATGAATGAAGAAAATTGAATTCTGTGTCTTTGTATTGTGTGGATTAATTTATGGAGCTTGAATGTCTTTGAATGCTCTTACTGTGGATACAGGAATACTTTTGATCAAGAAAAACACCCTTGGTGAAGAATAAAGAAATTACTAGACTTCAATACTCCTAAACTCTGTATGAAAAGCCCATGCTGAATAAGAACAAAAATCACAGATTCTTATAAACAAGTACAATTAGTCACAGTTATGTAAACATGAGTATATATTCACTTTGTAAGCACACATTAAAAGGAAATATGCTAAAAAAATATTTCAGAATAAGACATAATATAGTGAAAAAAAACCATAACACAGATAGGGGATTTCTTTCCCAGGAGAAAGTCATTACAACAGAGGATCCTGGGGCTACCAGAATAGACTGTATTGGACTGAGGGCTCACCACAGAGACACATTTCTCTTTCTTGGCCGCCAGTGAGGATGCTAACACTGACATACTTTTCTCTGGCAGCAGTCCCACTTGTGTAGAATTGTGGATAGCTAATTCCATATAAGCTTACTCTTGGGTTTTGTTTTGTTTTGTTCTTTATTTGGCCCTGTGAAGCACAGTTCAGGCAGCAAGGACAGCTCACTCATATGTAGTTTAACACTGGACAGAGGATGTTCAGGTAATGAGAAGAGGTCTCTATAAGGCAAGGGATCCCTTGGTCCCTTATTTCTTTTATTTGCTATCCACCATGTTTCCTGGGGTCCTCTAAATTTGCACCTAAGCCTCAGATTACTGTTCTAGGTCATGAATTAGTCAAGTTCCACACAGCTACTTTCTCCATTTTGCTCTCATGTGAATGTTCTGATACAACATGTAAATGTTGTTGTTTCTAGATACTACAACCTCAAGTGGTACTTAACAGACATTTTTGAGCTTCTCACCTAGATTTTGACTGATCAAACACTCTTGAAAACTGTTTCCAGCATTTCGTCTGTAACTTCGTGCAGCTATTAATTAAAAAGAAAATCCATACTACAACACTTTTGCTTCCTTCTATGTAAATTTGACACTGTTGTTCAATTGTCCTAACACAGATCATATCACTGTCAATAGCTGATCCTTAGACTGGAAAATGTAACATTAAATATGCAATCTAATGCCAGCCACCACATTTGTTGACTGCAGTTCCAAGACACTTTGCTCTTTGCTGTGCAAGTTGGTGTGGCTGCCAGCAAGGCCAGCAGAGTTTGTGATTCTACAAAGCCTCCTCTGTGCCAGCCGTGAGAGCATGGAGTAAGCCCAGGGAGCATGCTGGAGTGAGGGCTACCACAGGAACACTGACTGGCCCTGGAGGCATGAGAGAGCTGGTGGAGTAATGGTAGGCACCTCTTCTCTGCTTCTTCCCCTTTTAGTTTTACCTAGGCCAGCCCTCCAGTCTTAATGTCTGCCTTTTCTTTCTCAAGAGGAACTTGTTTAGCAGGTGGATCTATTCCAAAGACCATACAGTTAAAATGCCTGAACTACCCAGATACAAAAAGTCTTGCTCAGAATTGTATGACATGAGGTGTACAAAGCACCTAGCAGAAATCTTTGCCTTGGTTCCCAAAGCAAATTCGTTGGGAAAACAGCAGCACAAAGATGTTTTCCTGTTCCAGAAGAGCTCATGTGATGCTAACTGGTGGGGCTCTGCAGTGTGCTGTGCTGCACAGTTAAGTGCTAATGCCCTTAGTTTCGTAGGGTCATTAATGCTGATTAGATCTTGAGTATTTGCACTTAATAAAGATTCCTAACAGGACAAAAACAACTGTGCCAACAACAGCTCAAAACAATAGCCCAGACCAGAACAAGGGGGAAAAGCCATAGGTTGTTGGTTTTTCTGGCCGTTTGGGATTGTTTACAGAGCATTTCCCAGCTCTACTTTTTTCAGAGATAGTATTTAACAATGCCATTTTTGCAGAGAAAACCTACCACAGCAATTAGTGAGAAGACTGTGAGTAAAGTATCACACGTGTTGTGATATGAAATACTAGTTTTAGCCAATTGATACTGTTTCATTACATCCATGAGACACGCTCATAGTGAAGTCCATTGGTTTTCTCTGTGCTGACCTAAGAATTCCCTTAAAATTCCCTGGGTAATTACGAGTTTTCATAGAGATGAGAATCTGACCCATCTGACTCCAAGCATCTGTGAAGTGTGAAGCACAAAACTCTGAAAATTAGATTGGTTTGTCAAAAAAATCATCTTAAACTTTAAATATTCCAGAAGCAAGTGATGTCAAAGTAAATTTTTGCACACCTCAAAGCAGAACAAAGTAACAGGCCCCAAAGAGTAAAGGGAGATTGCTGGCTTGTGATTTAAGTGCTCCCTTCTCTAAATTTAAATAGCAAAAATATTTTTCAAAGTATGAATCTCTTGGGCACTGTCATATTATGTCACCAAATAATTCATTAGAGAATGTTAGCTTTACCTCTTTTGTTTGAAATGCCAGAGGTTTCTTTTCCTCAAACGGCCTGTTATTCCCAAGGACAGAGGGAAGAAGTTTCTCTTTGTATTTTTCTTTCAGAGCACAATGGATTAAAAACCAAACAAAAAAATCCTAAATAATGAGATAGTGAGGAAATTAATTCTAAAGGATTCTAGAGTAATGTAATAGTATGTCACCATCCACAGAGGAGCAAGACTCTGGTCTCTCCCTGTGCACAAATTGCTTGATTGCTTTCACTGCCACAGTTTGTTTCCTAATATTTGGCATGACATTTCCTGATTCTAGCCTTAGGCTTACATGGGTTTGATCCAGCCCGCCCTGAAATTAATGGAAAGACTACTACATACTTCAGTGTCCCCTTTTCCTCCCCCTGGAGCCTGTTGGCTGCTCCAGTGATTTCTCTTGCTTTCATTTTGGCTGGCCTTCAAGTCCTTCCAAAACATCATGCCTCTTGTTTTGTACACATGCACAGGCAGAAGAGGGAGAGACAGGATGAAATATCCCTTTGCCCCGTGTGGTGTCCAAGAGGCATGGAATGGTTCACATGGCAGCAGTGTAGGGAACAAACTGGGCCCCCTGTCCCAGGCATCCCTCGGCAGGTTCCCAGATTTCCCCAGCTACTCCCACTCTACTGCATCTGCCAGCAGAGCCAAGAGTTGCTGCAACTCTCTACCCTTGTCAAACACTACATGTTGAGTTTTTGAGGTCCCTAGACACAATCCCATACCTAATCCTGGTATACTGCCTCTCACTTTGATCTGTCTTGCAACATTTAAATTTGTCTCAAAAAATGAGTGTAAGTACTGCTCCTTGTTTACTTGTTAAGATAACACCTAATTATCTCTAGAGATAATCTCTCTTCAAGTGATCTACTTGTTTGACTGCAAACACCCTGGGTTTGTGAGTCATTGTGAAGAGTCAGGGGTATACTTTCTAGGTGCTCAATACCAAAATATGTATCAAGCTATTCCCCCACTGATGACCAACAGCCCTGCACTCCTGGTGGTGGGGTACTGAGTAATTGTGGGTTGATACTGTTCATCTGGATTTATCAATTTAATGTTAAGTTCTTGGAGGACTGTAGTTTGCCCACAGTGGCAGGCTTTGGCCCATAGGTATTTCCTTTTCATCCTATTTCTCCCTCTTACTACCATTTCTGTTTGATGGGGTAAAGTACCAAAGGTGCATATTCATCTTGACAGCAAGCATTTTCACCAGGCTGCTGTTAACACTTTCTGCAGGGAATGTTACTATATTCAGGGATGGTTTGGCAGATATTTTCTTTTTAGCAGCTTGCTTTTATAGGTCTGTGGCACTTTTATGCAGTGATTAAGCTTTGTCATCATAACATGATGGTGATGTAGGACTCCTCTTCCAAGGTAAATCATCTGAACAGAGTGGCCTAAGTCAGGGCTGTCATCTGAAAGCACGAGGCTGAGGGTACCAGGCCTGCTGAAATGATTCCTGCTGTGGTCAGTGCAGTGTCTGACAGTCATCTGCTTCTTGTCAGACTGAAAGACAGTCCACAGTGTGTATACTGACAGGGAGGGATGGGCAGCCAAGGCAATTTCAGGGTCTCAGGTAGGTCAGCTCAGTTAGGCAGTAGTGAAAAATATTTGTGGTGCTGGTGGGAGGGCACAACCAAGATTTTACTTTTTCTGAGGCACCTGTAATGATCTATGTCTACACTATTGAATAAGGGAGGATCAGGGACTAATTCCTGGTCCAAATTTTCAAATGGAATATACTAGATCATGCCTACTAATCTGCAGGGTAGTTGCTTGAAGAAACCTAGTTTGAATCCAAGAGAAGCCAGGAATGACAATTAAACAGTGTGGACAATGTGCTACCAATACTCAAGTTCATTCCCACACTCTCCCTTATTTAGAGCACAGATAAACTAAATGCTATGTACATTTCATCAGCTTTGGGTAGGTTTGGCACATACTCACATGAACCCCAACCGTTTTATCAGGTCTTTGATATCCCTGGCCATGTCTGCCAAACAGTGACATCTCCAGGTTTCTGGAGACACACTTCAGTTTCAGAAGGTGCTCTGAGGAAGCATCTGTGATCTGAGTGCTGCGAGCCAAATGCCTTTATCTATGATGCTCTATCTCATATGCCCAGACTGCCTCAAAAATTCAAGTACTCTGTGCATGTGGGTGGGAGTTCTCCTTTGGCACACGCCCAGTTCCACAAAATTATAGATATGAGCACTTGTTTCATATGGTTTGTTGTCAGCTTCCTTTCAGATGCTTCCTTGACAATGGTAAATAATTGGCTTGATTGCTTTCCGTGCCTTTCTCTTACCCGCTTTTCTAGCAATTAGAGGATCTCATATCTTGGTTCATCTGCTGCACTTTCATGACCAGAAAATTAAGTCAGCTATGTATATCTAATTCCCTCTTTTTGTTGTGTACCTCAAAATCGTAGCATTGCCATTCCAACATCACAGAAAGTTGCAAGCAATAACTCTTCTAAAATGCTCTCTAGTGATTTAGTGTCATTTTCTACTTCAGTTCCTTTACACCCTCAAACTTAATGGTGCAACGACTCACATCAAACATGATCACTAGACATTTCTTCTTCCTTTGGCTGTCTTTTGGTTCTGTGGTGACAATGAACTCTGTCAAAAAGCTGCCAGCTGTCTTCTGTTGTAGGCATTGGTACTACAAACTACAACTCACTAGCATCACATAGTGTTGTTGCCTCTTCAGTCATACAGCCTTATTTTGGGACAGGATAAATGATTATCTGTTTTCTGATGGTATGCAATGGTTATATGTGGGAACCATGTCTGTGCTGTTTTGGTTTTCTTTTTTTCAGAATTCAGCAGCTGTTTGATGTGGGAAGATAGTATAAATAATATCTGCTAGTTAAAAAACTGTTATTAAAGCCTTTTAGAAATTAGATGCTGCTTTGTTGCTTTTACCTCTTTGGCACACAATCCTAAGGAGGTCAGTAAATGCATGAGAATGACATGGCAGTAAACCATATTTTACTGTGGTTACAGTCAAATTTTATTCCATTTACTGAACTCTATCAAACCAGGTTGTGGCCAGCAAAAAGCTGAGATATATGCTGCTCCCAGGAGATTCAGCTAATCCCACTTTTGTTGTTCACAGGGATTACTCACTTCTCAGATAGGAGCCTAAATGCCACTGCCAACTTTCTTTATCTAGATGAAGTCTGTGGTCTTGCAGAGGAGCCATTTGACTTACCTGGGTGCTTTTTAACATTACCACCATTGGCATGAAGCACTGGGAATCATCTTGCTTCTCCTAAGCAAGTAATACTCATCCAGGAAGGCATTTAGTCATGAACTCCAGCTTTCTTGTCCTGGCTGTGGTGCTTGCTGAGCTTATCCTCTTCCAGTAACAGCACAGGGAAAGCAGAAACACACTTACATACGTGCTTCAGGGACACCCAAAAGGCACTTTTGGGCAAAGGGAGCTTGTTTACCAGCCAACCCTTCTTAGTTCTCAAACGAAATAAACACTGAAGTAAAGTGAAGCATGGGTATGTGAAAAGAAAGTACATCCTGCTGTTCCTGGTGGGAAAAGTGTATAAGAGAAGGGTGCAGCAAAACACGCATGCACAGAGTCATTGTGATCTACGCAAAAGAAGTTGCTTATCCCACCTCAGTTGGTACAGACATTCACATATTCCTGACAGCCCTGTTGACCTCACCTTCAGGGGACTCAGAGTAATGCTGGCAGCTTGAATTTTTTACCATCCTACCACCTTTATAGTACTTTGACTGACTGAATTTTTCTCTCAAACAAGACCAAAATCTTATCACTTCATGTATTTCCTACTACCCTACTGCTTCTTTTGCATTTGATTTCCTGAGGGATTTTTTTAGTTTGCATCATGGGGTTTTGTTTCAGAAGAGGTTTTTTGATGCTGCCTTGTATTCATATCATTAGGTTTTCCAGGGTTTACAGCACCATTTCTGTTTCCATGCCTTTGCATTACATTAATATCACGTGTCTGCAAAATCTGACTCTTGGTCTCACTTCCTGCCAGCTTGATAATGTTGTTTTGTATTATTTCTTTAATCAGTAATTTAATCTCAATGACTTCTCAATGTTCAATATTATACAAAAAATCTTTGTTCAGGGAGACCTTTATTATTACTCATATTATTCATTTTTCCCTTTTAATTTTAATGCCTAGATTTTACCTCTGTGCATTTGGGGTTTGCATTCATATGGGCACATTTCTGTGTTTTCTCTCTTCTACTAGTGAATTAGCAATCCTGGGTCTGGTTCATCTTAAATCTTGCATTTACATGGGAAATTGCTCCTCACCCTTGAATGAAACTCTGGCTTCTGGAGGCTTGTTGAGGAACATCTCATATTTAGGTACTTTAAGATTTGATAATCACAGGAGATTTGAACAGTTCAGCAAAATGGTCATCTGTTCCAGACTGAGCAGATACTCTTTTTGGGTAGAAACAGTCTTAGAAAGTTTTTAGTTCTGCACATGGGCGAAGACAGCTTAGTGCTGACACACCTATTCAGCATGTGGCTGCGCATCTCAGAGAGCATGCGGCCACGTTTATTTTGTCATCCTTCTGCCTGGCTTCACTACACCCTATATCTGTTTTCCAGTGCAGCTAGGGAATGTCCAGATGATGAGCATGGACTTCTGTATACAGGCAGCTATGGCACAGTGCCATGATTATTGGTTTTTCTTTAGCTGAAGGATCCAGAATTTATCCCTAATGACAGATGCAACTGCAATTGCCAAGCAATAAAGACTCCCAGCTAGAAAATAATCCAATGGAGGGCACAGGTTCACTTTGACATTGACAACAAAATAGTCTATCCAAAACACTACAAGAGGTGAGAATGATGCAAGAGGAGGGCAGTGGCATTGCTGCAGCTCTACAACAGCATTCCATGGTGCTGCCAATGTGATAACAGCAAGGTGAAGGCTGCTTTGTGGGAGGTTTGAACTGAATCACTTCCATTTGCAGGTGCCAGCAGACACTGTGGGTAAAGAGCACAATGAGCACACTGCTGGCTTGGACGTGTTTTCCTTGGAGACAACACCAGCGGAAGAGGCTCTGATTAATAAGCTGAAAGCAAAGACAAATCTCATTAATGCTTACTTGGAATCCAGTCCACAAGTCAGCATCTCATTAGAAAGAGGGTTACTGTCAGTAAAACAGTGCATCAAAGCTGTTGGTGTGTGATAGGGGCAAACAGATGGGGCACTAGAGAGAACACAGCCTCTATGAGCATGAGTAGAAAGGGGCAGATTTGAGAAAGAAGGCATGTAAGGCAATCTGTGAGAAGCTCAGCCCCTACCCCAAAATGTGGGAACACCCATCAGCACTCCACTGTCAGTAGATAGCTGGAAACTCACTGCTAAGATATGTACCTTGTATCTTCCTAATAATTGTCCCAGGCAGACAAGGACAGCCCATGGCTTCTGAGTGGTAACTGTAGTCTCCAGGAGGAGGAGTGCAGGCAACCAAACCTGCACTCAAGTCTCCCAACCCTCTAATAAGCTCATTAGCATATGTCTTTGCTAACGATACACATGGAACCCACCTACTTCCAGCTGATGGACCTCTGGGTTGTTTTACCATTAGGGAAAAAAACCCAAACCAAGTAAACTGGGAAATCACACCCAAAAATAGGTTAAAAGAACATGAGAAGTGGAAGGTCAAGAGTTCAACAGTTGGGTAGCGCCAGAACTGGGACAGTTTACATAACCTTGCTGTAGCCTCCCTGAGTGCATGCAGCAGTTAGTCACAGGAACATGAATCTTTTTTTTGAGAGGATCCTGACTCATTTGGTGACGTAATGGCCAAAAGGATTAGAGAGAAAAATAGAAATATGCCTCTCCTCCCATTCGGGAGGTGGCACTGTGCAAAATATTCAGCCCCACAATGGAAAGAGTATTACTAATTTTCTTCATGCTTCTGCAGTACAGCCTGCCCAGAATATTTATAATTCTTCAGAAATAGTAATTAATCATCAGGGTGCACAAGTAAGAAGACATTTTCATCCCTATTTTGTATGTTGGGGACGGAAGCACTATAGTCAAAGTACTCCCTCGGATAATCTGAGTATCATCATGGAGTCAGTTAGTTCTCAGCACCTGCTGACATTTTAGACCTGAAGATTCCTATGTTAGTTCTGTTGCACAGTGTGGCTTGGAGACAGTGACAGACAAGAAACTGTTTACTTCTATTTTTTTGGCATTTGGACTTCTTTGGAAAGTATATGCTACACAAAGCCCAACGTGGGCCTATTTCCTGGAAATATATCTGCAGTTTATCGGTGCATCAACTATGGCGTTGGTGAATACAAGCAATTGAAGAAAGTGGTATTTGAGAATAAACTTGGGCTTTATTCTGCTGTAGGAAGCCAGCCTTCCCAGCATTCCTCTAATGCTGCAGAAGGAGGACAATGACACATCTTTAAGTATATTTTCTGTTCTTCATCTCTACAAAATTATGTGATGTAATATACACACTGCCTCCTGTATCTTTGAAAATACACTGTCCCAAGAAGAGAACTGCTATATTCCTTGGCTGGATTATAAATACAACAAATCATTGTTGTCCCTAGTATTCTTATCCCGCAGGCTCCTCACTCTCATTTAAAAAATATTTTACTGAAAGTCAGTACATTTTACCAACTTTCACAGAGAATTTTAAATGTTTGAGTATGAAAAATAAGAGTAAGAATTTTTTTCTTACTTGATTATTATGTGTAACTTCTAATAAATCTGGAAGTTGTGAAAAATGGCTTTAATATTTTTATGCTATTTCTGGATTTCCTAAGGTTGTCCCACGTCCCATGTTTTTTCCTTCATGTCCATGTGTAGCCACAGAGAGTGCAAACACATCTGGAGCTTATAAATACAGAAATTTAACTTTTAGAAAATGCAAACCATTTGAAGATGTTATTCTTATGGTTTGACACCTGCTTTGCTGGTTTTGGAAAACCTCTGCATAGTATCTGAGGAAACACCTCTTCCAATTTTTGGTTTTGGGATATTCTAAGACAGTTAGAAAAGCAGGCTTATATGAATGTAAATGTTTGAGATTAGACCCTCTGCAGCAATAAGGAAGGCCTCTTCTGTTTATTCCTTAAAGATATAAGGTGATGATGTTTCTTCTGTCTACTCACTCCCACAAATGATCTACCTAATACACAAATGCCAAAGTGCTCTTTTCCTATCCCTGCCAATACCCTTCCTTCAGCTTCTGTGTATTAGTGTGACTATTGCTGATGAGCATGATGAAGAGCTCAGTTCAAACCTTCCCTTCTGCATCCAGGTTGCTGTTCACACCTCAAAGATGTTGTCCCCAGGGAGGCAGACCTGCCACCTCAGCATTCCCTGGCAGTAATCACTTGTGAGTCAGCAAGACCCATTTAGCACTCCCCAGTTGAGGCACCTCCTGAAAATATAGTAGAATGTTTGAGGCAAATACTGTCAGCCTCCTAAAATACTGTAGGCAAGTTCAGATCCTTTTTCTTCCCCCCTACTACTCTGTAATTATTTATAATATGCTATACATGACAGGCTGGTAAAATACACCCAGCCAAAACCAAAACGAATGGAAATGTTGCCAAGTTAGCAATGTAAAAAGGGAGGAAGTGTAAGAAAGAAGATAAAATGGTGAAGCAGATTAGTGACCTATCAGTCTGTGACTAGTGTATCCATTTGAGTGAAGAATTCAAGCATGATGCTTGTTTATCCTTATGAAAGGTTATCTCGATCAGTTTTTTTGTTATTTAAAAAAAAAAATACTATAGCATTTAATACCTTGGGGATCTTTTAAAATACAAGTTCCTTAGGACTTGACTTTTGCAAATTATGGCTCAGAAGAAACCAGCAAATAATTGTGATGGTTATTCCTAAGAGTCAGCCTAGTTTTACCAAGAGTGGTTTGACATAAACAAGGAAACTGAATTGATGTCCTGCCCTGTTGTACAAAAGTGCTGCTTTTACATCTCCTTGCTATTACAGCTGTGAGCACATTTTGCTTCTCAATACATTACCTCTCATTGAAAACTCTGGATTTTATTTATTCGGCATACATTCATGATTGATATCTGTCACTGACTTCTTGTCCACGGACAAGTTCAAAAGACACTTGTGTGTCCTTTTGTGACCACTACCCTGTATTCTCAGATGCTAAATTATTAATACTAATGCATCCTAATCAGGCTCTGTAAATTTCATATTGCTGTGAGAAGCCATGTATCTCTACAGAAAGATAGGAGCAGTGCATAGGAAGGAGAGGAGAAAATCTTGACACCACATTGTTTAGCACAAGTGACTGCAAATTTAAGGTTTTGACGGTAATTCCATGAAAAGGACTGATGGAGAAGCAACATTTCAATGGACATTATTTCAAGATTTTAATGAATAAGTGTTTTAAAGTGAGGTTGGAGAAAGGAAAAAATAGTTTGGCATGAGGAAAAAGGCTATGCAGATGAAGGTGAGAGAAAACAATGTCATGAACTCAAGGTTAAGGTATTTAGAAAAGTTAAAAGAATAAGAGGAGAGTAAAAAGAACTGTTCCTGTGTTATGTAGGTAAATTTAATTATTTCTTCTGTTTAACTGGGAGAATGCCTGTCAGATTTTCTGATTCCTGAGGCAAATATCAATACAGTCAAGCGATGGTGGTGAGTACTAAGGAGCAAGGCTTGTGTGAGGAGGAGCTGCTGTGGGGATATGTGGGCTTGACTCACACAGAGGGAACACTACTGTACACCTCGCCTCTGCCACTGGGGCTGCAGGAGCTCGCAGCAGCTTTGTCATCCAGTACAGGTACCCTCAAGGGGAAACCCAAGGTTTCTTCCTTTGCTTCCCATGCAACCACCAGCACTTGATTCCTGGCTCCACACCTTGCTTCTCTTCAGCTCTTCAGACTTCCAGTGACATGCTGCTGAGCCAGTTTGTCTGCCCAGGCTTACAGCAGTTCTCTGGCTGCTGCATGATGTAGTTTTGGTCTGCTTTCACTGATTAGTTATTACTTTCAAGTTTGGCTCAAAAAAGAGTGCCAAGTAGTTTTTTGTCTGTTTTGGTTCCTTTTTCTTTGTTCCATTCTGGTTTTCATTCAGAGCAAGAGCATTCAAATTTCAGACAAAGATTCTTTATTCCCACTTTTTTTGATTATAAAATTAAGTGCATTTCTTCCCTGTAGCTTTTGCAGAAAGAACATCTGGTTGTTTGGTTAATTTCTAAGATGCTTACTGTCCCCAAGAAACCTCTATTGACTTGTGGGGAGGTAAGGTTATGTGTAAATCCATAAAAAAGGCAAATAAGGCATGTAAAAATGCCCCTTTCCCTAGAGCCACGTGCTGGCTTTCTGCTGAGGAGCCTGGAGTATTAAGACACCATTTGCAGTCCTGATAGTCACCAAGTTGGAAGTCCATAATTCTGCTCTGCCTCCAAACTGCTCTGGGCCAGCTGAAGCTCTGTTCTGCATGAACTGGTCCCTGCTGCCTGCTGCTGGCCCAATGGCTGCAGCCTGAGCTCCTTGAAGTCTACAGCATCAGGATCCCAATCAGTGTTTCTGGAAAGGCACAGTCAGACCTCTCCACCAAGCTGCAGTTATCATCCAACAGGAGGAAAGTCAAAAGTTGGTTTTTCAATTGATCTATGTGTTTCTACTCTTGTGTTGATTATATTTTTTACCTGGTAAAATAAATGATTAAAAAAAATCAATCTGCATAGAGGGATTAGGACGGAAACTAAAAATGAGCTACCTAGGAGCCTGAAAAACTTGTTTCTTTGTACATCTACAATCAGGTTTAAAATGAGAAGTGACACAAGTGACATTCTATTTTGGAATTCCCCATCTTCTCCAAATTCTTTACGTGAATTTGTGGAACAAACTCTGTTTGGCCCTGAAATGTAATGATCAAGCGTCACCTACACACAGCCTACACAGTCACACGGAGAAGTGAAACCATTTTTTGTTCTGAACACTCAGCTGTAGACATCTTGATAAGAAACAAGTTTATATTTGAACTTGTAAAACTGTAATTTCATCAGGAAATCAAATTGTCAAGATGACATAATTCTCTGGTTAAATACCAGCACACAAAAAATGAAATCCAGGGAGAAATGGGAGAGAAATGTAAACCTCATTTATTGAAAACTTGTGTTATAGTTCTCTTCGCAATTTCAATATATTTAATTACGTTTCTTTCCCTCTGCATTTGTATTTCGTATATCTCTCCTGTTCTTGTTGAAGCCTAAACTGCAATTTCTTCAGTCCTAAGGCAAAAGAGCTTTCCAAGCCTAGGAGACAAGTGACAGTGAGATGTGCCAATCTGTCAGTATGGGAGCACCCAAGGTCACAGACGGGGTGGTGCTGGGGAGAGGACCTGAAGCTGGAGCATGTGGTGCTTTCAATGGGCGTCGGAGGTGGATGCAACACCTTGAGAAATGCTGGGAGTATTTATGGCGTTGCTGAGAACCTGAAGGGAACAAAGTGTACGGGAACTTTTCCAATCACCTGCCTGTGGAGCGGCGTGCCCCGTGACTGGAGGACAGGGCAGCCCGCACATCTTTGACGACAGTGCAAGACAGAAGCCCCAGCAAAGGTGATCAGCGGTGCTGCGGGGACAGCAGGTACACCCCTGAAAGACAAACATCGCGACTCTCCTCTCAACAAGGCTGGTTGAACACTCCGCGATTAAATGTGGAAAACGGAATAAAACCATAACTCTGGAAAACCTCTGCATATTTCATTACCGCCGCTGCCTTATCACCCACTATTGCCAATTTCAAGAATTACGGATAAAAAAACCGCAATAGTAACACATGCCGTCGTCTTCCACAAAGACGCATAATCTGTTTAAGATTTTTCTCCCATTCATTGGGGATGTTGAGACGCTCAGCTCACTCCTCCCTCCTCCTCCCGAAGCGCTCCAGCGGCGTGCGGAGCACCGCGATCCGCTCCGGCGCTGGCAGCTGCCGGCCGCCAGCCCCGACGCGGAGCGACCACCTCTCCTTTCCTTCCTTCTCCCTCCTCTTCATCCCCGGCTCCCTTCCCTCCCCAGCCCGGGTCTGCCCCGTCACGGCCTCGCCGGGCGCCCGGAGCGGCGGCCGCTGCCCGGGGGCGTCGGTGGGCGCTGCCCGCCCGCGGCCGCTCGCCCCGCCTCCCCCGCCGCTCGCCAATCAGAGCGGCGGCTGCTGCGGGCTGCGCCCGGCCATTGGCCACCGCCGCTGTCAGTCAGGGGCCGCCCCCGCGGAGGGGCGAGGCGGGCGGGGGGGGGGCGGCCGGCTCCGGGCGGGCGAGCGGGGCCGGGCGGCGGCGGCGGCGGCGCTGCGGTTGCGCCATCTGTCAGGAGCCCCGGTGGGAGGGAGCGCCCGAGCCGCGCTCGCCCGGGCGGAGTGGAGCGGAGGCGGCAGCGCGGACAGCCCGTGCGAGCTCATCCCTGCCCAGGCTGCGGCTGTGCCGCCGCACGGAGTCGCCGCCTCCGCGCCCGGCCGCGGCTCGGCGCAGCGCGTCTGCCCCGGGGAGAGGCAGCGGCGCCCGGAGCGGCGCCCCTCGCTGCGGGCGGGCGGGGGCAGCCAGCGGAGGAGCGGAGCGAGGAGGATGCGAGTGCGGCGGCGCCGCCCCGGCCCCGCGCTGAGCTGAGCCGAGCCTAGCCGAGCCGCCTCAGGTAACGGAGGGGCCGGAGCCCGCCCGCCGGAGCGGGGGGATGCATGGATGGATGGATGGATGCTGCGGCGGGTCTGTTTCCTTTGTGCGCCCGAGCGGTGATGGGGTGCGGGGGCTCCCGGCGAGGGGAGGCGGCCCGCTGCCGCGGGTGTCCCCCACGCACGCACAGGCGGACCCCGAGCCCGCCTCCCCCGGGGGAGCCGCGGCCGCAGCGCGGGCAGGGCCGGGGGCAGCGCCGGTGACCGCTCGTGCGCGGCCCCTGCGTGCCCGGGGTCGCCCGTGTCGCTGTCCCCCGCCCCCGCGGACGCCGGCCGGGGAGAGGGGAGGGGTCGTAGCACAGGGACGTATTTGTTGTCGCCGAACTGCGAAAAAGGGGAGGGGGGGAAAATAAATAAAAAGACCTTCTCTCCCTCTGAAATAAATCGTATAGGATTTGCGCGTCTGTGACAAAGGCCTCTTTCAGGGAAGAAAGAAGGGACGCACAAAATGCCCAAGGGTGGTAGGATGTGAAAAGAGGCTTGTTTCTTGTCTCTCCCCTAGAGCCTCTCTGTTCCTTCCCAGACGAGGCCGCTGATCTGGTGCCAGTTCCTTTTCAGCTACATTTTAGATTAGGGGGAGATACCAAACGCCACACCATGGGTGCCAGCGTTTTGCTGCGTCTGCAGAGCCACAGCGTACGTGTCGCCCGACGTCCTTAATAATGCTCGGTTTGGCCTCTGCTTCCTCGGGATCTCGCCTGGTTTCTGCTCTGTGTGGATTCTGCGTGTGCGCGAGCTCTGGGAGAGGGCTGGCCAGGGAAGGGGTCACTTTGTGGAAACAAGACCATGATACCTTGGTCCGCTCAGCAGTGACGGGGAGGGCAGGGCTGAGTAGGTGCTGGAGGAGAAGGTTTGGGCTGAGTGGAAAGCAACCCTCTGCAGTTGCTCATCAATCGCTCCGATATGCTCTGATTCTTAAACTGCTAAATAACGAGTGACCAGGGAGGACCAGGCTTTTGAAATGCACGCACAAGACTGGGAACGCCTTTGAGACCTTGTCATTTTCCTCCTTGTATACAACCTCCTTAACTCCCACATCCTTCCTTCCACCATCCCTGCAGCTGTAACACTTTACAGGATCTCCTTCCCACACCCCTTTTTTCTTTTTCTTTTTTTTTTCTTTCTTTTTGTCTTGATGTCTTTTTAACTAGCGTTCTGGAAGTCGAGAACAGTTGCAGGTGAAGATCTGTTTGTTTATATGCTGGTGGAGGAAGTGTTTTCATTAGGGTTGATTTGTCTGGTCTCCCATGAGGAGGAACAGTAAGCTAAAGGGACACTGTCAACTTGAAATCCAGAGAATGTGCATGATGAATGGAGAGCTGTGTCCAATATTACACCCACCGTTGAGCTCCCTGCTGGAGATCTGTGGTTTTTATAAGCCTGTCTTCTGACTGTGTGGGTTGGTCATGCAGTGAAGGAGTAAAAACACACTTCAAACAAAGTTCTGTTAAGTGAACAAAGGAGTGCAGAAGAAAAATACCAGAGTGGGAAGGGAGGGAAGGCAACATCTCCAACTTCTCAGTAACATCTATTGTAGCCACTGCTCGACCCAGTGGGAAACTAGAGGGGCTATAGTTCATTTTTACAGTTGCACATTTATTTCATTTAGTATCAGCAAAGTGGAAAGGTTGTTACCTTTGCCCCAGTGTTTCATGAGTTTTCAGCACCTTGGTGTGTGTACTCAGAAAACTGGTAGCACTTGATGGATGTCAGTAGGTCAGTGTCTTTACACAATATAAGAACAATTATAAGAGTGGTATTTCTTATGAAAAAGACTTTAGGTTCCTTCTTGATCCCTTTTTACCCCATAAAGCTATAGTTTTGATGAAAAAGAGAAAGAAGGCTTGCCTAATTAATGCTTTAGAAATTTGTATTTTGTTGATAGTAGGCTGCAGATTTGTTGAAATGCTCAGATGCTTCTTAGAGGGTGCCTATAAGCATCCTTCTTCTCTACCTCCAACAAATTACTGCCTCATCTATGTGGCTTTTCTGTGGCAAAAGAAGCAATTTTCAATATGAGGCTGTCTGATGGTAGGCCACTGGCTGGGGTGTTTGTGGTTTATGATTCAGGCTGGTTGTTTCAGAAATTCTGTGTTGCCTGATGGTGAAAGACATAGTGGCATAAAATACCAGTTAACCATAAAACTCTGAACAGCCTTCTCTGGAAATTATTTTGATGTTGAGTAAATACATGTCTTCAGTGAGGCACAAATGACTTTGGTATCCAGGCATGGCAGTCAGTATAAGCCAGAAATGAATAAGGTGGTATAAAGAAGTTGGTTATTAATCATTTTAACAAGTGTCTTTAAAAGTTAGGACCCAGTGATAAATTTCTAATTCATATGAATACAAAGAACATTGCTGAGGAATTAGTTATTTTTGACAGACTGCAATAGATTACACAATACCTTTATGTGAAATACCTAAATGGTGTCATCTGAAATTTGTGAGTGGGGTCTGATAGGGTGAGGGCCTCTGTGACCACTGGCACTGTGGCTTAGCTGAATTAAGCTGAACATACTAATCCAGACATGGTATCATCTGCACTGATTTACAGTGTAATAGAATTGTGGATAAGGAGTGAAAACTGTCCAGCACATTTGAGATGATTTCACATTGTAATATGGTACATCTACAGTATCAAATCTTTAATTGTGTTAAGGAAAGTTTAGAGATGTTTGCCATCTTATGCCCAATTACTTTTATTTAACCAGCACCTTCACTTTTCTGTCTTGCTGCATTTACTATACTTTTACTTCAGGGAGGAAAAGGGTTGGAGGCATGTGTTTTCCCTTCGTCCTTCTCTCTGGGGTGCACATTAATATTTGATTCAAACTTGTTCTGTAAAGTTCTGCTTAATTCAGTTTGGGCACTACTTTGAATGCATAATAATGGTGTTTGTTTGTGTCATGGACAGTGCTTTGTAATTTGCTTTATGGGCAAGTCTGCTGCTGGCAGTGTGTATTGTCAAGTGACCTTCCTTTCAGAGGGAGAAAACCAGTAACTCCTGGTTCCTGCAGGGGTGGAATCTCCCACCCCTGCAGCTCCTACAGAAGTGTCTTCACAAGTCGTTTTGACCCATTACTCCAAAAACAGGACTTGAACCGACAAATCTAGTTCGCCCTAGTAGTCTCATTGAAATCCAGCAATTAAGGATCCCTTTGGTGACAAAAGGCTTGCAGATCTGTATTGTGCAAGTCAGCCATTTACTTGAGGCCAAAGCCACGACAGGGTCTGCGTGTGGAGCCCCCGGAGTTGTGATCGCTGAAGATCTCGCCGGCCTGAGCCGGGGATGTAGCTGCTTGCTGTGCCGTGCTGGCTGCACTGTGCACCTCGGAGCTGCGTTCCCAGCGGCCGCTCTAGCGGGGGAAATGCTGCCAGGGACACCCAATGCAAAGCGCCTCAGAGGGAGGTGAAACTTCTGGGCTGCATCTGCCTGCCTGCCTTGGATGTCTCACTTGGTACCACGGTGGCTTAAGGTTAGCTATTAGAGTTTAAAAACCCTAACCTGCTTCTGGTAAGGTAGTAATAATTTATATATTTAAAAAAAAAAAAAAAAAACCAAAACCAAAAAACACACCAAAACCCAAAAAAAACCAACAAAAAAACCCCCCACAAAAATACCAAAAACAAACAAACAAAAAGCCCCCCAACAACCAGCTTTGCATTTCAGTAGATGACAAACTTGCAGGTGTAGAGTTGGGATTTCTAGCATTTGCATCCTCTCATGGGTTTTGCCCTTAGTGCCTGACTTCCAGACAGAGAAATGTCAGGTGCAGATGAAACATGAAAGGTTGAAGCTGTTTCGTACACCCGAGGAATGTGTGACACTCCTTAAGGATCGAGCCAGCCTGTGAGCCCCGTTAGCACTGTGCTCTAGGGCAGCCCCACTTGTTAGCTCAAGCAGGGCTTTGGTTTCGGGCAGGTAATCTGCCTCCCGGTTTGAGAGTGGTCAAGTTAAACCTGTCTGTGGGAGGTGTCCTTGAGCCCTGAAACTAGAAACAGGCCTGACTTTACAGGAGTTGCAGCCAAGAAGAAGTACTCTGTTGCTGTCCTTACCACTGGCTGCAGGAAAACAATCACATTTTGTTGTATAGCTTTTTTGGAAACTTTAGTTCACTTGGAACGGAAACAAAATTGAACAGTATCACTACTTTTACTGGAGGAGGTGAAAAATCATATTATTTCAAGTCAGTCAAAACATGATGCCTCATTCTGCTTCTGACTGTTTTAAATGGTAACTTGCTGTGAAAGCAAGGATTTCAGCTCAAAATACTACCACCTGTTTGGAGCAAAATAGAACCTTTGACACCTTGACTTTTCACTAGAGCATAAAATCAGCAGCAGTTTTGCAGAACTTTAAGGTGTGGATAGAACTAAATCATCTTGCAGAAAATGACTGTTGGATTGTTCCTGACCAGCTCTATTCCTTGTATACCATGAACTTGAATGAATGTTTTTCGTCTGAAGAAGCTATCAAAAAAAGATAGTCTGGCAGTATCAACTGATCAGGTTAAATCTTTTTTCAAGAGGGAAGAGGACAGCAAATTAATTTTAAACTTGCCCTTCCTAAAATGCAGCTCCTTTTTTGTATCAAAGACATCCATTTGAATGGATGATTTTGGTTGTGGCAAGGTGCTGTGGGGAGAGATTACCCCATATTCTCCTGCCCAGCTTCTCCTGATTCAGAGAAGTCTTGCACCTCTGAAAGTTGCCCTTTCTACGCTATAATTTTATAGAGTATCTGTGAGTAATAGGTCCTTCTTGCTTAAGGCAGGAACCTAAATTTTTAGAGCAATTTCATTGATGTTCATCTTACTGAGATGTGGTTTAATGTGTTGAACTCTACAAGGCAGCTGCAGTGTGAGGATGTTTTGATGAGAATGGAGAAGGTGACCCTTCTGTGCTTGTTTGTTTTACTCTATTTTGGTGGGTTTTTTAGGTGGCAACAATGACTGGAGGCCTTTTCTAGCCCAGGGAAATCCTTTGTTCCATCCTGCTTTAAATTCACTGCGGCTACAATCAAAAAGGAGGGATGTTGAGAAGCGACTGTGAGTGATGTGTTCAGTGCTTAAAAGTACAAAGTATCCCAGTCAGAGCTCCTCAGAAGAGCCAGAGATACTTTATAATAGTATTGAATCCTGTGCTGTGAGAGCACTAGTCTGCTCTCCCCGAAACAAAGGCACTATTGCCAACCAGCGCTGAGCAAAAAGACTCTTACCTCACATAGCTCACTTTGCTTCGCAGCTCTTGGCGTGGCCTCTGGAAGATCATCTGCATATCCTTCAAGCTCCCTTGCAGCAGATCTGGGGGCTCTAAAGGATAGATTAACATCTAAAGCTTTGGCTGTGTAAGGACGATTATAACCTGAAATTGAGACCTTACATTTCAGACAAAATGTACCATCAGTACTGAAGCTTCCAAAAATGCTTGGAAAATATTGTTTTATTCACCGAAGTGTTGTTGCTCACAGTGGTGAGTTTAGAAAGTGATGGTAACGGCACCAGGACAATGTATGAAGAAGGGGAGAAGTAGCTGGGGTGGAGGGACTTGGAACAGACCAAGAGAAGAGCTGGCTGAAGCAGGCAGAGGAAGCTGCTCGTGTGTGCGTGTGTGATTGAGGACATTTGCTTTAACAGAAAAGCAGTGTTTGGCACCACTTTAACATGAAAATAACTCTTGTTTTAGTGATTTTGGGAGGAGTAAGGAGGAAACCTCAAATGATTGGCTTGGCTTGCATGAAATATCTTCTCTGTTTAAAATTGTCCTTTTCCTCTTGGCTCAAGTTTTCCTCTGTTAACAGATTTCACCAAAATAGTTCTCAATCCTTTTTGGTATGGTCCAAGTTGAAAATATTTTTGCCAGATAATCTCAATCATGGCAGGTCTAAATTTCTATATGAAGCTATACAGAAAAGTTAAACAGGCTGTGAGAATGAAGATTAGTATTCAATGCCCATTCAAGTTTGTGCTTTTTTGAGAAAAGCTTTACCAATCCATGAGAGTTCTCTAATGACCTATCTGGTGATTCCTAGCATCTTTTTTCTTTACAATTTCTATTATTTTACTTGTTGGGGGTGGGGAGGGGTGGGGTTGGTTTTTTTGTTTTGATGGTTTTTTAACGAATAAACTTTAACATTCATTTGAAGGCCTTTTATTGTATTAATAAAGACCTTTCAACCTCCCTTGTTTTTGAACAACCTGTGTGTGAAAGAGCACTTTGCGTAACATTGATCTTTGACTTGCAGCTGTACCACTTACAGAAAAGACAGCTCTGAAGGTTTTCCTGGCATGACTTTGGAATATAATGTATTTCCTATCTTGGCTTCTGATAACAATGTACAGATAATTGTGTTGGGGTTTTTTATTTTTATTTTTTTAACATGTATGTTGGATTTTTTCCCCCCCGTTGTGCCTGACCTTTAAACCATGGAATTGTTCTGGGGTTTATAGTTGAAGTTGATGCTCTTGCCCAGAACAATTAAGAAATGTTGTTGGTTAGTCCACAGTGGACAATGCATTGCTGGGGACATAGCTTCATCCCATACCTGGTAATTTCTTAGGACTTAGCAGAGAAGACCAGCTCATAGCCCTGTTTGGAAGACAGTACTGATTGTGTCCTCCAGCCAGCTGCTTTCACCCCAGGGACAGGGGAGGAGAGCAGGTGTAAACAAAATAAACTCTCACACCCTTAAAAGAAAGGATATTTTTCTGGGACTGTGTTTTTCTATATGGGCAACACCTCACTAGGCAGCTATGATATGTTTTTTCCAAGAAAAAAGAGCATCTCTAAGACTCCATATGAAAACCTCTGTTGTCTGAGTAGGCAATTAGACTATTTCTTGTCTTAAACTATATGTAAATGCTCAGTGTTTGGTTTTGGTGGTGAAGTTATTGGTGGAGGGCATTTATTATGGTGAAGTTAATGACCTCTTGCATGTTTTTAGGACTTTCTGTGAACAGGTTCTCTTGCATGCTGTCACTGTATGCTAATAAATTTTGAATTACAGAGAGGGAGCCCTTATCCAGCAAAAGTTTTGTCTAAAAACCAGCAAAAATGCCAGTTCTGTTTGCTATCTTCCTCCTTGGGAAGTAACTGAAAACTCCTAAATTTACTTCTGGGGCTCATCTGTGATATAGCCAAGAGATTATGAAATTTTTGGATGTTATCACTCTGTGCAGCATTTAAATTGGTGATTTCATCAAGAAATATTCTCAGTCCCATTTCCAAATTAATTGAAAGTGTTTTGCTGGTTTCTTTCTCTTAAAAAAGGAACAAAATTATTTAAAACTAATCTTTTGAATAGCACAGTGTCTGAGGTTATTCGTAATTTTAATTTACAGTCTTCAGCTAAATATGCAGGCCTTTCTTTCCAAATATTAGATTCTCCAGGTGTCTTTGAATGGTCAGTGATTTTCATATTCATTAGACCTCATACTTTGGACTTGTGAAGAGAAATAGCTGTTGGATTTTTATTTTATTTTTATTTTTAATAGCTCTTTTATTTTATTAAGAAAGGCTGAGGCAAATCACCTTTAAAAGGAGGAAAAAAGTGTTTAATGAAACCCATTGTATTAGCTGGATTCACTGTTGGAAAACTTTATGAGCCCATCAGCCTACAACTGGGATAAGATCAGTGTGCAGGAGTTGAGAAGATGAAGAGCCAGGTTTAACTCAGTATAGCAGGCTGTATGCTCTCAAAAAAACCCCACACATAGCATTGGCTTCAATTTCTTTTGAACACCTCTCTCAGAGTTTCTCTTTTGTAGGAAAAGTAGGGAGCCCAAAAATTTGACTGAGAAAAGAACTGCTAAATGTTGTGACCTTGTGGAAGAAACATCCTGTACATTTGAAGGTCGGAAGTGACCTTTTGTGCACTGGGGGAGGTAGAAGACAAGCATTGACTGTCTTTCTTGCTTAGGGCAGCATTACTGGCATGTCTAAAAACTGCAGAACTCCTTGTCCTAATGTTCAAGTGGGCTGCCAAAAAGGAACAAATAGGGCTGCAGATAAAAGTGTGCAGGGAAGACCGTGTCCCTTTTCCTTCTCCTCAGTCATGGCAGGCAGGGTGGGGAGAGCATCACTTTGCACTGCTTGATGACTCGACATTTGCAGCAATTTGCTGCTGGTCCTGTAAAAGGTTAAAAACATTTCATTCACTTACAGACTTTTTTAAAAACCACTGGCCATCAGTGTGATTCAGTGACTTCTTTGAGGGTGAGGTAACCTTGTCTCTGCTCTTGCTTACATTTTCAGCAAATCTTAATTCCAAATCATGAGGTTACATTGTTTGGGGTTGGGGGATTTTTTTTTTCCTCCCCTTGCAATAGAGTTAGTAGTTAGTTCTGCTTTATGAAGCTGAGTGTATAGATGTGGGTGTTAAACTAGTCAGCTCAATCTTGCTTTTGTGGTCAACTCCTCCATGATTTGTCATGAAAGTTTGCATCTTGCAGAAGGTATCTCCCACCCTTTAGAGCTAGTGTGGCACAGCAGGACTGTGCTGAGAACAATCTGGGCCTGTATGTGGACAGCATTGATTTGGTTTTATTTTCTTGGGTAGAGCAAGTCTGTTCCTCCCTGCACAGCACTGTGCCAAGGTGGGCAGAGGAGCATACGTGAGGGATTCAGGAGAGCCCCAGCAGCACAGAGGAACACTGTGCTCATGTGCTTGCACTGCTTCCAGGACCACCGTGACGTGTCTGTGGTTGCTGTCAGTGTATCTGTGTAGCAACATGTGGTGTTGTAGAGGCTGTACTTCACTTCTTGACACAAAAACGAAGAGACAAGAGAGCAATGGCCCGAAAGAGTGGATTAACCAAGTGAATGTTCATTTTCATAGCATCAGACTCCTCAAACTATCTTTTTTTAAAGTTGTTACTAATATTGTTACTATTATTGTTACTATTTTCTTTTCTTTACATTATCTGCCCCGTGAAAGAAGAGTGATTATGTTCCATAGGAGCCTTATCTAGAACAGCTACTCACAAACTTTAAGGTGACACAGTGCTGTGATAGTATGCAATGGTGCGGTGATAGTATGCAATGTTTGTTTTCAATCTTTCTTGTTTAAAGAAGGATGCATTCAAATTCTATCACCAGAAGAATTGGAGAGTAATTCTTGATGAGTGAGATCTTACCGAAGTAAACTATTGCAGAGAGCTTGTGGTTCAAGTTCAGTTTTGAAGTTTAAATACAAATCTGTCGATTTCTTAATGCCACTGGACTGTTGTTGACACTCCCTTCCAAAAGTGAAATATCACAGAAATATTAAGAAAATGCAGGTGTAAGCAACTCTGCAAGGGGAATAAAATCTGCTTGCTGATAATGTGGGTACCCCAAATTGTGATAAGAATTTCTTCCGTAATCAGCAGTATGTTGCCACTGTGAGGTATAATTTCTGAGAAATTATCTTGAAAATGGCAGTCAAACCACATCATGTAGATTTACTCCATGATTGTTGGTATGGGAACACTCTAAGCCTCTTTAAATTGTGACAAGTATGTAGCTTTGAACTCTTTCACATCATAGTTTAAGAAAGGGGTGGGGGACAATGGGGAGAAACTCGTAATGTTGTTTAAAGGAATGATCACCTATGGGTTTTTTATCCAATCATATTGTAAAAATTTGTTTTCTGTAACTGATCTCTCTCTAGAGCTAACAGATTTCTTTCTAGAAGTACTTTTTTATTAGTTTTTCCATTAAACTACTTTTTAATAGTTCTTCTGACATCTCTGAGGTGAGCTGTAGGTTTGAAGGAAATAATCGCCCTGAACAGAATAGGGATAACTTCGAGGCTGGGGCCTCATCCAGGCAGATTTTGAGTATCTCCCAGGACAGACTGAACAAACCCAGCTCTCAATCTCACCTTCAGGTGCTGCAGCAGCTTTGTGGACATCCACTGGACTCACTCCAGTACGTCAGTCTTTCTTTTCCCAGGACTCCCAAACCATTCCGAGTACTCCAGATGTGGTCTAAAAAATGCTGCAGAGAGAGGAATAATTACTTCACTCCACCTGTCAGCTAATTAAATTGCTTATTTGGTGCCAGGTCTTTGGTTGCTGCCAGTTATCTTAATTTCCCTCAAGCTGGAGCTGGTGGAAACTTCCTTACAGGGGAGTACTTGTAGGCTCTGTCACCTCAAAATAGCTGGAGCAGTGATGGTCCTCTGCTTAAGTTACATGAAGGAGGTGACCAATTCAGTGTTTGTGTACAGAGAACTGCAGAAGTTTTCAATATCCCTCTAGTGAATTTTTTGCACCGCTCCTTCACACTTCATACTGCAATATAACTGGAAGTAGTAAGATTGTACCACGTTTTGGTAAAACAGTGAAGAAAATGCATAGTAAACAGCATATGAAAAGAGATGTATTGTGTGTATTCTGTTTGTTTTCCTGGCAATACTTTAGCTATTAGTTAAGGTACCCACTTTAAAGTTAATATTTGGTAGCAAGTATGAGGATTGAAATGAGAGTTGTGCCATCCAGATGAGCCTCACGGGAGCTGTGGGACAAAAACTTGTGCTTGAAATTTTACACAAAGAATGTGTTTTCTTCTCCACTAGATTTCTGAGGCTCTGTTATTGTGAGTGGGCTGTTATAGGTGTCTGATGTACTACATGTGATTTGCTGTAGTTTGTGTTTTTTAAGGTCTAATCTTCCTACGCTATTTATTTTTTTCCAAACACACACAAAATGAAAATTTCATGATTAGTGGTTTAAGTACTGAATTTAATATTTGCCTGAAAAAAACACAGAACAACTGGAGTACAAGATAAACCCCCAAACTTCAGCAAAACTGTCCACATGAGATTTATCCTGCAGTTGTTACTGCTTCTAAGAGTATGTGGCTCTCCCATCACCTAGCTCAGAGGTCCAGTGTGGGAGATCAGCTCAAGGTGTAAATTTTATACCTGCATGTACTTGCTTTGATGTGTAATATATTAATGTTTAGTTTAGGAAATTCTGGCTCACCACTAGCTGTGGCAAGGTAAGTGTTTGAGGTGTTGAGTGCGTGCTGTGTGCTGCCTGACTGGCTGGAGGTCAGGGAGATGGCTGGGCTGAGCACTTTCTGTGCCTGGAGGACTTGCTGGTTATCTATTCCATCAAAGAAAAAGGAAGACTTAACAGCCCACTGGTATAAAAGGAAGTGGTAAAGATGTTTGGGCTGGGGAAGGTCTCCAAGGGAGGGGAAATGTCAGGTTGCTTTTCTTAATTTTCTTTTTTTTTTTTTTTTTTTTTTTTTTTTTTTTTCATTTAATCTTTAATATTTATTCCTACCAGAAAAGTTGTTCAAAATTTCCCTTCCTACTCTGGCTGTTGCTACCACTGTTTTCATATGATTTTTCTTTGGATGTTCTAGCTCTGTGGCACTGGCGGTGGCTTCCAGAAGCTCTTTTAGTGGTCCCTTTTTCATCTGTTCTGTTCCCATAGCCTTGCTCACAGCAACCCTGTCTTCATGTTTGCTAACTTCGGTCTTCTCCACTGCTCACCTTCCTTGCCTTGCTTGCAAATCCTCTCATCTCCCAACGCAAATGAGCTGTTTATCCTTGAGCTAATGGGTGTTCACAATGCTCTGATCATAATGTTGCAGAACTGCTTATATATTCATGGTGATTAAAAAATAAAAAGGCGGATTACTTTTGTGCCCAGCCCCAGAAAATTAGTTGTATTTTTTCACTCAGTACGGTCATCACTGTAGGTTGAGTTGTTGGCAGCTCAGAGTGAGCAAGAAGCCCCTCCTGGTATGGAAGCAACCCTTGGGTTACACAGCTCATTCAGGTTACTGAGGCATTGTTACATAGCAGAAGGACTTTGTGCAAGAGATATTTCAAAGTGGAGACTTACTACTAATCTGATCACTCGTTTGTGTGGACAAATGGAGTGTTTTGCCTGTTCAGGGTAATTAATGGGCACACACAGCCCCTAACCCCTCGAGGACACAGACCTTCCCCAGGTACTATTGGCAGTGCTGGTGAACAGCTCTCGCCATGGCCACTCTGGTGAGGTTCCCCAGCTCAGGAGGGTGCATGCTTTTATTTATTTGCTTTTATTTAATCAGAAACTAGGGTCACTTGCTCCAGTATTTAAGCTTTCATAGGGGAGAGAGTAAGAGTTGAAAGCATTCATAATTTTTGTTTCAGTTTTGATTTAAATCCTTTAAGAACAGCTCGCAAGCTTTCTGGTGTTTGGTTGCAGCTTGAGTAAAATAGTTCCAGTGGAAAGATGAGGTGGATGTGCTTCAACACACGTTTAATATCTGTTTAAATGGGCTATGCAAGATTAAACTTTGGTTATTGTCAACAAGATAGAGAAGTCACAAAAACTCCTATTCTGAAGAGTGTGATGTGTATTATCTTGGTAGAAACTTTGGGATATGAGGCAACAAACAGCACTGAGTGCAGGAGATCAGTACCTACTCCAGACAATGCCAGCACCTTTAGTCTTCTGAATCTGACCCTGAGTAAAATTTGGGTGGTGGCAAGACTGGAAGCCAGTATCACCAATCTTAAATATTTAAATACTTAAATGGTTTTAGAGGAGAGGAAGAAGGGGTGGGAGTTTAGAGCTAGAGATATTAAATGTTCATTTGGCCACTGAGATCCAAGGCGGTGTGGTGGCTGCTGCTGCTAAAGATCTCAAAGATGACTATCTTTTTCTTATGGAATAAATGTGTGTGTACTTGTCAACACCTTCTAATTAAATCTAACACATTCACGTTGTGTTGGAGGTCGGCTCCACCAGTGTGACTCAGGATTTTTTTAATATATGTACTTTGATTGCTCTGTCTGGAAGACTAGTGGGTAGAGTTGATTTGTGGCTGATCTATGCTGTTTTGAAATTGCTGATGCATAAACAGGCATTGTAGAGGCTAATCCTAAAAATATTCTCAATTTTCTTATGTTAATGTTGGCAGATGTTTCTGAGCAGTACACTGACTTCTTTGTATATTGTTTTTAATCTCTTTGGAAAAAAAAAAAAAGAAATTGAACAAGGGAAGTCCTCTATAAAAGGAGTGGTAAGAGCTGGAGCAGTGCTCAGAATGAGGCATTTGACACTATTTTCTCTTCCCTGTTTTGCAATAGTTAAAGCATTATCAGTGCTGTCCAAACAGAAAAGCCCACTGACTCCCTGTGCCCTCACCCCTTCCACCCTGGCCAAATCTCAAACCTTCCTGAAGATACAGATGCCCTCCAGGATAACTGACCTTGGCTGTTCAAGCACACTGGCTGCCTGTGTGCAATATGTGCATGAACCAAAAATGTCAGAAATGGTCCTTTCATGTTATAGATGTGAGTCAGATTTTTTTTTTTCTCCTCTTCTTGTGACTTTATTCTCCGACAAGCGTGTGGCGCTTACTGCTTGAAAAGCAGTGCCTTGGGGTTTGACCCAGAGCACATCATGTATTGACTGCTGTTTTAAGGTTGCTCCTTATTCCCTGTGGTTCTTTGGTGCAGGAATTTCCAATGTCATTTTGTCAAGAATTAATTTTTAGGAACTTAGAAGTTCCTAAAAGCATTACCACATATGCTAAAGAGGCGAAGTAAGGCATACAATGTATTTAAAAAAAGGATAGGGAGGATTTCAAGTAACTTTATCTCTGAATCATAATTTTGCAGCCTACCTTTGCTGATGTGCTTAAATCTGGGTATGTGCCACATGCTTGGATTAGAGGTGTACTACATGCCATTGCCTGTATATATAGCTAACTGGTTTTGAACACTTTTTCCTTTGGATTTTGCGGGAGTGGGAGAACATGTCAAAGAAGATATCCCACCCCTTTTTGACTCAAAGGGAGAGAGACTTGGATGACGATTTTTATTAATTAGCTGTGGCTGAACCCTGAGAAAAAAAGCAGCATAAGCCTTCTTGGCAGTAGTTCTGTTGTGTTTTCAGGGTATTTTTTTCTTTACCTGATGTTCACAAGAAATTGCTAACCTAATTTTGGTATTCCTATGAGAGCTCATTTGTGATGAGTTGCCAGAATCCCTCAAATAAATTTTAAGTTCCTTTTTGACACCTGTGGTTTGGATTCCTTTGCTTCAGTTTTTTATACCAGGTTTCTTTGGGGTTTTGTTTTTTGTTTTTTCCCTGTATACAAATTTGCATTTCTTAAGAGAATCATTTATCCAGCAAACTAAGAGTAATATGAATATGAAAAATTCTTTGGGTTTACATAATGATTATTTGAAGATTCGTGGATTTATTTGGCTTTCTGAAACAGTACCCTTAGTTTCCTGTCCCTGTAGTGTGAGGGACCACACAGTACACTTGTCTGTGTATTGCAAAATGTAAAAAGTACTAAGGAGTACAGTGAGATTTTTTATATAGAAAAGAAATAAATGTTAAAAGTGTGGATTTTTGTATATTTTGTTTCTCATAGGCATAAGCCTTAAGCAGTTTGTTCATTTGTCTCAAACTTGGAGTCGTTTGGTGGCTCACAGTAAATCTGAAGATGATTATGAATGATATTCATGATCAATGTTTTTCAGAAGAGGCAGGTGTCTAGAGTAGACACTACATTTCACCCTCCTGAAGGAACTCTTGAACTCAGTGCTTGTGGATGTCAAACACCTGGATGCTGCCAAACCCGGTCAGCATGTATGTTTTGCTTGACTAACCATAGCTCTTCTCTCACCTTTTTAGGGTGGCAGGAGACAAAAGGGAAGGTGAAAGGGAAGGCTCAGCCGTGCAACTAACTAGGAAATAAAGGGGAGAACAGGAGGATATATTAGTAAGAAACAGAGCTTTTTTGGCCCAGTGATTACAACTTGAAATTTAAATTCAGTGATCCTTATTTCTAGGAAGTTCAAACTGTAGCTGCTTGATACCCAAAATAAGGATTTTTTTTTTTTCATTTTTTCAGTGTGGAATCTTTATCAGCAGACTTTATCTATTTCATTTATCAGGCTTTTAAAGAGCAAAAGTAACCCAAGCCACATGAACTCACAATGCTCAATAGAGGACTTGAAAACCTGATAGCCAGTCTGCCTTCTAGGCATACCCAGCAATCTCCCAGACTTGCTCTACCAGCCAATCATGGCATTTTAGTGACATGACTTGGCTGCATCTGCGTCTCACTAATGTTCCTTCCCCCTCAGGTTTGTTGGAAAAATGGTTGACTGGTGTGTAACCAGAAATAATGCTTTACTGTATTTAAATTCACATGGGTAGTACCTGGAACGTGTAATTTCAAGTCTCCTTCCTAGAAGCAGGGATTTTTAATGTCACAAAAAAGATGTTTTATTTGTATCTCCTTTATTCTCCCGAAGTTCAGGAAATGTCTGCTTGGTCCCTTTAAGGTCTTGCTGGTTTGATTTCAGTGACAATTATGGAAACTACTTGGTATAAGAAAATTTTGGGGATGAATTGAGCAGAAAGGGGAGCAGACAAAATTTTTTGTTCTGTTTGCAGGCTGAGGTTTCCATGTCTGTGCTGTAGTTTAGAAGTTTTGGCTAGGGCCAGCCCTTTCCTCTGGGAGTACGATGCTCTGACATTTCATATTTGTTCTGCATTTTCAACAGCAACAGAGGTACCAGCCAACATGCTGCTTTTTTTTCTTCTGCTGCTTTTACTGGAATTGAGATAAATTCATCCTCTAGAGAAAAAGAAAGGAGGGAGGGGAGAGGAAGAAATATATTGCTGCAATATTGGATGCTGACAAACTTGGTGTTTCTTGAGAGTTCCTGTTAAGTATTGAATGGTTTGTCAGTTCTGTTAAACATCCCTTATTAACCAACCAACTCTTTTTCTGAGTAAGCATCCTGCATTAGTTCTCGTTGAGTAGAACTGGACAAATTGTGCCATCTTGGCATAAACTGATATTATCTCTTATTAAACTGATACATTGTAGAGTATTTATCTTCACATGTGTGAGCTCTAATATATTTATTCATGGTTGGACGGAGTTTTGGTTTTTGGTTTGTTTTTTTTTTTTTTTGCTTGGTTTGGGTTTGTTTTTAATGTGTTACTGGTCTGGGGCTTCTCCTTCTGCTGGATGCTGCTACCTGATAGGCATGATGAGGTCTGAGCTGGACACTTATTAGTTACTCTGGATTACATGGTTTGTGTTGGGTTTGCCCTCCTGCAGGCTGCTCACACCTAGGCAGCTTGCTTGGGCTGGGGTGTTGGTCTTGCTCTTGGTGAAAAGGATAAAGGGGGATGGTAGGGTCTGTCCATCTGTCCACACTGCTGTCAGCAGAGTATCTTGGCTAGCAGGTTAGTGCAAAGGCATCCTACAGTTGTAGGCTGGCTGAGCTGCAAACTCTTAGTGTGGATCCTTACCATGGAGTCAATGACACCCCAAACCTCCAGAAGGTTTAACAGGCTACTCACGTCCAGTAGAATGCCTTCTTTTTTATCCCAGTGATCTTCCCCTAAATTCCTATGCAGACATGTCTAGAAGAAAAATATAATGCACATGGTAATTTTTTTTAATTATCTTCTCTGTGTTATATATTTGCTAAGAGATGTCCAGAACAGATCATTTCATAGCTACTTCAGAGAGTTAGAAGTTTGCAGTTGCAATAGCTTTATTGCCTTTTGGAAGGGACTTTCTATGGTCCTCATAGAGGAGAGTGGAGTGTTTGGAGACGTGTGGCTCCTAAGGTACTGTCAGTACTTCTGTACGAATAACCTACTGTTTCTCTAAGGGAATTTGGTTTTCTTAAGTACAGAAGAATAGCTTTGAGTTGCCTGCTCAGTTGCAAATAATTGCCCAGAGCTTTCCAGCTGCTGTTAGATCTGTACATCAGCAATGTTCAGTAATGGGAGCTAAGTAGGAGGAGTGCCCACCCATAATCTCTGCCAAGTATCTCTCATGGCTTTTTGCAGTGTCTGTATCCAGAACTGACATAACGTGTATGTATTTACATCAGCATTGACTCAGGCTGTGTCTTAAACCACAAAGCATACAGGCATGTTGAAATAAGGGCGGGCAGATGCTAGCTGAGGTTTTGTGAATCTTGCTTTTCTGAGGACAGCTTCCTAGAGTAACACAAAACTGTGCAAGGTAGAAGTTTAGGATATGGAGGGGTCTTAAATCATTCCAGTTTTAATGGTACAAGTTAGGATACAGTCAACGCAGGTCACTACTGATTTCCAGAGAGTTCAAGGGAAGAGCATTTCCAACTGCTCTCTCTACCCTTTGGTTATTGGAGAGTTTTTAATATCTAGCTGTCATCATTATTTGCACAAAGCATCTCTGTTATCTTCCGTGTACTCAGAGAAACAGTGGACCAAAAAGGAACAGGTCCTGGAAGCTTGTCTATTCCTGCCTGCGTTTCTTGTGCAAGTAAAGTGCACTGTCACTTTTTAGAAGCCTTCATCTTTCAAGGTGCTCATGTGCTCCTTTACCATTCTCTTTCCTTTTTAATCATCCTGACCAGTTTCTCTAGCCTCTCTGCATCTGTTTTCCAGCAGAGAAGAGACTTTAAAGCAAGTTGAGAAAGAAGTCATGGATTACAGTCTGCTTTTTCTAATCTGGAGGTAATTGAACTGAAGATTTGAGGGCTTGAGGTCTTCCTTCTGCAGGTAGCAATAACCCATGAAATCTGTTGATAAATGAAGTGATGTGCACCCCTTGTTCTCCCCCTTGATTGTGGTTAACCCAGCAGTAAAAGCAGCATGAAGTTTCCCATTTCTCCCTGAGCTTAAACAGGAGAGACTGTGCATCAGCCTGCTGATTAATCACGCACTCATGTGATGAGAACTTCTCAGGGGATGGGAAACATTTGCTTTTAACAGTCTTAAAATAGTCTCATCTCAAAGAACGTTTCCTTGATTTTTTTTCTTTTTCCTGGTGTCAAGGATGCTTGAGTGCTTGCAGTATCAGTGTTTGTGTGTTATAGTTTGGGTTTTAGTTGCCTGATGTGATCCTGGGCTTTTCAGCTGAGAAGATCTCTGTTTACTTTAGTGCCCCGTGGAGCAGAACAAGGCAGTAGCAGGAGAGATTGTCTCTTGCTGAATCACAGCTTCACCTGTTGCAGGAGCTGGGAGGTGCCCTGTGAAATTGCTGGGGAAGTTTGTAGGAAGGAAAAGGCAAGAACCTGCTCAGCATCTGGGAAAGGGGCTTCACTTAAGCACACTTTGTTAAGAGAAGTGACTTATTTTGCTGGGATGGCTGGAGAAGTGTCAAGTTAGTGCAACTGCAAAGGAAGTCAATGGACTCATTGCTGTGGATGTACTAAACAATCAGGCCTTAGTTCCCTCAAGCTGGGCACCTAAATAAAGAACTTTGTAATTTATCTTGTCTTTGTCATCAAGTACCAATAATACTCCTGGTGTCTGAGGATGCTATAAAAAAAATGCATGCTTTGTGAGGGAGAACTCATGTGCTGAGCAGTACAGGGATCCATAAGTGAGGTGGTTGTGTTTCTGGAGCAAGCTGAGATGATTTTGTAAAATGACAGTGAATGTCAAAAGCGGGAAAAAAAAGTATTAAATGTCCGCATTGAATAAGCACCAGCCATTTTAGGTACTGAAGGGGAGACTGCTCTTCTGGGAAGCTTTCCGTGTGACCATGTAATTAAGGGCTTCATCACAGTGAAGTCACGGGCAAGCTGGGGGAGGGCAGGCAAATGCAGCGGCACAACCAGTAACAGCTCTGGGAAGTCTGGGGTTTTAGGTTCAGAACTTCATACATAGCCTGAATACTTTTGTCATGCAAATGTGTGTAATTGGTCTTTTAACACGAATCTGCAGTGAGATGGGGGAGATGGAAAGCTGAGGCTTTCTGTTGCTCAGGTATGAAGCAGCACCCTCAATAACCAGAGAGGTCTCACTACGAACTGGTGTTGCAAGTCAGCACATGTGAACCACGCTAATTTGCTGTTGCCTGCAGTGCTTGTGGCAGAGATGACAAACCAGCCTTTGTGCGAGCGAGACACAATGCAGAATGGAAATTTGGTGCTGTTGGGACAGTAGGCGTTCCCAGGCTCCTCGTTTCTCCCTTCCCGTGGGTGGGAGGGTGTTGTATACCTGTGTGGGGGGAATGGTCTGAGCCACAGGCTGGTCTCTGAACCCCCCGGCGGGTTAGGGACAGCATGTTTTACACTACAAGGAAGTCTGGCACCCAGGAAAGAGCTCACAAATTGGACTTCTGTTCTTCTAATTACCTGGCTCTAGTTTAGAGTGACCAGAGTGGGGCTCTTTTGGTTGGGGTTATTTTGTTTTGGTTCTTTTTTTTTTGTTTGTTTTGGTTGGAGTCTTTGTTTGTTTGTTTGTTTGTTTGTTTGTTTGGGATTTTTTAAGACTAATATTTAGGAGTTCAGTCTGTACCGTGCTAAGAGCTCTTCAGCCAAAGAATGTGAAGCAGCTCCTTAATGCATATGTATGAAATCTTACTGTCCTTTACAGGTAATACAAAGCTGAGTCAGAAGATAAACAAGCGATCCCGCGTCTGTCAGCACTGTTACTCTGTTTTATTTTACACCTAATTATACTTGAAAGGTGTAAGGGAAATTGAGAACTTGACTTTTGGCACTTATCAGCACAATCTTAATTAACCATCAGCACCTCTTCCCGTGCATTTCTACAAAGAACTCAATCCTATGATCTCACTTTCCTCATCTCATTTGACAGTTAATATTATCAGGTTAATTTTTCTTAACTTTATAACATAGTTCATCTTCTGTTTAAAAATAAGAGGTAAAAAACTTCTGAAAGCTGTTTGGGCTCCTTGCATGTCAAAGGACAAACTCATCAAGCTGTCCTTTTCTGATTCTCAGCAAGAGACTTCAAGGACATATATAAATCTCACTACAGTGGCAGTGGGGTGATAGGATATTGTGAAATGCGCTTGTACTGGTGAATGGGATTACAAGATGAACAGAAGACATTCAAGGATGAAACTACATACAAATTTAACTTGCTAAATGAGGTGTTTATAAATGAGCCCTTTGTTAAATGTGAACTGAATTTTTTTGTTGTTTTTACTGACAGAGTGGAAGTAGAAGGCATTAAAACAGTCATTGAACAGCTGGCATGTGTCAATCAGGAAAAACAAAATAGAATACAACCAAAAGGTTACGTTCTTTGTGTTTTCCAAAAAATTTCTAGTTTTCAGTGTTACAATGACTTTTACCTTGAACATGACAGCTTTGACAAACTGTCAGAGATATTGAAAGTTGTTGGGGTTTTCCACTTTTTTTTGCTTTTTTTTTTTTTTTTTTGGGGGGGGGGGGTGTTGTTGTTTTTTGTTTTGTTACTCCTACCTTGGTTTTTAGAAGGAGAAGGTAAAGGATTGTTAGAGGAGGCCAGGGGTAAGGAGATCCTTTTTGGCAATTGACTTTTATTTGAAGTAAAGATATTTTTAAAACCATAAAAGAGCATTTGAGTCACATAATCCCTGGTGTGCTTGTATAAGCTACTTATGAGTTATAATAAAAAAGAAAACCCTGAAAAGCCCATGGTCAGTAGTATTTGGACTCTTAATGAAACACTTTAAGGAGTCTAAAGAAAAGATAAAAATGCAATCGCATCCTGTGCCCATTAACATTATTGTATGAGTAAAAGCTCATGCCTGCACTGCATGTCCCCAACACAACGTTGATGACATTTTGAGAGAAGTGGGTAAACATTTATACTGTGCTCTGAGAAAAGGTTACCTGAAAGCCTTTTGATGGAACTTGGATTTGCAGTTTCAGGTTTCTTACTTTAAACACAAAAAAAACACCCCCAAACCAACCCTAGGTCAGTTGTGTCTGTGAGAGGTTTTCTTCCTTGGGCTTAATGGAGCAGATCATAAGTTTTTTATATATATATATATAAATATATAAAACAAGTGTTGTATCATTGCTTCTGGATTTACATATATGAATATTTTTTAAAGATTACATCCATATTATTGAACATACTAATAGTAAGAGATTTCGCAAAATGTGATACTGCTTGTGGGTGTAACTTTTAGAGAAATCCATTTGTGTTTAATGACACAACTTGCCAGAGTGTACACTTACTGAACTGAAAGTGACACATATCCTGTGACTGGTTTCCTGTGAACCCCAGAGGGCAGAAGTCTTTTCCACCGTCATTTTGTCTGTTGGTGCAAAATAGAGATTATCTGCTGTCTGCCATTTCCTCTTCTCCCTCCATCTCTATTTCTTTCTGGGGAGAGAGGGAAATAAATTTTCTGTCTTGTGCAGATGTTAGCGCTGCAGGGAGCCTCTCTCTCCAGCTTCAGGAAGCCTTTCCCAAATGGACTGTACAGTCCTTTGTCTTTTATTTCTTTTTGTTTGATTTTATTTAAGATCATAAGTGTTTTGTGCTGGCAAATTTTACTACACGCCAGTAGTATGTGTTTGTGGAGGAGTAATTATGTTGTGATTCACTTTAGAGGCGCTCGTGTTAAAACAGGATATGAAGGAAAAATTATTCAATAAAAACAATTCTGAAATACAGCTCTAGAGCATTTGCCTCAGGGTCCAGGAAAGCTGCTTTTAGGCAAGTTTACAGCAGTATATATTGTACTGCTCTGTGACCAAAGCATCTGTATCACAAAAACACTGTGAAAAGATGCTAGATGTCCATGGCACTGAGGGTTTCACTTCTTCAAGAACTGAAAATTTCTATTATCTATTCATTAAGACTGCTTTCATTCCACCAGTGGAGTGGGATGAAACCCAGACTTCAATCTTCATGTATCTCATGTACAAAGAAAATCTTGCTTGCAAAACTCCCCTGAAGCCTACGAGAAGGAAACTCCATGTCCATGTGATTTTCAAACACTTTTAAGGATCAGAAAGATTTTTAAAAAGGATTTTAATTTAAATGTTTTTCCTTGCCATCTCCCACACCAATTCAGTGGTCTACAATACCAATGTATTGTTTCTACTCCCAGACAGAGCTGCAGCCTAGGCTGGTTGAAGAGCTCAGGGAATGAAACAGAATAAAAACCACATTGACTTACTTTGAGTTCAGGAAAAAAGTGGTGTCAGTGGAACACTCAAGAGAGACACTGCTTGTGTTGTTTAGTCTTTGAAGAAAAAGTAATATCTATTTAAAAGTGAGGGATCTTCGTGCCAGTCACAAGTCCTGAAATAACCAGTACTTGCAAGTTCTAGTTCCACTTTATTCTTTTGGTGCTTACTTGCAATCAAATTGCATTTCAGACGTATCTCTCCTCATCTTTAGAGCTCATGGAAAGCTCAAGTAGCAAATGAAAACCTTCATGCTTGCTAATAAAGTGGACAATAAAGGGATTGTGAACCCTCCTGTGAACCTGCTGAAGTCAGGAAATCAGTAGTGAGAAAGAAGATGCTGTTTCTCTCAAACAAAATAAGGTTTAAGTGGATTGGTATTATAGCCTTTGCAAGGAGCAAAGAGATGAAGATTCACTGACAAAAGCTTAGTAGAAATGGTGTGTTTGCAATATTTGCAATATTTCCTTCTCTGTGCAGCTTTCTCCCCTTCTCAGTGTAGGCTGTTTATTTATATGGAAATAAAAACTGTTTCTCTATTTGAGATGGACCAATGTTGTCTGCCAGAGCACAGCTGCTGCCAGCCCCAATTTTTTTTTTTTTTTTTTTTTTTTTTTTTTTTTTTTTAAAAAAAAAAAAAAGAAACAACTCTTGTGGAATGCTTCTATTCCAAGGTAAAGGAGAAGTAGCAGCAGGGTCCAGGTGAGGCTGTTTTTTTTGTTTGAGTTTTTTTTTATCTTCCAGTGTGTGTTGCAGGGAGCTGCTGGGGGCAGAGCTGCCCAGAAGGGCTCTGAGGCAGAGCATGCTGGCAGCAGGTGACAAACAAGCCTGGGAGCTTGAGTGGGCATCTGTCACAATGTGGGTGACGTGAGAAAGAGAATTTGAGTGGAGTTTTGTTGGTCTCTTGGGTTTTGGAGTTTTTTAAATAAAGGTTGAGGAAAGGTTCAAGAGTGGAAGTTGTGAATGAAGAAAATGCAGCCAGGATAGGAGAGCATCTACAGAAGGCAGAAAAGGTAAAGCTAAAGCAAACATCATAGCCGTGAAATGAGCAAAGAACCCCACAGTCCTGTATAATTAATGAGAGTGGGTTGAATACAAGAAGTCAAATGAAGTTTTTTAAAAAAAAACAAACTAGAAGTACTTTACATTCATTGACCAGAAAGCTGCTGGGTTATGTTATTAAAAAATGTAGGCACATGCATTTTGGTATTTCAGGAAGTGTTTTTGCTTAGAACGTGGCAGGCTGGAACTTTTTTTGTTCAACTTTGGGTTATTATTAAAGAGTGGCATAATGATTTTTGCATTGTCCCAGTCTAAGCATAAGGCTGATGTGACAGAGGTATAGATGCTGAAATATAGAAATGCTACATCAAGCTGAGGGCAGATCAGCTCAGAACAGCAGGCATGGAGGTGGCTGCAGACAGAAGGAGGATACGAGGGCTTGGAGAGGGATTGAACTGGGGAGAGGGACGCAAGAGGCAGGTTAATGTCTTGTTTATTCTGTGAAAGTGTTTGGCAGTTTATTTCTACACATATCTTTGCTTTATCAAGCACATACATTGTAATTGCAAGTTCACTGACAAATGTGCTTGATTAAGAGAGCTAGGAGAATTGGCAACAGAAGTCTCAACTGGTGGGAGAAAAGATGAGAATTTTTGTTTGGAAGATGCAAATTGAATGTAGTACTAAAAGGAAAAATTTCTGCACAAGGGATTTTTTTAGCCTGTGAGAGTAAAATTTAAAAATAAAAATAAAAAGGAAGAAGAAAGAGAAAGGTGCATTGTTGAAGTGTGAGGGAAGAGATTTGGACAGCGAACAAATATCAAAGCTCAGACCCACAAGTCAGATGAGAGTTGCTCAGGCTGTTGTAGTTCTCCAAGACAAGATATTGAAGAGAATGACAGGCAGGTGAAGTGCTTTCTATAGGAGAGACATGGGAATCTCTGCATGCAGAGCAGGAGACAGTCTACTTTCTCCAGCTATCCACAAGGCAGCAGCTCTCCTGGGAATGGGAGAGAAGCTGGATATTATGGGGCTGTGACTTACAGGGGCAGGGAATCTGATTAAACTAATAGGAGACACGCTTTGTGTTTCACAAGCTCAGTTTCATAAACCAATGGATAAGCTATTTTTGAAAAATCAAACCCCACTGCAGAAGGCAGGATCATCTCTCACATCCATCTAAAGTGGAAAGGAGGCTTTGACTTCCAAGGAATTTTTCTTACCACAGTGATGGTGGAGCTGATAGGTAGGTCTTCTTTGTGAGAGGGACAAAGTTACCCAAAGCTATTAAGGTGAAGAGAGTTAATCTTCCTGGGCCAGGTGCTGTGGCATTTTACCTATTACTCGGGATAGGAAAACATGGCAACCTCTGCCTCCTGGTCCATATGTACACATGCCAAAATGTCAAAACAGTCTTCCATAGTTTTAGCTGCCTTGGAGTGGGGGATGTACAAGTGTAGAGCTCTCATGTTTGTTCTCAATTGCTTCATAGTCTTTTCCTCTCTTGGACTAACCCATGGAGGCATTTTAGTGGGATGTTTTTGAAGGCTGTGGTCTGCAGCAGAGAGGAAGGGGCAGTGAATAGTGCCAGGGAATGGGAGAATACCAGAGATGGATTTAGCTGTACAAATACCCAACTGTCCTTCTCCAGTAGGAGAACAGCGTAATGGCAGTAAAACATACTTTTCTCTAAACCACTTCTCTACACCTTTATCTCAAGATAAACTGTAAAATTCAAAGTATCAAATAAAGGCATTGCATAAAGGGCAGCTATTGCTGTACCCTGGAGCATGATGTGCAGCACAATAGGAAACTTTTTAGCAAACCTGGAAATCACAGTGAGGAAATAGGACAAATGTTCAAAAATGTTCTTAATTAACTTGCGTTATCAGTAACTGCACTGAGTTGGTTTCTCATTTAAAATTTCAATCTAGAGGTCCTTCTGACTGGAGTATTTCATCATTATTGCTGCAATTTAACTTTTGCAATTGGTACGCTTCAAAAGTGATGGCCTTTACTATCTGAGAAAAAGCTGCTCCAAGTCCTTGCTTTTAAAGCTTAAAACTTATTCTAATATAAATGAGGAAAGCATAGCTTTGCTATGAATCTTATTTTTTTGTTTGAGGAAGTTGGGAGGTTTTCATATTTATTTAGATACTGATGTTTTAAAATTTGCATACAGTTCTTTGAAATTCCACCTTTTGTTGCCACAAATGTCATTTTGGTTCAAAATGAAGAATGATGAATACTTTTCCAGGAGTCAAGGATTAATGTAGTCGAACTAGTTAAATGGTAAATCTATTCAAAGTAAAACTGCACAGAGACTGCAAATGTCCTTGCATGCAAGTAAATCCTTTTTATATTGAGTCTGGTTTGCTAAAGATGTTACTGCTCTGCCAGCTTGTTCTGTACAGATAAGTTATGTATGTTATAGGCACTCTATCTTAGGGTGCTGTATCTGCTGTTCCTATTAATGCTGAGCTGAGATTGCAGTTTAATTCTGCTTTTTAAAATGGGAATCAGCCTTTTTGAATGGAAAAGAAGTTGCTGTAGCACACAGTATATTTTATACACAGACTTCATATCTCTCATGGCTAGAAATAAAAATTTCTCAAGAAAATTATATGAACCATGATAAAAGTTTAAATATTCTTTCATCTCCTGCAAGTAAATATCTCTTCAGCCTTCATCTGATAAGAGTCTTCAATGGGCTTTGGTTGAACTTAGCAACATCTGTGAAATGTAAGGATCAAACATCCCAGCACCATAATTTTGTACAAGTAAGTGCTGTTGAAACTTGTACTTATCAAATGACTGAGAAGTGTTAAGTCCTTGATTTAGCGGTCTGGCTATCCATTCCCTCATATCTAATTTTAAAAAGGAAGATTTTGCAAAGGAGTAGTCAGGATGATGTTTCTATTTCACCTGACTTATACAAACCCATGGATAAAACACTGTGGAAGAGCCGCTTTGGAATTCCAAGTTCAAGTACTCACAAGTTGGGGAGTGAAAAGAATTTATGCTGGGACAAGTTTCAATGCCCTGTGTTCTGAGAATAAAAGGTTCCTTTTTTTGCCCAGCTACATTCTTGGAAGTGACTGGGTTGTTTTGGCTGCAGCTCCTCAGAACACTCAGCCTGAACTCAGGGCATACAACTTCAGCACAAAAGGGCCACAGACACAAAGGTTTCTTTCCTAAGCAATGAAGTGCAATGTGTTGGGAACTTACAGGTACCCCCAAAAGTAAGTTGCTGCTTTTTTCCATTAAGATTTGGGATTTTAAATATGCATGTCAGAATTCCACTTGATCCACTTCTTTTCTGCTGGAATCATCACACAGCCTTTTTTTTTTTTTTTTTTCGTTTTCTTTATTAAACAAAATTTAGAGTTGCTACACCTAGGTCATACCTGTGGCCCAACAAGTCTAATAGCTTGTTTTGACTTAACCAGATTGTGTTGCTTTGGGAAATGTTTTTAATACCACATGAGACAGAGAGTAGACAATGAATCTTCTCTTACCTCCTTGGTAATTAGACTGTAATAAAATCTTACTCGTGACATTTAATAGCCCTTCTAACACCATTGGCAGCAAGGCTAGGTGCTGTTCTGCGTGTAGCAGATATGGAGGAATGGACCTACATTCCTGGCCCACTGATTTCTCCCAGAGTTATAGAATAGTTTGGGTTGGAAGGATCCTTTAATTGTCACCTAGTAAAATGCCTGCAGTGAGTGGGGACATCTTCACCTAGATCAGGTTGCTCAGAGTCCTATCCAGTCTGACCATGCAGATTACTATTTTTGGGGTAAAACTTACTCCTTGTATTCTGGTTTAATTTCTATTATGGATCTTCTTCCTGAGTTTCAGTTCCTTAAGGGTCTGCAATGTTCAAAGATGCCCACCTTGACTTTAACAGCAACAAAGCTGCCCAGATGGTTCTGCAGATGTTATCAAGCACCATCTCTTCATACAGACTTTTCTATATGGGATGTTAACGTGGGCATCAGTGTTTCTTCAGGATTGTTGTGGTCCTGAAATAACTTTTTTTAAAAAAAACTTCAGGCTATATGTGCAGTTAGTGAAGTCTCCAAAGGCAAAGATGGGACTTGAGATGTAAGTGTAGTGTTATTTTCTTAGTAGGGACTAGAGGGTAGTCTAAAGGCTTAAGATAAGAATATATCTATTAAATCAAGAGAAGAGAATTCATGTAATTTGAGGCTGTTTCTAATTGCTTCTGCCATGTGATATTCTCCTGCTTCTGGTTGCAAGATCACCAAACTGCAGGCCAGTCATCTATAAATGGAAATATCTGTAATTTTCTTTGTTTTCTTGACTAATTCTCAGTATTATGAGAGCTGTAGAATTACTGTGATTGAATTGAATATGAAGCCATCCAAGAAGTAAGCAGAGTGTTTCCAAAAATTATCCTGGTTTGGATATAATAAGTTTTAAATCGGTGCTTTTATATATAAGATCTGTGGCCAAAAACTCAGTAAAACCTTCAAAAACCTTCATCTCCACTTCAAAGAGAAGATTTATTTAGCTTTCAAGTAATCACAAGGCAAACATGGTTGTGGTCTGTAATTTTTCTGGATGTAGTTAAGAAGTATTCTTGGAGGTTTGAGAGCTGTTGATAAAATGACAAACTATTTGTGCTTCACGAGCATTTCCCTCACTTTGGAAAGTGCAAATACTCTAGACCATAATGGAGATAAGTTATGTATTCCATCCATAAATAATACATGTTTGTGTTAATATATTTAATCATTAGTGTGGTGTATTTGCAGGAATTATTCTGTCTCCAGCCTACCATTGTTGCTTTCTGTTTGTCACTACTTAAGCATTCAAGAAGTAACTGCGGTTTGGGGGAGTGGACTGGAAGGTGGTGACAGTCATCGGTCGTACTCCTCCCAGCTTTCTTACGAGAAATTTAGTCAACTCCTGTAAGAAGTGGGGGTTTTTTGTCTTCTGAGCGTGCCATGGGAGAAAGAAGACTGTTTGTGTGTTTTCCTTTCAGTGTTTCATTGTCTGAAATGACATTGCCTGGCTGCAGCTCTCCAAGGACCTGGGTAACAGGAAGTTCCTGGAGCTCACCTCCTTGCGGAGAACTTGGGCACTGGGGGAGAAGCAACCTCAGCCTTCATGGGATGCATTTGTTATCCATGGAATTCAGAAAGGCACGGCAAGAGAGCTACAGTGGGCTGTGTGATACTTCATTTCCACGCCCGTGACTGTTCCCCCAGCACACCTGTGTGTATCAGGCTGAGGGCACTTCCTAATCTCCTGCTGGGAAGGCTGGGTGGGTGACCACCTGAGCCCTCTTTGGCTCCTGCGCAGGGAGCACAGGCACTTTTAGACTTCCAGGAAGTCACGGCAGCCCCTCCTACCATGAAGTAATCTACTTTCCCTTCCTTTTTTATCTGGTTAGGTTTGCTGCTGCTGTTTTTTTGTTTGGTAGCATTTTCCTTAATGTAACTCTGAGAGGCTTCTGAACTGCCACTAATCACGAACAGCTGAAACAGTGGTTGTAAACTTAGTCCTGCCAAATACGCATCTACTTTCAGGAAAGACACAGTTGTTATTTTTAGTTAAATCAGACGTTATCTCTGCCACAATTTTTAAAAAGCATAGGAAGATTTTTAAATTCTGGGAGTATATTGAAATGTAGCAAATTTGTAACAAAATGGATAAACTTCAGCTATGTTGCTTTCTTGCAATAAAAATGTTCTGAGGTAATTCTGTCAAATTAGCCTGGTAGAAAAGATAATATATCACATGGGAAAAGGTACACCTTTTAACAGACTTGAATGTGCATGTATTTGTTTGCAAGAGGCTCATGTTGCCTCCTTCACATTTTTCTTTCTTCCATCCTTCCTTTGTTGTCTTGTGCCTTTAATTATTTTTGAAATCCCAAGAAGCAGCTGTATGTGTACTGTGTCCCATAGGGTAGAGACACAGTGATGTCGTGGAACTCTCTGAAGCTGCAGAATAAGCTCTAAGAAGAAATGAGAGAGTATAGGCTTCAGTAGAGATTCCTTTCATCAGGATATTCAGTGTTGCAGCCATCACATAAACGGCAAAATCAGGTCAGAACTGCCAGACTTCTCCTTTCTGAAGGAAAATTTTGTGTAAAGCTACCACTTAAAACTTTTGAAACAGAAGACTTTATAAACAAGTATCATTATAGTTTATAATACAGAAAACAATTTTACAAATAACTATGTTGCCTCAGGCAGCTTACTTCAGAATTTTTCTTTGCTCACTTTGGTAGTATGTATGGTGCATACATTAAATCTGTGTTCTGACACTTCCAATTGTTAGGGAGATTCTAGTGATGTGCTTGCTAATGCACTCCTCAGTGCTATAAGGCTTTTGCCTTGTGCTTAGCTCTTTGATTTTCACTCCGTTAAAATGAGGCAAGTGGTTAAGGCTTGGCTCAGCTGGTGCTGGGGCATGTGGCCAGAGCCACAGAAGAGGTTTCTTCTGGTCTCTGCCGTCTGCAGAAGGTATGATGAGCTGGAATGGAGGAGAAAGCCTGCAGTCCTCTGACGTGACAGCCCTGAGTGAAGCTGAGGCAGCCACGTTAAAACAGATGGGTGAATGAGACCCTGCTGCTTCTCTTCTGTCTTCTCTTAAGTCTCATAACTTGCAAAGCCAGCTGGGCAGAGGAGCCAACACTTGTGGTTATACAGTGTAGAGAGCTTGGACTGGCATATTGGTGCAGAGGGGAAACTCACATTGCTATATGCAAGGTGCAAACTGCTGGTGGGCATGGAGTAGCAGCGTGGATTTGGAGATGAAACTGTGGTTCTGAAGGAAAGAGCTCGTGCAACACTGACAAGTTTGTGAACAAGAGATGTGGCTCCCTAGTGTGGAGCCAGATGTTGGAGAAAGTGCTCCCCGATCCTTGCCCCAATATTTTTTTAAGGCTTTGCTCATCATCCTTGTCTTGTCAGTCTATATTTTTTTGAGATTCCTCAGGTCTCTCAAGTCCTGGGATACAAAATGAAAAGCTTAACTCCAGTAAGTGTTGGCCTCTTTTTCGGGATTGGTTCCTTTTATCTAGTGGTTCACATTAGGACATTGGGCAGCAAGATGGAGAGCTCAGTTCCATTATTCTTTCCAGTTAGCACCTCTGTGTCAGCATTAGCTTCTTCTGTCCTCCTGTGAATCTCTTCAGACCAAATTTGTGTGGCTCTGATAGAAGGGAAACAATGTTTTTCCACCAAACTCAAGTATTTTCTGAAAGTCTCTGCTTTTACTACATCTGTCACTGGCAGCTGTAAGAAAGCCAGAGTCATCTTGGCTACTGAAGCAATTTGGCACTTTATTGTGTTTTTCAGCAGCACTAATCAGAGCTTGATTTGACCAAATTGCATTTAAGTTTTGTTCACTTCTTCACCAGTCAATGGAGGTATAATAATGTCTTCTGGGGGGTTGATGAGATTTCACTGCATAGGCCAGAAGGGTTTCTCTTGATTGAGTCTGACCTCTAGTAGTTCACTGTTTTGGTTTGCTTTTAGTCTTTTCTCTAAGCCTGAGCACGCAACCTTGACCTTCTGTGACCTAAGCTGGGGCTGCTCGCATGTGAAATGCCATAACTTGGACATGATTATCCTTGTGGGTCCTTTGCAACTCAGCATATTCTGTGATTCTGTTTGCTTCAGAGACATTTCCTTTGACAAAATGCCTCCTAGATGGCCCCATTTTTGTAGGGCATAAGCAATCATGTTTTTTAAGTACCAAAAATATTGTGTATAGCAGGTTTTTTAGTGGATGGATTTGATTTGTTTCTCTTTGGGGGTGAACTGCACTGGATATTGCCTTTATGGTTTTGACATGTAAATTTTAATTTAGTAGTATGTTTATTAATGTGTCCAGCTGTTTTTCTGTTTTTTTTCTAGAAATTAACACTTCAGCCATTTAATTAAAACCTTTGGGATTTTTATCTTTTTTTAATTTCAGTTTCCTTTTTAGTTTAAGTATCTTCTGTATGACTCTTAAACCTCATTTTTAAAGTACTTTCAAATGGTTCATTTGTGATCTGAGTTATAATGAGTCAATATAATTTTCTTTCTAAATTTGACCAGTGAGATGAAGAGCAATTCAAAGTTTTCTGATAAGCATCCACGGAGCTTTGGATTATTGCTTTCTTTCTGTGTATTCTAATGAGAACAGTTTCATCCTTTTGGTTGCTTCCAATGGGGAAATTAACTTAGAAGATATTTGCCATTAGTTCATGCATGCAAGAAAAAAAATTGCTTGCAAAAAGTTTTTAAAGGTAATTTTAGCATGATCTTTGTTTAGTATTGCACCCATTAAATGAGTGTGGGGAGCAGTAGCTACTTAAGAGAAATGAGGTTTTAAGAGAAAACAAGAAGTGTGGAATAAGTTGGGGTGTTGAGAATACTTTGACACAAAAGTAACTAGATACTTGGCTTGGTTTAGGTGTCTCTGTTTCACAGTGTCAGTAATCTAGAAACAAATCTTATTTATTTATTTATTATTTTTTAAATTACTTTTCTCCATATATGCAAATAACACAAATTTAATTCCTTGTTAATGTGTCTAGCTGACGTGCGTCTTGGTGAAAACATAGAGGAGTCCCAGATTTGTTGTGGTAAAGAAGCTAAAAACTAAACAACACTTAGCTCTGGAGTGTTAAAGCAAGGATGGAAGAAAGAATTAACCTCTTCTTTTTTTTTTTTTTTTTTCCTTTCCCAAAATATTCTGATGTCCTGTCAAATGGTTGCTAATGAAAAATAATTTTGCTAGTGTATTTTTAAATTATTTTTCAGTTTCATAATTTGGCCAATATATATTGCTCTTTGCATAATACTTGATGCTTGCTCATATGATGAATGTATGGTTTTTATGAACATATCACAGCCAAAAATTAAAGTACCATTAACAACTGCCTCATATGTAATGGCCATAAACTAAAATGCATGAAGCTCTACTTCCAACATGAGCTTCTTTACACGGAGGATGGCAGAGCACTGGAGCAGGCTGCCCAGCAAGGTCATGGAGTCTCTCTCCGGAGACATTCATAACCCTCCTGGACACATTCCCATGTCACCTGCTCTAGGTGACCCTGCCTTGGTAAGGCAGGTGGACTACATTATCCCCAGAGGCCCCTTCCAGCTCTAACTGTTCTGTGATGATTCTGTATCCAGTTCAGAAGCAGTGATGCTCCCCTCCTACATGGAGCTTTCCTCACAGCACTGAGGGCTGTAAACCCTCCTGTGACAGTCTGGTGATGGGTGATAAACTGCCAGCCTCAGCTGTAAGCTGAGCCTAGATTGTTTGTCAGCCTATTTTAATAACAAAAATCTGGAGACTGATAGGGAACTTGCTGAAGTTAATGGAAAGACCCTAATCAGTGGGATTCTAACCAGTCATTGACAGTACAATTCTTTGGCAAAAAGGCCCTTCTGTGGTATTCTTTCAAAGTACTTCTCTAAAAGCAGGGTGCCATTGGCTGCATGGAACCATTTTCATTCCCTTTCATGCACTAGTTTCTCTTTATTGTGACTAGTTAGCAGCTCTTTGTGTTTGCTGGTCGCATGGCTACATGTGCAGTGCTAGTGCTGGCTGCTGAAGAGCAGATTTTGAATGAAGCCTTTGGGTGTGCACCGAGAGCTCAGCTGCAGATGGGAAGTGCCTTTCCTGTGGAATTTAGATTAAAATTGCCACATGTAACATACCGTTCTGCAGTCAAAAAATGTAGATTAGGCTGTAATTCATGAAACAGATATTGAAATTTTAAATATATAATCTTGATGGATTATATCTTTCTTCCCCAAGCTCAGTGTTGTCTGTTTGTGATAAAGCAACTTCATGAAATTATATATGAGAGAAGAAAATAAACCATTAGATGTGAGCCTAGGGTTGAAATATTTCTGTATATTATTTCCTATAAGTTCTCTGTTCATGTGTGGGGCTGTAAGTTTGGGGTTTCTTGAAAGTGCAGATTTATCTGTAGATATCAATCATACTTAAATTGAATAGGATTCTCAAGTATACTTATCACACAATGTGGTTTTGTGTTTATTTAAACATATATCTAATCCTACAGTTGTTAATAGGTCAAACACCCTTGGAATCTATGGCTATCTGATCAAGTAAAAGAGGGCTGGAAAAAATCTCATATAAGGTTTGGAGGAAGTGCATATCTAAGAGAAATTTTTGCTCCTAATTTTAAATAATATTCTAGTGCCATATAAGCTTTTAGTTATTTAGCATTTAAAGTGTTTCCTCCCATTTTGATGGTGAATTGCTGTATCTGTATAATTTTTCTTGGATCATTTCCTGTCCACAAAAGACTTTATCTTAATACTGAGCCTTTTAGTAAACACTCAATAGATAGGAAGTTATAGCTTCATAATAGACCACATCTCTGTGAAAATATGTAAACATCCTTTTACCTCCCCTTTTTTTTTTTTTGAGATTTATTCATTAGTCATTCCTGCTATGCTGCTTGATTTGTGTGCGAGCTTGGCAAGGCAGTGCTTGTCAAATAGAAACCTTTTCACTTTGCTGATGCACCAAACTAAAGCTGTACAGAGGCAGAGGTGGTGTATCAGTTTGAATGTTAAGGTATTTTATGTAGCCTCAAGAGCAAAGTTAATAACCTGATAGGCATCTTTGATGGCCAAAGGAAGAGCTTTGCACAAACACAAAAATACCCTGGGATTATTTTTTTCACCATTATCACTATTATTAGGTTAGTATCAGGAGAGGGATAATGACCACAGATTGAATACCACTAGTAGGCAACATGAAACAGTAGTTTTTGTGCTGAGCTGATGGTCCTGCCCATAAGGTGGTCAGAATTTTTGCCTGGTTTACAGCTCGTTCTCTGCACACTGAAGAATATCAGTGTTGACCAGTTAGGTCTCCGTCTCAGCAAGTTTTCATGCCTGAGGTTCTTTCCACAGCAGGACTCCTGTCCTGCTCCACATCATGAACTCCAGGAACCTCAGCACAGTAGTAAGCATGTCTGGGACTGGGATCCCATACCTGGCCAGCCTGGCTGCCAGCTGAACCTGCCACACCTGATCCTGGTCCAGCAGGAGCACCATGAAGAAACTGAGGGGCTTGTGCTTCCTTCAGCTACAGCTTCTCTTTGGGTTTGCCCCATTATACATACCAGTGAAGAATTCTGTCAAAAGTATCTGCTCCATTGAACATCTTTCTTTGCTTATGGATCAAGACAAGTAGAAATTATCTCAGTCAAGATTAACTTCTTTTGTACCTTTTAGCATAATTTTTCATACTTATTGGTTCAGAATTTGAGATTTATTTTCAAGAAATCCCTCTGTGAGTGCATACATAATACATAAAGATTTCATCATCTGCTTTCCTATAGTCACTGACTTAATTATAATGGCTCCTAGGAGAGATGCACAAAATATTCTGCCTGAAGTTGTTTTAATTAAGACTTTAACGTCTGAGAACCAGGCAAGTCTTGGTTTCTAATTCCAGAAACTGCTGATGTTGCTTTTAATTCCTTTCCTGGTTAATTTGGCAGAGTGACGGTGAGGCAATTTTCACTAAGAAACCTCCAAATCATGTCAGTTTTGAAAAGTATCTGTTTCCTTTTCCCCCATGACTTCTAATCCATCTTAAGAGCCCATAAATAAGTTACATCACCCAAGGTAAACTAAGTTGTATCAGAGGTGGCTGATGTAAGTTTTCTGAAGCCCAAAGCATCACTCTTGAGGCAGCCACCTGAGTCTCATCATTTTGGCTCAGTGATTGTGACTCTTGCTTCTGCATCACTCCTTTCTCATGTGAGCCAGAAAGCAAAGGGATGTGCTGCCTTCATCCTGACTGAATTGAGGTTGTGAATTCAGTGTGTCTGAGGCCTGGGGAGTACTACTTCCCCTTCATCTGCTGAATCCATTTGATTTTTTAATTATTGTTTTTAATATCTGTGTGGTATCTAGGAAAACTTACATGCCCATCATCTCAGGTCAGGCTTTTCTGTGCTGCTGTAATGGAGATAACTTCTTTTTGCTATGAAAGCTAGCTTTACTGGCTTTCTTTGGAAAGCTCTCTCAAATCTGTCTACTTTTGTCTTCTTACCTTCCTGTTTCTCTCTCATGCTTGCACCCTGTTCAAAATACCTATATTTCTGCATGTCTACTCTACACTATTGGATGTTTTCCGAAAAAGTGAGTATCCCTTTCACAAAACCTTTTGGACAGCTGGTATAAGGAAGGAAATGGCCTGATTTGTGTATTTGAATTACTGACACAGTCTCCAAATACCTCAGGTTGCCAAGTCAGGAAGATCTTTTCAATGAAAGCAACACTTCAGAGTATTCAGAGACCTAATTCTTTCAATTAGATAAACCATGCAGAATCACAGCTCTATATTTCTTTCTGACAGATCTGATGTTATTGATGAATAATGAACTGTGGTGGGTTGATCCTGGCTGGATGCCAGGTACCCACCAAGCCACTCTATCACTCCTCAGCTGGACTGGGGACAAAGAATATAATGAAACAACCATGGGGCAAGATAAGGACAGGGTGAGATCACTTGTGATAGGTACTACCACAACCAAAACAGTTAGGGAAAATTAGTTTAATATTACCAATCAAATGAAAGTAGTATAATGAGCAATAAAAACTAAACCATAAAATACCTTCCTCCCACCCCTCCTTCTTTCCAGGCTTAACTTTACTCCCAGTTTTCTCTACCTCCTTGCCCCAGCAGTGCAAGGGGAATGGAGAATGGGGGCTGCAGTCAGTTCATCACACCCTGTTTCTGCCACTCTTTTCACCTCAGAGGAAGGACTCCTTTTCACACACTTCAACTGCTCCAGTGAGGGGTCCCTCCCACAGGAGACAGTTCTTTCTCCATGAACTTGTCCAAACCATGTCCTTCCTATGGGCTGCAGTTCTTCCAGTGTGGGTCCCTTCCAGTGGGGCACAGCCCCTCAGAACAGGCTGCTCCAGCGTGGATCTCCCACAGGGTCACAAGTCCTGCCAGTAAACCTTCCACAGTGACACAGCCTCCCTTGGGTTTCTACCTGCCCTGGTGTGGGGCCCTTGAGGGGATGGATCCCTGCTACACCATGGACCTCCATGGGCTGCAGGGGGAGAGCCTGACTCACTGTGGTCTGCACGAGGGCCTGCAGGGGATTAAAGGTCTTTGTAAGGCTGAGTGTCACATTGTTTATGTTTATGAAGAATTAGCATTTTTCTCATGTTTAGTGCCTTCCATAATCCAAAGGAAGGACAGGTAGTGTTGGGGCTTTTTTCCCCCAGATAGTGTTCCGGTTTTATTCCTGCATGAATTAGCTACCAAAGAAGATTCTGCAAGTCTCCTGTTTCCTAGTCTCATTTGGAGCTAGCAAAAAGGAAGCAAATATAAAGTTAGTCCAGTTTTGCCCCTGTTCTCTGCTCTGATATTGAAACATTCTAATATATTCTTTCCTTAAAACATGCAATCATGATGCCCTTTTCCACTTACTCATCTACTATTAAATAAGTTTCATAGAGACTTAGAAATTAGTATCTGATAATCAGAGTAAGTTTTTTTTTAAAAATCAGCAACAAACAAAAGCATGAAAAAATTATTTGTGAGAAGATTCCTCGTATATTTTCCAACTTGAAAATAAATGACCACAGCTTGTATAATGTGAGTCTTTTAATAATTAACCAACTTCTGATAAATGTGTAGTTGATTAGTATTCTGTGGTATTTCCTAAGCGAAGGCTGGACACAGAGATGCTACAGGTCTTGTCTCTACCTGAAAATAATAATATGTCCTCACGTAATTTAGTAGAACTGGTAGTGAACATGTTTTTTTTGTGGGTCTGTAGTAACTGATAAGTTGAAGCTGCCATTGGCATGTTTGGTCCTGTGAAGTGCAATTAGTGTGTTGAAGTAGTAATATTCTGGATAATACTGCCTCATGCTTAAAGATACTCCTTCCTGTGTGGTGGCATTTGCCATAACTGTCCTGTGCTCAGCTGAGAGACTGGTGTCTGAGGGGTCACTCTGTCACCCCTCCCAAGCGCTAACCTGTCTCCTTCCCCCACAGTGTTGCTTGTGCAGAATTGCCTCTTGGCTACCCATTGGCGTAACCGTAGCACTATTTCAGATGTAAGCATGTGACTTTCCAGTTGCACATCACTTACTTCCTGCAGAAAGTCCTAAAGCAGACTGGTGTTGTAATGTCCCTGTGCAAACGGTGCCCAGATGTCCTGCTGCCATCACTGGTGGTCACTTCAGTGAAGAAAGCAAGAAGTGCCCCAGAACTCATTCCGTGGAGCTGCCACCCTATGCATCCTGCACAGCTGACCAGTCAGCAAGTCAAGGCAGCTGCGTGTCCTGCTGGACATGGAAGTGGGTAGAGGTGAAGAGGCAGCGCTGGAATGAAAGCTCTGATCTCATGGCAGATCAATATCTGAATTAATTATATAGCTGTCTTCTTCCAGAGTGACTGCAGAACAAGAGATGATGGAAATGAGAGCGGTTTCCTAATTTCCTGCTAAAAAATAATGTAATTGCGGTGACTTGTTTACAGACAGGGCTGCCTGAAGACAGATCTGCAGGTAGGAAGTTAATACCACCTACTGATTCTTCAACTGTAAAAGGAAACTGGTGAATAAATAATGATTATCTGTTTCTGTGGAACGGTTCTCACTAGTAAGCATGAAGGGAGGTAGTTGCCATTAACCTCCTGTGTAGGAGCTTATAACTGATGGTGCAATAACAGTAGTTATCTTGAGAATCATGTGGCCTTGAGGAAAAAGGAGTAATTGCTTCATATGTCTGGCTTTCCTTCTTCGCTGTTGTGCTTTTCACAGTGCTGTTCAAGAATCTCCTGCTCAGGTGTGAAGGAAGAGGGTTGTTGTTTGGGGTGAAATACCCTGCATCACTGTCCCATTCTTGAGATCTGCATGGCAAGGCTTGCCAGCTTGGGCATTGGTAGGGACGCATACTTTGTGTGATTAATCTGAGAGCTAATTAGGTTCTTACCCTGACTGTACTAATGTGTGTCTCGTGGGATGTTCAGATGGCCGACTAAGATTTCATTCTTCTCCAACTACCTCTCCCAGTCCAGGCTTTCTAAGAAACAAGGCTGTGTTAGATTTTAATCTCTTAACTGTTTCTGGGGCACCCAGAAAGGTGGTGGTGTCACAAAGTGACTTGTGTTTTTAGGGACTGTTTGAGAAAACTGCCTGGAAAAATCTAGCCTCACTCAAATGCCAACTTGTATGCCTGGGATAACTAATCACTTTTAAAAATAGTAATTGTCATTTAGAAAGCCTACTTCTTTTAGTCTTTTAGAACCATTTTGTATAATGTTCAATTCCTTATTTGCATAGATCTTGAAGTGCTTTGTCGACTGAGTATACCTTGCTAGCTTAGAGTCCTGCTTTTTATGTGGAATTTTATTAGGAGATACTAATAATTTTTCCATTTGAGGTTTTGAAGAATCATTAGGCCAGCAATTTTAAATTGTGCAAGTGCTGTTTCCCCAGGATTTATAGAGTGAATAGTTTCAGGGTTGTTGTATTTTTAATTCTGAACACTGAATTCTTGAGCTTTTATTACCTTATGTACAGATGAGGAAAAGGACATGTGTGAAATCCTTAATTATTTGCCCTTCCCAGTTTGCTTTTGGGAGCTGCACCAGTAGATTCTTTGGGTACTCAATGGAGTGTATTTCTTTTTGGGATACTTTTCTGTTAGGAGCAATAAGATGCTTAGGTGCTTCCAGGAGTATTTTGGTGTCAATACAAATCTCCCATGAAACAGCACTATAGTAAAGCTTTAGAAACTGGAAAGTCTTTTTCTTTCATGAGATATCTGACCCAACTTATTGAAGTACAGGTCTTGCTGAAGAACATTGTCTTGCTGAAGTTGCTAGTGTCCTTGGTGAGCCCTGGGTTATTCTCCCTCTTTCTCCACTGTGAATGCACTGCTGGGGATATTGGCAGTAGGCATATCGGATACCAAAAAGCCTCTGTGAGGGGACTGGGTTTTGTTCCTCACTGCTCCCTTTTTCTCCTGGAGAAATGTTGGTCAGTTTGGCAAGGTCTTTACACTTGCCAAGAAGGAGACTTATCTTTTTTCTTTCTCAGAAAGTTCACTGGTTCCTGTAGTTCCTGTCGCTGTCACCTAACTTCCCCACCCTAAAATGGGGGGGGGGGGGATTGTTTAATGAGTTGCCATCCACACTGGTTGCAGAAGCCTGTTCCAGTACAACCTGACTTCTCTTTGTATGCTCTGCTGGGATGTTGGGTTTGAGTGCATTGAGGAACATGAAGAGTGACCACATAGACAAATATATCCACAGACCACATATAGCATCCACTGACCTTGCTGCTACATTGCTGTTACCAGGTTATCTTCCTCTCCCAGCACACAGGACTAATCACAGCTACAGAGGGCTGCAAGGAGATAAGCTTACAGGGAAAGAGAAATCAGACTGACACGGATATTTCACAATCTGAGAGTTGTGTGGTCACCCATGTAAATCAGGTTACAGTTATAGAAAGCTTGTGTTTTACATGCACACATATATCTAATGACTGTTTGGGCAGGTGTTTCTAGTGCAGATTGCATTCAGAAATATCAGTGCAAAATATTTTGAATCCTTCATGCTTGTTGCTTGTGCACACCACAGACTTTCTCTTATTCTATTTAAGTAAGAAGCATGTTCTAGTTATTTTGTCACATTCTTCCTCACGGAACTAAAAGCACGAAGTTGAAGGAATAGGTGATTAATCAAAATGTTGTTGGCTACCTCATTAAAGTTGTAAAGCTAGTCAAGGTGATCCTTAAGGATTTAAACTTCTATTGAATAGAGTTCAGAAGCCAGTTTCCTAAATACCATTTTTGGGATTTTTCCTTAAATCTTTTAGCAACAGTTACCAAGAGCATATTCACAATTTGTCACAGCTGAGAAAACTACTAACCATTTTTCCATGTGGAAGGAGATGAGAGAGAAGAGTGCACAAGTTAAAGTGAAGCAACAAAATTGTTGGACTGCTTTTTGCTATCCTGACGTGAAGTTCTCCCTAGTTATTGCCCAGAATCCTGGGGAACGGAACAGAAAGTGAAACCTGGGTCTGCCTCCATAACAGCACAGGCTTCCTCTCAAACCCTTGTGCAGTTACCTGCCTCTGCAGAGAAATAAGGTGAGAAGCCACTGCTAGCTCTGGTCACTTGTGTTTGCACAGGGGACTTGCAGCTGACACAGCCTACATCAGATTTCACCCCTCCAGAGGGATGTAGTCCATGGCTTCCTTCTCAGAAATCACTTACTCTTCTAAAGAAGTGAGTAGTGGCTTCGTAGCAGGAGTCAGTACTTAGCTGGAAGAAAATGGTGGCATGAAGCAGATGATGCTTTACCTTCAGACAATTGCTTGTCGCAGCCCTTACACAAGCCTGTGGGGCTCTGTCTCCCCACACTGCCTGACCAGAGTCTGGGTGAGGTTCTGCCTGATGACTGCTCAGGGCATGTGCACACAGATATCCTAAGACACAGCTGTTGGAGTCTTGGCTGCGAGGTGTGCAGCAGTGCAGGGCATTCTGTAGAAGGTCCCTCCCATCTCCCAAAGAAGAGACTCGCTTTGGTGTTTCCAGAACTTGAACCCATGTACATTTCTGACCTTTTGGTTTTCACACCTGCTGCCAGTGGTGCCACCCTGCCCTGTTCACCAGGAGGGCATTGTGGAGCAGACTGTAGAGCAGATACTACCAGTGCCAATCTGCTAGTGTCACTGTGAGAGGGAGGAGCATTGGTGGGGGATTTTTTAATGGGGATAACTTCTTCCCCATATCCACTTCTGACCTTCTTCACTGTCATGAAAATTTCCTCCAGTAACTGGGCAGCATTGCCTGGCATTGAGGTACAGTGAAATTATATTTCTTTCACCTTTTGTAAAGGACTTCTTTCCACCACTTATAGGCAGAAGGAAATAGGTTTTTACCTCACACCACTTTCTCCACAGTTTAGGATTTCTTCTGAGGCTCCTTCACAGGGATCAATGTTTGATCTGCTATCAACCTCCCACAGTTTGGGGATTTGTAACTAGACAAAGATGATGCTTTGCACACTTTTTCTAAGCACCCTCCAGGAAAATGAATCTCTGCCCTCTGAAGGGAACTCTCAGGTGGGCATAAGAGGCTGAAGCTGGACTACCTGTCTACAGTCCCTGATGAAAGCTTTGGGACTTGCTCCAGGGGTGTTTGCATGGAGCCACAGGTTCTGCTTTCATCTCATACATCAGCCATGCTCTGAGCAGCGGTGCTGATGGGCAAGGGGTATTCCCCAGCTGGTGTGGACCTGCTAGGGGTGCTCTCCGGCTTCAGAGCTGGAGAACAGCTCCCTGGCAGAGAGGGAATGAAGGGGGTCATCTGGAGAAGCACCTGGGCTTACGTTTCCAATATATTCAGGGGTTTGCTCATGTTCAGAGTTTTGTGGTCCTTTTCTTTCTCTTTCAGTTGTTTGTTTTGCCTTGGGATTCAGGCCGCTAGGGTAGTGTAAAGTTTAAATGAAAGGTTCCAGTTCCTGTCTAAGGTTTTTCAAACAAAAAGGTTAAATAGTTTATTTGTCCCTTTTATCTTTCCAAACTTCTGCAATATATTTTTACTAAGGTGTCATATTTTATGTTAGGTGAAGATACTTGTGATTTTGTGAATGCAACAACATTTGTGGTGGATTCTTCTGCTTCCTGAAAAGGAACTTACATTTTACTGACAGTAGGAAGCAGTTGTACGTGCTTTCTGGCTTTTTCCCTCTCTGAAGGAGTGTGCTCCCATAGAAATGAGTGGGAATTTTCCCACTGAAAATTAGAAGGATGAGAAGAACAATGCAAAGCTTCCACATTAGAAGTCCTTAGTGGTGTTGATCCTTTTGATGTGAAGCATCTCACTTTGCCCTTGTGAAGATCCTACTCCATAAAATCCTTGTCAGTGACAGTGGTGAGTTCTGGATGCAGAATGATGACAAAAAGCACATTTCTCCTCTGTGGCTAAGCCTTTGAAATTGTTGGCCCAGAGAGATAATCATTAGAAACTCTATAGGACAGAGGTATTAAAACCCGCAAGAGGGGAAAGCCACACATAGCTGATGACTGTTTGCATCGTGTAGACACTTAATGGCATGAAGTGGGCTTCACAGAAGCAAAAAACATCAGGAGCACTGAAGGTTTGGCTGAAAGTGGGCATGGCACTCACATTCCAGAGATTTAGTACTTGTGATTTAACTTCCTCAACTCACCCAAGTCTTGAGTTACAGTTGCTTTCTAATGCAACATGGAAGATCAGCTTTCAGGATTAAAAAAAAAAAAAAGGTATAAAAGCTATCTTTTTTTCTTTTTTGCTTGCCAGTATGACAGTAATGTGTGTTTAATAAAAATTTTGCATCTGCTAGAGGAAAAAATAAAACTTGTAAAAGTTCATTTGTGAAGTCACTTCACTGGCAAAGGGCTAATAAGATAAATTCAGTCTGAAGAGGTTAATACTTCAGTGTGCCCAGAAAACTTGGTCTTTTAAATCCAAAGCTTCAATCGAGGTTTTGCTGTGTTGTATAGAAGGATAAGTACAGGAGACCTGATAGGACTGTCTGTGCAAGATGTGTCAGCAGGAGCTTTGCTGTATTCATCTTCAGTGCCAAGCAACTCCAATTCCTCTTTTGTCAAACAAACTTTTTATTCATCGAGGTGCAGTTGTTTTCCAGAGCTATTCACAGTCATGTGTCAGAGAGGGTACAATTAATACATTGTAAAAAATATTTTTTTTAATGGTCTTTGCTGTGGAGATTTAATAGAGCCCTGCTGGCAGTGCTCTGAGGACCAGTGCAGGGTAAGGATTTGCCAGATCATAGCTGAGCACTTGAAATTCTTCAACTAGCAGGAAGGAAAAAGTGTGTGAGAGAGCTCGTGGGAACTGTATTTGGGTTCAGCAGCGTCCGCTAACATTGTCAAACTGCCTGTCTCAAACTGTTAAAGCTGATAAACTGCCAGTAATTATCATTTAGAAAATTAGCGGCTGCCAAAACCATCACACACATCACATGTGTTGGTTGGACTGGTTTGAAATTACTTTGCTTAAAAAAAAAAAAGAAAGAAAGAAAAATTCCCGAGCTGCATCTGCTCCAAGAATAGCACTGAGTTTTGACATATGACAGTTGGTGCTGGCAGAAGTTATTTTTGTTGTTCGGAGTAGGCTTGGGGGATACTTTCTTGGAGTGCGTCACTACTGCTATTTACCATCCGGGTAGCAGGACAATTGAGACCTCTGAATATTTGTGGCAAATCTAAATAAATAACTGAAGTATGTGGGATCTCCTTTCTCTTCCTTTCTCTTTCCTTCCTTGCCTATGACACTGGACAGCAAGAATTAAAAATCCTGGTTGCCGGAAGGAAAACTTTCTAATTTTGCAGTTGATTTCCAGCCACTGCAAAGAAACCAAATGATCATGGAAGCGCTGAGCAGGGCAGAGCAAAAGCTTAGAAGCAGCTTTGGCTGCACATCACCATCACTTCATGTCCTCACAATCTTCCCAAGCAGCCCATAAAAAACATGGCTTTAGGCAGAGCAAATGTCATTCATTTCCTTCCAAAGGAAGCTGAGTGCCACCATGACCAGGAGCTAGGGAAGATATGAACACAATCATATCACACAGGTACTGCTGCAAAGGAAGATGAGGCTGGTGAAATGACTATGTAGAAACTTGCACAATGTTTTTCACTCAGAGGTTTGTGATTTGGTCAGTCATCAATGAATAAATTGGTGCAAAGTCTCTGAATCAGTGATCTGTAAGTCTGAAAGACTCAGATTCATTGGCACAAGAAAATATCACTTACATTTTAGTATACATTTTAGTGGGTGTACCTTTCTACTTCTGTTGAGTGCAAGGGTGTAAAAACTTTGTGTGCTCTGTGCTTTTCCCTTCAGGCTGTGGTTCAAGACAGGAGGACTTCTGGGGTGGCAAAGCCAACTCACACGTGCTCTCCTATGTTGCTCACCCATCACTGTTTTATAATTTAAGCCAAAACATTTTGGAGGGATTGATATTAAACCCCGGTGTCTCAAAGATTCAGTGGTCAGTGCAATGTAACCAACTGGAAAATCAGTTGAACTGAGGTAAAGGGAGAATTGCAGCAGAACAGCCTTTGCATATAAGGGATAGGGACAGCACAGGATTTATCTTCACCAGCACTTCTGATTTGTTTTGGAAGTACACCTTTTCAATAAATGATGTCATGTATCAGCTTAGTCAAACTCTTTGTGAAATACAGAAGGAGAATTTTCCTTTTTCTGGGAAAATATTTCTGGTACTGTGCGGCAAGTACTTAGAGAATACCGAATGGGAATGGAAATGAAAGGAAAATGTATTACATTTCATTATTTCATCTGTGTGAACACTTTACTGTGTCTAATTCTGTTAATCTAAAATTATAAACAAACTTAGCCTGATATAATCTAATTTTCATTATAGACACCAAATGCTATTATGTTGGACAACAAATTGGCTTAAGATAATTCTGTCTTTACAAAATAAGATTGTAATCAATATATTTATAGTTTAATAAAGTCTCATGATATATGTATACCCTATAGCTTTTAGAGCTTTATTTTCAGTTCAGAGTTCCCATTAGTCTAATTTAAGATTATTGGTACAATCAATTGATTTAAGATATGCCTTTATATAAACCAACAAAGAATGTCAGCATGAGATACTGAAAAGAAGCAGTGTGAAAGAACCATCTATGAGATATTTCATTGCAGAGTTGTTGATGGATGAGATTTAATGACAAAAGTATGCAGTGAGCGCCTTTGTTCTCTCTAAAGTTTGCAAAGGGCAGGGGACACTGAGGATATGTAGGGTCCCAACTGGGAAAAGTGAGGTTATTTTAGTCTGAAATAATGCTTTTGCCAAAATGCGAAAACTTTTTGTAGGTCAAAAGTATTTTTTCATTCTTTTCTTTTTTTCCAAGTCAGTCTAAACTGTAATCTCTGAACACCATTCAATCTAGTTTATTGACCAGATAGCACTGATCTTAGATATAAAATCCCAACAACAGAACCCTTACTGATAGGGATATCAATTGCATCCTATTTATGTTAGTACTTAGAAGAAATTAGGGATTTGTCTGCATGTTTTAGTTTCTGATTTATTCATCTACTATTTTTGTACTTCGAAGCAGCAAATCTGCTCCATTTTGCTTTTTTTTTTCCAAAACAGGTTTTTGATTTTATAGAATTATAGAATGATTTGGGTTGGAAGATCATTTAGTTCCAGTTACCCTGTCAAGGGCAGGAACACCTTCCTGACACAAGACCAGGTTCCTTAGAGCCACATCCAACCTGGCTTTCAACACTTCCTGGGATGTGACATCCACAGATTCTCTGGGCAACATGTTCCAGTGCCTCACCACCTCTAAGTAAAGAATTTCTTTCTTATATCTCATTTAAACCTACTCTCAGTTTAAAGCCATTCCCCCTTGTTCCTATCACTACATTCCTTTGTAGAAAGTCCCTCTCCAGCTCTCTTGTTGCCCCCTTTTGATACTGGGAGGTGCTATTAGGTCTCCCTGGAGCCTTCTCTTCTTCAGGCTGAACAACCCCAGCTCTCTCAGCCTACATACATAGGAGAGGTGCTCCAGCCCTCTGATCATTTTCATTATCTCCTCTGGACTCACTCCAGCAGGTCTGCATCCTTCCCATGTCTGGGGCCCCAGAGCTGAATGCAGCATTCCAATTGGGGTCTCACAAGAGCAGAGCAGAGGGGCAAAATCTCCTCCCTGGCCACACAGCTCTGGATGCTGCCCCAGACAGAGGTGGCTCTCTGGGCTGTAAGCACACATTGCTGGGTCATGTTGAGCATCTCCTCAACCAACACTCACACGTCCTTCTCCTCAGGGCTGCTCTTGATCCTTTTTCCGTCAGGCCTGTATTTGTGTTTGGGACTTCTTGACCCTGATTGCACTTGGCCTTGAAGAATGTCACGAGGTTTGCACAGTCCCACCTCCCAGACCTCCTAAGGTCCCTCTGGATGACACTCCTTCCCTCCAGCATGTAGACTGCACCACACAGCCTGGTGTTGGCAAACTTGCTGAGGGTGCAGTCATGTGCCTGCAGTTTGCTCAGCTTCTCATCTGAGCAAACTGGCAGAAATAATTAATTAAGCTTGCATAGTAAGCAGACTGTGGATCTGGGTCATTTGTAACAAATAGGTGAGACTTCATGTAATGATTTTCCTAACATGATGAGGTGTGTATACAGGAATGTGTGTTTCTAGCTGGCTGGCTGTGTGTGTGTGATCAGAATTAAAGTATGTATACTTTTATTTCAGAAAGTGTAAAAAATGTGAGGATATGTATATGTTGCTCTGGTTTGGGATGTTCTGAAGGGCTGGCTGGGGGGAGACTGGGTTTTCTCCCTCCTGGTTTGTCCTTGTGCTCTTTCAAGGAACTGTAATCTTCCTTAGATGCACTTGGATTAATGTTGCCTAAGAGCCTGTAATTAAACATGTGGGGTTTGAGGAACCTGAGAAAGAGCAGTCCTCCTTGATGCTGTGTCCATGAGCAAGGACAGGCACAGCTCAGAGCTGTGGACAACAGGCCACAGCACAGGCAGCCCTCACCACTGCTGTACGTCTGAGGGGGCTGGGGAAGGGTGCTGTGACTGCACTGGGCTCGGGCCATCAGTCCCCTTTTGTGCCACTGCACAGGAAGACCTTATCTCCAGTACAACTGGAGCCAGCAGGGTGTATGTCAGAGAGTAGCTTCCCTTTCCCCGAGCCCCCCCTTCACCCACGCTTTTAGAGTAAAGAGAGGGTTTCTCTGGCTAAAAGGCTGCATTTCACAAGGACAGGAACCAAGAGACAGTTCATTTCTATGAGTGAGTTGCTATAAATAGCTTGTTCTGTTAACATAAATTCTTTCTGTGAATCCTACAAGCAGGGTTTTATTCCAAGCCTACAAAATGCTTAGTATACCCTTGTTACTTTGTACGTGCTGATGCTGCTGTTTACCCCCGCAAAGTGGGAGGTAAGCCTGACACTTGCAGGGCAACTCTGTTCTGTTCATGGAGTAAAGGAGTCAGCCGCCCTAAACAAGCCTGTTACAGTGTTAATTTTTTACATCAGAGATACCAAAAGAACCACTGGACATTTTTAAGGCAAGTAGGGCAGGACTTGCTGAAGTCCACACACATCAGTTTTTAAATCTTCAACTAGGCTGCAATGTTTTCTACTGCTCTGCTCTCTACTAACGCTTGCAGTGAGTCTGGGTCAGAAGCTGTAGCTACTGTAAGCCTTGAAAGCTTTGCAGGCTTTAAGGAAGCTTGTAATTGCTCCACTGTGAGTCCTAGAGTGAGAAAGAGCTTGCCCAGGAGGAAAATGTCTTCTCTTACTGCTCATGCAGTGAAAACTCTATGGACGTAAATGGTCCCAGCTGTATGATATGCATCTGTCACTTTGCAGCTTTTTACTTTATTCCTTTCACATATTCCTTGTAATGGAAGCCCTCTCTTTGGGATAAGATTTTCAGTTTCCATTTAAATCCATTTCTACATTTGACTATCTGATACTCAGTCCACATCCCTTCCCCCTCTTCACATGAAATGAAAGCCAATGAGCTGTTGAAATTTCCATAGAGCTGAATGATGTGACCCAAAGGTGTCTGTCTGGAAAAGGGAAGTGCTTTGGTGTTCAGGCGGTTGATAAAACACACATGTTTATGAGGAACCATGCTCTCTCTTACTTTTTGTCCTCTTTTTTTAAATGTGTCCATCTGCTTGCAGAGACCGCTGTTTTCACTCCCCATGCACATGTATGGCTAGCTCAAATACAGATCCCTTTCTTGGTACCCTTCCATGCATGAGGTGCTTCAAAGTACTGGTAGCTCTCTGTCTGTGTGGGTGGTTGGAAGTGCAGTAAGCAGTGGATGGGCACCTGTGTAGCGTGGGGAGAGGAAACAGATCAAATACTCTGGTGGTTATCCAAGGTGAAAACTTGTGCAGTGTGTGGTGAGCAGGGCATCTCGACATGCCAGGTATGATTTCTGCACAGACTGTCCAGCTGCAGTGCCAATGGCTTTGTGGCACTGTTGTGGTCCCAAATTCCACTGACAACTTGTCATTTGATGTAAAAGTATATGCGAGGCAAAGGAGCCTGATGTTTTTTATCATGTACAGTTTGGCTTTAAAAGATGACTGTTGATTAGCTGTTGATGATAGTGTTTACTGTTGAAATCTTCACAACTGGCCCTTGCAGCAGCTCCCAGATTGTGCAAATAGGGGGTTTTTTGAAGGGGAATTAATTAGCTGGCTTGCATATTCAAAAGAAAGAGGCAAAAAAAGTCTCATCTCTTTGTGGCTCTCAAGGCGTGCATCCCTCTTTCTTCCATAGGATTGTCATGGATATGTACTTCCAGAGATTGTACCGTCAGCCTGTGCCATTCATACATTTTGTAGAGTTCATAACCAAATGCGTTCACGGCTGAAAGTGGCACACGTGCTGCTCTGAATGCTCCTTCTCAGATGTCTCCTGCTTCTGGTAACCCACATTCTGCAGCTGGAGGCTGCGCTCCAGGCACTGCATGAATGGTGTGTCTTGTGTTTCAGCGAGGCAGAGTGAACTTGATTCTAGGTCAAAATCAAATGTGACATTTCCTAAATGCGAGAGTCCAAACTAGTTACAGCACTAAAAAGCAGAGCCTGTGAGTACTTTCTGTGTGTTATTTCTCAGTGATTTACAGTCTATTTTACTCAAGGTGGGAGGGACATTGAATGTGGGTTTATTATTCTGGTTACACCTGCAAAACTGAGAGTAGGAAGAAAATAAGCCAGTGTCGCCTCATCGCATAGGAGTGCAAAAGACTTACCCTTACAGTACCAGAATTCCACTTCTGTTGTTCCAGGGTGAGGGTATCCTTTTTACAAACAGTGGCCTAGATAATACCTGCCAGCACATCTCCTCAAACCTTCAGCCTGCCTCTCCCTGCTTCACTGTTCTTCCCCACAGTCCTCACAGGCACAGTGAGAGCAGGCAGTGACCCAGATGCGCTGCTCTGAAAGTGCCATTTGTTTCCAGCACTCAGCATGCTGGCAGATTTGACACATGGCTACACACGCATCCATCACTGAACCAAAATACGCCTCTCTCGTGCTGTAAGGGGTGTTGTATCAGATAAGCCACTGCTGACAGGGCCAGTAGCTGTTCACACATCCTTTGAGGTGTGTGGCAGTGTGGGTGCATGGGACACCTGCCCTCCAAATGTGGAAGGATTTGTTGAGCTGCATGATGCAGTCCTGGTGCTAATTTTGTTTTGACTGCTTAAACTTTCCGGGGGGTTAGCAGGCAAGAATTTTGCTACTACATGCTTTGTTACCAATGCTACCAAAAAAAACCAAAGGAGAAAGTCCTTTTTCCACTTCTGTTTTTTGTCAGGAGGACAGGGCTGTGTTCTTTCTCTTCTCCTATTCTGACTACAGCTTTATCTCTGAGTCCTTTGCATACAGAGCTATTTAGAGCTTTTACATGTATATATGCAAACATGTGTTTATACAAATATGTATTTACACACACAAACACACATATCTATATAATCACCAGAGTCATAGATATGTAGATATATAAGGTTTTTAAGACTGGAACATAAAACTAGTTCTCTATCCCCTCATCCAAGCTGTAACCTCAATCAGTCTTTCTTCACTTCTTCGTGGATACCAAGCCATCAAGTCTCATTCAGCATGACTAAACAGATATCCATTGATACCTCCCTTCCTCCCTCCACCTGCAGCTCTCCCCATTATCTCACACTGCTGTTGCCACGGACAACATCAGTGTCCCTCAGCTATGCCAAACTCTGTCCATCTCTTAGTTCCCTCTGTCTTTACTCTGAAATCAGCAGATTTTTCTTGCATACAGTCCCTTAATAAATGCCCTATGCTATCCACACCACACAGTTTAAATTCACATCTAAGCACTCATTTGTTGTCCTGAATTAGTGCAATATCCTCTGGCATCTTCAGATTATAATTCCATCTGTCCAGAATGTCTTTACAAAAGGAATGTGTTCCATTTCCTCGTTTGTTAGCAGTGTAGCCTTCCCTACGCACTCCTCTACTGATTTCATCATTCAGCACAAAGTGCCTATCTTTATCACCAAAGACCCTCCCTTCCTCTCTACTTCCCATCTGTCAGCCAACTCCAAGAGAGCATCTTTCTCCTCCAGCCTCCTGTGATGCCTGTCTCCTCCAGTGCACATGAGTTGCTTTCTGACATGTTACAGATTTTCTGCTGACCAAACCCACCCAGTTAATATCAGCAGGACTACTTTCTTCTTGTCCTTTAGGTCTGTCCTTTAAAATGTTCTCCTTTTGTCTGGGATGCAGGCAGTGCAGAGAAGCTCACCGCCCATCCTCAGCTTCCAGTGTGCAGCACTTGCACAAGTAGTAAGCACTCATTGTAATTTTAGACCTTATTGAGATTAAGGCCTTAGCCAGCATCTCCTGTCACTGCAGGCTTTTAAAAATAGGCTCAACATGCATGGTAATAGCAGCGTTGTAACCATGGCAATGCAAGGAAGGCAGGGTTTGCAGGCAGGGATCTTACCAGACCGACTGGCATGTCTGAGGGCTGGTCCAGGGCAACACAGGGGAGAGGTTTCATGTTCAGGAAGGGACTGTGAGCCTCAAAGCACATCTCTTTTTCCCCAGCTAGGTCAGGTGGCCTAATAAAAAGAACAACATAAGTATAGTTGTTCCTGCCTTGAGCAGAGAAGCCACCTGCATGGTCATTTGAGGTCCCTTTTAATCCTGTAGCTCTGTTTTAATAGGCAGAGCTGACTATTCCTTGTCTGTGTGCTGTGTGTTCGAGCATTTGCCGATCTTCTGCTGATACCAACAGAAGGTCTCTGAATATCAAGAAAGCAGAATATCCTCATTAACTTGGAGGATAGGAGAGTAATATATTGCTCTCTGAGCAGAGACTGGCTTTGTGCAGCAATAAAACATGAATATTAAACAGGAAATCAATGACACTTCTGAAACATGTCTGAGACAGAAATCCAGATGCTGTATGGGGATATAGGCCCTTAAGCCTTATGTCTGTGCAACTCTTTTTTTTTTTTTTTTTAAAGCTGCTTCTGCATTGTTGGCGGTGTAACAGGAGGGCATAGCAAGAGAAAAACCAGATTTTTTGGCCTAGTTTCCTGAGGAAGTGGGGGTTAGGCTGTTAACTCAGTGTGTTTGTACCCCAGCCCTCCTCTTTATAAGTTTGCAGGCTGTCTCCAGCCAGGGTGGGGATTTCAGGGGCAGCATTTGACTTCCTGGCTCTTCCTCCAGTGCATTAGCTGCTGCAGGGAGATGGGCTGGGTGTGGTGGCAGCAGGAGCAGCATGCTGCAGACCCCTTGGAGCAGCTGACCTGTGGCTGCAGGGGAGCTTGTGCAGTAAACATGACTGGGTACCAGGCATCTGAGGCTATGGGAGAGCCAAGAGCACTGGGATGTAGTGTGGGAAGGACTCTCATTGTAGTGTTAGCAACACGGTCCAGATGAGCTGGAAATTCAGTTTCATTAGTTCCACTGGCCAGGCATTTGCTTAATCTTGAACAAAAAAAAAAAAGACAAAAAAGAGTAGGGAGGTTATACTGAATAGTAATGACATTTTAAATCCTTAGAATATTTCAGCAAAATAAATGCTTTTGGGCAGCTTCTGCACTGCAAAGAGGTTTATATTACTGTAGGACAATCCTGGAATTGCATGAACCTTGTCTTTTTCTGGTTCACACTGGGACACTTGCTTTCTGAGAAAAAACCTGTTGTCTTTAAGGACAGTGTGAAAGAATAAAGACTTGATCTAGAGCTTGAGGCTGGAGCATTACATCAGTGCAAAATCTTTTCATTCATAATTCTAGTGTATTGTCCTGAGAATTTAATTTCCTGTTTGCACTATGGGAGAGTGTGTTTTGGAAGCCACTAGAGAGCAGGGTTGGTTTTTTAGGGTGTTTTTGAAGGTAAATTGTCAAAATGCAGTTGGTCCTTTTATTTATTTATTTACTTATTTTATTTCCTGAATATAGAGCCCAGCAACATGAAGTTTCATCATTAAAGTAAGTAAATAAATAATCAGTGAAGTGGCATGAGGGATGGCTTTTTTTTTTTTTTTTTTTTCCCCACTTAGCCCCATCCTCAGCCCATTGGTGATTTTTCCTACATTTTTCATGTTTCTCAGATTTAAAGGTTATATTCTCTTCCGTTTTGTATTATGTGACAATGAAGGATCTTGTTTATTTTCTTTGCTTGTCTCACTATTTAAAAAAATAAACCAGAAAGGCAAGTTTTTTGTTCTTCTATTTCCAGTACTCTTGTTTATTTTGAAACTTCCAGAAAGAGATAAGAACAGCTTAAGAAAAATGCTCTCCAGAGTAATCCCTTAAAGAGCAGCAAACAAACATTGCAGATTGGTCCTAAAGGCTGTGCTTCCTTTCTGCGGAGGGAGGGAGGGAGGTGAGGAGAGAGGATGTTTTCTTTTTAGCTGTGCTCTAATCATCCGATCTGGGATTTGATAAGCTCCACAAGTCTGAAACTGCTGCCTCCTCCTGTCTTCCCCCTTCCTGCCTCTCAGAAGATTAAAGTGAACATGGCAAAAAAGAAACAGTTTCTTTTCAGCTTGTTGTAGTTAATAATTAGTTTACAGTGCAGCATTCTCATTGTTTGTATTCTAGTCGTGTTGCTATATTATTTTCTTACACTGTTTACTTTTCACATCACGGGCCTTCTTTGATACAGAAATAGGTTTACAAATAGCCCATTCTTACAAAATTTCAGCCTCTTTTCAACATTTTTATATTGCACATCAGGAAGTGTGACACATGTAGGTGGAGTAGCTTCTGCAAAGACTCACCTTGCCTGCCCCCTCCCCCCCAGAAGACTGGGCTATGCTTTCTTTTCACTCTCTGAGAATTTGGAATTACAGCAGTTATGAAACCACAATAGGAAGCGTTCAAGCCATTAAAGTATTACATGTGCAAAATATAAGTATTATTTGGCTCACTCAAAATTAGCTAAATCCATGTATTGACCGAAGTAGAAGAAGTCCTTATCAAACACCCCGGATTTGTCCTAAGAGGTACTTGTGCTGAATTCTTTCAACCTTTAAAGCCTCAAAATAAATTTGCCAGGACTTTGAGACTGTGTGTTCCCATGTGTGTATTTTTAATGATTTCTTCCAAATGGAATGGCTGACAATATGGGTACTATAATATTGCAACACTAGCATATACATTTGATATATATATATTCTCTATGTATATGTTCATTGTATGTCATGGACACAATGCCCTTAATTAAAACCTTGCACACTGAATAAAGCACAGAAACATTTATTGTATAACTAAGATTCTCTCTTAAGGGGAAGGGGAAATTTGTTTATAATAATTGCTTATAAAAGCAAATTTTTGTATACAAAAAAACCTACATTTGCACTGCAATGTAATTGCACTTTTAAGTGGCCTTTGCTGCTTCTCCAGAAGCAGTAAATACACTGTAAATGTTTGTAAATACACTGCTTAGGCAGTTTCTGCTAAAGGTCCTTCTGGGTCAATCCTGTATCTTCAGAAAGAAAGCATTTTCTTCTTTGAAACAAACTGGAAAATCAATTATTAAAACAAAAGCTTCTGAAACCATACATTATGCATGGGATTTTTTCCCCTTACTGTCTTTTTTTAACTTCCATAATGTTGTGAATACTTATTTCTGGCCATAGAAGTGTTTTGCTGATGCCACTGGGATGCTGGGCAGGTAAGGATGAGCAGGCTGAGGGTGTGGGAGAGGGATGCAGCGCTGGCTCTAGCCACCATGTGCCTGCATCACTGTCTGCCTGTGCCTTCCCTCAGCTCCAGAGATGCCCAGCAGCATATCTAAGAGCCAGCTCAGAGAGACAGAGAGTTCAGTCTATTTTTAGGACTATGGCATCTATTCATTTATTTTTTAGAAAATTGTTTGGGATATGGTACTTCTCATTTTTCTGCAAAGAGAAATGCAAGTGCTCTTCCCATAATTAATGAAGTCATTTTTCTGCTATTTTGAGAACTAAAGTGTGCTGCTACAATCACACGCCCCTCATATGTAACACTCTCAGTGTGAGTGCCTGCTCAGTATTGAGCTTGCTAATAGCTTTCCCTATGGATTGCTCAGCCCCCACGGCTGCCCAGGGCCTCCTGACCCCAGGACAGGCACTTCCAGGGAGAGGCCAAGCTGTGCACAGCACGTGCTGGCTTTTGGCTTACACAGAGCTGCACACTCCCTTCTCTCCCCAGCAGCACGGGTGACCAGGGGTGCCACAGTCTTTGGGTCTTCTTGGAACACTTTCCAAAGGCAGGATTTATGAATGGGCCGCGAGTGCCGTCACCATCCCCTTTCTGTCGCCAGTGGCTTCACTGTGTTGTCCTCCACTTGCTCACTGTAACGCCAGCTGTCCCACGGAGGGTTTCTTAAAGCTTTTGGCATCTTTTGATTATTCGCATCTGCCTCTGCTGGGTCTCTGCACACATCCACGCTCTCTGCCTGTACTGGCACTTTCCATGCCGGAGTTGCTGGTTGGATGGTGCCGTGTTTTCAGATAGCAGCTTTGTGCTTTCAGCTCTGTTGTGCTACAGACCCAAGCTGATGCTTGGAAAAGAAGTTGTGGATGAAGATTTTGTTTAGTTTATCCGGCCTGAAAGTAGAGAAAGAGGAAAGGTATTGATAACACTGATACTAAGCTGGCAACATCGAGGGGCTTGAACTGCCTCCGTGAGTGGCACAGCCTGGGGTGAAGGAGAGCAAGCAGCCTGCTTTGGTAGGGCTGGGAGCCACAGAACATGAGGAAAAGCTGACAGCAGCACATCTGCTAAAGGTAAGTCAATATAGCAATTCAGCTTTTGATCTTTAGCACAGTTTGTGGGGTTTTGTCTGTTCATAGCTCCTTTTCATTAAATCAGAAAACATTCAAGCAAAACCTCAGTGTTTTCCCGGTGTTTTCTTCCCACGTTTCCTGTTTCTTAAGACTTGTTGCCACTGCAGTGGTGGTGACTTTGCATCTAAGTTCCTTCTGGTCCAAATGGAAAGGGCAGATGTGTTTTTAGACAGGAACAAGTTTAATGGTGCAGACAAACATTCTTGTTTTGAAACTACTAAACTACTTTCGGACTCTTTTAACAGAGGGGCCTAGTTATCCTTATTTGCTTCCTGCATGTGTGAAAGCTTTCCAGTAACTGTTTTAGAAATCCAGTGACTTTCATATGAAAAAATGCAGAGTGCCTGTCTCATAGCCACTGTCCTCTTTCCAAGTTTTGGCACTGTTGCTTGGGAGGACAAACCACTAGAATAGTAATGTCTTAATATAAGTCTTCCAATGGTGTTAGTGGTTGGTGTTTTTTCCCCTTTGCTGTTGTCCAGGGTTGTGTGTGGACCTGTTGCAAGATCAGATTTTGTTGGGAGCTCCCTCTTTCTGCCCTCATCTCTCTCCCCCCAAGCCTGTTGATGACTGGGCTTTTTCATATCATGTGCCAGCTATCTGGGACCTCACTTAGAAAAGGGGTAGTTTCAGGCTAACAGGGAGGCTTTTGTCTCTGCATAAGAACAAGCCCATAAGCTTCCCTTAAACTTTAAATGTTTTATTGTTGGAAAGCTTTCAGATGTTCACAGGATAAGGGCTCTTTATATGTAATCTGGCATTGCACAGTAAAGGATTACTTAATGTAAGTTAAGATGTGCAGTTTCTTTATAAACTGGCTGTGTAAATTCAGCATGTAGGAGATTGGTTTCCTCCTTCTGTCCAATGATGCTTCCAGAAAGGGTTTCTCGGTTTTGGTCAATTGGAGGTTTTTTGGCTGGTTGGTTGGTTTTTGGTTTTAGTAGGGTTACAAAATCTTAGGTGGTGGGAATAGGTGGAAAATGCTGTGTGCACCCTATTAAAAACTGAGCGTGTATGATTCCACAGATCTGTTCAGACAGCAGTGTCAGCAGAATCCCAGGTGACAGAATCCTCAACCAGTCTGAAAAGAGTAACTTGAGATTGTTAGAGCAGACTCCTAGTAGCCTACTACTGAAAAGTACTTTGTGGACCAATACATGGCCCAAAATCAATGTGGTTTGATGTATTGTAACATAAGCATGACTGACACCGAAACAGATGGAAAAGGCAGGTTATTACTATTACTCTGAAGAGACTAACCAACACTTTCTTTACAAAGTGGATCCAGCTCATTTACTGGTTACACATCCTGATCCAGACATGTTCTTTTGTAAACTGTTCAGCATGAAAAACTTCATCTTCCCAGTTTTTGCCAAGTAAAATAGCAGCCCAAGCACCAGGAATGCCTGCTTCTACTTGAGGTTTGAAAAAATAGCAGCAGAAGCATGTTGCTAATAGAAAACTGACAGATGTTTATAATTATGTAGATTTTCTTCTGCGTTTGAGTACCACAAACTCTATTGCATCTACTAGCATTTGAAAAGTATGTAAGACCACTTATGACTTCAACCTGCCAGCTCCTCCAGCTGGGTGAAACTCGTATGAACCGCAACATGTACCAGGCCAGCACCCTCTGTGTGGCTGTTTTTATGCTTTCAGTCATGTTATTATCTGTTTTCAATGGAGGGTGAATTGTCACTGAACAGTTTTTGCTTCAATGAACAATCAGGAGTTTTGTGGGTTCACAAATGTATTGTATTCACAATGCACTTGATCTGAAGATCCTTGAAGTTGGTGAGTGCTGATGGATTTGGGAGTGCAGGCTTGAGAAAAAAGTACTTAACGTGTCTGTTTTCAGTGATTTCTCTTTTGCCAGTAGTAATAAACTTAATTCTAATCCCAATATGAACTGACAATAACACATCTGAAAGCTGATGTGGAAAAATGGAGGTTGTCTCATGAAGCAGATAATGTCATGAGACCAAACTTACAAATGATATCTAGTTATGCTACTTGCCACATTCTGTTTCACAAAGTACTTCTCTCTTTACAAAAAGAAAGTAATTTTTCCACAAGGCTACATAAATACACTGCTGATATATATGTAACACTAGGAGGGGGATATGGGTTTTTGGTAAAAGGTGGCAATTTGTTGAAGCTTATGCTGCCTACAGAAAAACCTGGCAGATAATAACTCTGATTATCCCCCAGAAGTATTTTTCTCTTCTTTTATATTTCAAATCATGGCACTCTGAGACTGAATGCAACTTTTTGTGTCCGTTGGTGTGCTAAGGACTTTCTGTTTCTTACTATGTAGGAGGAGATGCTTGGGTAGCTTTCATTTGGATACTGGCTGGACAAACAGTTTGTTTCCTCTTCTATTTGTTATACTAATTGTAAAAGATGCCTATATTGGTGTGCCTTGAGGCCTGTATTAGTTTATTTTGCATCTCCTATACTGTACTCTCCAAACTGAGCAGAGCTTTTCTGAAAAGTGCACATCCAAATTTGGAGATATGCTCTCCAAAGCCTTCAAGAAAAAGGAATATTTCCCCTACATTCTTGGGTAGAATGAAAATCATTAAGAGTAAAATGGAGTTGTGTTTGGGTCCCTCGACTGAACACAAAGAAAGAGTGAAAAATCTTAGGTTTACTCTGCAAGCTACGTCCAGCCTTCACCCTCAATTATGCAGCACAATACTTCTCTTCCCTTCTCCCTCTCTGTTCCACCTCCAAGCCTCTCTTCCCCTTTGTAGCCTAAGAAATAGAGCACATTTTTCACCATCATCTAAAATCAAGCAAAAGGCTCCCCCAAGCTTTCTATCTGCCATTCCTCCAGTTCTGAAGATCTTGCAAGGCTAGAGATGTGGCAAATTGTGTGTCTGCCTTGGATTTTACAAGACACTCCTTTCTCTAGCCCTCTTGCTAGTTTTTGTCATGCATGGTCTCAGTGAAAGGCTTGCACTAGACTCCCTTGGCATGTATTAAAGCAAGCTGCCTGCATTCCCATGCTGTGACATGGGAATGTTACATGTAACAAGTGGAGCTGTACTCTTGGTCCATCCTTTCCCTCTATTCCTCCCTTTTACCCTAGAGTCAGTACAGGCCTTTTTCTTATTTATTTCTTATTTTGTTAATTTCATTTAAATTTATTTTAGTTTATTTTTTGGGGTTTTTTTATTTTATTGTATTATTATATTTTTTATTTTATTTTATTTTATTTTATTTTATTTTATTTTATTTTATTTTATTTTATTTTATTCATTTCAGTCACTTTGCAAGCCTGTCTGAAGAATTTCCCCAGTTTGGTTTAATCCTGGTTGTTGCACAGACATTTGTGTTGGGGTGAGGGAGGAAGGGAGCACTGCTGGGGCTGCATCCAGAAGCTCCACACCAGTGCTGGGGGCAGTTCAGCCTCTTTTGGCAATGGTGCCAACCCCTGTCTTTCAAATATTCCTGGGACCAGCAGCATGGAGTACAGAGCTTCCTTATTTGTCACTCTGAGGAAATTTTTAAATCAGTCTCATGGTGTAGAAGAAAATAATGAGCTAATCCAGAACTGAGGTGCCATTGGATTGGTGTGGACCTGGCTCATTTCTTAAGCTTCTAACTTTTCTGCATGCAGATTTTATCCAATTAGTTCAGAGGCAGAAGTAGAGTTTCTTGACTCAATGTTTTCTTTCCAGGCCAAATGCCTGGAAGCTAGGGAGGGAAATAGATGGCACTGGAATAATAACCACCTTCCCTGAGTTTGAGCAAAGCAGTTAAGACCCACATTTTTTTCAGTGTTTTCATAAACTCTGCCAAGTTGTACAAAAGGTGATGGGAGAGGAGGGGGTGTTCTTTTTCTTTTTTTCTTTATTGCTTGTTATACCTACACTTTTTCTCAATTGCTAAACAAAGAAAGCAAACAGAAGAGATGCTTACTTTTGTACTTTTCTGTTAGAAAATGCCTGTTCCTAAAATCTCTTACAAAAGTCTCCTCTGATTTGTAATGATGCTTTTTTTTTCTTTTCTCCCCACCTGGAACCCTCCACTCAAATGAACTCTGAGCTTTATAATATCAGATGTCTCCTTGCTAATCAGGAGAAATCCTTGCAAATCAATATGATTGAGTTTCTGTGTTTTAGAGAAATATTTATTTGGTTATTCCTTAATAAAAATTTTAATTTCATAACTGCTTTTTACGTAATGATGACCAGTAAAAATAATTTTATATAAGAAGCCATTCCCCTCTCTTTTCCTGTTTATGCCTACAGCATCTTTCAGGAGAGGTGCTGGCACATGAGTTGCTGTTTCTGCAGCTAAGGCAGGTTTTCATGATCAGTAGTGCAGGGCTCCAAGTCATCTGTGTATAGCTGTAGAGTTACTCATCCAGCAGTAATTTTACAGATACCTCTCTGGTGGAAAGTTCAGCCATGTACTTGGGGGAGAATGGGACTTAGAAGCAGTTCAAATTTAGTCTGGCTTCACTGGTGTGAGCACCTGGGCACTGAAAATTGTGCTCTTCTCCATTTGCTGCATGGTTGCCACTCCCAACCCTCAGCACCAGCAGAAGCCTTGCCTCCTCCATCTTCTAGGAGTTTGCAAACTAAATACTTTAACATCATTGTTAGTCTGTGCTCCACAAGTTATTCTTTCAAAGATTTCGCCTCAAGGAAAAATAAGGCTTAGCTGTCATTTGAAATTTACTCAGGGTCGGCAAAATGATGGCATTTGTCACTTTTGCTCTCCATCTTCTTCAAATGGGCCCTAGTGTGTGTCAAGCTGGATATTGTGTTGGCTTCCTTCTTCTCTGTCTTTGTTCTCCTAGAGAATGCCAAGTAATTAATACAGTCTAAAAATTAAGTGTGGCACAACCCCTTTTTGCCTTTGTGTAGTTTTCAAACAAGGAGGCTGTCATGAATCTACATGCATCCAATTCCAAAACCAGTTTGTTAAAACAAAATGACTTAGAGACATTGAGTTGACCAATTTTTTTTAGGGTCGGATCTAAAATAATTGGCACACTTGCTGTGTACTTCTGCACGTTTCCTGCTGTTGACCTTGTCTCCGTGAAGTCTGAATAGCCATCATGTCAGTGACAGTGATGTGTCTGAGCAGTCTGAGGGAGTCCTGCAATTATTTTAATATTTTGCATAACACTAGTGGAATTCAGTAATTAGTTGTGAAGGTTCAAGTCCAATTTCCTCATTCCCGAAATCAGGAAAAATGATGGAAGTTGCTGATAAATGTTAGTAGAGAGAGAAGAAAGTGTAACAAAATTTGTGGTGCTCCAATAACTTACTTTTTTTTCCCCTTTCTCTCTTGTTTTACAGGGCATGTTTTCGAGCCATTTGTGAGGAAATGTGGTGAATGTAAACTTGCTCTGTTTGGGGGGGAAATTGTGGTAAGTGGTGCTGTCAATTAATCAATTTTGGTTTTCAATGAGAATTTCAGAAAGATTGGTTTAGCTATTTTTGGTTTAATTTTTTTTTTTTTTTTAAGCCCTGTAAAATACAGGGGTAGTTGATTGTATGTGTTCTTTCTCTGGTACAGAGACTCGCAGTATGAGAAGCATTGACAGAGAACAGCATGCTGGGCCTCAGGGCGAGGAATGTGTTTTCATTTGCTCCAGTGGCATCTGCTTATTGTGTTTGTAGCTGTTCCATTCTGCTGAGGAGTGGTTGAGCTAAAATCTGGAGCAGAAGAAATAAAAAAGCCTAATTTAAACACAAGGGGTACCAAAACAGCATTGTAGTTGTATAAAATATCAAGAGCAAATGTAATGCAGTTCCTAAAGTGGTGGGGGTGTCCAGTCACTCTACAATCTTTCCATCTCTTCCCAGAATGTCTGACACCCTTGCTTATGTCTGAGAGATAAGGAGATAATTAACATGTGCTACACTAGTTTTCCTATTCCTCCTTTCCATACCAGATGACAAGCTTTGTTGCTTGTCTGACTGTATTATATGCAACACTTCCAGAGGAATCAGCTTCCAACAGACTTCTCTGGTCCTCAATGCTCTGGTAATATAGCACATCATGTATGTGTCTGTGCTGCTGAGCTGCACCACTCTGAAGTACAAGGAAAGAGAGAAGAGCAGGAGGTAATTAGTGACATGTCCCAGCTAGAGGGAAGTAATTCAGAGAAAGCTCTTCCAACCTGCAAAAAATAAAGGCAGCAGATCCGGAGGAGTTCAAGATGGGCTCATCTTGCTTTTCCCTCTAGGAGACTGTCAATATACACAGTTCTGGATAGTACCAATCAATCACCCTTGGGAAAAGAAACATGTCAGCAGAAGACTGTGTCCCTGCTTCCCCTTGGCCAAGCAGGGTATTGGGCTGGTGCTTTTTCTCCAGGCAGAATGTGCAGATTGCAGATGAAAACTGCCTTATTCTCCACTGGCAGAAGACTTAAGATTCAGATAGCCTGCAGGGTAGAAAACTGAAAGTTAAGGACTGGCTCTGTGAGAACACTTGTTCCTTTCTACCATTTAAAAAAACCCAGATGTTGTTACATCATATAGAAAGAGCTGGATTAGCTAGCAGATGTTTAAATGTAGGTCACTTACCCTTCTGGAGACAGGAAAACATAGAATAGCTAAGCCCAGAATTTCACAAAGAAGCTGGCCAAACACATGAAAAATCCTGCACAATAGTACCTGGGTAAACCCTACTGCAGCTCATTCTTATAAATTATTTTCTCTCTTCGGATCAGTTTTTCTGACAATTGTGCATGCTATAAGTTTGCATCTATATCCCTATGAGAAATACAAACAACATTTTTTTAGCTAGAATTCGGTTGTAGGACCACAGATGAGCCACAGATCAGAGCGTGAGTTCATTATTCCATGAAATTGTGTGGTGACTTCCACCAAACTCTGTTACTCAGCTACAAAAGTGGGTAGGATCTATATGTAGTTGTCTTTTTGGTGGTAGTAATGATACTTTGATCCTGAAAGTTGTCCAGTGTTCTTCCTTACAGATTGGCTGAACTTTGTGCTGTGTGTGACAAAATTCACAAGTGAAAGGTGAACTATTTGGAAATAGTGATGCTATGTAACACCAAGGAAAAAAAGGTTTATCAGCAGACCTGGTAATCAGATGGTTGTGTTCTAACTTCCTTTCAAATATGCTTCATCTGAGGTGAGCCTAGTCTCCATGGCTGACCTTAATAAGAGAGCATGCTTCAAGAGCAGCAAGGGGAAAGCAACAGAAGAAACATGCTTCTTAGAATCATGGAATAATCCTGGTTGGAAAAAACTGCCATGAAACTGCCAAAAAACTTGAACGAACTGTTGTTTTGTCCAAATCTCCAGTTGAAACAGGTCCTATTATGTCAAGTTGCTCAGGGCCTTTATTTTCAAAATTCAGCTGGCTGGAAACTTTACAGCCCTTCTGGGCATCTGTTATGTCTGACCCTCCTCAGAGAGAAAGCTTTCTTGTTGCTTCTTGCTGTTGTTCACTGTCCATCAGTGCAAACTCTGCATCTTCTCTGCCTGTGAGAGGGAAGTCTTGAAGAAGACCTCAAAATCAGGAAAATTGCTTCCTGTAGCTCCACAGAAATGTGGTGTCATGCAGATGCAGTAAAGTTGCTAGTGGGGAAAAGAAATAAACCATAATCTGGTTTACAGAGGTTCTACTTGGGCAATGTTCCTCAACCTAGAGCTGGTGTTCAGATTTGAAGAGCATGGCTGCTTGGCTTGGCTAAGTTTTGAAATGTGGAAGAGGATTAGCTGGCAAACTGGTGCACCTGAAAACTGCCAGCTTTCTTCACTTGCTTAAAGTGATGTAAGTCAACGAAAAGAGGCACTTCTCACTGCTGGGTTGTAAATATCCTAGAATTTTTTCAAGTCAGTCAGGAGCTGGGTTTGTTTTCCAGGATTTTGCTCTAAAATTTATTTTCCTGTAGCCATTAAAATACATAAACAAAGTGCAAATTCTGTTTGTTTTCACAGTTGTTCTTTTCACTCTTCTCACTTCAAACTCTTTGCAACGTCTTATTTTGAGGTAGAATAATCAGGGACCTTGAGTTTCTCATATGTAAGGATCTCTCAAATATCTCTGACCCCACTGTGTGTTTGCCTGTGGCATTACATATTCCCAGTGAGTTTAAAAATAATTGCAAAAAATGTAAGACAAGGAAACAGTTTTGCCCAGCCTCTGTCCCTAACCTACTGAATCCAAGAAGTACTGGACATCAAGAGGACATTTTGAATTTATCTTGACATAGCTCAGAGGCTCAACAGTTATTTATTCATCTTGTATCAAAGTCCTAGAAAAGGTCACGCAGCCTCTAGATCAAACATTCATAATGGATTTAAGAGCTGATTAGAGACATTTACTTGAATGGAGGGGAATCTTGGCTGAATTTAAAGCTCCCTCAGCTAAGCTGATGACAATGTGAGAAGACCCCTCATTTGATGAGATTTCTGTAAAACAGCCTTGTGGATGTCAGAGCAGATATTCGTGAGGCACTGTAGGTTTGTGTTGACCACAGCCTGTGGAAGGCAGTCACGGAACAGCCACCCTTCCACATCACACAGAGTCACAAGAAGCCTGACTGATGTAGGATAGAAAACCTCGGGGTGATCTCTGTTGTCTTTTTCCCCCAGTCACACTGCATTTTGCCAGTCCACTCTCCCCTTGAAACTCTTGCCTTTCATAACATTTTCTGTATTTCTAAGCATGACTTACACTGTTCAGTTTGGGGTTCTGTCCCTGTCCCTGCAGCTGGTTACAGCCATCAAGATCAGGGGAGGATAAAGCTGCGAAGTGAATTGAGGGACTGCTGTACCGTAAACCTGACCTGTAATCTTTCTGCACCAGGTGTGACACTGGACATTCACCCATTTCCTATAGATTTCTTCTTCCCAGAAAAGCTGGGAATGCTTCAAACACAGGCCTCGACACTGAATGTGTATCTCAGGGCCTGGGAGTCTATAGGTCTTTTCTCTCTTAATCTAGGTGGGGATACCTTCCCCTTCTTGAGGGCTTTTTGATGTTTCAGCTGAAATCTGAGATGCTTTGCTTCTATTTGCACACTTCTCTGTAGACTGAAAGCAGCTGCACATCTTAAACAATGGATTCAGTTATTATATCAGTAGCTCAGATATATCGAAGAAAATTTAGATTTCTGCTAATTAATAATCTGCTATTTTTGGGTTTTTCCCCCTATTAGAACAGTCAAGTTTTTCTTCTCTCTTTATTTTAAACAAACAAACAAACAAAAAAAAAATGTAGCATGTAGTGGCTGCTTTGATTTTAAGAAATTTTGTAAACCCAAATTTTCAGCATCTTTACACATAGTAAATTTGTTTTCCTTTAGAAAGACTGTGATGCCCTCTGCATTCCTGGGTGTCCAATTTGTATGGTACAATTATATATATCCCTGATTTCTACCAAAAGTGCTGTTGCATTTCTCTTGATAATTCTTCACACCTGTCAGGTTTCTGACAGAAAGTGCTATAGAGCAACTATGTGCCCTCACTACAAAAATAACCTGCTGGGACTTTTTTTTTTATTACCTGTATTCTGCAATACCCACAAGAGGATTTGCCTGAGTCATTAGCTGTTCTTTGTAATTAGGGCTGACCTGGTGCATTTTGGTCCTATTTCTAGCAGCTTTTAGTTTTCCAAAGTCATTCATTTGGGCACTGATGTGCCTCATAGTGTTCTGTTGCATATCTTCATTATCTCTTCCTTTGGGCTGAAGATTGTCTTTCTCCTTAGGAGGGAAAGTGTGGGAAATGCTTGAACATTTTGATATATTTGGGGCTTACCAAGATTTGCTATGCTATGCTTGTAATTCCTTCAATTTTAGTCTGTTTCTTTTCTTCCAGTCTAATCCATTCAGAAGACGAGAATGTTGATGCTGCTGGGTGTAGCAAATGTTAAATCTGGTCCATAAGATTTCTGAGGAATGTGGATTGTGCCCTTCCCAGAACTGCATCCAGTCCCAACCAGACTGGATTTAGTCTGCTCTCTGTGAAGCATTGTTATACTTGTGTTCAGTTTATTAAATCAGATAACCCTACACAGAGAGGTTACAGAAAAGATCTTTGTGTCTCCGTCTCTGTAATTTTCCTACATTTCACTGGTAATTAATTTAATATAACTTTTTTCCCTTTCTCCCACCATTCCCCCTCCCCCCAAAGTTTGAGGTGATCCAATTGAAATTACTCAGCAAAAGACAGTTGATCTGTGGGCCATCTATGTGGATGTCTCTCCTGCTGTAGCCACTGGAGAAGAAATAGGGAAGGACAGTTAAAACAGCAGATGGAACAGAGCACTTCACACAGCTGTATTTCCCAGCTCTCTTGGCTGGCTCAATGGCAAAGATGATTGCAGTGGGTCATGATGTTGCAGCAGCTTGAATATCCATGATAGGATTTAGCAAGTGCTAAATTGGTTGTGGGTTTTTTTAAATCTAGATAATAAGACTTCCAGTTGCTCTGTTGAAAGATAAATGATACATTTTGAAAATTCAGATGAAGCTTTTGGGAGTGTTACATGAATGTTGCTCTTTTCTGTGTGTGCATTGGTGCTGTTGATACAAAAGCTCTTTTCCGTGTGTCCCATAACATGGGCATGTTTCACACCTTGTGTTCCCCTTCCTCTCCTGATATGGGGCCATCCAACCCTTTAGGAGCTCAGGATTAGATATGGAACAGCCTTGCAGCTGGTCTCATGACCAGCTCTGATCACTTGCAGTGTAACTGCAGCTTCAAGCAGCCAGGTGCCACCCAACTGGTCGTGGGATCCTGGAGACTTGTAGGTGGGATCTCCAGGGAATTTAGTTGCTAGGAAGCATCACCTCCTTAGTGAGCTCATGCAAATTAAGGTTTATTTTTTAAGAGGTTAGTAATTTAGTCATGTTTGGGAGTTTTCTGCAGAGATTAAAACACAAAGATTTTGTCTTGACACCTTGCAAGTTTGTGGTCCGAATCACAAAACCTCTTGAGCTGTTCAAGGAGCGACCAGAAGCTTTTCACATGAATAAATCACTCTAGTTTCCCATGCCTTGCTTCAGAATTAGCTTGAAAAATTTTGGCTGACATCAGGCCAAAAATCCAAAACAGCAACAAAGCAAGGGGGAAGAAAAAGCCTCCCAGCAGACGCTCAGCATGGAGAATATTGCCAAACTTGGGTCTGTTTGTGCCAAGTTTATAATCAGGCAGCAACAGGGTCTTAGTAGGTAATGTTCTCAACCCACAGCTAATGAGCCCTGCAGTGCAGGGAGTGAGGAAGACTGTAAAGAGAGCCTGATAATGCTGTGTGAAAGACACAGATCACATTTGGGAATAAAAAGAAAGGAGAGCATGATCTCTGGGCATCAGATAAGGCCGTTTCTGTAGATATTACTCTTACAAGAGGAGTAAGTGTTGTAATGACAAATAGATCTGTAGGTAGTGTTTAAGGCATGGGGACAGATGTAGATTTTCCTGACCTAAGTGTGCTGTGTTTTGCAGTCCAAGCCACAGCACTGCTTTTCTTCTATAGTTTCTTTTATGAAATACAGGATAAGGGAGATGGTTAAAGTAATTTTCTCAGCATTAATTCTGCCTCATCAATACTTCATGGATTTAATAGATTTTAGAGTTACATTCATTTGGGAGATCATTTTATCAGCTAGGTTCAGTGGAGGTTGCTGAAACAGAATGCATGTGTGCATGATACAGGATGCTGTGGTATCAGGATTTAATTATTATGGGATTTGCTTAGGAGATGTCTCTCTGCTATTTGTGAAGCTTTATGTTGGGCACTAAATATATTGTGTATAGGCAAGTGATCTCTTCAATAAGAGTTTGGTATGGATCTCCAGGCACAAGTGTGTCTGTTTCTACCTCATAGCATAAGCACACTGCTCTAGTTCTTCATCTCTCATTACATCTCCTTCTCGTTTAAATGCTCATCTGACACAAACGTAATGAAACTGCATATAAAGGATCATGAAGAGGAGGAGAGATATCATTGCAGATTACCAAAGCTGAATATTTTTGGACATTGAGTTATTTACATTATCATTCTGCTAAGCACAAAGATAAAAGAAAGCCTTGGACGCAATCCAGAAAAATCAAGAACAGAAACTAGTGTAAAGATGATGCATTAATGGGTGTCTTGAGAATTCCTGCAGTGCTTTATCACAATACCCATTCTGAAATAAAATTAAGATGGGTGGATCCTGAAGGCCAGTGCTCAGTGATGGGGGAGATTACTGCTTTAGGTGTCACACTCCATTAGCTGAGTTGGAAAGTTCTCTTTTAGGGAGTGCTCCACATCATTCTGCAGCTACCCTGCTAGCAATGAATGAAACATCATTCATGGGCTCCAAGGGCTCCTCTGCAGCTTCCACTGGTCTGGAATAGTCAGCTCTTCCCAAGCCAAATTATCAGAGAATTCACTGGTGGTGATTTTCAGAAAATATCCAGGGAGTTTAAATTCATGGCAAGTTTGTGCTTGTGTTAGCTCTGAAAACCTCAAAGCTAACAGAGGTTTATCCAGCCTTCTCATAAATAGCATTTTGTCCTGGTGACCTTTATACCTATGCAGCACCTACCTATAGGAGTCTACCTAATATAGAAAGTCATATTGCTGCTATTGTTTTTAAGAAGAGAAAACAATAAAAGATTCAACTGTGCAAATGTCACTCCTGTCCAGCCCATTTAGTATTACAAGACAGGGAGAAGTCTGCTTTGAAATGTTCCCTCTGGCAAAAACTCGAAAAGCCTTGAATATTGTGTGCATCCTTGATCATGTCATGCAGTGGTAGTGAAAAATACAAAAACCTACTATCTCATCCTGCTAGGGTTTTGAATGTCGTACCGAGTGCTGAGCACTAGTCTTCCTAATCTTACAAGGTGGTGTTGAATGCTGTAACAACCTTCCAGGAAAACTGTGACATAGCTACCATCATGGAAACATGTTGGGATGGCTTGGATGACTGGAGTGCTGCTGTGGATGGCTACAGGCTCTTCAGAAGGGACAGGAAAGGGATGAGAGGAGGCTTTGTGTATTAGGGAGCTTTTAGACTGTATAGAGTTGAAGATAGTGACAATAAGGTGTGGAACACCTGTCATATGAGGAGTGGCTGAGGATAGCTGGAGATGTTCATCCTGGAGAAAAGAAGGCTCAGAGGGGACCTTACCTCTGAAACCACCTGAAAGGAGGGTATAGCCAGGTAGGGATTGGCCTCTTCTTCCAGGCAACAATCCATAGGATGAGAGGACATAGCCTTAAACTGCACCGGGGGAGCTTTAGGTTGGACATTAGGGAGAAATGGTGACTGAGAATTGGAATGGGCTGGAGTCACTCTCCCTGGTGGTGTTTAAGGAAAGACTGGATGTGGCACTTAGTGGTATGGTTTAGTTGACATGGTAGTACTTGGTCCTAGGTTGGACTCTACGATTTTAAAGAGCTTTTCCAACCTAATTGATTCTGTGATTCTATGATTTCAGATAGCACTGATTTACTGACATAAGTTTTGTACTGTTATTTAAAACTGCATTTCTTACCTTGCATTTTGTTTTATGCAAAGTCATGATAACTAAAGGTAGGGACTTTACAGGCAAAAGGATAAAAATAGCATGAGACATTTTAGCTTCTTTGTAAAATTATTAGCTAAAAATAGACATAGATGTCAAATAGGATCTGAAATGTCAGCTACTTTGATCCCTGAATTGTACTCTATGGAAACAGGATTTTGGGTCATCTCGTCCACTTTTGCTGCTTATCAAAAGTAAAAAGTTTGTCTTTTTCTTCAGTGGGAACTTACACCAAATTGAAGTACAGTATGCTTTAAGCTGATGATTGTGTCAGTCACCAGCATCTGTTACTGAGGGGTGCTGAGTCTGGTCAACTGTAATTGGACAGAATCATCAGTCTGGGGAAGTCTTCATTTTCCATGGTATTTGTTGTTTTTGCGTGACACTTAAGAGTTTTTGTCCATTTTTTCCTCTTCTGCTAATTCCTCAATATTAGGGAATTAGTGTCTCTCTGCATGCCGTTTACTATCAAACATAATCCCCTTTCCCCCTATTTCCTTCCATTTACATCCTTTGATGAGAAATATTTAGGCCACTACGTGTCCTTATTCTTGTCAGACAGAGGCTGATGAAAGATCTGTTACAGGATATTCTTCTCTATCTATAGAGCAGGGTATCTCAAAATACATGTTTGAACTTACAGAAAGCAGAGACTGACAGCTGATAGATGCTGTAGACTTCTCATTGTTTTCTACCATGGTCATTATGCCAAATGTGTCAAAACACAGGGAAATAAATTTGTATACAAGTGAAGGGGCATATTGCATATTTTTTGGCAGGGAAGACAATGCAATATCCACTGTCCTATTTTTAAGATACCCATTATGACCATTTTGGTATCTGCTAAATGCCTCTGTAGAAGCCCAAGATCATTCCATTTGCTTTTTTTAAACGCTTTTTCTCTTAAGTTTTGCCCTCTAACTGACTGTAATTACACAGGGAGGCTTAGTTTGAGTTTAACCATTGGCTTTCCTGTATGTCATTAGATAGTGTTGGGGGATTATCAGGCACAGTTGTAAACTACAGTATATGTCTTCATTTTCTTTTTTGGATTAGACTGTTTGTAGGCCAAGTGTTTCAAATGACAGAAGAGAGAGAGAGAGCACTAATCAAAGCTGACAAAGCAGAAGGAAAGCTTGTGTTGAACTACGAGACTGTTTGCAACAGCCTTTTGCTCACCCCAAGGAAATAAGAGCATGCTGAAGACACAAGCTACATTACTGGTGTAAAACAGAATTCTTATATGTTGCCACTAATGTATTCACCATTTCTGTGTTAGTGCAGCCTGTGCCTTCCATGTGTGTGTCACTCTATATGTGTGGTGTAGGTGTTATCCAGATACAGTTATTTTTCTGGGCATGATGTGGAATATGCCATTGGCTGCTGTCAGCAACAGCGAATCTTGCATGGAACTGTGGCTCCCACCGTGCTCTGAGCAGTTTCACGTGGTTTATGCTTGGCAAAAGGTGTAGCACCCTTCATTTAACAGCTCTTGCAGTAGTGTGCAAAGAGACTGTGTATTGCATAGCAGGCAAGAAGCAGCCCAGCTTGAAAACACTTCAGAAGGCGGATGGATGTTGGAAAGAGCTCTGAGGAAGGCAGAGGGAAGAAGCACCTGAGCTGCTTGCTGTGCACAGCCAGTGATCTTTGGGAAGAGCTCACATTTACATTAGTTTTGTTGGTTTGCTTTACCATCTAGTTTAGGTACCCTCTCTTGTATCTGATTTTTTACATACTTTTCTGCATGTGTGATTTGGGTGAATGTATGTGAGACCTGAATTTTAAACTTTGTGGGAAACACAGACTGTTACTCTGGTGTTGCAAAACCCCTTTTACAGTGGTTCTAAGTTTCCAGAAATCAAAAGAAAATGATGGGGTTTGTTTTGAGGAATATGTTTGAGATAGCACTGAAAGTCATTTGTATTGTAGTGGTCTTCTAATTGCTGTATGAAGTATTTCTGCTAACATAAGTAATAGGTTCTATTACTGTATTAAATATTTCCTGGTTGTGCTTCTGATTAAAGAAATAAAAAATTCTTAAGCTGTCACTTTTAACCACCTCTTCTTCTCTAAGAAACCTCTTGCACAATACTATGAGAGTCCAGTACCATTCCAGGCCACCATCCTGCTTTAGTAGGAGCTGTAAGAGTGCTGCTGTGTGGAGAATTTTTGTGTCAAGTTATCAACACTGTTCTCCTTCCACTGTAACCAGCAATTCTCAGGGTATTTTTTTTGCCCAGAATATTTCTCCTCTTTTTGAAGCTAATCATAAATGTATTCAATGTCTTGCTATGCTCTTTTGAATCTCTATGTCTGGGATAAATTCCAAGAGCTTTATGGTGTGGCTTTAGGCTCCACTGGGTTGGAGATGTTTCTGCTTGTCACCCAGACAAGAACTCTCCTTAACTATTTAATAAAGGAAAAGAAAAATGAATTTAAAAACCCCAACAGGTAAAAGCACAATAAAAAATATAAAACCATTTTCTTGTTCCAGGGTGGAGGAAGAAGACACCCTAGGCATAGCTGGCAATTAGTTATATATTTTCTTCAAGTTTTCAACCAGCTCTCATAGAAATCTGGTTTTTGATGGACAATTCTCTAATAATAGTGGACAGTGAGAGCAGCAAATTTAATATGCTCTGCCAGTCAGGGATGGTGGAAGTACTAGAAAACTGTGAAAGACTGAGAGAAATACCCTTGGAGCTTGCTTTGTCTGCTCACAACTTGCCCTTTCTTGTATTTAACCGGTTTGAGTCCAGGTTGTGTGCCCTAAGCTCCTCTGTGTCAGTGGAGTGAGGGAGTGTGAAGGGAGCTGATTTTCTAAATATATTTTTTTTTTTCTTTTATTTTTAACCCAGAATGCATGAGCAAAACAACAGGCTGTGTGCCAGTTGAAATCATGGTGGTTCATGCAAAGCGTCAAAGTAGCTGTTGGTGCTGTCAGAAATCTGTTCTTGGTTAGTTTGGCAAGACATAAACTAGTAAATTACTCTCCAAAGGTATATCTGTGATTATGTGGCAGGTAATGACACATTTTTACTGTGTTGACAAGCTTGACTGTAGCTTGCTTGACATGTCCAGCAACCTCCAATTAAACTTTCTGTAATTTACAGAAATAATTCCTTCTGATATTGCATGCTAATACCCTGCAAGAGTCTGGAAACATCTAAGCCATCCCAATCCATTTATTAAATTTTATAGGTGTTGCTTATCTTATGATTAAACAAAATCTGGAGAAATAGGATTCTTCAACAGAGCCCAGTTAAATCTTTTGCAACGGCTGCTAAAGCCTGCAAGTTGCAAATGACACTGCAGATCATTTAAATCTGTATTATCTCATCAGTGGGTAATTTCCAAACCCCACTTATTATGTAAATGTATTCAGGAACCAGAAGAAGGAATGAGTATGTGAGAAATCATACTTTTATGTGCTGTAAGTCATCTCACCTGTGTTATGTTTGTACTGGGTGAAAAACAGTGTCTGACTGTGACTGGGAGCCTCTCCAGGGATCTCATCCTCAAATCTGCAATGCTGTGATTTATGGGAACAGCCTTGTGATGCCTCTTGAACCTTTTGGATCTTCCTGCTTCTTTCTTAGTCTTTCCAGGACTAATGTAATTTTAGCTACTTCTTAGCAATTAGATTAGGCACAGGCAATTTCCATGTAAAATTGTCTGAGCAGGTTCATCCACAAACTGTAATAAACTTCTTTGTGGCTAAGTGATGTTTGGCAGAATAAATAAACTGGACTTCACCACAACAAATAGGTGTGTAGTTAAAAACCACAGATCTGCTCAGGTGCTTGTTTGAGTTTCTATAAACATAGTCTCTGTCATGGCCATATGTGTCTTCTATTTATGGTTTCTGCTGCAATCATTCACTCTGGAAAATCATGTTTTAAGTACATTGGATGATAAAGCCCTTGCACTTCTTGTCCCACAAATGTGCCAACATTAGACGGTTTCAATTTGTGCCATGTGTGTCCTTGGTGTTTATTTTAAAATAGTATCCCTGATTATGTTTATTTTAGAATAATGCTATTTTGAAACAATACCTTTGAACGTTCAGGGATCTTAAGACAGAGGAAAGAGAGCAGTTAAAGATTTCATGAAAATCAAGAATCACCTTTATGAACCTCTTTCCAAATAAGCCTGAGAACTGTACAAACATGACAGTTTCTGTTTCATGGAAGGGTTGTATTGATTTTGAGCAGCATGACACATTCTGCTACATCTTTGTGCAAAAGAAACCGTGCTAACCTCCTGCCCCTTCCCCTATCAACCTCATCACTTTCTTTCTGCCTGTGTCTGGTGCCCCTGCAGCTATCCCCATAAACACAAATGCCCCTTTAAACATCATTTCTCAAATGTTTTCCTCTTCGTTTCAGAGAGCACAGAGAAAGCAGAGTGTCCCTGTTCACGCAGAGACATACCATTACATTTCCAGTCAGTAGTCTGATTGCTAAAAAGAAAAAAAAAACCCACCCATGGGTAATTAGTACTGTGTGTGTAGTTAATCGATTTAAAATTAAATGCCACTGGTGCTGCTGAAACGCTGTACTAGGTTTTGTTAGTGCTTTGAAAAAGATCTGGTTTAGTGAAGACTGTCTCTGAGAAGGGATATTGGTTCTTTGTGCACCGCCTGTAACAAAAAAAGAAGCTGGGGATGCAGTTTCCTCAAAGAATGCTGTAAATTTTATTATCACCTAGACTGTGGGGTTTCTGTGTTGATTTTAAGAGAGAAGTCCTTCAATGTAAGGAAGTGGCTGTATCTTCTTACTTATAGCAAAAGGATCACGTGTGCCAGCGGTCTTGTGGTGAGACAGGAACCTCATCTCCTGCTTCCTAGTCCATCATCCTCATCATTAGATGATTCTGCCTCCCAGGCAGACTGATTACTTCATATTTTCATTCATTAATGATTTATCAGACAGCTCCTCCCCTAAAGGCTCATCTCCTCTGTTATACTCACAGCCCACACGCAACCAGCAACATGTAGCTGCCAGCTGGCATTCTGGCTTTGGGAGAGCAAGCTGCTGGTAGCCCTTTCCACATCTCCTGCTGCCCCCTCCTCCCCTCCCTTCCCTGCTGCTTGGCTCACCTGCCTGCTCCTTGGTGGCTTCTTATATTGCATCAAAGCCATGAAATCCCCAGGTGTCCTGTCCTCCTATGCCATCTCTCCAATCTGATTGTTTAATGTGCTTTTCACAGCTATTTTTTCAATTAAAAAAAATTGAAAGAGAGATGAGGTGACCCCACCCTTACTATGGCCATGCTTGTGTCTTCGTTACAGAAGGAGTGGCCTCTCAGTTTGGTGAGAGGGTTTGCTCAGTGGTGACTTAGATTTTAGTAGAGAAGCAGGAATGCTGGGGAGAGACTGAGCGAGCTGTCTGTGAGCAGGAAGGTGTGGGTTGGCAACAGTTTCAGCTTTTGCTATCAGGTGCTGGCACAACAGCTCTGTTGAAATCCCTTTCCAGTTGTCTGTGTGAGAGAGTGATTTTTATCACATTTTTAAAGATTAACTCTGTTCTTGTTCTCTGTTCTGCTCCCAGGAATCAGGCATGTTCTGAGGTCTGGGAAAGAGAGTCCAAATTAATTCCCATGATCAAAGAGGGGGATATCCAGAATTGTTTGCTACTGTCCAACTTGTGCGCTGCAGGCAGGTGGTGACTGAGAGCAGTGGGAACAAGGGCTGCAGGACAGGAAGAAAAAAATATAAGCTAGGAGACAAAGAATAAATGAAAATCCCTTGAGTCATTTATACATGAATGTATAACTCTTGAGTGCTTAATCTACTCTTGGCAAGTGGTGACTGATAACTAATTTTCTCTCTTACCTCTCCCACACCCTCCCAGCATCTTCAGAAAGGACATGTGACAGGAATAATAAATCTCATTATTTTAACAGGCTAAAATAGAAATTATGGATTAAAGTGCTATGGATGCCTCAGTAGAGAGAAACTGACTGTTCCTAGGTTGCCTAAAGTTTATTTTCACTTGCACTGCTTTTGAGATCTTTCTGAATTATTCAGGGCTCTCCACTTACCTCTTTGGCACAATACTTTTAAAGTAGACCAGTGTTAAAGGCATCAGTGTCCAACTGAGCAGCCCTTTTTGCTCCTACTGCTTGAGGGTAGCTAAAGCCTGACACTGCTTGGGTTTTGGACCATCTTGGGGTGCTCGGGCTTTTTTAAGGAGGGAGATGGAAGGTGAAGGGGAGTTCAGGCTAACACACATAGTGGTGCTTCAAGACTAATCAGTTTAGATGCCTTTGGCTTTGGAGCAGAGAGAGGTGTGCAAGAACAGTAGCTGGTTGTGTTCTTTGTGCAGCCAGGTGTCTGAAAAAAACAGTGTAGGCTCTGAGAGTGTAGGAGTTCTTGCTGCTCTGTGTCAGAGGAGGCTTCAGGGCTCTCACAGAGAGGGTGGGAGGCCATGGCAGGGCTCTGCTCACACAGGCTGAAGGGAAAAGTGCACTGTATGTGACTCAGGTCAGAGCAGGGGAAAAACCAAAAACAACAGCCAGTAACTTATTTCAGGGGGTAGTCCGTGAGCAGGACAGGGACTGGGAACATGGGCCCTGCAAGCCTCTAGAGCAAGGACACTGCCCATTCCTTGCTGCAAGACTGGTGCATCACAGAACTGTGGATGAGGATGGCAACTGAGATGGATAAAGCACTTCAAGGATTAGCAGGTGTGTCAAAGCTTCTTCTGGGTCTCTTAGTAAAACCTGTCAAACCTGGCACACCAGTCAATGGAGCTAAGGGCTTGTTGCCTGAGGAGATTTTCATCAGTAAAACTGAGTGTAAATTTACAGCACCTGACTACCTCATTCTGTTCTCTGCATATGGGGTGGGTTACCTTGTGCATAGGGTGCATTAACTGTGCAAGAAGTTGTAGTGCAAAGAGTATGCACTGAATTTCCACCTAGTGCTAACTGTCTGGGATAAAGCACAGTTTACCAAGCAGTTGTTTGTTTTTTACTTGCATCCCATCTCTTAGCTTTACCACTTGGATTGAAGCACAGGACATTAAAAAGAGGGAATCTGAACCACATCTTTTCCCTGCAAAATGTGTACTACACTTCTGTTACCTTACTGAATTGTTGCATCTGTCTCTATCTTGTAAAAGGAGTGACAGGAGGATTTTTGTAAGTGCAGCAGGTCTTCATATGACCTGGCAGAATCAAAAGTTCTGCAGTTAGAAAGGGCATCTGGAAATCATCTACTCCAACCCTCTGCTCAAATCAGGGCCAACTTAAAGTTAGTGTCTTAGAGTCTCGTATCCAGGTGGGGTTTGGATATCTCCAGCAGCTGAGACTCTACAGCCTCTCTGGGCAACCTGTGCCAATGTTCAACACCCTCACAGTACAAGAGTTTTTTTCTCATGTTTAAACAGCATTTCCTGTACTTTAATTTGTGCCCATCACCAGTCACTGGAAACCACTGCAAGGTCTTGTCTTCTCTCATTTACTGCTTCCCATGAGGTATTTATACATATTAATAAGATTGTCCTGAGCCTTCTCTTCTCCAGGCTGAAAAGTCCCAGCTCTCAGCCTATAGGATGGATGCTTCTTTACTCTTAACCATCTTTGTGGCCCTTTTACTGGATCTGCTCAAATAAGTTCATATATCTTCTGTACAAGGGAGCCCTAAATTTTCTGGGATCCCTAAACTGAGTCCAGCACTCCATGTCTTCCCAGTGCTGAATACAGGGGAAGGATCGTATTTCTCAACCTGCTGGAAGTGTTTTTTCTGATGCAAGCCAGGAAGCTGATAGCCACCTTTGACATAAGGGAGCATAGCTGCATCGTGTTCAACTTAGTTTCCACTGGAACACTCAGATTTTCTCCTGCAGTGCTGCTTTCAAGCTGGTCAGCCCAGAAGTGCCTGAATCCTGCTGATTCAGGTTGGCATTTCAGCTTTTTCTTGTGTTTAATGTATCTGTAGCAACTATTTCTTTGTGCAGACTACTTGGTCATTTTACATAATTACAATATTGAATTAATTAAACAATCATCCTGAAATCGTGTCCTGTGGAAAGCAGTTCACAAAACAAGGCTCAGTGAGGCTTGCACCAAAATGGAATATGTAACCCACCTAACATATTGGGGTTTATTTCCTCCCATTTTCTCACGCTTAAATGTAAAATAAGCATTATACTGGAGGAACCAGGCAAAGGCTAATTTGCTTCATTTGAATGTGAAAAGGAGCCCACATCCTTCCTGTGCCCTGCAAAGAATGCAGAAAGACTTTACAGAGAAAACAGATGTACTAATATGTATCACTTGTTGGGGGCAGGGGGAAATCCAGGGTGCTGCCATTAAAGCAGTGCTGAACTTGCAAGAAAACAAAAGCACCAGCATAGAAAATATAGTTCTGGGATGCTGACATGGTTGGGACTATTCTCTTGCTTACATTTATGTTCCTGGCATCTAAAAAACTGTTCATATATATATATATATATATATATATATATATATATATATATATATACAAAAGGAAATATGGGCCCTCGTTTTTTATTCTTCATCTTCGGGGAAGATGGTTAAGTGCCCAAATACAAATAAAAAGCAGAGGTTCCAGCCCAGCTGTAGGGAAATCTCCTGCATTTCAGAGACAATACTGCCTTGCCAAAAGAACACACTACTGACATCATAAACAAAACAAACATAATTTTTGGAAATATCCCTTGATTTTATTTGTGTTTTAAATATCTCTCTAACACATAAATATGAATGAGTTTTTCCTGTTAGCTCACAAAAATGCAGGATACAGTGGGGAGTTTTAATGGTCTGATGGTTTCCAGCATGGGAGAGAACAAATGAACTCAGATGTTATTTCTACAGCTATGTAATCCAAGTCAGAGTTCTGTCCTTTCCTGACCCATCTGTTTATCCCTTTCCAAGAACTTTGGCATTGAGCAGTCAGCACTGACCAGTCAGCTTGTGAATCTGCTGTTCATAACTTCCCAAATTCAACAACTTGCCTGATGCAGTTTTGGCCCTGTAGAAATTTAGTCTCTTGCCAGCTTTTTAGCTTGCAGTCATGAGACAGTAGCGTGTGGCAACTTATAATTTATTATATACATGTATTGTCAGTCCCAGTAATAAACAGGAGAATGCTTTAAAGTTTTCTCTTAAAAGGCCACCTCAGACTTCCTAAATTAAAAACTGGTTTTCCAAAAGCAGAGAAGTGAAGTGCTGCAGTTACTCAGATTTCTTTGATCAGCAGTGGTAGCTGAGTAACATCCATGGGTAGGTGTAGTGCTTAGTGAAGATGTTGTGTTCCTTTCCCTAAATGCAGCAAAATGGGCATTTTCTTACAGTCTGAAATACTGAGGTTCACTTCAAAATTGACATTTCCTGCTTGATCTGCTGTTTGCACCTTTGGAAAGTCTATATATCAGTGTTAAATCTATAACATTGGCATACAAATATCTGGCCATGGAAAAGACAGGCTCAATGGCCTTGAAAAGAGAAATTTTTAGCCCACTTACCTAAATCACTTAGATGAACGTGAATGGAGCACAAAAGCTTGAGGTGTTTGAGTTGCAGTTTAAGTGCTGGCTTGTTTTGTACAATCAGGGTAAATAAAATCTTGGCCTTGAACTGCTATCTGTGTATTGGAACAAACATCTCAAAGCATCACACTGCAGAAGGAAGGAAGCAGAAGAGAAATTAGATCACTTTCCTGCATTATTTCTTGTAAGTGTAGTCTTCTTATGTATGGAACACACATTTCCTGTTGTAAAAATATTTTAACAGCCTGCAGTAGCCAAACAACAAATAATCTGCTGTCACTGAAAACTGGAGTCAGAGGAGCATGTTTAGAGGGAAGTATTGGAAGACTGCAGATGATCAGATCTCTCATGCTCTGAAAAGACAGTGAGTGTGAACTACATAACCACTGCTGATTGTCCTAACAACCACGGCTTTACAATGTGGAAGAAATAATAGACTAATTCTTCATGCAAATGGCAATGAATGCATTTGTTTCTTGCTTTTTGTTTTGTATCATCTGTGCATTTAGACAGAACCATGTAGGTATCTTAATCCACTCTTCTTCATGTGCCTTTATCTTGGAGTGTACGTGCTTTCTTTCTCTCTACAGTGATGTGGGTTTGTACCCATATTCCACAAGTTCTCTCACAGCACCATTAAGTCCCAGCTGCATGAACTGTACCAACTGTCTTTTGTGTTAAGAACCACAGAGGTGAGAATCCAATTCAGCAACAGAATCACCAATCACAGAATTGTTTGCATTGGAGGAACTTTTAAAGTTCATCTACTCCAACACTTGCCCTGGACAGGGACACCTGCCCACTAGACCAGGTTACTCAAAGCCCCATCCAACCTGACATGAAACATTTCCAGCAACGGGGCACCTACAACTTCTCTAGGCAGTCTGTTCCAGTGTCTCACCACCCTCACAGTAAAACATTTCTTTCCATACCCAGTTTACATCTACCTTTTTTCAGTTGAAAACTGAATTTAAATAAAAATCACTGCAGTTCCTGGTAAAGAGTTTCTCTTCATGTTTCTTGTAAGCCTCCTCTAAGACTGTTCTAAGGTCTTTCTGGAGTCTTCTCCATGCTGAACAACCCCAACTCTCTCAGCCTGTCTACACAGGAGAGGTGTTTCATCCCTCAGATCATCGTCATGGCCCTCCTTTGGACCTGTTCCAACAAGTCCAAGGTCTGGTGCTGGGATCCCAGAGCTGGATGCCGAACTCCTGGTGGGATCTCACAAGAGCAAAGTAAAGGGACAGGATCACTTCACCTGCTGGCCACACTGCTTTTGATGCAGCCCAGGATTCATCTGGCTTTCTGGGCTGGAGTCACATGTTGCCAGCTCATATCCAATTTTTCATCCACCTGTACCCCCAAGTAGTTCTCCACATGGCTTCTTTCAGTTCCTTCCAGATCCCCCAGACTGTACAGATGCTGGTGATTGCCCTGACCCAGGTGCAGGACCTTGCACTTGGCCTAGTTGAATTTCACAAGGTTTGCACAGTCCCACCTCTCAAACCTGCCAGGGTCCCTCTGGATAAGATCCTTTCCCTCCAGTGCGTCCACTGCATCACACACCCTAGTGTCATAGGCAAACTTGGTGAGGGTGCACTTGATCTCATTGACTATGCCATTAATAAAGATCTTGAACAAGGTAGGCTTAGATGAGATATGAAAAAGAAATTCTTTACTGTGAGGCTGGTGAGGGACTGGAACAGGTTGCTCCGAGAAGTTGTGGATGCCACATCCCTGGAAATGTTCGAGGCAAGGATAGGTGGAGTTCTGAGTAACCAGGTCTAGTGACAGGTGTCCCTGCCCATGGCAAGAGATTGGAACATGATGGTCTTTAAGGTCCCTTCCAACCCAAACCACTCTGTGATTTTATGACTTAATTGTTTATAATTCCTGATAATTGGTGGCCTAAAAATCCTTACTGTCTGAACCTTGTGATGCTTATGCAGGTCGCAGCATAGAGTAGAAGATTCTGCAGCTTCTGATGCTCAGACAAACTGTGGACTGCAACTTGTGGCCACATTCTTGGGGCAGGTCACATAAAGGGCGGTAGACAAAGGACAAAAGTCTGGTTTTACTTTGTGTAGGGGTGGTTTAATGTTCCACATCAAATAGCTTCAGTGGCTGTTATGCTTGATCACTCTTCTCTCGGACCATACTTCTGATGGACATTACAAATGGTAATCTTTGTCCGTCTCTCGATTGTGGTCAGATAACAGATGCAGATTTTATTGTGGTAGAGTAACCCATACAAGTAGCTGCAGAAAAGCAAAGTGAGAATCCTCACAAGACTTTCTCTTCCTGGAAATACTCCAGGCACATAGAAAGGGGAAGCCTTAACTATCTCATCTGTTTTTTGTGTTATACCACTGCAGAGAAACTTTCTGTATGGACTGATGGGGGAGGAGCTGGAGGACTGGGAGAAAAGAACTGTAAATAGCAGAGCTGAAAGCCTTTCTTAGGAGAAGAAGTAAAAGAGACAGGAGGAAATGAGCTTGGGATCTGCTTTTTTGTTTGGTTTTTATCGTAGAAAGTTGAGGGACCAGCCACGTTCAACCCTGGTATTTTCCCTGGTGAGTTCTGAAAAACTGTATCATTGATGTGTGGGTCTTCTTCTTTTTAACAGAGGCCATTTCAGGAGCAACATCACCAGGAAGAGAAGAAATTTTTTAGCTTAGTCTTTTATTCTCAGGATAGACATTATGGCATCCTTGACTGGTTTCCTACTACAATTAATCTTTCCCATGGAAAAAAGTATTCCCAGCTTCTCTTCTTGCTGTCCCAGTGCAGAAAAAAGTCAGCTGCCTCAATGTTCTCTGAGTTCAAACTATTGCAGTCTCAGAGCATGCTAGAGCTTGGATTTTTAAGTGAGTGTTAAGGCAGAAAGATATAGTCCTGACAATTATATTGAAAGCAGGTCCATGCAGCAGCCCCCTAAATTTTAGAAGGGAAGAGTGGTTTACATTAAGTTGAGGGAACTATGCTAGGAACTCTTTTGAATGTACTGTGCCTATAAAGGACTGCATTAGGCTGCTCCTGGGGTTTTAAATTAATATCTTCTATAGGACAGATGTTTTGTGCATGTTATGTGCAAAGAGCCAATTATATACACGAGTCATGTAAATTTTAGCTATAAATGAAGTGCTGTGTATGCATACAAATGCTACTTTAGAGACATTTTTCTTGCTTCTCCCTTTCTTAGAGAGCATTTATCAGTATTGCTGCTGGGAGGTGGGCATGTGTTTGGCTGGGGTTTGGGTTGTGCTTTGTTTCCTCTCATTGTTTTCTTCAGTGAGGAAAGGAGATTGGATAAAATTCTTTTCTGGTCTCTGTTGACATCAGCACATTTGATCTGCCGGCATCCAAAAGAATTATGTCAAAGCAATTGCCTGCATTTGTTTCTTAGCGTGTTCTCCAGCAGCACTGTCGCTTGAGGGTCAGACTGGAATACATTAAACTGGAATTGGGGCAGAAACTGCAGCCAGCCTCAGGTCAATGATGCCTCTTGAGATTTGTGAAAGTGACACTTCTAGGGTTCATTGCATTAAATTCCATAGCATTTCTGTGTCTAGTCTGGGTGAATTACAAAGGCAGATGGGATGTTTAGTTTCACATTCTCCCATTTAATTCTGTGTGTCTAGAATAAAAGGAAAAGTCTTGCATCTGATTTATTTCACAATATTAAAAAAAAAAAAAAATTTTTACAAATCCATGTATTAAAGCTCTTTGTTTCTATGTAGTTTTTTTCTGTTTATAGTTAGGAAGATTATCACAGTTACTTCATCTGTAAAATTCTATTTCTGGAGTCTGGCCTATGTGATTCCTGGTACATCTTTTGACATAAGCCTTTACAAGGTTTAAAAACACAGTTGCATGTGTGCTTAATAGAACATCCTCATGCTGTAGGATGTAGCTGGGGTTGTGCCAGAGGGAGAAGGGGGAAAAATGCATCCAGGAGGATAGACAGTATAAAGATGATGAAAATGCACAACTCAAACTGTACTTTTGCAGGCTCTGATGAATCTTTCATTAGTAGCTCTGAAACCTTGTCCTTGGTCAGTTTTCCTTAAACTTCTGCTCTATTAGTGACTAAAGAGTTGCCAATCACAGTTTTGAGTCCTGAGAACTGTTGATAGGAATGCTGGGTATAGCAGAGCTGAAGTGGTGGGGTGTGTGTGAATGCATGTACACGTACACATACGTACACACCACACTTGGACAGACCTTTTTCCTCCCTAAAATTTTTACAGACTTTCTAGCTGTGATTCACTCTGCAGAAACTTTGTACTACATGTTTACTGAAGATAGGATGTTCCTTTTATGTTTGTGATATATGACCAAGATTTTACTATGCTGTGCATGCTGTGTTTTAGCAGGCATCACTTACTGAGCGTAAAAAAGTTTGAAAAACACATTTTTTCCACCTGTTGAACATAAAAATAGCTGTAGAACCATAATTAAATTTAATTAGATGTTTGTATGAAATAACGCCTTCTAAATCTCTGGAGTGGCATATGTGAACTAGTCCTGAGCTCAAGTAATTGAGAGTATTTTATCTGTTTCATTTGCAGAATTTACACTGCAGCATTCAGTCATAAATGGGTTCATTCCAGAAGCTTAAAATGACATGATGCCAGCAACTGGCACAAATCAAACACTTCCAGCCTTCCCACTCCTGCACATTGATAGGATTAATACTTTCTGGCCAAAGGCCCAGGTTAAGACAGACAGCATGCACAAAAGCTTGTGCTGCCTCCTTAAAAAACACCAAATTTAAATATTGGCAGGCTGTGAGATGAAGCAAATTTGGTCATCAGGGCCCCACAGCTGAACACATGGTCCTCAGGAGCCCAAATACCCAATTCCAGCCTTGGGACAGATACCTAAAAGCTTTCTTGGCAGCAGCCAGTTCCCTCAGAACACAGAAAGCGAAGAAGACATGTAGAGGTCCTGAGTGACCTGGGAGGTTCCTGCAGGAGTAATGCTCATATCCATCCATTCTGCTTAAAGGGCCTAACTTGTTTCTATGAAGAAGATAGCTAGTCCACCCATTCATCCTAAAAAGGTGAAAGTGGGAGAGGAAATATCTGTGAGTAATGGAAGACTTTTTTCCATAGCATAATTCTGTTCTCTGAGGTCACCTTCTGTGACTGGGGGGTGCTGGGATGAGATCCCAGCCAGATTCCTAAGACAAGGCCCCAGTGGCACACAGCAGATGAAGTGAATTGCTGAAACAAGGAGCCACTGGTGCTTTCTCAGTGGCAGGATCATAACAACACTCATTGGTTTCCTAGAAGTGGTTTCCTTGGCATCTCAGCATGAGGAGCTTTGTACAGTGAGGTTTTGTGTACACCAGGTGCTGGGAATTGAGAGGCTGCCTGTAAATCCTGCAGAAGATGGACAGTTGGGTGTGTCATCCATGCTTAGATGGCACCTCATACCCAAAAGCCTGGGGTTTCCCTGTAGATGTTTTGTAAACTGTGAGCAGGAAGGCTGCCAGGATTAATATCCTGCAAGGAGAAGGCAAGTTTCTTGGTGGCAACACAGAGCACAGTGTGATGTAGTGACCACTCAACTCACCTGCAGGAGCTCCTGCTTTGTAACAATTAACCCAAGTGGGAGTGCATCCTTTTTTGGATCAAGCACAGTTACTTGTACAGCTTTGCAGAGGTGGGCAGTACCTCATAACCTGTGATGCAAAGGGTTAATTACAGGTTAATTGCCTTTAACACATCATTGCTGAACAAACTTGCCTGTTCACAGCCTGGATTAGAATGGTTTTCAGTCCTGATGCAATTTCTACCTTTGCTAGATCAAAGCCTGCTGTTATCAAATTTATTCATTGTAAGAATGCTGCTATACCATGAGCAAAGTAACAAAATTCCCTCTAAGATTTTTGTTTATAACAAAATTTTTAAAAAGTTTTCTGTAGCCCAGTGTTTGCAGCTATTTCGTTCTCTTCCCTGAACACTTTTCCAGTTTTTCCAACAGTTTTTTTGTAAAATGGAGCAGCAGAACCTGATACGTTATTCATGGAGCAGAGGAACAAGAACTGAATACAGCGTCACCATAACCTACCTACTCATCTTTTGATTTTCATTTGTTTGTACAGCTGAGGCTCGCATTAGCCCTTTTGGCCACGGCCTGGCGTGGGGAATTCATGTCGAGCTGATTGCTTCCCAGGACCCCGGGTCTCATATTCAGTCTCTGCTTCGGAGGATAGAGTCCTCTCTCTCCCTCTCATCCTGTAAGTATGGCCTGGATTCTTCATTCTAATAAGGTGATTTTGTACTTGGCCATATTAACACCTAAACTGGTTTCTCCCATCTTTCTACAGACCCCGGTTGTTCTGGCTTTCTCTTTCATGTTTTGTTTTCTGCCATTCCCAGTCTCATGTCTAACCACAATGACTTTAATCCAGGTCACTGAAAAGGCTACTAAATAGTAAAGGGATGATCACCAATGCCTGTGAAATCTGAAAGGAACACATTTGTTTGCTAATAAATAGTTTCCCATTTACAGTTACACTTTGGTTTCCTTAATTTATCCGTTTTTTAATACTTCTAATATGGTGTGGACTCAAAAGTGTCTTCAGTATAAAATAGGTTTAAGGTTTCAGCCTGATCTTGTACAATGCTCTCCAGCAACGGAGTCCTGTTCTCCATGTACAGATGGAGACACTCCATATAGGCCTCAAAGCATTCATAAAGATATTCTACAGAACAAGTCAAATGACTTAGATTTGTAATATTGTTACCAACGCTGCCTTCGTCAAGTGAACTTGTAATTTTTGCACAAAATTACATCAAATTAGGTTGACAGGATCTATTTTCCTTAAAGCCAAGTTAATTGACTTTAATTACAGAGCTTTGAAAAAAAAGTGTTAATTGAGACTGATGTTGGTTGTTCTATCCTCTGCAAAATACTGGAAACTCATCCAACTGGCCTGTAATTACTTTCTACCCTTCTCAAATTGTAGCCCAGTATGAGCCTTCTTCCTGTCCTTGATCCTTCCCCAGGGGCCAAAAACTGCTTTAGATTCAGTAGCAGCTCGAAGGCTACCTCTGTAAACCTTCTGAGACAAGTTTATTCCTAGCAACTAATCTGAATCACCCAGAATCGTTTATCTGCTGCTAAACATCCCCTCTCCAGGGGCTGCTGTGGTGGGAAGCTATTTCATTATCATCGTCATAAACAGATGATCTAGCCTTTTACCTGTATGCTAATCAGAAACATTTACTGAATAACTTCTGCTGCTGTCATATTGTTATGAAGAATTCCACAATTTTCATTGTTCAGGATTCATCTTTTATAATCTGCTTAGAAAAATTTAAAATGTATTTATGATTTTATGTGCCTTTATTTTTTTCTAGTATCTTCTTGATTCCTCTATATAATCTTTATTGTAGTTTTTTTTGCTTCTTATTATCTCTTCCTCTTTTTGCTTTCATGTGCCAGTTTTCTATATAACATTTTATGTTTTTCACTTCCCTGGTAAACCCAGCTATTCAGTTTTTTTGTTGCATGTTATTTTTATCTAGCCCTTTTCCATGGTTGTAACACTGTAGGCATTTAGGAAATGTCTTAAACTGTTTGCAGATGTCAGCAACTTACTGCATGTTCTGCCTTCAGCCTGGTTTGACTCGTATTCACTCTAGTTTTGTGAAACTGCTTCTCAGAAAACATGCACTAGGATTTTAATTTATGTATCTATAAAGAGCGTACACTCACATACTGCATAAAATTCTGGTCTGGATTTGATTGCAGACAATGTTAGCTATTTGCACAGGAAGTGTTGGTCCTTTTCAGTCTAACCAACCAGTAACCTTCTGGTTTCCTCTCTACTGAGACAAAGCCTTGAGCAGGGATGCTCTGGTTCCCGGGCTAAACCACGTGTGACTCACGGGCAGTTCAGGTGTAGCTACATAATGCAACCAGCAGTGAGCTGTTCTTGTGCCAGCACTGCAGCTCCTGCCCATTGCAGCCCCTGACTGGGGCAGGAAGCAAGTGGGGTGGGTGCCTGTGGTGACCACTGTGGGGTTTAGCTTCTGTCTGGTGGAGTTCAGCTCTTCACCTTGTGGCAATGGTGCTGTGAACTGCTCCTGTCCCCTTTGGTGCTGGGAGGCCAGTGTTGCAGATGACTCTAGCTAATGGGAAAGAGCTTTTTTTCACAGGGTTAGGAAGGCCGATCCTTTTTTGAATTTTGGGGTTAGTAACTTGTCATTTGTAGCCCTCTGGAAAGTACAGGCCTGTGTTAGTGCTAGTGACATAATGTCTCCAGAGTAACACAAGAGGAGATTTTTGTACTTCTTGTATGTATGTGTTGAAGAAGCTCATAATCCCTGTAACTCTCCAAGATTATTTATTTCCAAGTTGTCAGTCACTCAGATGTCATTTGTGACACATACAGCCTGGCACCACCCTCTTCCATTTGGATTTTTTGAATTGGCTACAGCTATTTCTTTTAATAATATAATAGTCTAAATATAGCTATTATTTTTGAAGAGTACTATTTTGCATTGCTACTTTATAGGCAGAGGGTCTATCCATTTTTCCTAGAATCCTGTAATTAGCATGTAGGTAACTGGAAAGAGTCATCTGCTCATAGCCTTTGCTCTGGTTTGATGTTCTCCTCGCTATTATGATTTGTGCTGAATGTCTTTGTGGTTGCTTATTTGACCTGACTCTCCAGCCAGCCTGGCTTAGAGTGTCAATTTGTTCCCTATCAAGAGGTCCTTTTCCCTTTACAACACAATCCACAAATCTGACATGTGTCCCCTGTGCTGTGGAGACAGCACAGTTGTTAATTTCAGTGGCCTTCAGGTTTTTTGTCTCTTTGTGCTAAGAAACAGGGAGGAACTCCATACAAGATCTCCAGATCTCCTGAATTGTCAAGAGTTGTGTATTTCACAAGGTGTATCACAGAACAATCATTTTCAGTGAAACCCTCCATCTGTTCCAGATTACCGTAAAGTTTTGCTTTTTTTTTTTAAATACACAGAAATAGAGAAACCTCTGTGCACTCTTCCTCATGCACTGAGGGTGTAGAATATACCTTTGTTCAGTTGGGTTCAGCTTTCCCAGCTCTGGCCCTTCCCAAACCTCCCCCTGCCTACTTGCTACAGTGGCAGAATGAGAAATGAAGAAGGTCTGGATGCTTTGCGAGCACTGCTCAGCAATAACTTAAACGTGGGTGAGTTATCAACGTTGTTTTGGTCACAAAGCTAAGGCACACGCAGAAGGATTTGGGATGCTGTGGAGAAACTGAACCCTGTCCAAGCAGAGAAAACTTACCTAAGGTGTCATCTAGCAGTAAGCTGCTGTCAAACACTGAAACCACAGTGGCAGCAGTTGGGTTTGAGAGAGCAGGTCTCACCAGAGAACTTTTCTGTGGGTGTGTGAGCATAGGCAGAGTTGCTGTGTGTCCCTATGACTGGTGTAGTCAGTACCTTCAGCACTCACTGCCTTTATTACAATGCAGTTGCCACCCAGTTTGGGGACCCCGCCTGTCAGCATCTTTGCTGTTGTAGATGGAGCCAGCTTCAATGATGGTGAGAAAGTTGGGGGTTCTTTGTGGGCTGGCCACAGGCAAGTATTTGCTTGTGTTTAGGAAGAAGAGTATTTTTACCTCCAATGTAACTGGGCAAATAGGGGTTTTAAACAACTCTATTAAAATATTAGCAGTAGTAGCCTAGAAGAAATGAGAGCCCCTTCAGGAGAGAATGGTGTCTGGAAGGGTTTCAAAGTAAGTCTCTTGATTTGAGACTCAGCTTGCTCCCTTTTTCTTGCAGTCACATCCTCCAAGTTCTTCAGTCACAAATCAGAAATGAGACAAAGCAGAGAAGGTGTTAGTTTCATTCCTGCATGGGCAGGGGGGATGGGGAGGAGCAGTGAGGGGGTTTTTTTTTGAGATAAAATCTTTTTTTATGCCTTTTTCATAGTCCACAGTGGCAAACAGGCAGAACTTATTTAATTTGTCCTTCCCCTTTTCCCCTTTCCTTCCCTGCCCATCGTGATTCACATTTGGCACTCTGCTCTGTGCTGCTCCCATACTGTGGGTCAGATGAACACCCATTAATCCTGGGTAGAATTTAAAAATAAGAATTGAAATAAAAAAATCAGAACAGTGTAAATCAACCTGCAATCATCTTTCTGTTCTCCTAATGGGAGAAAAGAAAGAGGAAATCAGTGGAGACACTGTTTTACTTCTTCTCTTTCCAAGACAAAATTATTCTGGCATTTGCAGCAGTTGTTCTCTTGCAATAGGTTTTCTAATTTGCACACTTAAAAGGCACTTTGAAATTTAGGTGCATTAGTTCAAAATGCTTATGCAGACCATCCACCCACTTCTCTCTGCTCATGAATAGAGCTACCACAAGCAGCCTGATGAAGGAGGAATGCAGCTCAAAATCACGGCGTTGAATTTACATGGTGTTCTCTCAGAACCAGGGATAGACCCATCCTTTGTGGGGGTTAACTACAGAGTAAACAGTGTGTTTACTGTATGTAGCTGCTGCCATTGATTCTTAATTTCAAAGATTCTTGTAATACATTTTAAGCATAAAAAAATCCTACGTGCAGTTTTGAGTCTGACTTGCTCCTCAGTTCATGAGCATAAAACCTGGGGGCCTTCCCTCTGAAGTTCATTACACATAAGACTTTTTCTTTTAGATTACAAGTGAAATTTGGAGGTTGGTGGGAAAAGAATAAAAAACATAGAAGAGCCTTTTCTAAGGCTCTGCATTTTTCCAGGGCATCTTTTTTTCAAAGTTGTAAAAAGCCCTGAGACAGTACGAGGCACAACTCAGTTACTGTAACTTTAAGAGATTGCAGCATGAGCCTTTAATTGCTTCTTGTGTTTTGTTCTGGTTTGGTTTTGCTGAAAGGGATGTATCACAAGGAGTGGAAGAGAATTCACTGCTTTTTGAAAAAGATGAGGCCCCGACATTCACAGGCTTGGCTGGCGAAGAAGCTGCACTAAACCAAAAGAGTGGAGACGTGTCGTTTCGTGGGCAGTTTGGAGGGTTTATCTTCTCTTCTTGCACTGGGGAGCTTTTGATTATGGCTGCTCAAACAGCATTGTGGTAATGCAGCTTCCTGTGGCCTTGCCAGGTGACGTCCCCGCCAGACAGCTACCAGCCAGTCCCACCACCATAACTGCCCTTCAAAGAACACATGGTCGTGGTTATTGTTCCTCCTGCCCAGCTGGAACACTGACTTCCTTTTTCCTCTCTAACTTGTAATAAAGAGATCATATAGTGTATGGATAATAAACAGATTGTCTGGGTTGTAAATCTCATGCCAGAGAGGGATCAAGACATTCATCGCTCTTCCTTCCTGGCCCTGAATGGCCACTCACCCTGCCCCATGGACTGCTGTTCTCACAGCCTCTGGCAGAAGCCAAGGCTCTGGTTGGAGCTCACTGAAATCCTTCAGCATGTACCTTCTCTCCCTGACCCCTGAGGCTGGCTGAAACTAAACAGGCAAGGTGGAGCCCAAACCTTGACTTTTCATAACTGTCTTTTAGTTCTTTTAGTGGCAAGCACAAGGCCATGCTTTGCAGGCACGTGTTAAAACTTAAACCCTGTCTGTAGTGTCAGGAAGCTGATGTTTCCAGGACTGTGTCCCCAGTCACTCAGTAATGGGGAGGAACAGCAGGGCAGAGTACAGCACTTCAAAGCCCCTTCCAGGGTCTGTTCTTCTCACAGCAGCTGGAGCTGCTCCCTTTCCTGAACCCCTTCTGACACCATTCTAGGGGACTTCCAAAGCAACTGTAAGCTGATAAGAAACAATAATAAGAGCACTCCAGCACTATAAAAGTCATTTGCTTTGAACCAGGGCAGTATGGCATCAGGAGCTCAGCTAAGACTGTTCTTCCTCCTCTTCTAGCCATGGATGTCCATGGACACTGGGCAGAAACCTGACTTTTGACTGCTGCAGATGAACAATTGAACTGCTGGGTTTTTTCTGCTCAGCCCACTAAAGCAGAATCTGGGAATGAAGCATTAAAGCTCTCCCTTAAAAATCAAATTATGTGGCCCAGGAATTTTTGAGTGTTGTTTTGAAACATACTTGAAGTTTTGCCCTGGTGTTTCTGGCTTTTTTTTTCACGAATATGATTTTGTGTATGTGAGATTTTCTGCATACCTTTAACAGTCAGAGGACATCCAGTGGTAGTACTGTGTTTTCTCTGATTTACATTTTTTAATGCAGCATGACAAGTGTGGTGCACATGTAGATTTGCAAGAATTCTGCACAAATCTCCAGCTTTGTTCAAGGCTGAACCAGATCTATCACAATGCAGTAAGATTATATTCTTTCTAGATTGGGCCTTAGTATAAAAATTATAGGCATATACAGTAATCTGCAACCCACAAGCCTGAGAAATAATGAATAGCACCTAGGAGTTTGAATTTTAAAGTATTAGTGGTATCTCTCCAACCTAAAAATTTTGGAATCGTTGGCTAAGCTGGAATGTAGGCAGTCCTCTAAAATGTCCCAGACTTAACAGATAAAAGCAAAAATAATGCAATAAGTGCTGCTGTTTTACTCCATCTGTTTCATTTGAGTTGGCATGAAACTGACACAGTATTAATTCTGGAAATCCAAAATGCTCCCATCAGCATGGATGTGAGTCAAAGAGAGGTCAGCAAGCAGACAGCTGGAGAATTACTGACCTACATAAGACTGGTTTTAAGTGCCTGTTTGTTGCCCAACTTGGAATTCCTTCCTAGCGACTTGTAATGGTCAAAGTGGGTGAGTGAGACTTTTCTGAAAACTGGGGAGTTTAATGTGTCTCAGAGTTGTGTTTCAAAATATGTAATCCATCAGTTTCTCTCTAGGGAACTACTAATAGGGCATGAAAAGTAAGACGTTTCAAGTTCCGGGTAAATTTCTATGTTGACTATTCCCGCTATACTGCCTGTAGGAGGCATTCCACAGTCATTTTTAAAGTCTCTTTTAAAAATTCTTGGAGATCTTATTCTTGGAAAGCCTTTTCTGTCCTACTTGAATCTTCACAGTAACTCAGAATGTGGCATTTTGAATATTAAATCCTACAGTAGCTCATAAAATTTGGTTTATTTGATGTCACAGACTGATAGTTCTGTGGTGCTTTCAGCAAAACATAAAGCACCAATAAGATGGCCCTTAGAGATCTTGTTTTTCACAGCCATGCTGGATGCAACCCTCTAGTTTGATTCATGCCTGTTCACCACAGAAACTGAATAAAAGCCAAGGATTTTGTGCTTCTGATTTCCTTTTAACATAACTACTTCTTAACTCAGCTTCCCTGCTGATGCTTTCCAGACAAGATTTGTAAGACTTGGTCAGATAAAGGCAGTTGCCAGTTACCAGTCATCCAGCCTATCCTTTTCATGTTTTTTCACTGAGGGAAGTTATCTTAAAATATGTCATCAGATTTCATTCCAGAGAAATCCAGGAGGAGAGAGAATGCATCCCGCAGGGTGTGAACCTGCTCTCCATCTCTTCAGCAGGCTGGGGCCCTCTCCCATGCCAGTTCCCTTTCGTGTGTAGGGGTTGGAGGACAGAGGCCACAGAATGGATCAAAGGGTGCAGGGTAGACTGTTTTTTCTCTGCATCTCCCAGTACCTCTCTCTCAAACACTCTTAGGACCTATTTTGTCTTGTAGCTCTAAAAAAAGAAGGTTCTGAAGATGTACCATAATTCAGACTTTCAGCTTTGAGTTGCAAAAGCTTATGAGAAAACTTCTGATGCTTGGAAGGAGTGAAGTTACACCATTCTTCCCCCCCATCCATATGCTTACTACTTCAAAAGCAAAGGTTAATCAGTACTTTTTGCTTTTCAGATATCACATGTTGGAGCTTTTACTTTTAAAATAGAAGTATAAAAAAGGAATTTTCCTGCTACTCTTGGACTTTTCCTAGGCTTTGATTAGCTAGAAGAGGATAGCTTTTTTTTTTTTCATTAGTGGAGTGGGTGTCTGGCTTTGATGGGTGTTTCAGTTTTGGCTTCCAGTTTGTATCAAGAACAAAAAGAAAAACCAAAGTAGGATGATTTACAGTAATAATTATAATGTTAATACATCTCCTTAGTCTTCATCTCTACTTCTACCAGAAAGTGATTAAGGTGCTATGACTAATAATAATATAATGAATTTTATATCCTTGTCAACTAATGTTTCCACAGTGTGGGTGGAAACTACTCTTCTGGTTAGACACTTGTTGGATTGCTTGCAATGTAAATATTGGAGTCCAAGAAATATAATAAGAACAAAAAAGGAGACAAATAACATAATGTTTATTTTCATTTATCTCCAAGGAAGTTTTTAAAACCCATGAAAAGGGGGGTTTTATGTTTTCATGAAAATACGTTTTACATTGCCCCTAAAAACACAATTTCAAAATGAACAAATTCAACTTGCTTGCATTAGAAAAGTTGATTTTAATTAGGCCAGTTATATACCTTTTAACATTACGAGTGTCAGACTATGATAATGCTGTGAAATCCATAACTCACACATCTAAGAAAAGCTGCTTTTTCTAGTGGAAGTGGATTAAAAACTTGTTCCCTTACTGTAAGATACACGGCATGTTGGATGAGCAACATTGTGTGCTCATCTCTAGAGAGCTTAGTGTAAAACAACTCCAGATTTTGTTTGGTGATCTCAGAGCTGGCTGAATTATTCCAGACTTCCACAGCTCCAAATGCTGACATGCAGGGAGATGAAACTTTGGATATTAAAATCCTGCTCTGTGATACTGAAGGAGATTAGTTTTTGGATTCCATTCATTGACACAAAGGCCAATGCTGAATAGAGGTGATATTTATTGTCTATGAAACCCCTGAGTAAGCTGAAATCACTTTAGACATGTACATGCATACATGTATTCTCTCACATTTAGCCAACTCCCCACGATGCTGTTTCTTTGAGCCAAGAACAGACAACTTTCAGGGACTTGGCTTGAAAAGATGTGTGCATGTAACACCCTCTGTCACATTTTACAAGAGGCTGCAATCAGGCAGTCTTTATACTTGGATTGTCTAGACACAGTGACAGTGGGAGGGGACAAGTGAAAGAAAAAGCCCATTTTGTCAGTCGTTCGCTTTGCATCAAATTCTCCTTCCCTGTGTGCTGCCGTTGCCAGAGAAAAGATAAAGAAAGAAAAAACAAACAAAAATCAAGACATTCATAATTCACTGGTTCTCTATACATATAATTCCTAGTCTTAAAAACTCAAACCATTTTTTTAAACTACTGGTACATATGCATAGCATCCCCTTGTTTATTCACTTTTTTCAGAATAAATGCTTTTAGCAATTTTTCTTTTTCCAGCTGATTTTTAATTTCAACTTTTTCCTTATCAATGTATAAATTAAATATGTAGGGTTGTCTTGTCAGCAGTTGTAAATTTATACGTGAAATATTCCTGGATTTCAGTGGGGATTTTTTTTCCCTGCTCAGCTGAACATTTGTGAATGAGTAACAAGAAAACCATTTTCCCTCCCACTGGTCTCCCAGATTTCATGTTTCCTATCTCTTTTTTTCTTTAATTTTCTTCTCTACTTCTTTCACGTGGGAAAAAAATAAGAGGAGAAACAGAGCTGGGAGGGGAAAGGGAGGAGGTGATAGAGTTTAACAGGGGTGTAAGTCTGCAAGCCAACAAAAAAAATTGTTAAAAAAAAAAATTAAAAAAAAAGCTGTGAAATTCTTCTTTAAACAGTAAATCCTGCATGTTGCTTAGTTGCTTTGAGGTGAATAAGCCCATGTTGCAGCTTTTAAGCAGGCTGATTTAGTGGCTTACACTTCCCTGCTCAGGTGGTCAGCACCTCTCCACAATTCCTGTTGAGCTGGGATTTCTCTCCTGGTATCTCCAAGCAGCGTTTGCTTGCTGCCCATGTTTTGCTCTCTGCACATCACAGCCACGCTTTCACAGAGGTGCAGCAGGGTCCAAGCAGTGAGTCCCAGACTCATCCCTCCTGCCCAAAGCCTTCTGGGCTCTGCCCATGCTGAGAGTGGGGACATGAGCCATCACCCCACAGGGCTCTTGCCTTCCACATGGTCCTGTTTCACTCCCTGGCAGTGCCCACGGACTCCTTGGTTCTGAGAGGAGCCAGGAAAACTCAGTTCTGAGTGACATCTCCAAACAAGGGGTCTCTGCAGCCAGACTGTCCTGCTGTTGAAATGGTAAAAGGCAGTAGCCATGATTCCACAAGCAGTTTTTCACAGCTGATACAAAGCTGGCATGGGCACCTCTGTGCCTCTTATGGTCCCTGTGGGCTCACCTGGTGTCACTGCTGGTCCTGGGGAGGCACAATACTCTGCACCTCTGGCTCCAACCCAGCTTCCAGAGCAAGAAGAAGCCAGTGTGGCTACTGCAGCAGTAACAGCAGCAGAGTGTTTTGTTGCCTCCAGGCTGCAAACTCCTTTCCCTTAACCAGTTGTTGCTCTAGTTTCTTGAAGGATCCCAGCTCATGCCACTCATGCAGCAAGTGAGGAGTCAGGAATCCATGTTTCTGTTCTCCCAAAAAGACTTAAACATTTTGGTAGGGGAACTCTGCTGAGTGGTTGTGGTGTCTTGAAGGGAATAAAGACATGCAAAAAGGGCAGTTTTAAGTCAGGCTAAGAGCAAGAGAGGGTAGACACATGCTAACTGCAGGAAATAAATAAAAATAAAATTACAGCATAACAGGATCATTTAGGTTGGAAAAGACCCCTGAGATCATAGCATCCAGCCTTTGACTGATCACCACCTTGTCAACTAGACCATGGCACTGAGGGCCATGTCCAGTCCTAAGTCCAGTCTGACTGGATCTGATCCCTTGGTTCTGTGATTTGCGATTGCACTCAGGATGATCTGTTCCATAACCTTCCTGGGCACCAAGGTCAGACTGACAGGCCTGTGTTTTCCCAGATCCTACTTTTGGTCCTTGTGGATGGGTGTCACATTGGGCAAGCAAAATGGTGCTTGTTTGTCTGAACAGACTTGTAGAATAACTGGAAGTATCTGCAAATTGTAGAAAATACCCTTCAACAGGAGTGTTTTTCTTTTTAATTAGGCAGGTTAGATGTGGGAAGCAGGGAATCCAGACTGTGGACTGTCACAGAAAAACAGGGAGCTGCTGCATAATTTTTCAAGCATTAGCACTGGTGAAATATTCTTTTTCTGAATCCCATGAGTTTGTCAAAACCAATTTCCTGTGTTGATGTTGGGGTAAGGCATAGAAAATAGCCAGCCTGGCAGCTACAGAAAAATTAGGAAATTTTAAAAAGCATAGACTTTTTACTTACCCAAAGTGACAGATAGTGTCTGAAATGTGAAAAGAAAGGGGGGGGGGGGGGGGGGGGAATGTACTTCACTATATTTTTTTTCCATTCTCTGCATTTTCTCCCTGTCTATTTATATATTCTGAAAAAAAGTATGTCTAGTAAGTAATCTTTTAAGACCTTTTTTTCTCCCACTCTCTTCCAACCCCACTGTTCAGAGTCTGTTATTTGTGTGCCAGGTTGCATCAAGAGTCACAGTACTGGCTCAGATCAAGTATGCATACAGACAAATCTCTGATTTCCTAGGTTCATCACACCCAACTCCAGAAATTCAGGTTTTGTGTCTAGGTTCCACTTGGGCCAATAGGAAAGAGTTCAGTAGCACCAGCACGTGGATTAGAGAAAGTTGGAGCTAGCAGATGAAAGGCAACACCAGGTAACTGGTGTAACAAGGACTAACCTTGCAGGACTGCTTCTGAGGTGTGGCCAATCACCCTCTGCTTCCCTCCATGCAGAGAGAGGCAGGCACCTAAAATAAAGAGAGATTAACCCAGGCCCTGGTGGTGGTGCCCCATGAGGGTGCTGAACAAGAGGTTACAAGTATTAAAACAACTTGGAGGAACCTTTTTGAAGTTGTAATTTTTTAAACCCTCTCAGTTTAATCCTGTGTAGAATCTGTTCTTGGAGTTGCTCTGCATTTGATGTGTCAATTCTTCTGGGACTTTCTCTAGTTTCTTAATATGTGTACCTTTGCCAGCCCCACCTTCTGTTACCAGTGGTTTTAGCCTTCAGTCTGTTACTGCAAGAAAAGAAGCTTTCCTTTTTTTTTCAGCTGTGCTCTCTGATAGCTCCCTCCTCCTTTCCTGCTATAATTCTTGGCTCACCATGGCTGCTTTTCTGCATGCTATGCAGTGCTCCAGCAAAGGAAGAAGGATTTTCTTGTCCTCAGGTGAAGTCCACTCCTGTGTAGTTGGCAAGATCAAATATGAACCACAAGCTACATGCCTCATTCTGAGGGCAGTCTGGAACACCTTTAGCTGCACTTCTTTTGCAGAGTCCTTTGCCTGCCAGTTGCATCCTCCTCACAAAGGATGTGCAAGATAGGTTTCATCCTCTTTGTCCCTCTGTGCAAAATATTGCCTGTCAGGGCTGGACAAAGATCTGCCACTACCCTAAGAGCAGGCAGGACCCTCTTCCCCAGGCCTTAATTGTTAAATTCCCGAGGGAAAGATTTTGTATGAGCTTTTTTTCCAGCATGTTGCTGTTTATATTCAAACCACTGCAGGTTTTTTTTCAAACTACTTAACTTTTGAGCAGTGAATTTAATTTGAGCCTCATCATACATTCATTTGGAGGAGATCTGGTGAGCATCAATATATGAGCACCTATCCTTTCCTTCCTCTCCTAGGATTTTAGATAATGGGCTGTGTGCAATGTAAGGATAAAGAAGCAACAAAACTGACTGACGAGAGGGATGGCAGTTTAACTCAAAGCTCAGGCTACCGCTATGGGACAGATCCTACTCCGCAGCATTATCCTAGCTTTGGTGTGACTTCAATCCCAAACTACAACAACTTCCATGCCACAGGAGGCCAAGGACTGACTGTGTTTGGTGGAGTCAACTCCTCCTCTCATACAGGGACGCTTCGTACAAGAGGAGGAACAGGTGAGCTTGAAAGCTTTATTTTAGTGCTCATAGTGTCAATCATGCATCTACAGCAGAGGCATGAGTGTCTCAGCATGTTGCTTTTAGGAAGAGTTATTTCATGAAATGGTGTGAAGAATTGAAGTAAGGTGGAGCTGGGTCTTCACCCCTACCTTTGCTAATTTGCAGGTTCACTTGGGGGCTGAGAAATTATGTGTACATGCCAAATTTGGCTAATGGCCTCATCTCTCTGCCAGGGAATGTAAAGTGTGGGCTGAGCCGCCTCAAGTAGTTAAATACATGGCATGGCTATATCTAAATTGTCTCTTCAACCCCCTTTGCCTGCATGGGATCCTGTGACTGTACAGAGTGCAGAAGGTGGAGTGCCCACTGGCTGCATAAGAGTACAGAGATGAGAATTGTTCAAAAAGCTGGAGGGTTCAGTTTGGTTTGCTCCTCAGCAATTGGAGTAACTTACCTGTGGTTTAGCCACATCATTTCTTGAGGTTCCTTTCACTTCTGTCTTTTGTGATGGAGTATAATCCACCTGTCTTTTTCTTTAGGTGTAACTCTTTTTGTGGCACTCTATGACTATGAAGCAAGAACAGAAGATGACTTGAGTTTTCACAAAGGAGAAAAGTTCCAGATACTTAACAGCTCGTGAGTTTTAGGCTTGGGAATCTACTTTTTAATAATTTCAAACTTATAATGTTTACAATAATATTTCCTTATGTTATTAGTAAAATCTGATGTTGGATATTCAAGTCTGGACGGGATTTACTCTGTGCTTTCTTACTCATCCTTGCATTCAAAGCGCTTTTGCAAAGTGCTGTATTGTTGGGGAAAAAACTTCAATCATATGCAGCTTTACTTTAAAAAAGGTGTTAGATTGTGTGATTTACTGCTTACATTTTACAGTAACCCCACATTCAGAACTGAGACTACCAGCTCTGTACCTTATCAGTAGCTACAGAGGTTCTGCAAGGCGTGTACTAACACTTTTTTCAATCTGCTGCAAGTATCCTGACACAGAAATGAGCTAAAAACTGATTCACAAAAGGGTCGTTATCCAGACTCATGTGTCAAGTTTAAAAGCATTTTTGTTCTTTTAAAGGTAGGTGATGCAGTCAAGACTTCCTAAGTTCTCTTGCATCTGACATGAAAACCACATTTCCATCCTGGAAATCATCAATTTAAAATTAATTTTATCAACTGCCCATAGAAAAAAAATCCCTTAGTGATTTAAAAATAACTTCTAAAACTCACTGTGCTACTGACCTATATCTGAACATCTTGTAATTCTTGGCTAAGAGCATAAAGTGGCAGGCTCTGTGTTATGTTCACTACTGCTACCATGTAGAGGTAAAAAAATGGGTCAACAACCAAGAATGCCATTTTTTAAAGGCTTTGTGATATTGGTCGTCACTTTTTTTCTTATAGTATGTGACAATGAGGCAAATTCACCCCTGGTGCAACTTCTGTTGATTTTAATATAGCAACTGCAGGGTTGGAATTGGCTCAATGTGCATTGAAGTTTAAAAAAAAAAATCAGGTAATTCTGTGGAATATTTCATGAAGCTAAAGAGCTTTGATGTAGATGAAAGCACAGAACCTTCAGTTTCAACTTGTAGAGGGAACAGCAGTTTAAAACCTTTCTGCTTCTAAATTAGCGGTTGGAAACGAACCCTTTTTGAACCTGTGATCCATTTTTGTTCACATTGCCTTGTGCTTTCCTACCCTTGCACAAACTATGCCATAACTTGAAACAAGAAGTTCCACACATTATAAATACCGTGTACGTGCCAGCTGGTGAAATCTGGAAGGGCTCACCAGGACTTACAGAGCAATCTTCCTTGGAGTTGGTGAGACAGAGAGATTCCCCTTCATGTCTGTGGCTGCAGTGCATGCATTCTAATGCAGGTAATTACTGCCTGGAAGAAAGGTTTCTAAGAAAGGAAAAAAACCCAAGCATTCATTGATTTTCCTGTAGGATTATAGAAGCTCAATTCCCATCGTAGTTAGGTCTATTTGATTATAAACATGGCCCTAACCACACCCCTGGAGTAGTTAAAGCCAGACTGGGAATCTCCAGAAAGCTGCTTTTCTGTAAGAATGCTTTCTCTCTTCACTTACCTCAGGAATTATGTGAAGTAAGTCCATTTTTTAAGCACCTGCTGGCAAATAGAAAGCATATATGTGCAAGAAAGTGGTTCATCTGGAATTTTTGGAGGGGTTTGGATTTGGATTTTGCTTTAGCTCTCAACTAACAAAATATGATTTGTGCTTTGGAGTAACCATTCAGCACAACATCTGGAATTACATACGTGGGTATCCCTGTGATTTGAACCCAGAAATTTTACTAAAGACAGTCTGGGTGAAAGAGGTACCTGACGAGTGGTTCAGAGCAGAGCCTGACTTTGGGGCTTTGACACGCTGGATTCCCACCACCACACCCTGTCTGGCCCCACTGACAAGCTGCCTCCTACCTCAGCTGCAGGTCTAAAATTAAGAGCTGTGAAAAAAGCCTGCATTCCTCCTCCTTTCTGGCAGTGCTTTGAGAGATTTAAGCTTCTCTGTCAAAGCAGAAGGGGTTGTTCCTGATGTTGTGATCATCTACAGGACTGCTTTTATCCTCCCTAGATGCGACAAAATACCTCCATCTAGTGGACTCTCTGCACAGTAAGGGGAGGAGATGGAATGGTACAATTTATCAAGCTCAGTGTAGCATAATGCCTCAGAAATATTCTGCAGCAGCATATGGGGGAAGGGTTAGCACTTCAGCTGGCAATACTAGAGACACAAACAAAAAAGGGCCATTTCCCTGACATACTAATGCACACAGGGTGTATTAAAATAGTGTCAACTGCCAGCCTCTGCAAAAGCTATTTGCACTTCATGTGTCTTGAACTGTAAAATTGGAAGCGTCTCCTTTTTGACTAATCACAGCTGTTTTCGAGTTGTTTTCCACAGAGTTCATGCTCCTTTAAACTGTTAAATAAAGTGAAGTTTAAAATTTAAAGAATTCACCTTGGCACAACCTTTCCTTCCAGTAATAGCTGAGACAGTGTGTTTTATGTAAGTTTACTTCCAGAAGAGGCTAAATTCTCCAGTCACATTTGATAATAGTGTTTTATTTAGTGAACAAGTCTCTGGTTTACAGAGAGGCAAACTGAGAAAGTGTTTCTAAGCAGTCCAGAAATAGAAAAGAGAATGCTTATTAGTAGTGGTAGGAGTTAAACACTGGTGAATCTGGTGCTGAGAATGAAATAGAAATTGCTAATTCCCAAATCATAGCATCCTGCAAAAAGCTGAGAAATAAACTTCTCTTAAAGCTGCACATCCTGCTGCAATGTGCACTGTGTGAAAGGCAGTACCATGTCCCGCTCTGTGCCCCAGCATAAGAGAAAAATTCATGCAAAGCCTGCAGAACGCTGCCTTAAGATGGTCCTGCGTGGACTTCTTCACATTTAAATGTTGTAAAAGAAGAGGTTTTTGTAAGTATTTGAAAATGCAGCCTAGTCCTGTGCTACCTCCTCCAGGTGGCCAGCAGAGGGAATCTAGACAATGAAGTGTGATCCTTTAGGGCCATCTAAAATGCTGTGTTGATAGATAGCTTTTTGATATCTTTGGGCTTCAGATTAATTATGCTCATAGAAGTTTAAAATTAGCAGTGATTGTGGCATTGTGTTGTGGTTTAATCTCAGGGAACAACTCAGGTCCACATAGCCACTTATTCACTTCTCCTGTGATGGGATTAGGGAGAGAATCAGAGAAGCAGAAAAAGAAGTGAAAAAACTTATGGGCCGAGATAAAGGCAGTTCAATAGGTAAAGCAAAAGTCATGCACAGAAGCCAAGCAAAACAAGGAATTCATTTGTGGCTTCCCATGGGCAGGCAGGTGTTCAGCCATCTCCAGGAAAGCAGGCTAACCTTGCCCTAACCAAGATTTGGGAAGGTAAATGCCATCACTCCAAAAATCCACAACACACCCCGCCCCCCCTTATCCTTCTTCTTCCCCAGCTTTACATGCTGGAATACCCCTGTGGCCAGCTGGAGCCAGCTCTCCCGGCTGTGTCCCCTCTCACAGATCCATACACACCCCCACCCCCTCTCTGGTCGGGTGTGAGGCTGAAAAGGCCTTGACACTGTGGGAATGCTGCTCAGCAGAAATAAAAACATCCCTGCAGTATCAACACTGTTTCCAGCACAAATCCAAAACATAGTCCCATACCAGCTACTTTGAGGAAAATTAACTCTATCCCAGCCAAAACCAGAAGACAGCATTCATTTTTGGCAATTTTCCTATAAGCTTTTTCAAGGGTTTGTATTAGAATAATTGCTATAGAGACAGTTTTCAGTACTCTACTCCAAATTCAGCCCTCACCAAACCTGATTACCCTAGGCTGTTCTGCTTCTTCATGCTATTATGCTGCTACAGTACTAATCACTGCTGCAACAATTCCAGATGTACAGAAATAAGTATATTATTTGGGTTCAAATGCAAACAGCTCTCTCGGAAGCACACCAGTGATAAAGAGATGAGTTGCTGTGGCTTCTTATGGCCGTGTAGTTTTGGGTGCTGTTAATGAAGTCAGATCATTGTCTTTAGAGCTGTGTCCTGCTCTCACTTCTTCTCCTCACCTCTGTTTCTACAGGGAAGGAGACTGGTGGGAGGCCCGTTCCTTGACAACAGGAGAAACTGGTTACATTCCCAGTAATTATGTGGCTCCAGTCGATTCCATCCAAGCAGAGGAGTATGTTTTCTTTTTTTGTTCTAAACACCCATTAGTGCTGTATTAGAAGGAGGTGTGAGGAGTTGGTTGTGATTGATTGCAGCGATTTTTCAAATGACTTACATAATATTTATTTCAGCTCTTAACTGAACTGATAAATAATTAGGCAATTAGTAACAAAAGAAGAACTAGCTCAATGCTTTTTCAATGTCAAAACAAAGGAAGAAAACCTAAAGGCACACAGGTCTGCTTCCTTTTTTCAACTGACAGCTCATTTTAAGCTTTAACCGAAAGGTGCCCTTGCTTTTCCTGAACCAACTTGTAAAAATATTTTGAGTCAATTAGTGTGCAGACTGCCCATTAAAGAGGGCACATTGTGTCCACAAAAACAAATCCTAGGATAGGTAGGATGCCCCCGATGCATACATAAGGCTGCCTAATGAGGACCCATCTATGCAAAGAAAAGGAGTGATGTGTGTATTATTATGTGTGTATCATGTTATTTCCCATATAAAAGATACAGTGGAGAAGCTTATAGAGCTGAGCAGGTTCTACTGGAGTCTGTACTTAGGTTGTCCTTGGTTGATTGTGAAACAACACAGAAAATTGCTGCAGGAAGGAAAATAGGCTGTAACTCTGAAAGCCTCATATAGAACCACAAATAAAGTGGCTGAATCTCATCCTTCTACAGAGATTTTAATGCTGCAACAAAAATATTTAGTACAAGTAAATCACTATGCAAGTAAAATATTTGTATATAGCAGTATTTGCAAATACTGTTCTTTGGCAGCAACAGTTTTCTGCCCTTTTCCTTGTGTATACCCTCCACCCACCACAGCTTGGTCTGTGTTTGTCCAAGTCTGGCTTTTGTCAGGGCACACCAAGCATTCTCAGCACCTACTGATTACAGGCTTAATGCAAAGAGCTACTGCCCAACACAGGGAGCATCCGCTACATGGTTTGTCACCTTGGCTTTCTAGCAGGATAAGAGACACAGTGTGACAAAAAATGGTATCTGAGCAACCACAGTTTCCACACAAAATCCTCTCCATGTCTGGGCTTTGTGACACTATTTGGTAATGCTGCATAGCATTTGTCTTACTATTCCTGATATTTCCCTAAGGTGGTACTTTGGCAAGCTTGGCCGAAAAGATGCTGAGAGGCAGCTGCTGTCGTTTGGAAACCCCAGAGGTACCTTCTTGATCCGGGAAAGCGAAACTACCAAAGGTAGGCTGGGCAAAGGTATTCTGACTGTAAATGAGAAGATAATGTGGGAAAAATTGTGCTGAGTGTGTGAAATAATGTTTTCAGTGGTATGAAGGTAGAGATAAGTATCATTTTTCATGTTTTTGTGTTAGGGAATTGGATGTCTGAATATCCTAGGTCTTAGGGTGAGTGTTCGAAGTAAAGATCAACCAAATCACAACTCACGCTCAACCCATGGTATCTGCAGTGCAAGCAACATGGTGTGATCCTTTGAAATGCTGGATCCTTGGGGGAAACAAAAAAAAGGAGAAAAAAATTATGCAGCAGTTTTAAATTCACATATTAACAGGGAAAAGACTTGAATATACTGCTAATTAATATATTCATAACGTATTCAACTGTATCCATTCTGTTGAAGTCAAGTGGAAGGGTGTATTCTCCTCCTTCTCTCTAAAAATATTGGAGGAGTTCCAGTTTTCTTGGCGGGTGCTATTTTAGCTTTTACATTTTGCTCACAAGGCCTGTCAACATCTTCTTCAAAAGCTTCATGCTTCAAAAGCATGTATGAAAAGCTCTTTCTAGTTCATACAACTATTGAACAGAAAACCTGCAACTAAGTAAAAACAAACCTGGCCATTTCTCAATTAACCAACAATCCAAAACAAAAGCTGTGGGAGGCATAAGTCACTAGAATTAATTCCATACAAGTTCTGTAGTCTAATGATGGTTCACATAATTAAAGCACCGACTTGACAGTGCTTTGATCAGAGCACACTATCAGCTGCGCTTGGCATGCAAAATGTCATGGCTAGTGAAGAGGTTTAATGAAGAGAAGCAATACTTGCACTCCTCTCTCCCTGACCTATCTTCAGATGCTGCATTCAATCATCTAAAATTGTAAGTTTTGCATTATTGCCTTGTGGAGTCACTAGATTCTTCCTTTGCTGCCTATAACTCTGAAGACTGTTTTTGATGCAAAATCTGAATAGACTTGCTGTTGTTCCAGGCAGACAATTTCTTGTCACCCCACAGCTTCACCATGCTTCCCATAGCAGTGAGTTACTCTCACCTGGAGCAAGACAGGCTCTAACTTGCTCTTTTTCTGCAAATAGTCTCTACCTGTTTTTTTTCACCAACAGTTGTTCTGATGTGTGTGAGGAGCAGGACTTCATCCCACTCTGTGCCAAGTTTAAAAACTCATACATGCAGCCATGGATCCTAAAAACAAACGCAACACTATTTTTCTAAACCACATTATCAGTTTAGTCTGGTTTCCCCAGCTTTTATACAGTGATAGGGGATGTGTTTTTCAGCGCTGTTTACTTAGCTAAGTCAGGGGTTTTTCTAATTTCTTGTGAGACACAAAAGCATTGGGGAAATGTAGTAATCCATCATGGATGGACTTAGAGCAGCAAGTTTAATTTCTGTGCATTCAAACTAAAGGCTCTCTACATCTTCAAGCAGAGTTTGCATCAAAGCTATAGGAAAAAAAACAAACATGCATTATTTTTGTAAATAATGTGTATTTCTCTTCTCGTCCTTGTGGTGTCTGAGTATGTTGTTAGAAGAAAACAGAGCTTGTTGCTCCAGAGAGAGAAAAAAAAACAGTTGGGTGGGCTCAAATGGTAGGTTCTGCCATAAGTCTTTGCAAAATGCCCTACCCCAACAAGTCATAGTGGGCTTAAGGCAGGAATTGTTTTATGACCTAGAATTGTCCCTTCTGCTTTAAATGATAACAATAAAAAAAAAATCAGGATCATGTTAGAAGTATCATCATGGATGATTTCGGCATTAATTTAACTTCCCTTGATCATGGTTACCTTCTCTTCTTACTTTCAAAATAAATCCTATGGAGCTGGCTTTTCATTTTTTCAATGCCTGACTACCCAGGTACTTCATCAGCTTTTGTCTGTATAATCCTTCACCTGGTTTCAATCTCCACCTTTCAAGACTGTCTGGTTTCAGTTGTTTGGCTTTTCAAAAAAATTATTAGTATGATATATTGTAATGTCGTATTTCCATCCCAAATTTTTATTATATATGTCTCTTTATTTAAATTTATCATCAGATAATAATGAACAGTATAGATAACCAACAGCCTAAATAAATTAATAATGAAATACATCTTGGTTCTTGTTTATGTCCAGGTTTGAACTAAAGCTCCAGTCCTGCAACTTGATCTGAGGTCAGCGGGGGTCCACAGAGGGCCACCCACACAGCTCTGATTGCAGACCTGGAGCCACAGATTGTTTACGTTTTCCTAAAGAATCTAAAATAGTGACCAGATACGCAGGGAGCGTGACTAAAGAAAATACAGCTGCTGCCAGTGGATCAAAACTCAAAAACGCAGAGGTGGAGAAGACTGCCTGGAAAATTCTGAAAGGAGGCTGATAATGTACAGCCCAGAGTGGTGGTGCAAAGCATGCACAAGATGTGCTTGCAAATCACCACAAAGCTTTGAACTCCTAGTTGAGAGAAATGTACTGACTCAGGGGGAGAACCTCCTCAGTAAACTGTCCTAAACAGTATTTTTCTACATTTAGAAATCATAGAATTGTAGCAAGGCTGGAGCTGGAAGAGACCTTAAAGATCATTGAGCTCCAACCCCACCAAAACTAATAAATAAGAGTAAAAAAAATTTTAAAGGGAAAAAAAAAAAGAAACATAAAAACAATCCCTGACACTCCTGTAAGGGTGCCTCCCATTCAAACAAACCAGAATCATCTGTTTTGTTAAGTGCTGGCTCTTTTCCTCCTATATAGGGGACAAACAACAGGGAATTTGAGAAGTCCTTGGAGTCAGGGTGGAGACATTTTGTTCATTGCATCTCCCTCAGGGATGAGCCACCCACCAGCATAACCTGTCGTTGCTTAATGTGGTCAAGGAGGCTTCTTCCTGAGGATACATCCAAGAAAGACATCTTACACTGGGACCACCTTTCATGTCATACAAAAATATTTTCTGATGGTTTTTCTTTTCTGCCCTTAGCTGACATGGTTACCAGTGAAAGCAGTAGAGGCTCCAGAAGGAGGATCTTCCTGAGCTCTCTACAGCTGACAGTTTCCTCTTCTCCTTTTAATGCCTAAATTCCCTTGAGTAAACACAATATTTGTCTGAGCCATGAATGAGGACTTGTTTTCTTTACTGCCTTTGAAATGGGCCATGTTTTTGTTCAGATGCTGCACTATGCTGTGAAAAAGTGGCTTTGCTTTTGACACTGTGGAGAACCAACACGCTTGTGTCTCTGGATGTAAAACAGGGCTGTGCTCCTGAGTATGACACCCGAACATGCGGGTCCCCACGTAGGTGGCCGAGCTGTTTCTGCAGTCAGCAGAAGCTGAGGCTGTGTTCAGCTGCCAGTGGCTGCAGACACCCAGTGCCCACACTGGCATTACACCACAGTGCTGTAACACTCGTGGAAACTGTGCTGGGATTCAGCCAACCTCATAGCACCAGAGGCTTATGGATGGGCATATAAATCAAGCCCCCAGCCCACCTGCAGACTGCCGCCACTGCACCTAAAAGTAAATCCAGCCCATCAACTGAGGTTCCTTTACCTAGCCATGAGCATTCAGAGCCTCTTCAAATGCCTGCAGGGCATCCACATGGCTGGAAAAATGTGACAGCCTGTGGGAAATCTGCCAAGCAGCATGTCCTGAGGCATCTCACATAGCACTTAATCCCTGTGCTAGGGCATCTGAATCCCACTAGTAAGCTCTAAAGCCCCACATGGATTTGGGAAGTTAAATATGAAGTTCTTGCAGATCTACTGGTGCTCAGTCTTGGTGTAATATTACCTTCCAAAGACTGTGGCGTACAGAGTATTCTTATTTGGTTGTTTATAAAGAAGTCTGGGATCCATCCAGGTAACAACACTACCCACATATACAATCATTATTTCCAGAGCTTCCTGTGAAAATCTTGATATTTACCACCCTCTGGCATTTACGTTAAGTACAGTATTTGCAGTGTAAGCTGACACTTAGAATAGGAAAAGTCAATTTAACAGCCTGGAGCAATAAATGTTAAAATCTGAGTTTTCATTTCCACAGAAGTCCCCGTATCTTTCTAGAACATTGTGAAAGGGACATGGTGTGAACATCCCAGAATTTCTCTGACACTTTTCTCATTGAGTTAGATTAATTTTTTCTTTTTCAGCATACAGTGTGCTTTTTGGAAGCAATTTCTCTTTCACTTTGTCACAACTGACCAGGAAACTTTGTGACTAAAAGCTAATTACAATTTTTTGTTTCTCCTTTGCTTGGAACAGGTGCCTATTCCCTGTCTATTCGAGACTGGGATGATATGAAAGGAGATCATGTCAAACATTATAAGATTCGTAAACTTGACAATGGTGGATATTATATTACAACTCGGGCACAATTTGAAACCCTCCAGCAGCTGGTTCAGCATTACTCAGGTAATTTTTCAGATAATACATGGCACTCTGAAGTATTTTAAAACAAAAGTGTTCGCTACTGAGCTGATGTATGTGTAAGATGCCCTAAAGAGTCATTTGATCTATGACTCTTGCTTGTTGTAATGCATCTTCTGTTATCCCTTTCCCATTAGAGTTATAAATGTCTTTGAGGGCTGTTCACAGGATACAGCAGCAGAGCTTTTAAAACCTAACACTTTACTGTGCTAAAGGTTTTGCCAGCTCTCCCTCTTCTAAGCAAACAGAATTTTCAATTTGACTTGCACATCTCCAAACATGAATTCCCTGTGAATGAGTGCTAATATGTGCCATTTTGCAGCACACTATTGTTAATAAAGCAAATGGGAATTGCATTCCTATTCAGTCACCTAAAAACAATGGCCAAAAGTCTTGCATATATTAGATTTTTGTTCTATGTGCAAAGCATTAACATTTAAATTATGTTAAACAAATAAGGCAATACATGTGTTTCTTTATGCACACTATTTGTGTCCAACCACCAAACTATTTTTTTTCTTATTCTTGTGAATAAAGTGTGGCATGCACTATTCCACCCAAAAGTACATCCTGTTGTCACTGGAAATTGGTGTACAACACATGCAACTCCAAAGCTCCCCAGACCTCTGCATAAGACAGCTGGTTCTTACACAGAAGATTGCCATGCTTCTCAGCATGGTCATTTTTTAAGCAAAAATTTATATTTTGAATTATTTGCTCTTTGGGGGTTTTTTTCCCTTTACTTTAGCTTTTCATAATATTATTAACAGATTACACCAAATGCTTGCTGCTCAAAAACTTTTCATAATTTTTACTTGGGAAATCAACTCCTCTGTGGGGCATTTTTTCTGTATTCTTTGTATTCTGTCTGCTGTATTCTTATGCTATTCATACTAGACATCTGGCTGTCTTCTCCACCCAATTCCTGGTGGGTGTATGCTGCCAGGGAGGATTTCTAGTTGTTTCTGGAGACTCTACTTCAAGCTAAATGAGGTATAAAAACTCACATATAAGGAAGATAATTTACAACCTCATTGTACCAGTTGGTAAATATCAAATTTTAGTTTCCTGTGGTCAGCTTATTTGGGTGGGGTATATTCCATGTAGAGATGTAGAAACAATTAGATCTGGAAACAGCCATTTCTGCGCAACACAGAAAGGCATCATCGGTAGGATCCAGGCAGGGTAGTCTGGAGGCATGGTTGCAGCACTCCAGAGGTTTCCCCTACAGTCTCCAGGACCCAGGTAAACACAAGAGCCCTCGTTCTGTCCCAGCCCCCGCTGACTCAGACCATGAGGGCTCTCTCTAATTGCCTGCTCTGCACTCTGAATTCTGGGGGAGCCACAATGCACAGTTATGCTAATGAGGTGGAGCTTGGTGTTGCCAGGAGTTTCAGTGCTTGCCCACCTTATGGTGCTGAAACAACACATTCACCTGCATAGAAAGAAATTCTGCACAGAAGAGTACAGATTATGTTTGAGTCTGAGGTGCAATTTCACTTCCCCACCTTGTTCTGCTCTGCTGCACCTGCTTTAAGATGCTAGTCCCTGTGCAGGCTTTATATTGTAGTCTGTTTTGTGCAGCATGGTATACTCCTCATCAATATGTGTGTATATGTATTTCATACATATGTATATATCATTGTTTTTACTCTTGCCAAAATATCTTGTGTGACTTCTGTCACTGTGAAGCTTTGCAAGAGGTAATATCACGAACCTGGCTCAAACAATGTACGTCTGGCTGCATATGCTAATGAAGGTTTGCTCTAGAAAGAATGTCAGACTTGCATGACCTACAAACACACCTTTTCACAGGGCAGAATATAGAAAATGCCTTTTCCCAGGCTACAAAAAGTCCACCAAGTTTTCATGCCTGTGATTTTTCAGAAAAAGAAGTAATTAATCTCCATGTTTCTTTTACTCAGTACAGAAACAAGATTGTAACTGACAGTTTGTTTTTAAAAAAGCTATACTGAGCCATAGTATACCTATCATTCAAGAGGTTATCTTAATGCAGCATCATGGGAGGAGGGAAATCCTGAGTCCACAAGAGAAACCAGTGGCGGCCACCTTCCATTTCAGGCTGTGCAGAGACTAAAATATTTCCTGTTCTGTCTCAAATGAATATGTTTCAATGTTCAATTCCTAATCTTCCAGGATGCTTTGTGGTATGCAACTAACAGCTGTTGTGAGTAGCATTGGTTTTATGCTTACTGTATTTGTTTCATGTCACACTTTTTTTTCTTTCCTCTCCTTTGCTGTTGGCTTCACTTCTGGCTCCATCAGAGAGAGCTGCAGGTCTTTGCTGCCGCTTAGTAGTCCCCTGTCATAAAGGAATGCCAAGGCTTACTGATCTGTCTGTCAAAACCAAAGATGTCTGGGAAATTCCACGAGAATCCCTACAGTTGATCAAGAGACTGGGAAATGGGCAGTTTGGGGAAGTATGGATGGGTATGGAGCAAAATAATTACTCTAAAATAGCTCTCTGTGTGGGGATTACAAGATGGAAGGTGAAAATGTAGTACATTGTGACCCACAAGAAAAGAAAAAATAAGAAAAGCTTAAACTGTTAGGAAAAACGTCCTTGGAATCATGTCTTTGACTTTGAAATTCTTTAATCTTCAACTTTCACTATAATTGATGGCAAAAGAAAACTGAAAATCCATGTTTCCTTGGAAGGTCCTGATTTTGACAAATTACTACTGTCTTAATAATAAATCAAGGGCTCACATAGTAATCTCTTGGCTATACCAAGAAGCCTTTTTCTGTTAACAAAAGAAGTCTTTACCTCCAGCATACAAAAAACAGTGTTTGCAAATGATCTTTAATGCAGCACTGAGAGACCCTCACCTTCCATCTTTCTCAATGCATGCATAATTTTGGATTATAAGTGTGTTTTTTTTATTAATTTCCTCTCCTATAGAGAAAGCTGATGGTTTGTGTTTTAACTTAACTGTGATTGCTACGAATAATACCCCACAAACTGTTGGATTGGCTAAAGATGCATGGGAAGTTGCACGTGATTCATTATTTCTGGAACAGAAGCTTGGTCAGGGGTGTTTCGCTGAAGTGTGGCGTGGTAAGGCAGAGAATATATTTTGCTTTGGATGGATCTTTTAAGGCCCTCTTGGCAGAAATAAACATTTCAAGTATAGATCTTAAACCTAAAAGATCAGAATAGAATGAAATGTTAGTTTATATTGCCTGAAACAGTCAAACATTAATACAGTAATCCATGGGGAAGCTTCCTTTCACTTGCACACACACACAGTGGTATGAGAGGTGAGGGCATTAAAATTCATTAAGTGCATTGGGTTTATTTGGGTGACTACACAATTGCTAGGTATTAAAAGAGGAATGATGCTAAACCTGTAAGGCAGAATGGCCAACCAGAAATTAATCTGGTAAGTAGACATTTTTCTTTCCTCCTGTGCTGTAGCACTGATAGAATCAGACCCTGAAAATGTTTCCATCCGCTCTCCCAGTTTTAAAATAGTGGCAACTATCAGCAAACTGATGTTGTCAAGCTAGCTTTCCCATGCATCCACTTCTTCAAGTCTCCTCAAAATTTGTAAATTTCTGCAGCAGAACCCAGTAACTCAATATAGAGACCACAGACAACAGAGGCAAAACTTGCCAGGCCCAGCTGAGCCCCCATTTTGAAGTCCAGAAATATTGATCTTTTCCAAATCCACTGACATGGTTTTCTGCACACTTGCCAGCTTAACCTACCCATCATGGGCCTCATTCTTTTAACGAGTATAAAACAATAGCAATTTACAATTTACATAAATCTTAGTATGGCCATAGCATTGAAACACAACATAGTGGCCATTTCAGGAGATGTGCCTCAATTTCTGTGCCAAATTGAATTCCGCGTAGACTCTAAAATTACCAGTTCAAGTAAAGAAACACTATATATTGTTTCTTCACAAAAATTTGAGGGGGCAGTTTGACCACTCCTTTTATTGCAGTGGCACAAAAATATGTACAGCCAAAACAACCAGTGGGTTCTCCTGGGTTCTTGCAACTGCTTCCCATTGCAGGACTACAGCAAAGAGCACAGCAGCAAGTCTGTGAGATTTACAGAATTTATAGACTAGAAATATGGAAATGTATAGAATCTCACAGAATTAGTTGACCTGCTGCAAAGAAAGCTGCCTGCATTTCTGTTGGCATTTCCAGATAATTGCAGTTTCTCCCTCTTGTTCTCCATCCTGAATGCATGCAAGGGTTTCCAGTTGATGTTGGTACTTAGTGGTCAGCTTTGTGTGCCATAGATCTTAAACCAATACAACAAGTTAGAGGAAAAAATGTGAAAAAAAAAACCATCATCTATGAGAAATAAAGTGCCAAGTACCAGTACCAAGTAAGTGTCAGAAATGCAAAAATTATTATTATAATTATGAAATTATGTTTCTTAATGTATAGTAAAAAATATGTTAACAGCCCTGAAGCATTGCCAAATTGCAGTAGAGTAACACAGTAAAAATTAATAAAAAACACGTTAAATAGTAACTAACTACATATGGGATGACTTCAGAGGGAAGTCTATGCTGCTTTTTTATTAGAGAAATACACCAAAACAGAACAAGATTGGTAATAGAACAAGTCCTGGGATTTTTATTAAAACAGATACTACACAATTAATCCTGTTAATACACGAGGTAAGATCCTATTTTATTAATGCCAGTCTAGTGCCCTTGAAGCTCTAGTTTTATTCCTGGTTCATATAATTTGTGGTAGCCCTGCAAAGTGGCCATGACTGATGGCACACTGCATCTGGAGCTTCAGTGACTCCAGACAAAACACGCTCCCTGTCACCCATTAAAAAAGATTTTGGCCACCCTGCTTGACATTAGAAGCAAAACCACATCCTTCCCAGCTTACGCAGGAGTGACACTAGAGCAAAGTCCTGCTTCAACTGTTGTTTGAAGGACTGAGAGAAATTAAGGCTTCAGGAGTCTTTCTGCAGCCTGCAGGGGTAGCAAAGGTGGTAACTCCAGGCATTACTCCACTGACAGTACAGTAATGTCTGGCACAGAACTGGCAGAAGGAAATCAAGGCACAATGAAAACCAAACTTGCACTGCACACTTTTGACTAATATGTGCCTCAAGACCCCCCAGATATTTAGGATTGCCCTTTAAAAGTGAGGAGCAGCACAGGAGCAGCAGCTCCTCCATTGTTCTTCTGCTATCCTCAGCCAGGCAAGGTGAACCTGGCACCTGAGCATTTGCACAAAAAAGGACCCATTTTATGGCTCTTTTTACACTCTGGCAGGTTGCAAAACTCATGATAAAGTTATTTTGGCATAACCAGTTCCCATGCAGCAGCTGAGCCCTGTTATTGTTCATGTACTTTTAACAAAGACAAACTGGGTTATTTTACACGTTGCCTTTTTCCATGACACAGCCTTTGTGTACTTTGTGGGCTTTCTGCTATCCTCATGCTTAAGTGCAGAGGAGTAGTTTTTAATGTGATTAGTTCCTGAAGTCATTTAGTGTTGTTCTGCCTTACTACACAGCAGCTCCCTATCTACAGATCACATTCAAAGCCATATCAACCCTGACTCTGGAGCAGGATTCTGGCTAGTCTGGACAAATGACAAACAGAAAGCAGTAGGAAAGTGGTATTTCTGCCCATTTTAAAGTTCCTTCCTTTTCCTTACCACACAAAAAAAACCAAAAAACCCTACAAAACAAAACAAAACCCCAACCCCACTGTTAACATAAACAGGCTTACAGGTTTTCATTCTTCCCAGTCCTGCCCCTTACAAATACCCAGGTGAAGCCCCACCTCTTGCAGGATGCCCTGAGTCAGCCTTCCCCAGCTCCCTCCAGGTTCTTGTGCAGGCTTTTGGGTGTTCCAGAAGGCTTGGTAGGTGATGGCTGAAAAGTGGTGCAACTTGTCCATTTTGGTGCTGCCCACAAGTAAAGGGTAAACTGAAGTGGACAGGAACACCTCATTTTTTATCAGCAGCTCCTGGGGATAAGGAGGGGAAGGAAAAAGATACATTTCAGTTTGGAACCATACCTGTGTTTCTAAAATTAATCAGGATTTTTTCCTCAGGAATTTTTTTTATATTTACTTTCATCTGACTCAGAATAAAACTAAAATGTTAAAATGTGTTGCAATTGAGAAGTTCTGGTTTAACCAGTTTTGTTATCCAAATCTGTGACTGGAGCTGTGTTGTTATCTGTAGCAATTACTTGCTAGCAAGGGAATACACAAAGATGGGTTTCAGTAGTCCCATGTTACTCAGAGAAAGTTTCTGTGGAGATCACTGGAAACATTGTCTGAGTAGGACAACAGCAACTGTGCCCCGGTGCCAATGGGAGTATTATTTTTCAGTGTAACAGAAAAAGACTAAAATATGAAGGAGGTGTGGGAGGAATATAATGATAAGGCAACATGGGAAACCAAACTTTTTTAAAAGAACCCTGTATTAAATGTCCTTGCTATTTTTTCCTTGCTTACATTAGGCATCAGGCAGAAAAAGGAGCAGAAGATATTTAATCTAACTAAGTTTCTGTGCTTGTAGGTACATGGAATGGAAATACTAAAGTGGCTATCAAGACCCTGAAGCCTGGCACCATGTCTCCAGAATCCTTCTTAGAGGAAGCCCAAATCATGAAGAAGCTAAAACATGATAAATTGGTCCAACTTTATGCTGTGGTATCTGAAGAGCCTATCTATATTGTCACAGAGTACATGAGTAAAGGTGAAGCCAGAGCTGTTGTGCTTCATAATATTTTTTCTTTGTTGGTTCTCCTTGGGGATACAGAGGGAGGTGCAGTGGGGTGCATGCGAGGAAGGAGAGAGGGAACAGGAAATTAGACTCACCTCTGGCTTCCAAAGAATTATGAATTCCACTATGAACTGGGCCCAAAACCAATGTACAAAGAAAATCTTTACTAGCTGGGAGACAGAGAAGTTGGTGCAGGCTGTATGATTCCAACTGCATCAGCATCTAAAAAAAAAAAAAAGAAAAAACTTCCCTGACCAGTGATTTACATTTTCTGGGTTTGATGATACTACCTGCAGCTTCCCAAGATCTTAGCTTTTTCTGACATCAGAGAGTTCTTAGGACATCTTCTTTTAGTGTTTACTTGTTGGCCTAGGATTTCTGTTCCTTCATTTAGCCAATCCTGAATCTTGTCATTGCTCCTCGTTCTCAGACCACACTTCATTTTCAGTCCACTCCATTATCATATTAATACATGATTTGCACATATTATTCTTTCCCCTCTCTTCTTCCTTCACTTTCGTCTTCTCCCTTGTCTCTTCCTTAAGCTACTTAGCTGGTAACAGTGTAGTAAAATGAGAAAAAGAAAACTTTTTGCTCCATCAGATCTCCAGCAGGGGTGCCGAGAGCAGAGCAAAAAATCTGCTTGTTTTGGAAAAGCAAACGAACCAAATAGGAAACATAAGTTCTCACAGGGAAGTTTCATTGTACATTGGAGGATACACTCTGAAATTTTAAGTGCATTCTTTCAGTCTATTTGGAGTTGACTTTTATTTTCCTGGCAGGTGCTTGCCCACCTCCCTCCTCAGAGGCATCCAAGCCCTGACTAACTCACACTTTAATCATATGTCTCAGTGACAAGCATATGCTTTTTCCCTTTAAAAATAAAGACCTTTCAAAACCCTTCTGAAGTATGGGGTTTATTTTGGCTTACTTTACTGGTTTGTACTGTAACATTTTACATCTTTGGATCTGAGCTTGAGGCTGACAATTTATCAAGAGAGAAATGCTTAATCATCTGTCTTCTTCCTTTATTTATTAAACCAGTTCTCTGACCTTATTTAAAGGAGACTGCTACACTTCTCTGTTCAGATACAAGATAAGGACAGAAGCCATATAACATCCTAGGCTCTTTTTTTAAAGCAACAGGATACTTTCTTGTTTCTCCTTGCAGGGGAAAGCGATGTTCTTATAACTTTTGCTAAAGTTGCTTTCATTTCATCTCTTCTTTGTCTTCTAAAATTAATAGTTCATGCTGTATTTTGTTCTGGGTTACCTAGAGGAGGAGCACTACTGATTTCTAAGGAAAAATAGCCTTTGCTAATGTTATCCCCCTTGGGCTCACCAGGCTCCAGGCTGACCTTTCTTTTGGAGCAGGTTGAGCTGGGATCTGACTCCTTCCATAATTTGTGTGGCTTGGAACTGAACTGCTGTTTTTCAGTTAGCTGAGGCCTTTAGAGAGCAGCAGGTATGTAGTTTTAAACACTGGAAAAGTTAAGAAAGATCAACTCTCTTAGTAATGATCATGAAAGTTTAAAACAATCCTGTTTCCTTTCCCTGCAATTCTCATACTAGTGGAACATTCTTCTGCAAGCCAACTTAAAGAGTGAAGCGAGTATAACAGGAGAATTTGGAGATATTATGGGTTTTTTTGAAACTGTCCCTTGAACTTGAAACATTGCTGTCTTTAATATTGCACATATTGCTGCCCCTCCATTCTGATGAGTTGTTCTCCTAACATCTCTCTATTGTGTCAACTCTGCATTCACAGGGAGTTTGCTAGATTTCTTAAAGGATGGAGAAGGAAGAGCTTTGAAGTTACCGAACTTGGTGGACATGGCGGCCCAGGTCTGTCTTCGTTGTACTGAGCACTGAGGTGTACGTGTCAGAGCCCCCCTGTGTACTGAGTGTGCTTTACATGCATGGTTTGTCTTTCCTGCTGCTCACAGGTGGCTGCGGGAATGGCGTACATCGAGCGCATGAATTACATCCACAGAGATCTGCGATCTGCAAACATCCTGGTGGGCAACGGCCTAATATGCAAGATTGCTGACTTTGGACTGGCAAGACTGATTGAAGACAATGAATATACAGCCAGACAAGGTAAATGCAGCAGCAAGAATGCACCAAGTGCCATTCTTGTGACAGGGAAAGAGTGGAACCTGTTTTTGAAAAGCCCTCTCCTATGCTTCGGTAGCTGCTTTCAGTAAATCCTGAATTCATATTAACTCCTAGTCAGAAGTTCACTGCTGAATGCATGTCCTAAAGAGAATGTCATATTTCATTGTCTTATCTTTCTTTTCTTTGAAAAATAAAATGAAACAAAGGTGATTAGTGAGAACACAGCGGGAAAAGACAGCAAAGACAGGATCTTCATGGTGCCATAGCAAAGAGGATATTTTACTTACTGTATATGAGAGTTTGAATGTGGTAATCCAGAAAAGTGTATGTAGGGCATTTCTTTTGTAGTGTGCCTTCTAGTATTTACTAACCACTATTATCACTCCTGTACTATTCTTACTTTCTTTGTTTCAAAGAGTTCAAAGAGTTGTGCCTCTGTGCAATGGAACTGCCTCTTTGAGCACTATATTCTCTTTCTTTCTTTCCTCTTGAAAAAGTTGTTTTAATAGAAATGCATTTTCCAGCACTGCACAGGGTGCTGGGCACAGGCAACCACGGATACACTATAGAAACGTATCAAAGAGTTTTGTTGCTTTTTTTAAAAAGCATGTGTGTTCAAACTGAGCCGTGTCACAGGCTCTTTTTAGTTATTCTTTACAAGTCATGCTTAGTTGTCAGATGTTGGTCCAAGCTGCAGAGCTACAGTTTTGTTCTCTTTCTTCTGCCAGTACTTTGGTATTGCTTGCTCAGTATGTGTTGGTAAACACAACTCCATCATTTCAGTGCCAAAGCCAAGGAGGATCCCATTAAACCCTGTCCTGCATCACCAAAAAGCACAGGCCAGCTAAGTACTTCATAACCTGCATTTACTCCCTCCTCTTGTGAGTTTCTTCTCCTGAGCAAAGTCCCTGTTTCAGCATGGACCCTGTCATTAATTCTTAGGAAACAGCTGACCTCTTTCTGGAACTTTTCCTCTAAGTGTTGACAGAAAGAGCCAGAAGTTTCCAGCATGCCTTGCCCTGGCCTGGGAGCAGCAGCAGCTCTCAAGCTGTTCTCACCCCTCTGAACTGCTGTCAGCAGTACCCAGTCACAGGGATGTGGACCACAGGCTGCATCCATCCTAAAAGGTGCCTGCTTCACAGTCAGACAGCAAGGCCTGATTATTTTGGTGGGGTCCCTGTAGAACCCGTGACAGATACTAATGCAGAGCCTTAACTACTATTGATTTCAGCCTGAGGGTGGGAATTGCTTCCTGTTAGAAAAAAATAGGCTTGTGTCATTCTCTCTAGAGCAATAAGAGTATCTGGAGAGGCTCTGGTAGACAGAAAGCTGCTTGCTTGCTGTTCCGCTGTGTAAAACAAGAAAAGTTTTCCCTGAACAAGGCAGGCAGATCCAGTCAGCAAAATGGCTTCAGAAGAGTGCCCTATATTATCTCCATTTCTGCCTGGTTTGCTGCCATGTCTTTTGTTCACTTTGGAAACCACCCAATGTATAGTTTTGCATGACTAATTATTTGTTTTCACAGACAAGTATGTGACCTACTTCTGGGCAAATCTCTTTGGGCTCCTGATCCCTAGGAAATCCTATGACAACCTGTTTGCCTCCCAGTTTAAATCTGTCAGAATAGTTTTGCCCTCTTCACATGTTAAAAAAGCTGTGAAAACCTGCCTGACTGATATTGAGGAGAAGTTTAGATTTTTAAATAAAAATCACTGGATTTGGAGTGGTGAAACTTTGAGAAAAGCATAACACAAGACCTGGCAGGGAGAGAGAGCATAGCTGTGGATGTCTCCTGCCCTTTTTTTCATGGCAGAAATCACTTGTCTTAAGGAAAAAGTGTCTGGGAAGAGAGAATTAGTTTGGCTTTTAAAATGCATTGCTCATGATCTGGAGATCTGAGTCGTGTTTGCCTGGCTTCATCTCCTGGTGCCAGTATGGAGAAGTCACCCATCCTTCCCATACTTGGGGGGCAATGGACAATACTTCCTTCTCCTGACCTCTGAGCCAGGCTCAACTCCTTCAGAGCTACAGAATTCCTTAGAAGAGAGACCCAAAGAGGCATCATGGATAAAGGTTTTCCTACTTTCATTAATATTTTTGTCCCTTTCTTAAGAGTAGGAAGGGGTGCTTTTTTTGACCAAGTAGCACACACTCAATTTACATTTCATGGCAATTAACCTGGTTTCCAAGCCAGAGTGAGCCTAAGACCTTTAATTTATTGAGGGAGAAACATGATTTCTAATGCACCAACGGTTTTTTTTAGGGTTTTTTTTTTCAAATGGAATTCAATTCTGGCTTGTTTAGTTAAGCTTCAGTTTGAGCAATGCTTGTTGGAGACCACAGTATCAAGAGGAAATGGTTGCCTCTGCTTGTTTCCCATGACCTATTACTTCAGCCTCCGAGGGGATGCATCTGGGGACTGCTCTGTTTATCTAGCAGACTACTGCTTCAGTGGGAATTTTGACACAGGGGGAAAGCTTGGCCAGCAGAGGGGAGGGGAACAGGGACCGCTCCAGACTGGCAGCTCCTGTGGGAGAAAGGAAATGTTTTTCCTTGCAAAATCTGAAGATTAAAGTCTCTGGTCACTCTCCTCAGCAGTCATCCTTTTGGCTTATGTGTGTTAGTACAGAGCTCATTGTTGGCGTGGGGAAGAAGTGGTTTTCTCCAGCTTCGCTTGATCTCCTGCTCCCTTCCCCCACTGTCACTTTTGTCTCTGATTAAATATTTTGAAAGGAAACAGATGGGGATGCTTTGAGCCCCAGCGGGCCAGAGTGCAGGATTCCTGAACCTGTGTGGGTATTACTTAGCCTGGTGGTAATGTTTTACTGACCGGTTTATTTTCTTTTGGGTTTGAACAAAGGAGGCCTGACTGCTCCTGATTTATGGGAGGTAAATAAAAAGCAGTTCGTTGTCTGCACTGCCATTTCTCAGCAATTGTCAGGAAGCAAAGAGATGGTCATGCCACTAATGATTTAAAGTGTGTGACTAGCAGCTATACTCTGCCATTAAATAATACAAAAAAAAAAAAAAAAAAAAAGTTCTTGGCTTGTAATGGACATTTGGCTCCTCTTGTTTTTAGAGGAAGTGAGTAATCAAAGGGGAAAAAGATGCCTGTTTAGAGTGACGCCCATTTCAAAGGCTGCACTGGGGACTGTATTGCAGCCTGTCCCACTCCTTCTTTTGGCTGTAGCTGTTGCAACATCTTCCCCACACACATAGTGTCAGGCGTGGAGTCTTGCTTCCTTCCATTGGTGTTGATCCTTGTGTGAGCCCTGTAAAGCAAGACTTAAAACTCCTGGTGTCCTACAGGACAAAGAGAAACTTCCCATTACCTCCAGCAAAGGATTTCTCACGCAGTTCTGCTATCCTTACACTGATATGGTTCACAGTGGAGTTTTGGCCAAGAACATGGCAATTTTGTGGAGAGTGCCAGTGCCCCACAGAGTCACTGGGTTAGAGTTGTTACTATTCTAAGCAGCAGCAGCTGATACAAATTTAAAATTTTCTTAATAAAAAAAAAACCTGCAGAGTTATTTTCCAGGCCTTGTCTCTACTGCACACACTAGCAGCACTTGCAGTAGTGCCACTCGAAGCACACATGAAACAATAAGGATCTTTCTGATGCCTTCCAGACGAAGTCAGAGCTATTTTGGGAGCTCTAGTACGTGTTTGTAAACTCTCTGATCATTTTTGCCTCCTTAACACTTAGAAGTAACTCCTTCCTGCCCTGCTTAAAATTAAGTGATGCTTCTTAGATTTCCTAGAAATAGGCAGGGATTTCCCCCCCCCCCCCCCCCTCTCTCTCCCCCACACACACACACACACACACACACACGCACTCAGACCCTTCCAGGCTGTCTCCAATCCCTTTGTAGTGACTTGTTCACCAGCTGATCCGACCTGTGTTGTTTGTGACTGACTGTGCTGCAGGCTGTAGCATCCAGGGCTGTGTTCTCGCTCTTCACCTGCCGTTCCCTGAGCCGGTCCAGGAGCGGACAGGAGGAGGGCTGGTTCCCAGACAGCAGGGTCCCGGGGGGATCCCCGATCCACTCCCGCAGATGTGCCATCTGCCCTGCGGGAAGGAGCATGGCCAGGTCAAGAGGAAGGGCGAGGGGAAGCAGGGCTGCAGGCAGAGAGCCAGAGGGGTGTTCAGAGCCCAGCCCCAGCCCTCGCCCCCCGCTTCCTGCGGAGGGGTCCGCCTGCGGAGCCTGCTCCTCAGCGCTGATGTTTGCCAGGCTTGTAATTTCATGTTCCTTCTCACAGCACAAAAAATGTAATTGCACGGTCCCTCCCACACGGCACTCATCATCGCCTGCCGGGGCTGACTCGTTTCCTGTTTCATGCTTGCTTCAGCACTTCGTTTCTACCTTTTGCAGCTTTCCCTTTCCAGCCCAGAAGCAATTCAATGGCTCACTACATTCCCTGATCGCTAACCCAAGAGGTCCCGAGTTTTTGGGTCTTAGAGCTTGGACTCCTCCATTGGGTTTGGTTTTAAGGTACCAGGCAGCTTTGTAGCATTTCTAGAAACAGGCTTGTTATCAAGCTAGCAGTGGCTCTGGGGCATGAATTTCAGAGGTTTCTACTTCATCAAGATTTAGATCTGAAAATAAACCAAAGCTCTAAGGGATTTTCAGTTGCCTCAGAAGAAACCATACTGAGAGTTTTATCTCAAGGTCACTCAATCATCCCAGCCCCCTCTGCTCTTTCTCATCACATGCCCTGCTTATAGCTAGCAAAAAATTAAAGCGGGGCCATGGATTGATTTTTCCCAAGGAAATCCTCCTGGGAGATAACCTGTGTGAATGCCTGGGCAGAGCTGGGCAGAGGTCCCAAGAACAGGGCTGAGCCTCACAAGAATCCTCACTGGCTCAGGGCTGGCCACTCTAACCATAAATTTTATCAGCAGCTTTGGTTTCATGTGGTTACAAGCAGTGCAGAAACCCAAAAAAGGCTTGCCCAGGCTGTAAGGTTTAAAAAAAAAAGGGGGACTGAGATAAAAGCTACAGATTAGTGCCTTGTTTGGGGGCAAAGACAGGTTATCCTGACCTGATGAATGCAGTGTAGTGTTCATGCATGGGGTTACTGATGTTTGTAATAAAACAGGCTCCAGCAACAAAAAGAGAGAAATCCCTCCCCCACTGATGCAAAATCTGCCTTCAGAGTAGGAGACGGGCTGCCTTGTCAGCTGGGGTAATTTGGCTTATCAGATTTATTAACATGCTTTTCAGTAATACACGCTTTATCTGATGCTGTAATTTGTTTGCAGCACAAAGTCAGTTTGTTTAATAAGCTTCTGAGGCCTGGGCAGAGAGAGGCGAGGGGTTTTTTAATCAGTGTGTTGGGAAGGGAGTAAGCACAGGAGCTCTGTGTCTGTCAGGAACCACACACAGCATCTGGCCTGTGCTAACACTCCACGTAGCTACAGCAAGCAGGAGGCTTCAGTGCAGTACTCAACACATTTGGGAATTTTTTTTGCTTTCACAGCAGTGCACTGCCTATGTCTCTAATCCAGGCATTGAGTAGAGGCAACACTGTTGAAGGGATTCCTGTTAGACAAACACACACACCCCATTCACATAAGCTGTGTGTGATCTCCTTGTGTTATGGCAGTGCATGTGCTGTACCTGTAGGTGACCAGCCTGGTGTGTTCTCCCTGGTCTCTGCTCTTCCTTCACTGACAGCTCTGCCATACTGGACTGCAGACTCTCTTGGACCATCCAGCCTCCAACATGTGTTGCAAGGCCAGAAAACCAGGAGGCAGGGCTCTGCTAGCAAGCTCTCTGCCAACCTTGCATTTTTCTCCTCCCATCTACCACTCCAAATCTGTCATCTATCAGGAAATACTGCACAAATTGCAGAACATGATTTTTAATATGAGTTGCTTTAAACAGAGAATCATCCACAGCAGGGGCAACAAAGAGAAATAATGAATAGCTGTCCTGTGATTGGAAAATCCTCAGCACACACCAGTCATCTTTCCAGCAGTGCTCATCACACCCCAGTGAGGATTGTACTGCTCTAGCTCTCAGGAAAAGGGATGTCCTGGAATTGATCCCCCTTCTCAGGGGCTTGCTTCTCATTTTCTGGTGGTTTGACAACACACCACATGCTCACCTCCCAGTGACTCACTGGCAGTAGTTTGAGGAAAACAAAAATACTGGGGGAGTTGGCCACAAAAGAGTCTAAAGAGATTTCCTTCCTCCAAAGATGAGTTGTAGGTGGTTGCTACCTTTGGATCTGAGTATGAAGCACAAGGGAATTAGAGCAGAGATTTGGCTAAGTTTCTCAGAAAAATACAGCTGATTAAAGAAAAAGAAAAGTGTTGAATAAAATGTGGGCAACATGTGAACCTCCGTGCATGGTCATCTCACACAGCCAACGTCCGAGGCTTCAGGCTCCTGGCCAGCCTGGAGCTGTTCCTGCATTCAGCTGGCAAGGGGTGTGTGTACTGTCTGGGCTGCACGTAGGAAAGAGCAGAGGGACATTGGCCCTCACATTCAGGGCTGCTTGCACAGGCCCATCTAAAGGCATTCACTGCAGGCCTGGGCAGCCTGACCACCAGATACACACAGCTTGCAGTTTTTCCAGGGACTGGCATGGGCTGTACAGCCCCAGCATCTCCTGGCAGCTGGAGCAGCCACACATGGCTGCTGGTGCTGCTGAAGCAGGGCAGAGGCTCAAGTGGTGGCAGCTTCTGCTGCAAAGGACTCACACATCACAGCCACGGCAAAAAGACAAGATGAAGTTCTGCAAATTTTGAGTCTTGTAAACTAAGGTTGGTCACACAAAGAAGTGTAAGTGAAGGAGATTGAGACCAAAGCCAAGCACACAAATTTTAGTTCCTACTAAATTAACCAATACATATTAACATATGAAAACATATGCCTACATATTAACCAATGAAAGTACATAAGTGACAGACTTTAAAAAGTGACCAGGCATCCAAAAGTCCTCCAGCATCTTTGCAAATCTAACCAATGATGTGCTGATGCTTAACCAGGCTGAAGTTCCTGACTTCAGGCATTAGGTATCTGAAACTTTCTCTTGCATCTTTTTCATCCTTTAGCAGGACATTTTCAAGTAATTTAGCAGGACTTACTTGAGCAACTGCAATACTCCCTAGGAAAAAAATGTATTTGTACTAGAGTACTAGTCTCTCTTAGAATCTTTTACACATAGAGCTGAAAAAATTTTAGCACATCAAAGTTTTACTAAGTAAGGAGATGAGAATTACCATGTTTACTTTTTACTTTAAGTCATGTCAGATTGGGGTGTATGGCAGAAGACACAGGACACTGAGCCCTGTGATGCGACGGCGGAACAGCGCCAGCAGGGAACTCTAAACAGTGCCATAAGTCCTCTCCCTGAGAGTGACTTGTCCACGTTGTTACACTTTCACGCTCCTCCTGAAAATGAAGGGAACTTTTATGAGAGGGTGATGTGAAGTCGAAGTCAGACTGTTTCCAAATTCAAGAGTGCTTGTCACTAGGGATCAGCAATAAGCAATGCAACTGTTTTGCATGTATGTTAATACAAGGCACCAGGAAAATGTCTGCATATTTTTTATACATACTTTGAGTTAATTATTACCACAAGAACTTTTCTTTAAAGTCACAATGAAAATATTTTCCCTAAGAAAACAGTCAGTGATTGGAAAAGCAAATAAATCAGTGTTTAAAGTCTTGTTATCTTACTATCCTTACTGCAACTGGCTCCTGCAAGCTCTGATGATGGATGAGCACATTAGAAATGCAGGTATTTAAGGCACTACAGGCTTTTCAGTGCCAGGAGCTTAAAGTATACTGTCAAGTTACAAATCACAGGCCAAAGTTGTGCTTTGACATCAAGCACTCCAAGCAACTCAAATGGCAGTATTATTTTTAAGTGCTTGTGTGTTTCTAATGAAAAATTAGTCTTGCATTTAATTTTTGTTTTGTTTGCATTTTGCTCAGCTTGAGCAGGCAAACTGTGAGGTACATATCCAGTAAATCTCAGTTCTGCTTATACATGCTAACTGTGTTTGATTTGCAAATCTTTAAAATGCGCTGGGAGAAATTATTTCTATTATATTTGGCTTATTTGTTTTTAAAAATGGAGGGAGGGAGGTTCATTTTATAAAACTTCAAACCTGAGTTAAAATGTCTTATCCTTTTCTTGGGATGTGGGACAAACTGCCCCCTTCCCTGCTTAGTCTTTCTTTATGCTCTACATGTTCTGCCCACCTGTCCTCTCTGACTATGCTCTATGGAGCTGTTGGTTAACACTTGTCTGCAGCTCCTTCCACTTGCACAGGTTGCAGAACACAAGAGTCAGCTGTGACCTGGTGCTTTGGTTCTGTTTCTGTTCTGGTTAAGACTCATGTATTCTCTCTTTAGGTGCGAAATTTCCCATTAAATGGACTGCGCCAGAAGCAGCACTGTATGGAAGATTCACAATCAAGTCAGATGTGTGGTCTTTTGGGATCCTACTGACAGAGCTGGTAACAAAAGGGAGAGTGCCATACCCAGGTAAGAAAAATGTCTTGCTTCACCTGGAAAAAGGATGGGCCATAAGCTGGAATGTTTACTTATATTCACTGAGCTCAAAGGAGAATGGCTACAATGTGTAAGTTTTGTGTATGCTTGAAAACAGTTCTGACTCAAAGTTGCTTTGTGATGGTAATGGTAAAAATTACAAGGGGACAATTCCACGTACTCATTTCTACTGTTTCAATTGTGCCCAATTCAATTAATATAATTTTTAGGCAACTAATGAAAGCAGTGTAAAATTATTGTATTCTGGAGCAAATAGCTCTCCACAGTATTGCATTTACTTTAAGATACTAACAGTTAAACTCCCACAGAGGCCTTACTCCATTTACTCTGTCAATCTGGTTCACTGCAAGGTTTGATGACTGTCTGAATATCTGGTACTATCAAATCTCTTTTTCATAAACTCTTAAATTTCAATCTTTGCTCTTGAGATAGTTGGAAAGGGAAGAAAATAGTTCTGTAATGTGCAGACCAGAGCTCATGGCAGGGTCACAGCAGGGCCAGATTCTCTGCATGGGGGAACTGGAGGCCCCATGGCTCTTTGTTGAAACCCTGCCAAGTGTCCAATGGATTAAGATTTGTAGGAGGGGGTGATTGGATCTGCCTATGCAGAAAGAGATTTTTATTCTTGTTGTCCCCCTGAAGATTGTAGGCATTCAGGTGAAGACGAAAGGGGTGAGGTGAAAGCCACACAATACATGGAAAAGAATTTAATCCCTTCTTTTTCTCTTTAGCACAGATATTAACAACAGGGGATGCCCTGCATTTCAAGATGCATCTAGCTGCATTTTTAGTCTTTCTATTAAAAAAAAAAATCTAAATACTCAACAGTCTGGCTTTGTGCACTGCAGCTGATTTAATGGAAAGTGCCCTACAGCAGTTTCAATGTTCCAATGTTTCTGTGCTGTGATCAAGCAGTCAGATCCATATATCAAACTGAGCAGGAGAAGCAACAAGGTGGAATTCAGTTTATCCTGTGGTGTCTCTCACCACTTCAGAAGACTGAACTCATCAAAACCAATCTTCCAGACTTTTACCAGGAATTTCAAATTTGCTAGCACCTAGCAGCCAGTAGCTGATATTTGAGAAGAGATTATGGGGACTGGAAGGCATCCCATGATCAGCAGGGAACTTTGGCAGGATTAACAGGGAGCAGCTTAGCTAAGGTGTGGCTGTGACAACTGAATGAGGTAGCAGAAAATATAATGGCATGTTTCTGTGGAGTGGATGAGTCCCTCTGCCCAGCACTTTCCCATGTGGGGTGTTGCCTCCAGTCAGTCACAGCAGCTGTGTCACCAGTCAGCACTAAGGTCTTCCTGCCATAAGGGTTCCTGGTAGTGCTGTGAGAAGGCTATGATTTCTGCAGGTTTATTGAGGTTTTATGCAGGCATGTGGCATGCTGTGCAAAGGTCAAAGACAGAAAAAAGATGTATAATCTTTAGTTGATGCAGTGTTGCTCCCAGAGGGTGGGCAGTGTTCCTGACTGGGCTGAAGGAATTCTCTAGTCATTGCTGGCAGAGTGGGTGCACGGGGGTTGTCACCAGCCAGGGCAGAGTTAAGGTGAAAATGCCATTCCGTGCAAAAACAACCATTTAAGCCCTGTGTTTACTCACAAGTCTGTAACTGAACACAGGGTTGGCCATGGCTGCAGAGGATGTCTGCACTTCATAAATGTTTCTTTCCCTCACCAAAGGAGAAAGAGTCCACAGGATGTGCGTGTAAGTGCTTGCAATATATAACTTCTTGTAGGAGCCATGACAGTAATCTCAGGCATGGGCTGTGTCCTGAAATTCTGGACAGTTTTATTACGTGGCAGCTTGAGCACATCAAAGACAGCCAGTGGGATCTCTCCTCTTTCAGCACCCTCCTACCCCTTCATCCCTCACTGCATAAAGCCCTCACATGCCGAAAGTCTTCCCGGCTCACTCTCCTCCACCTGCACTAGGAAGACACCAAGTAGCTGGAAGCAATTTCTTGTGTGTTACATATCACTAAGTCAGCAATTTTCTGGACAGTCTTATACTGCCTTGGTTACACCCTGCCCAGGCTCTATGCCAGAGCTATTCCCTCCCACCAGGACTCCCCGACTGCTCATCTGGGAGGTCTTAACCATTCTCATGGTCACCATCACTCCACTCTGCCAGTTTTACATAAGGGCAGCCAGGATCTTACATTTGAATGTCCAAAGTCTGTACAGATTTCAGTCTAGTCTCATTTACCAGACCTTAAATGGGAAAGTTTTTATAGGCTGAGGCAGCAGTGGAGGGGAGATGGGGCCTTGTCAGAAGGATCTGTCTTTGCGAGTGGATTGAAAAGAGAGCTTGGACTTCTTCCCAAGGTGGCAAAGGCCTCCTGAACTCCTTAGAAAAGACTCTCTTTTCCCCTGACATAGGTAGGATCATTTATCTCCTGCTTCATGCTGGGAAGAGGAAGGACCTTGTGAAGGACAAAGTTTCATGAATACCTATCCCTGAAATAGGTATGAGAGAGGGTCTGAGATAGGGAGTAGGGTTCAGATGCACCTACAGGGCTTTTCTTACCATTACGGCATAGCTTGCACAAGGAGGAAAAAAGGGATTTCTATCACCCTGAGAGGAAAGACTCAGCCCTCTTCACCCAAGTAGACAACAGATAGGTGAGAGAATGTGGTCTATTGGCACTGCCAGCACTTTGGTACCCAAGATGTGACACTGAAAAGCGTCAGCCTTGAAACAAAGAGGGTCATGGAGCTGTCTGTCTGCTGTAATATCCAGTTTCTGAAATAGTTGTGAGCATGTTGTCCTGATGTTCCTGCTTACAGCTTGTAGCACGCTGGGGGAAGTGGAGAGAGGCCCTCAGGGTAAGGGATTGCTCTCTTGCTTGACAGGATCTTAGTGCCTGGAGAGATGATTTATAGCACACATCCCAGTCCTGGGGTGGTACCCATGCCTGCAGGACACCATACCTCGTGCCTTCCCATGTCTGGAACTTGGCATTGTTTTAAGCTTGTGTAGAAGAAGGGAGAAGCACAATGAGTAGGACAGAGGGGGAAGGCAGGCAGTTTACAGCAGGGAAACAGGCTGGGTGGAACACAACTTGGCATTCTTTGTTCTACAGATTTCAACCAGTTCCTGTCCTAATGCCCCATTTTGGAAGAGAAGCTGGTGCAGTGGTGAGATATATGAGCAGAAAAGATTTTGCTGGTGGAGGTAAAGATCAGTCTAGGGTTCATAATAAAGCCTTGCCCCAAACCCTATAGCTCCCACAAGCAAGACCAACTTCTTGGAAGGTGTCCTCATGTTCATACTTCAAACAACCCTGTTTCTCTGTCAGTGATTATAATGGGCCACTATGATAACTAATTTATGTCCTTTTTTTATGCTTTCTTATCCTTTTCACAGGGCAACAGATTCAAATAAGCAACTTTCACAGTCTTTCACACAGAGGTTCTATTTCCACTGTTAGAGTGGAAAAATGAAAAATAGATAGGGCCAGAGGAGGAGCCAAGCTTAAGAAAATAGTCTGTTTAGTGGATCTTTTTCAGTGTCAGTTTCTTGTCTCTTCTACTGCCCTTCTCTTCACCTAGTTGGAGAATTTGTGGGGTTTTAACGTGCTACCTTTGGGACAGAAAAAATCTCAGCCACACTGAATAAGCACCTCTGACCTTGCCCCTTCTGCTTTCTGCTGAAGTTATCATATCAAGAGCATTTTCATTTTAACTCTAGTGTGACAGCCACTATGATGCCACTCATATTACTGCCCCTGGCCAGGCAGGTCTTTGAGTCTGGGCTCCAAGCAGCCCTGCAGCCTTTGGGCAGCTGTATTCAGCCTCCTCATCTCTGGGAGAAGCTGGGCCACAAGTCCCAGACAGCATATGGTACCCAAGCCTGGGGCCAAGTACATAACAGTGAGCCAGCATAGGTAGGTAGATGTAACACCATCGTGGATGGTAAATAAGAGGTGAAGAAAGATGTGTACTCACCACAGTATAAGGTGAGGTGGGTTTATTTGTAAGCAAGGAAGCTCCGCTCACAAATGCTGTAGCTCAAGGTTGCATCTATTCCTCTGTTATACCAAGCAAATAATAACTTATTTTAAAAAACAAAACCAAAGCAAAAAACGGATATTGATAGTCTAGCTTTGAGGATGAGATGTTGAGGGTTTTCAGGCTTATAAGTGAAGTGGCATGACTTCCATAGTTTTAAAACTTGTTCCTCCTTTTCCACAGAAATAACTTGGTTTGCATTGCACCCAGTAAGATCAGAATTCAGAGGTTGTCTTCCCTTAGGAACAGCATTGCTGTTCCCTTCCATGCACTGTATTATTTTGATCACTGGTCTGAAAGCATGCAGTGGGTCTGGAAAGAGCATCATTCTCAGTCTGTGTATTGGGTGTGCATGGCCAAGCTTTCATAGTGGGGAGGGTGGGGGGGTGCCTGAGAAGAGGCTGTGACCTTGTAGGAGGCCCGTGGAAGGAGGAGCCCTTGCTGGACCAGCCTCTCCTTGAAGGACTGTGGAAGAGTGACCCACGCTGCAGCAGTGGGTCAGGGAGGGCTGTTGCCTGTGGGATGGACCCACATTGGAGAAGTTCATGGAGAACAGTCTCTCATGGACACCATGCTGGAGCAGAGGAAGGATTCCTCTCCCTGAGCTGCAGGAGAAACAACCAGTGATGAGCTGACTATAACACCCATTCCCTGTCTCCCTGCACCACTGGTGGAGGAGCTAGGTGGATAAAGTGTTTTTAAGGTCTTATTTTACTTCTCATTATCTTGCTCTGATTTTGTTAGCAATAAATTCAATTGATATCTCTAGTTCTAGCCTGTTTTGCCCGTGACTCTGTTTGGCGAGTGTTCTATCTCAGTCCTTATCTCAACTCACGAACCCTTCATTATATTTTCTCTTCCCTGTCCAGCTGTGGAGTGGAGTGAGAGAGAGAGGCTTGGCATCCAGCCAGGGTGAACCCACTACAGTCTAAGAGAAGAAAGCAGTAATAAAGTAGCCTAAAACAATCACTCTCCTCACTGAATTCACATGTCCCAAAGTAATCTGTATAGCTCATTAGTTTGGATGCAGGGACACTCCCTAGTTGCAGTAATGTTTTCTGTCTTCTGGAAGAGCAGCATTGACCAAATCCATGCTATTTACACACATCTGCTGTGCTCCATCTAATCAAGCTCCTAAGAGTACGCCAAAGTACTTTCCAGTGTTTCCTTTAGCTACCCTTGAAAACTCCACATCCTTTTTTTGTGTCACAGTAACTCTTAAAGTAACTCTTAAAATCACTCTAACTTAAAGTTCCTACTACTTTTCTAGGAAAAGCCAAGCAGTATTGCATTTCTGTCCCCAGTCTCTATGGGCAGTAGATTTTCATTGTACTGAGCATTACAGTGGCCGTATCCTGTGGCATCCTGAGATTACTGAAGGTTTCAGTAATAAAGCTGGATGGTAGGAGATTATTTGATTTTCGGTCTTCTCAGGGAATAAAAAGCTAATGGAAAAGCCATCTTTTGGGAATTAGATGTTTTCTTCTTGGCCATATCGTAGTTCTTTAAACATCACATGCACAAGCGGATTTTTCATAGAATTCTATGATAGAATAGTCTGGGTTGGAAAAAACCTCTTAAAGGTCATCTAGTCCAATCCTGCAATGAGCAGGGATGACTCAGGTTACTCAGAGTTTTTTCCAGCCTGAACCTGAATGTTGCCAGGGATAGGGCACCCATGACCACTCTGGGAAACCAGCTCTATTGGCTACACAGCTCCAGTGATTTGCCACCTTCATTGTAAAAACATTTTTTTCTTATACCTAATGCAAATTTAGTCTCCTTCAATTTAAAACCCTTGCTGCTTGTTCTATCCCAACAGGCCCTGCTATCAGGCCCCATTCAAAGACTGAAAGGCCATAATAAGGTTTTCCCAGAGCCTTCTCTTCTCCAGGCTGAACTTCTCATTTCAGGGCCCTTCTCTGGACTCTCTCCAACAGGTCCGTGTCATTCCTGTGCTGGGACCCCAGAGCTGGATGCAGTGTTCCAGGTGGGGTCTCACAAGAGCAGAGCAGAGGGGCAGAACCCCCTCCCTTGCCCTGCTGGCCAATCTGCTCTGGATGCACCCCAGGACACATTTGGCTTTCTGGGCTGCAGGTGCCCATTGCAAGCTCATGTTCAGTCCCTCATCCACCAACATCCCTAAGTCCTCAGCAGGGCTGCTCTCACTCTGTTCAACCCCCAGCCCTGATTGATACCAGGTGTTGCCCTAACCCAGGTGGAATAGCTGTACCAAACAAAAGAATATTGCTAAGTATTTTATTTCACAGATTTAAGGATTTTAGGATAAACTTTTAAGGGGTCTGGAAGCATACTGCAAGCAGAATGTCATTTATTATTTATTAAGAGTTGAAACTCTTGGGTATTCATTAAGAGAGAGGAGTTGTACAGATATTCTCAGCTGCTCAGATATTCTCTCTGGTGTTAGAAGTGCAGATATGACAGACTCCTGCTATCAAAAGAGAAATTCTAAAACTTGCAGGGTAAGATAAGTAAGTCTATAGAATAGGTTTGTAAACATAAATAGGCTGTTTAAGAGGTAAAATGTATACCTGAACCACTGCTATTTTTATAAGTCTGACTAGTAATCCAATCAATTTAGAAATAAAGGTCTTTGAAACTCTGTTTTTAAATTAGCAGTTCATGTCAAAAATAACAGAATTTCTTTGGCAAATCCTAGGTGCTTCAGCCCTTGCTGGATGTATGAATTCCAGTGAGGAACATGAGGATTACTTGCTTTAGTTTCATAACTGGGGCTTACTGTGAGGGAAGGGAAAGGGGAAAGAAGAAGGGAGAAAAGAAAAGAAGGGCATTTTCCTGGATTAAGCTGTGATGAAAAAACCTGGCTTGACTCACTTTCCAGGGACAAAAAAATGACTATGATTTCAGACAGCAATGTCTCTTTTATGTTCTTTTTCCTACCTTTTTGTTAAACAAAGGGAAGTGAGGAGCTGTTTATGTTTTTCCTCCCCCTTCTGTCTCCTCAGGGTTTTTCTTCCAGCACACAGTTTGTTATCAGGTTTCAGAGTGTGCTTTGCAGCACTGAGTAAAGCACTGGATAAAAATGCCAAACATTTGATATCTTAGAACAACAAATCAGTAGGGAAGGAGCTTTTCTGCTGCTGTTGCTCCTATCCATGTTGTACTTAAGGATGTACTGCCAAAATAAAAGTATGCAGTTTGTTAGTGGTTATGTATATACGAACAGATGAAACAGTTATCTTCATAGCCTTTAATATGTAAGGAAAGAGAAGCACAGCAAAAGTTCTCATCCCAAAATACAAGGTAATTCAGCTGATTCAAAGACAAGGATATGAAAAAAGGTGCAGATTTTTTTTCAAAACACAAATTTATAAAACTAGTATTGAGAACACAATGTGAACAAAACATGCATGTTTTTTTTCTTGTCGTATCTTGAAAGTTTGGGTTGATGCTGCCTTGGGTTAATGGTGTCTAACAGACCAGTAATAATGTTTTGTAGTCTAAAGAGAAAGTAAAATATCTTTGGAAATATTCTTGCTGAATAATGAGGAACACCCAAATATTTGTTCAGTGTTCTGGTTTGTTGTGAACCTATGTGATCTAACAACATCACTTGTTACATCAGTTTGTAACATCAGTTCGGAGTCAATAATATAGGAGAACCTTAACTCTATGCAGAATCTGATGGCTTGTTATTAGTCTGTTTTCATCATTTTGAAGACCTAACCATGGTCCACTTTCAGAGGCATTCAAAGTGTTTGCACCTAGCTACAAACACCTAACACCAAAAATAAGGTGGGTGGATGCAGATGATAAATGAAGCACAAGAAATTAGTGCTGAAGTGCTGGTCTGCAGGTTAGGGAATACTGTAAATCAGTAATTTAACCTTTCTTTTTGCAATTATCCCTGCAAAAGGGAACGTTAAGGAGAGGCCTGTAAGAGTATGAGACAATTTTCTTGAGGGGTTCCTCCATGCCCAAAAGAAGAAAAAGAAACAGTTCTCTACTTCTCCTTCCTCCTTTCCCTTCCCTTGAAGTAAATCCATATATGAAACTAAACCAAGTACTCCTCGTGTTTGAAAATTGGAGATGCTGCAGTAAGCTAAGCAGAGCCATGCTGTGACCACGACATGGAAAATTGAGAGCCTAAATATAAATACAAGGAATAAGTGGGGAGACCATGCCAGGGGTGGTTACAGTGACAGGGTAGGAATATGATCCTTGCTCAGATGCTGCAAATGGATATCAGTAGGAGAAAATTACCCTGACAAGATAAGAGGAAAAGGGGTTTTGTAATCCTAACATGAGATGAGAATCTAGATGTGGATGGTCAAAAGAGGCTGAATCTTGCAGATGCAAAATGAATTGAAGATGAATTTTGCTCAGCCAGGACATGAGGATACAGACTAAAGACCAAATCCAAGGTTACAGCCAAGTTACTAGCCTAAATGCTGTGTAGTGTAAGGATTTTATCCCCTGTCATGGCTTAACCCAGCCAATAACTGAAGTACCACACAGACACTCGCTCACTTCCACTGCCCACCCCCAGGCCCCCCAAAGGTGGGTTGGGAGGAGAATCAGAAAAAAGGTAAAACCTTTTTTTCTTATCTTGACAGGGTAATATCCTTCTGTTGATATCCAAGAGGTTGAGATAATAACAGTTTAATAACTGAAATAAAGTAAAATATAATAATAATTTTGTGGGAAATGAAAAAGAGCATATAAACCAAGAAAAACAAATGATGCACAATAGTTTCTCCCAGCTTCTTGTGTACCTCCTCACTGGCAGAGCATGAGAAACTGAAAAGTCCTTGGTGTAGGATAAACTCTGCTTATCAACAACTAAAACATCAGTGTGTTACCAACATTATTCTCATACTAAATCCTAAAAACAGCATTGTACCACCTACTAGGGAGAAAGCTATCTCTATTCCAGCCCAAACCAGACTTTCCTACAAGTCTAAGTGTTGAATGGAGAAATGAATCTGTATTGACGAAGGTGGTTGAATTATTCCTCACAAATACAAAAAAAATATGAGGTTTTGGGTTCCAGAGGTGGGCCAAGTAAACTCTTTAAAAGTGACACCTTGCACCCTGCAAGAAGAAAGTGGAGGATTCCCAGGGAAGGATAGTGCCGTGGAAGCCAGGAAGAGGATAAGCTAACAGAAAGTGCAGCAGTGAGGTGCTGGTTTCTAGATTCAGCCACAGAGAAACTAAAGTGTCCCTGCTGGTCCTCCTGCAGAGCTGGTTGGCAGGACCTGCTAAGTCAGGAGAATGAATTCTGCAGATATTTTTCAGCAGAGGACTGGGTCAGGGCAAACACAAAGCTTGCAGTCAGTGTGCAGGCTTCCTCTGAAATACCTCTGCATGCCTGTAGTGCCAGTCTTACCTCTGATACTGTTAAAAAGAGCACTGGGAGAAAGAAGTAAACTAAAGCTGAGGGTGACTTGCAGTTAATGTTTGGTGAAAAGCACTTCAGCAGAGGAATCAAGGGGTTACATAGAAAAGAAAAATAGCAAAGGGCCTGGCCTTACACTCAAAGTCAAGCAAGATGAGTCACCATCCCTGGAGACATTTAAAAATCTGTAGATGTGGTGCTTAGGGACATGGTTCAGTGGTGGACTTGGCAGTGTTAGGTTAACAGTTGGACTCAGCGATATTAAGGGTCTTTTCCAACCTAAATATTGCTATGATTCTGTGAAGGCAATACAACTTTTTACTTTTTTCTTTTGAGGGAGAGAAAGAGAGCTATGGTTCTTTAGTGGAAATGTTTTGCTTGGCATTTTACCTGTCTTGTGAGCAGCTTTGTTCTGTTTTGATTTGGGAACAGTCGAATACGATAGAAACTGTACTAACCAGCACAGATGGAGGGAGCGCAGGTCAGCAGCTATAAGCTTCTGGACTGACACTGAAGGCAAGCTGCTGGATGGCCCTTGTAGCCAGGAGTAGCAGAGTTTGTCTTGAAGTCCCTGCAGCATGACTTCATGGAATGCTTTCAGAAGGGGCCACGCTCAGTGTGAGGGTTTCAGAAATTCATCCTAATTTCCAGAATTTTGAATTTTCCATTTTTTGCAATGCATTTGTTTTCCTTAAGCACATCACATATTACATTTCATGGTTCCTGCTGTGAGAGAGGGAAAGCACCAAATCCTGCCCATTGTGAGTAAGCCAAGAGGGTAACCATGGGAGCTGTGTTCTGCTAATCACTGAGAAAGAAAATAATCCAGATTATCTTGCAGGAGATGAGGAGCAGAAACAGGACATCAGTGTAGTTGTGTTTCACTTGTCTTAACCAAAAGAAATTAGTATGCTTGAGCCAGCCACGTGTGTTGTAGATATAGTTATTCTCGGTTAATTTTTCTGTAATTTATTGTGGATTTGTATTCCCTTCACAGGCATGAATAACCGTGAAGTCTTGGAGCAAGTAGAACGAGGTTATCGGATGCCATGTCCTCAGGACTGTCCCATCTCCTTGCATGAGCTTATGATTCACTGCTGGAAAAAAGACCCAGAGGAGCGCCCAACTTTTGAATATTTACAGGGTTTTCTTGAAGACTACTTCACTGCAACAGAACCCCAGTACCAGCCTGGTGACAACCTGTAAATCCCTGGTTTCCACACACTGTCATGAATTACCAGGTGTTTCTCAGCCCTGTCCCACCTGCTCTCCACCTTCCAACTCTGTGATCGGCTTCTCCAGAGTGCAGCTTCTTCCAGCACTGCAGTGCACAGGAGGGGCTGAAGCTGGGAACTTCCACAGCCCTTGCCTATGACCACTTGTCCTAATAATCTGAATGTCCTGGATGAAAAGGAGAAAAACACTTGGTTTTTCTTATCAAAGACTCCAAAACTGCATTGTATTGATGTTATGTAAACTGCAAAACCTCTGTTCATTGTAAATAGTAACTCAGTGCCAATAACTGATCCTAGTGCTTTCCTTTTTTTAAAATGCAAAACCTATGTGATTTTAACTAGTCTTCTCCTGATTCAACTAAAAGTATTATTTTCCAGAAGTGGCCTCTTTGTCTAAAACATTTTTTTTTTCATGTTTTAACAAATAAAAAATCAGGACAGGTGTTTGGGTTTTTGCTTTTTTATATATAAAATATATATAATATATATACATACCTGTACATACAGTATATGGGTGCTATTGCAGAGGAGGCTCATTTGCAATTGAATGAATCCTGCTGCAGCTGTACCCAGAAAGCGATAATTTTACTGCAGACATGAAAACACTGGTGGGATTCTGAAAGCCAGTGATCTAATTTTTGGCTTTTGCCAAGCATGATTTTTTTAAATTGGATTGCACTTTTTGTTTATGATTATGTACCTGTAGATGGTTGTAACTTTGCTCTTTCAGGAATCACGTGCTGTATTTACAGTAATGTTTCCAATGTTTGACAAGTGTGTGATGATTTGTTCTTGAAATTAAAACGAACATATTTAAAGCAAGAAAACTACACCATCACCGTTTGAACTGGAAAATTGAAACTGCAAAGACTTCTTGTATCAAAACATGTATACTGAAATGTTTCAAAAAGATTTATTAAGCAGTGTAACCACATTCAGATGGTCTTAAAATAATAGCATTTTAGCCATGTCCCCCTGCTAAACTGTTGGTCATGCAACTAGGATTTTTCTGGTTTATGTGTAACATTTTTCCATTGTAAAATAAGTGTGTTAAGTGTCCTGTACTGCTAATGAAATTACTTTCTCTGTGTCTGCAAGTTCTCCAGTGGAATTACTATGCACTTCTTTACATTTCATGGGGGATGCACAGAACAAAGTATTACCTTTTCAGTTGTCTGTACCAGCCTTGAATTACTTACGTTTAACCAAAAAAAAAAAAAGCAAAAAAAAAAATTCCTTTCTATTTCTATTGAGTTTTTAATACTGAGTTGCAAATTTTAAAGTCTTAATTACATTTTGTTATGGTTTATGCGCAAGTTTACATTTTAAAACTGTTTAACTTTCTTAATTTAGTAATTAAAAAAAAAAAAGAGTATTTTACATTTGGATAGTTGTTTTTTTGTTTAAAATGTGGAGCTAATGGTGGACATGAAATTAAAAACTTTTCAAGAAGGGGTGTCATGCCATTTGGGGCATCATATTTCATAGGAGTATGCAGACCAGTTACCTGTGGGACATCATTTTCCAAATTATGAAGTCAATATGTTTTTAAATAGCTGGAGTTCAACTGTAAGGAAGATGGCTGAATGCACAACTAGTCTCTCATTCCTCTCTTCTACAGCAGTTTGTTCTTTATTAGTTCTGTTGCATTTAACATGAATACTTTTACATTTACCATTGTTGCAGGAAAAGCTTTTCTATGTCTTGTATTGCTGTTACTGCTTTGAAAGATTGTGGCCAACTAAGACTTCCTGACAGTTGGAATTTTTTTTTTTAATTATTTAGTACTTAGTTTGTGAATTCATATTCTGAAGATTCACATATTTTCTAAAGAGAACCTTCCTTTGTTTGTGAAAACTAACCCAATAATCAATTGAGATTCAGAGAAAAAATCGTCATCATTGTTTTAATATTTTCTATACAAAACTTTGACTGAAAATCCTCTTGCAAAGGAGGCTTCCACACTTAGCCTTTCTCAAAGTGTGAATTTATATGGCAATGTTGCTTGTTACCAGATTTCCATGATGAATTGGTTAACGTTTTACATGTAGAGTCTATAAGTAATGTTATGTACATTATATATTCAATGTTGCTGTACCTGTAGCTGTGGAGTACTGAAGAGGCCATGATCCTTGATGGACTTCTAGCTTCCTCTTAGTACTTACAAAGCAAGTCGTGGCCCTCTTTTTTTTTCCCACAGCTACCCCCCTGCCTTAAAATATCATCCATGGAACTGAGGACTCCATAGTAACTCAGTGGGCTGGTGAAGCCAAAATGTCACCTCCTCAGCCCAGAGCCCGGTGGTGAAGTGTGGCCATTCTGCCAACTTCCTTAGCAGCCTTTGCTATGCCACAAACTTAAGTGCAGTTTCCATCTGTAATGCGGGACGAGCCTAAAATGTTAGTTTGCCTAAGTTTCTGATTGGAAGTAAGACTCAGATGGGGCGTTGTTGGGGTTTTATGGCCTTTATTTCTGATCCTTGGGTTTGCTGTTTCTTGTATTGCATTCGGTCTCTGAGTACCATGTTGGTCTCTGCCGGATCTCTGCCTGCAGCTGGCTTGTGTGCAGACTGGTGCCACTGTTGAGTGGCAAATCCAGACCATTTCTCATCGGTAGCTCTTCTGCTTCTTTTTCTTAATGTTGGGAGTTTTGTTGTTTGGGTTTTTTAATCTCTCAAATAAAAACATTAGCAAAAAATTTAAACAAGGTTGTTAGGTTTTTTTGCTATAAATTAATAAAAGCCTTTTCTTAAGCACTGTGTATACACCACAAGTCGTTGTGTAGCAACTATAAAAGTAGAATTTATGAGATTAAGGATCTTCTGTCCTTTCCAATAATTTTTTAATGTAAGACTAAATAAATTCCACCCAGATAAAAACAATTGGCCAAATGCTCCCCCCACCTGATTCCCAACCGATCCACAGCGTGGTGGCCGAGTTCCAGAAGAGGTCTTCTAGAAGCAGGAAGGACTACGTCGGGTGACACAGGCATCTCTAAGCCAAGTTTAATCCAAGACCAGTCTCAGGAAAAGTGACAGGTGGAAATGGGACACTGCTGCAAAAGGGATGGTTAGTATCGTTATTATGTTTCTGTGAGAAGGCAACTATGTGAGACTTGGTGGTCTTTGAAAAAGACAAAAGTTTGTCAAAGGCACTAACATGATATTCTTTGGCTTTTGTGAACAGTGCTCAGTGTAGTTCTGGGTGATGCTCTGGTTTTGTTTTAATTGCCACTGTGGAAAAACGAAGTAAATACAAAACAGAAAAGTGATTAACTGCTAAAAATTACTAGAATAATCACAAATGGAAAATCTGTCTCCAGTGTCAGTGTTTGTCCAGAAGCCTCTAGGCTGGAAAGGACTACCTGCAGCCTAAGAAGGCAGATTGCTAAATATCTTATCTTGCCAGATAACTTCAAGGTGAGTGGAAAGTTGCTGAAATTTATTTTAACATGCACCATCATTTTCTCAAGTGCTGCAATAAAAAATGCAGCACGCTAATGAATGCTACCATATTGTACCCAAGGGATTTAAGGCCCTCACACGAGGCTGAGCCCAAGCATGCAAGAGCTATTAGGAGATATACAGTAGCTCCTCTTCTAAAGTGTAGACAATATTCATTCATCAAAGAAGCCCTTTCCTGTCTAATGGGAAATTACCACCAGCAGTGCAGACAAAAGGATATTTATTTTCTCCAGTCGTGTCAGTTTGAGAGTCTGTCTGTCTTTCAAGAATAATTGAAGTCTGTTTGTAGCTCAGAAATCTCATTGTGTTCTGCAGTCTTGGAAAGCAATGATTATAATTTCCTGTGACTCATACACAAGGATATTTTATCACTGAGGGGGACTCCTGTCAACGGGGGCAGCATTCTCTGCCATCTTAACTGAAGAAAGGGGCACTTTAGTTTCAGACTTCTCCTGCACAGACCAGACAAGAAGTGTCCTTTCTTCAGAAAAGGAAAAGAGGTCCCTTGCTGGGATTGCCACATGAGTATGGTGCTAGTGTCTCCCTCTCAATGCTTCTGAATTTCTCAGGAGAACTTCTGACAGCTAAAACCATGCTGCTGAAGTTCATTTTGAATGTTAGAGAGGAAATGCTGACTTCCCTTAAGTCTGTGAGATATTTTCTGGTGACTTTTAATACAGAGTCTGTTCTTACGTGAGTGTACAATTATCTGTAACTCAAAAGGAAATTCACACATAAAAACATCTACACAAACATCAGTCTATCTCCTTGTATTCCTCCCCTGTAGCTGAATGCTTAACAAAAATGTAAAACTGGGACATGAGTAGATTAGAGGACAAAATGTTGTTAACAACAAAAGAGCTGCTCTTTTTTCTTCTTGTTGTTTTCTTTCTTTTTTTTTTTCCCCTCCCCTGCTGGTTCCCACTATGCGATCTGTTACAATCCCTATTCCCAAACCAGGAGAGGTGGTAGCAGCAAGCACTGCTGCTACAGCCCAGAGATGCAGTGGGTCTCTGGTTACTGCAAAGAGCAGCCTGCAGCTGATTTTAAAGTTGGGGAGAGAAAACATTTCTCCCAAGGGCATGGCTGCAGTTTGGAGCCTGCGGTGAGAGTGTGCAGGAGTGCTGAGAGAACTGCCCTCCCAGGAAAAGCAGGTCATTAGCTGGTAGGCACAGCATCGTGTGGTGGAGAGGCAGAGCCAAAGGTTGCAGCAGCAGCTGTGTTTGCAGCACCAGCTGTTCTCACAGCGCCTGTGCTTCCTTGTGCCCAGGGATTTGGGTGATGAGATTAGAGCGGGCTGAGGAGCATGAACTGCGGTTTCTGCTTCCAAATGTAAATATCTTCCCTGTTAGCATAGAGGAAAATCGTGTAGGTTCAAAATGGGGACAAAAAATCACAGGATTGGTGTGGCCTGTTACTGGGAGGCAAGTGTTGGTTCTGCCTGACCTGGCCAGATGGAAGTTTGATTGTTTGGCTCATTGTTGGGAATGACTCGGCATTAAGCTCCGTGAATAGCTAAAAGGGCAAAGAGTAAAGAAATGAGATTATCCTTCTTCCCCTACAGCCAGGCTAGAGCTTGCCAAGGGCTCTGGTTTGCTTTTTTGTGCATCAGCATTTGGCATTGCTGAGCTCCTGCACTCAGAGCCTTGTGAAGTTCGATCAGCTACCTATTGTCACAGCTTCACACAAAATTCCTGAGCCCTGCAATGGATGAATTATAATCTGGAAAAAGAAAAAAGAATGCAGGGCTGCTTTGTGACTTTTGGGGCTCAGCCTCATGCCCAAGGCCTGCCTGTGAGCCCTGCCATTCCCTGTGCTTTATTCACTGCTGCAGTTCAGGCTCTGGGCTGCCTCTCAATCCCACAGGCTGCTGGATTTCCCCAGCTAGAAGCTGCTACTCATATAGGACAGGGTCCCTGGTGTTGGGAAAGGGCTGCAAGGGTCTCAGCACACCCCTCCTGGCACCACACATGGCCTGGGCCGTCACTGTTCCTGGGACAGGCTTCCAGGAGAGAGCAGCAATGCAGAAGGGACTGCAGCTCCCCTGGAGGCCCCTTGGACACCCAGAGCTGCTCTCTTGGCAGCAGCTCAGACACAACTGCATGGAGTTACTGACAGGTTTTGGGGTGACTTGGCTGGGGCTGTGTTGCTACAGCCCATAGTCCCAGTGACAATGGAGAAGCAGATGCTAAATCCTGCCCTCCTAAAAAAGCAAAGGCAACGAGCCACATGGGGAACAGCTTTGTGTCTTAAAGAGAGAGGACTAGGTACATTTGATCACATGAGAACTCAAGTGTTCCCTCAAATTCCCATGCCTCCCAAAAGCAGTGCAGCCACCAGCTGAGCTTTGTCTTTGACCTCATATACATCCAGTGTATAAAACACATACCACATATTGAACATTTGCATATGTTACATGTCTTTTGTTCCACTTGGGTGGCCTTTTCCTCCCCTCCTCCCCACCTCTTGCCCCATTACTCATCCACACAGCTCCCATCACATTATTCTGGACGTGTCATTTCTGAAGGACTACATGTCCCTGTCCTGCAGAGAGTGGGGGCTCTGTTAATTGTCAAATGTTGAGTGGGTAATGATCAATTGGTGACTAATTGGACAGAAGAGGGAATAAAATAGATACTACTTAGCTTCTGCTCTTAATTAAGAAGATACATAATGCTGTGGGGGAAATCTTAACAAACGGCAGGAGGGGTTTTTTGTCATTATGCAGGGTTTGATTTCAAGCATTGCACAAGCTAACATCCAGGTACGGCTTTCTTTCTTTCAGGTGTCTCTCCAGGGTGTGACTGAAAAATGCCAAAGCAAGAGCCTTAAAATAAAGTAAGTGGAAAACATTTGCAGGCATTTACCTAGCAATGTAAACAACAAGACATGGAAGAAAGCCCCAGTTTTCTCCACAGTGCAAAAGCAGCGAGGGATAGCCACATGCAGAGAACCACAGTGAGACCATCGTGTGTGTTATGCTGAGGCAGAGGGGGTTAAAGGCTCACTGCAGTGTCTCCAGGTTAATTCATAGCACCAATGTTAAAAGAGGAACAACATGACAGCGCTTTATTTAAACAGTTAATCATTTGGAAGCTAAAACATTCATGATTTATTTCTCCAAATACAGAGATGTGGTAGGAAATATGAGAAGGAGCACTCGATACTAACACTTTCTTCCTAATGAAAAAAGAAATATTACAACTCCTGCAGGATTAGGAACATTTTTAGGGAAAAAAAAGGTCCATGTTACTTGCCTTGCCAATAAAAACCATCCTGCACTTGAATCTGTCCTTTCTATGACAGGCCCAATATGACTCATCATGTTCTGCTTGTAAATAATGTACAGATGAGATACTAACTTCAGAGAGTTCAGAGTTTTATCTGGCTCTCAGTGAGTGAAGTCAGTAGGGTAGGAGGACTTCAAATATATGAAAGAGGCCTTCAGAAGGACTCAGTTGATGGCTTCAGTTTTGGGGATAAGGGAGGTTTTTGAAATGCTGAAATAAACTTGTGTATCTGTGGTCCAAGTTTCCTAATCCAAAAATGAGTTAATTGACAGCAGTTTCTACAGCTTTGTGGGAGGGTACTTAGGTTTGGGCTGGACCTTTGAAACCCACTCAGCAGACAGTGCTGTTAACAGAGTCAGCAGAGTGTGACTTTCAAGCTATTTTTCCTCTCTTTGTCAGGCTGTTAGTACATAAAGCTCAAGTGAGAGGAAACTGCTCCAAATATCTGCTGTATTCTGGGGCTTGGCAAGTTAAAGAGGGGACAGAGACTGGTTCTTTGGCTGCATCTGCAGACACCATTAGGTCTCTACATTTCTGGACCTGGAAGTGCTCACACAAGGGACACATCTCACAGCCAGAACCTTCCTCTCCTGGCCAACTGGCAGCCCTCTACAGGGGTGGCAGGTGGACACTGTTGTTTGCTGGATGTTACAGACCAGTGTCCAGGGTTTGACCAGCAGAGAACAGAGGACTCTCCATACCCATTGTCAGTGAGGGAGGCCATCCACTGTGTGAAGGCAGGTGCTGGATGGCTCCATAGATATTACTTAACCTTTTACAAAGAAACCCCACAAAATGTGGGTAATGATGCAACATTCCATGGGACACTCTGCCTGCCGAGTCCCCATGCTGCCTACATTCCCTGAGGAGATGATCATCGCACAGCAACACTACATACATCCCTCACATACATCCCAGGAAGGCCAGGTACTCCCCAGAGCAACTCTCCCTCCCTGCTTCCATCCTGTCGACATTCACCAAGGTCCTGATTTTGGCTCCTGTGGCTGTGGGACCCTCACTGCCCTCACCCACTGTGGCACACAGGTGGAGTGTGTCCATCACTGTTCCCAAGCTGGAGGTCAGGGGGGAAACTGGCAGGAGAGGCAGCCACCCAAGCCCAGTGTGGTGCAGCTCGGGGCTCAGGCAGCCTTGATGAAAATGCTGGTTGTCAGGGTGTTCATGGTGCAAAACAGCTGTGCAGTGGATCCCAGGCCAGAGGGATTAAACCTTCAGCTGACTCAAATGACTGTGGCTATAATGCAGCACCCAGCTGCAAGCATCTAGTGCTCATCACATCTGGGTCTGGCTGGGACAAGCAGGAAGTCTGGCAGCAGACAAGGACAACTTTAGGATGCTCCAAAAGGGAGCCCTGGTGTTCTGATGGCCTTAGCCTTGGCACAGGAGAGAGAAAGTGGGGAAGGAGAGTGTCAGGATGGCTAGTTCCAGGGCCAGGCTGATGTGGGGTTTCTCAAGAGAGAAAGTAAGCCCAGGTTGCAGGGCATCACTGCACTGCCATCCAATACAGTCATACTTGTGTTCGGTTGAGAGCACATGCTGCTCGAGTTTCCCTCCAAAAACGTGGGAAAGGTCATTCCCCGGTGAGAGGAGATAATTGCCTGGGTCACCGCTTTGCCTTTGGACCAGTAAGAGAGGCTGGCAGAGCGCTGGGCGTCCAGGGAGAGCCCATCCCGGGGGCAGGAATGCCGGGCATGTGGCTCCTTCCTCCGCCCCCAGTGTCACAGGAAGGGCACAGGAAGGAGCAGCGGTGGCACTGCCAGGGCGAGGAGCTTGGGTGATGGTTTGGATGTCAATGCCAGGCATTGAGGCAGCCTGTGGTGTCCGCCCAGGGTTACTGGCAGCATGAGGAGCCGTGCCCAGGCTGCAGCTAAGTGAACCTCCTTCTAGGGTTAAACGAAGAAAGTGAGGCTGGGGATCCGGAGGAACCGCTCGGCAGGGATATGCGCTGAGAAGGGGGGTCAGGACAGTGGTGTGGGTTGGGACAAAGGCGGCCAAGAGTGGCTTTCCTGGGGCAGCTCACCGGGCATCTCCGGAGCTGTTCGGCTTTCAGGAGCCGTGAGAATACAGAAGTTTCAGCTTGCAGGAAAAGCGAGTTTCTGCTCCTTGGGAGTGTAGAAACTTGGAAGCGTCTAGAAATCTAACCTGAAAGAAAGAACCAGACGAAAAATCCTTTTGTTGTTGTTCTTTATATAGTTCTTACACGCATCATGTGATTGTCTTCAGTAGTCTGAATCACAGCTGATTTAACATTTGGCACTGACAGTAAGCGACCGAGGGCTGAAAGCGAGGGATGACTTTCCCGACGAGGCACACCGTTTAGGAATCACACCGGTGTTCCCCCTGAGTTACTTATCCGCGGCGCTCAGGCAGAGGCCGCCCGGCTTCCCAGGGCAGAGGCAGCCAGCTGCACGCAGGCATCGCCAGGCGCCGTGAGCTTCCAAGGGGCACTCCCCCACAGAGGCTCTCCCGCCGCCGCGCTGAGCCGTGCATGCCTCTTCCACTTCCTGCTGCAGAGCCAGTTCTGCCGCTTACCTGGGAGAGGCTGGGAGGGTGTCGTAAAAGGAGGGGAGAGCCGCCCGGCCGGCCGAGGAAGGAGCCCCGGGCGCGGCGGGGAGCGCAGGAGGCGCGCAGCCCTCCCGCTCTGCTCGGGCAGCCCAGCGCGAACCTCCCTCGCCCGCAAGGTAAGAAGTGTCAGAGGTGCCGCCTCTCTCGGCCCCTGTTTGCCATCAGCTGCTGACCCACGCCTGCCTCTCGCTGGGGCTTTTTTCCCTCCCCTCAAATTGCTGTCTCGCTCGCTTTCTCCCCCCCCTCTCTCGAGTCATGAGAGCCCGACTTTCACAGATGGTTACAACATGTTTCAGCCATTTCGCTGCAGTTTGTTTTGTTTGCTGGTTCTCGTTCTTTTGCCTTTTTTTTTTTTTTTTTTTTTTTTTTAAATCAGGAGGGTTTTGGGGTAAACACTGGGGACGGACACGCCTGGTGTCGAAATGTTGTCCTGCCTATTTACGTAGTTGCCTGGCAATGCCTGGCGGCCAAGCCTGATCCCGCTCCTGCCCTGCCCGGCTCTGCAGGCTCAAGGTGGTGTGTTGGCCGATGGCACTCTCCTCCCTCTCCCTTGCCCTTCCCTTTCTCCTTCCTTTTCCCTTCCCTTCCCCTCCCCTCCCCATCTGACCTGGGCCTGCACAGGGCAGGTCCACAGACCTGGTGAGGCAGAGGTGACTGCAAGGCGTGAAAAAACAGGATCACAGACCCTTTTTACACCGTCCTCTATAGCCTTGGTACAGAAACAAGTGGGAGCAAGGTGTTTCTTTTCGATTAGGATAAAACCAGCCATCTAAAACCTGCTCCCATTTCACCCAGTTTCAGGATACAGGTTTTGTTGGGTTACCGCTGGCTCGGACCAAGATTGGCACATCTGGGCTTACTGGTCCTCGACCACCACCAGCAACTCTGAGATCAGAAATTCACATTTCCAGCAAGCCCTGGGTGGGTTCAAGGCCTGGGCTGGCCACACCAATGCCCCACCATGACCAGATGTTGCTGTGACACCGAGGGTGGGTGATGCCAGAGACAGGGATGCAAGGGGCGTGGGTGGCTGGACCAGGGTGGGTGGGGGGCTGCTGATGGTGCTGCTGCCTGCAATGCCATCAGCCTCTGAAGCCAGCCTTGCCCTTGCAGAGTGCTGGGAGTGTCTTGAAGCATGCTGTATTTTTTATCCATTTTCCAAAGGAGTTGAGTTTTCTTTTCGTATTCCTAAGGCAGGAAGCAAGGCATGTGCAATTATGGCATTCGTGTCTGTCAGTGCCCCCCATCCCCAGCAGTGGCTTTTGAAGTTTGGCAGAGGGTACATGTCTGAAAGATACACACATTTCTGCACGTTTCATGGCTGCAAGTGAGCGAGGCAGTTCTCACGCCAGCTGAGGGAGAGACACGTCAGGTCCCGCAGACTTCCCTCAGCCTCCCACCGCCCACACACTCCACAGCCCTCGAGCTGCAGAGCAGAGAGAGTGGTTAGGGATGGGAGAGACATCAGCCCCGTGAAAGACCTGGGGTTCTTTAGGAACCAGAGTCTTCAATGTAAGCTATGAAGCTATAGGAAAGCAAGCTGAGGAAACTGATGCCTCTCAGGGTGATTCCCCCTATCCCACCCCACTGATCCAGCCCCAGTTTTGTGACAGGAGTTTTGGATGTCCCAGGATCATGGCATATCCCAGACTGGGGGTTCTTAAGTGCCTGTTTTTTCAGCACCAGAAATGTGTGGGAAGTACCCTCTGGAAAACAATCCCATTTTTAAGGATAATGAAGATAATTGTAGACATTTTCATATTTCACAAAGTTTAGAAAACTGGCAGGGAATGCTGCCTATGTCTGAGATGCCTGTTTGGATCCTGCTAGATGGTGTCACCCTTCTGGTTTCTTACTGCTTATTGCCCAGCGTTTCTTTTAACATGTATATCGATATCTACACTGAAAAGGTAAAAAATACCAGGTCTGCTCTAGCCTTTGCACCATGGATTGTCCAGTGAAGCAGCATTAGTGCTGCAAAAGAGAATGTGATGTTTGCCATGCAGGCAGGATTTGAAGTATGTTCTGGCACATGTAGATTTTCCTGCCGTGACTTCAGAAAACACATGAGAGTAACCATATAACCAGAGGAACATTGTTTTCATATTCTTGTTTTTCCAGAAGCCATAAAAATAAACATTACCTGCCCTAGAGGGCTAAAAGTCTGGGCTAAGAATGTGACACGTTGCCTTAGTATTTGCTGTGAAGGGTACCCAAGGTCAGTGTCCGTGATGACAGCAGTTAAAATTTCTCATGGGGAAGTGCGAAACTCTGAAGCTTGGATTTCCTTGGCAGTGCTTATTTAAGTTGTAGACCCAAAGCAGTTCCCACATTTGCACTTGCTCCTCCTGTAAGGATTTTTCTCTGGGTTTTTTTTTGAGGAAAGTTGTGTCTAGTTCTTCTGTAGAGAAAGCTACACTTAGAGCAAGTGCTCTTGCACTTATCTCACCCCATGGCAACAATATTCATTGGGATATCAGCATGTGCATCCTCCCAGCAGCTTGCAAATTCTGCATCCACTTATTCCCATCCTGCAGATGGATAGCAGCAGCACCAGGGAGTTTAAGGGATTCAGCCAAAGTATGCAGGAATTATTTGGAAATCAAGAAATTCCTGTCTGTCCCCACCCCTTGTGATCTCAGTTTTGCCTTAATCTCTACCCATGCCATTTCAGAAATGCTGTAACTGGTGAATAAAAGCCCTTGTCCTTGTGTGTTGTGCACCAGGGAAGGTGAGGTTTCTTTCTCATCCTAATGTTTTCTGTTTTAACGAGGTAGACAAATAAAACTTTGATCAAAAGAGCAAAGATATTTTCCCTGTCTCCAGAAGCAGCAGAGAGCACAACCATGCTCGTGTTGCAGTCTCTCTCTCCTCTGTTTCTTCATGACAGAAGGTTTCTAATCAAAAGCAGATAGATGCTTAGTGTGTGCTTTGGGACAGCGCATCCTGACAAGTCTTCATGCTGGAAAACAGATGATATAAATACCTGATGGATTTTGCAATCAGCTGCAAGAAAATAGCTCAGATGAGTTGAGCCCAACACCCTTCCCCTTGCCCTCTTGCCTCCGTGGGAGGATTTTTAGGGGACTTTGGCCATTGCGTTACACTTGGGTGCTCAGGCCCATCTCTGCTGACCTGCAGTACAATTTGCTCCCCTTCATTTATATGCTCTCCCTGAGGTGTGGCCAAGAGTGGCCACAGCCAGCAGCAGCTGGCTGTGAGCAGGAGGTCTGGGTGGCTTCCCTTGTCTCCCTGGAAGAAGCTATCTGGGTGTTGGAAGCCTCACAGGAAGCTGGAAGGGGGTTCTTCTCAGGAGCTTGAATCACTGCACACCCACCCACAAAGGTTATTTGCTGAATTAATGCACATTGCAGAACTGGGTGTATAAGGATAGGAAAGAAAAAGAGTGGTTTAAGGAGTTCCCTTGACATTTTTGGGAGCAGTCCAGGCTCTGTCCCTCTAGGAAGGGCCTCCTCAATTTATTACAAGCAGAAATACATGCAATGGCTCCAGCTGGTTATCAGTAATCTCCTGAATAGTCAGAGGTGCAGGGGGGATATTAAATTCTTGACGTTTTCTGGCAATATCATGAACTGACTTGAAGTTGCAGTGTCTTTCTGAATGAGGTTGGCCATGATCTCTGCTCTCCTGCAGCCTCTCTGCCAGAGAAGGGATCAGGCTACAGGCTTCTGAGGTATTTTAGTATGCTGAAGCATTCCTCTCCTCTAGTTCTTCAACACAGCAGACCAAGCAGGTAATTTTTCTGCCCTGTGCCTAACTGTATTTGCAGGATAAGCTAACTAGAAAAGTCAGAGGAAGCAAAATGAAATTCAGCAGCACAACGCAACACAAAATACAGGGATAATGGGCTCTTTTGAGTCTTTTTCCAAAAACCAAGAATCTTTACATGAGCAGAAACAACACCCTGAAGTACTGCTGTTGGAGGAGGATGTTTTTGAATCTTCTGTTACATTTTCAGCAGCGTGGGGATTTCTCTTGGGAATTCCCATCCACATGCCATTGCCAGCATTGCTCAAAAAACATTCAGCGTGTCCTGGGGTTAATTTATCCCCGGGGCCATTGCTAGAGACAGAGCTCTGCTGTTGTAACAGCTTATCTCTCCAGCCAGGGCTACTGAGAGAGGAGGAGGATGAAGTATCATTTCCTACTCTTTTAATTTAGAGCCCTCATCGCCGTGGTGCCTCCTACCTTCATCCTGGGAGAGCAGGGGCTGTGTCTGGGTGTCAAAGCTCAACTTCTGCTTACACCCTGCAGTAGGGTCTAAGCATAAACCAGTCTAAAAAACCTAGAATTTTTTGCAGTAAAAACATAAGTGATGGAACTGATTGTCTCTTCTGTCTGACCAAGTTATTTCACTCAGGAATTTGGAGTAATTTTTTAAGCTCATGTTACACAGGAAGGAAATAAGGCTGTCTTTTAAATATTAAGTTGATTCAGGAGATAAAGAGATCTTTATCCATTCAGAGGTTAAACTAATAAGAAAGACATTTCTGAAATATTCTGAAGACATTTAAAGAGTTTGGTGGCTGATGATTTGCAATACAGTTTAATAAAGTCTTAATATCCCTTCTCCAAAAGGCAAACTAAATACATTAAAAAACAAACTTCAAGTAAGCAAACCTGAATTTTTCTTGCCCATGTTGTCCCTTTCATTAGATTAATGTAATTTGTTTCATAGATAGCCAGATGTTAGCAATGGAACTAAAGAAAGACCAAAAACTTTGGAGGTTGTAGCCTCCAAAGGAATTTAGTAACTTTTAAATCCTATCTGACACCCAATCCAAAACCTACAGTAGTCAATAGAGAGATTTCCATTTACTTAATTGAATTCTGGATTGAGATCTTGGTTTCTTGACAGAAGTCTGTTCTTCTTGTCACAGTGTTAAACTAAAGGCTATTGAATATAGAGGATCTGAATTCAGAGTGTTTTCTAGCATTTTCACCCAGCTACTTCAGAGACTATCAAAACAGCATCTTGGTGATAAGGCATTTCAAATTTCTTTCTGAAAGGTCTAGTTTGCGTGTTTGCTGAGGATTCTATCGAATAGAGGGATGATCAGACAATGCATTTGGCCTATATGCATTGGTGGAGCTGTACCCCAGCCCACAGCTGAGCTGTGCTTTGTGTACACCAGGGTGAATTTTGCCCAAGCAACCAGTTTACTGGAGATGCCCAGAGGGGAAGTAAGAGTTAGCAATGTGATTTGTGCTGCTGGAGTGTGCATCATTCACTTTAAGACAAATGTATAGAAATATCCACAAGATATCCAAGTAGCAAGTCTGTGCAAGCACTTCAAGGCCAGCTGATCCAAGGGTCAGGTTTACAAAGCTGTTGAGGTAAGCAAAAGACAGATGCTTTGCAGAAGACAGATGCTTTGCAGGGCATTTGACACCTCTCCTTCACGGGTGCTTCTCTGTCTGGGGACCACTCAGCAAGCAGCTTTACAGCCTGGTTGGTGTAAATCTGACTGTGCCTTACTGCCCTGGTGAGTCACCGCCCCAGGGCAGTCATCATTTAAACTGACATCTGACCAAAGGTCCCAGGCAAAGGACACTTTGCCACCCCCTTACTTCACAGCGTCAAGTCCCTGACACGGTCCTGCGCTGGTGCTGTGAGCGCGAGGTTTTCTCTTTCCCATCACATCAGTTATGCCTGTCGGAAAACCAGCTGGCTTGGCCCGTGTTTGTGACCTGGTATAGAGGAAAAGGAGTGCAGACCTCAGGGAGAGATGTGGTGGTGCTGAGCTGACCGTCAGCCTTTCCAGCCTGGGCGCTGGAACGGCAGGAGCTGGTTTGGCACCGGATCCAGCACTCCGGTGCAGGGATTGCAGCTGTCGGAGCAGCAGAGTGTGTGCTGTGCTGGTGCAGCTCATAGCTGCTCTGAGGACTTGCCTACATGGGAAAATTTACCAGCGTAATTATCCCGCTGTAATTATCCCAGGATAACTTTCCCTGTGGATGTGCTTAATATAACATAGGGTATGTATGAATATATGGCAAATCTTCTGCACAGATGGGGCTTAAGTTACATAGAGGAGGAATGTTTACATTGCAGCCCGGCAGCAAAGCACAGTTTATATCCTACTTCCCAGCAAATGTTACACCCAGAATTTTCTGTGCCAGAGGTACTTTCAGGGGGAAGTGCGTGTCATTTGATCTGATCAGCAAAAATGTAAAGCCTCAACCTTGCCCTGTAACACGGGACACAACATTTGCTTTTACAGAGTTGCTGTGGAAGCCGGGGTAAAGGCTGGGACACTGCTTTGTACCTCTCTGTGATCCTGTTCAACTCTTCTTAATAGAGTGGTCATTTAAGTTTGTTCTTCATTTGACTTTTTTGTTCAAGATACTGTGACTGAAATTGGGAAAAACCCTTGGATCGCTAAAAGCTCTTCAAACATGTTGTGATTTTAACTTTCTCTACCAGGCTTTCAGGCCAGATTCTTTTGCCAAATATTGTCATTCCCATTGCTTGAGTGCTTAGTCCTGTCTCCTCTGATAAATCTCCTATTTGGGATTTTCGCTTTTTCAATCTGATAGAAGGTGAATGACTGGGGAAATGATGAGCATCAAGTACATTTTTCTGTACTACATGGTAAGAGTGAATTTGCTGTGAGGAAATTTGAGGAATTTGCTGTGAGCTGAGTTGCCCCCTGTAAGAGGATGAAGATGGCTGCACTTCCTAAAGCCTGCTCAGCATTCACCCATCACTGCTGCTGTTGTCCTGACTCGGTGTAGCAGGGGCATCCATCATTAGGAGTCACTTGGCCAGACCAAATTTATTGATAGCGGTCCCAAAAGGAAGTGATAATTTTGTTTTGGGCCCAAGTCGGTTCTGAAGGAAAGGGGAAAAAATCCAACTAATAACTAATCTCTCTAAATTACCTTCTAATTTTCAACAATTTAAAATAATGAGAGTTGTGTGCTAATAGACTGGAAGAAAGGGTACAATAAATTAACCAGCAGCACTTGGAAACTAAATTTTGAGTTGAAATTACTTGGCTAGGTGTGTGGTGAAGTTTACATCCAATGCTGATGCTGCTATTAGAAGGTCAGGAGTAAAATAGTTGCAAGTGGTTGTGTTGCCTGGATTATGCCTAAACCAAACCTCCAGACTTAAGCAGTCTGATCTACTGTCAGGCGCCAGAATTACTTCTGAGAGACATTTCATCTGCTTTTGCCCCCCTCCAGTGTCAGCAGGAGCAGTAGGTTTCAGAAATCCCATAAAAAACATTAGGTTTGCGCAACACAATTTCCAAGACTTTAACTGCTATTTCTTTTCCAGTATCTGAGATAGAGTTATTTTAGGATTATTGCCCATGTGAAACTGTACCGTGTTCACAAGAGTCCTTTTTCTTGTTTTCCAGCTTGCTGAAAAATCCTGGCCTTGCAGTAAGGCAGCTGACTCACTTCCGGTTCAACAAAAAAATTTGGAAATGGCCTCTGTGTCAGGTTAGTCCAAATTATAGCTCTCTACTAGCTTCACTCCAGCTAACCCTCTACTTTCTTGTGTTGCCAAAAGTCAGCCAGATCTTTTTTGCTGTTTTCTGCCATCTTTTTAAAAAGCATTAAAGTATAAAGAATATAAAGAATGCATGCTGCTCTTCAGTATTCCAGCTCACAGTCACTGAATGATGATGGAGATAGGCATTCGTCTGTGTGGCTGTCCATCTCCAGTGTTATTTCTTTCCATTTTTCAGGCACTTCTGTGGGTCGAAGCATACCAGTCGAGGTGGATGAATCCATGCCATGGTCCCAGTTACCTGAACATGTCTTGGAAAAGGCTTTGCAGCCTTCTGGAGAGGATACAGAGGATGAGGAGGCCCAGAGCCCACGTGTTGCTCGAACACCTCAGGCTGATCCATCTTGCCTTTGCAGAGCACCGGCATGCCATCATTCAGCACTGTCCATGGAGCCAGACAGCAGCTGGTGGTCAAAATACACTGATCCTGATGGAGGTGGACACTACTGTTCCCCTGGTGAATCAATATCAGGAGTATTTCCCTCGAAGACACATTCTATAGCTATGGACAAACTAGGCATGCAGCCAAGATCACAGATTTCAGCTGACGCCAGGCACATCTCCAGTAAATCAGAGCAGATCTTGTCTGATGTTCCTGAGGACTCACTGGAGGAGAGCAGCCAAGGGAGTTCACAGTCACAGCAACCCTCAGGAAACAGACTCCTGGCAGAGCTGGGGACTGTAGATACAGGGTACAATTCCCAGCCACAAGACATCATGGGCATCAGGCATCTGGAGCCTCCATTACCACTGGTGTCTGTGCTGAACCTCCAGGACCTCCCAGGACCACTGATCTCCAGAGAGTTTTTGGGACCGGAGCATCAGCAGTACCCTGTGTGCCAGCACTTGCCCCATCCCAACACGCCCTCACAAGCCCACGGCTGCCTCAGGCACCGCTGCCCGGCACAGCAGCCCCCCCAAAGCCCATGTGAGTAGCACCTCTTGCCCTGCAGGAGGTTCTCTGGGTGTATCTCAGCCTTCCTTCACCGAGGGCGTGTTTCCAGCACAGCATACAATTATTAAGCTCTTTAAACATCTAATTGCAGTCCATTTTACAATTTCAGATTTTTGGGACATGTGGCTGGACTCTCTGCTGCAAAACCTCTGAACCTCTAAGTTAAAGAGGTCGCGGTTACTCATCGAGTGCAGGCGAATGATTTTGCCTAGAAACCAGCCTTTGTTGGTCACGCTGAGCATGCACAGCCTCTCCCTGCTGTTATTTCATATTCTAGTCATTTCCTTCCTCCTTGCATCAGTCATTCATCAGCCTCCTATACCGATTCAATTCCTGTTGTTTTCATAGATTTCCTTGCTCCCCCTTGGATCCCCAAAGTTGAGAATTTCCTGCCAGGTTCAGGATGGGAGGTTACCTACCCTTGATCTCCATAAATAGTATCTCCCAGCACTATGGCCAGACTCACCCATGTGTTTTATTTCTATGTGAAAAGAGCGTGACATCCATCATCCTCATTTTTTTTCTGTTGTCAGCTGAAATGAAAGCTCATTACTTAAAATGGAGCCCTCTCAGCTGCTGGTGATTGTGTCGCTGAGCGCTGATGTGACTCCCTCAATATGGGCGTTCTGGCTCTGGGAGGCTACAGCGCAGTTTACAGCCTGCTATTAATTAGTATTCCTTTTCAGTCTCTGAGATTTTTATCTGTTATGAAGTGAGCTTTGAACATTCAGCAGCAATATCGTTGTTTTAATGTAATTTATATTACATTAGGCTCATGAGACCCTGACCTGTTTTGGGCTGGCTTTGTAATAAAAAGCTGTAGGCCTGTTCTGATAAACCTTTTCTTCTTCTTCTTTTTTTTTTAACCTTTTTATGACTCCACAGCATTTATATTGCATATGTTTAAGGAGTTTTGTCGTTCCAGCAATGTGCTATAATTAGGTATATGAAAGACAAGAGTTTCAGAAACTTAGTTTTCAGCTCTGATTTTGGAACTTTGTAAAGGGGAAGGGGCTACAGCTGGACTTTGAACAACGTCTGCAGCTTACCATTTGGAAAATGTCCTGTGTTTTTCTTTTCATACCTTCTCCTTTCACTTCAGCTCTAAGGCAGACAAAGAGCTGGTTGCACAACACCTCTCACTATTTACCTCCATTTGCCTCCTCCACGAGCAGGCATCGTGAGAAGTAGGACATTTACTGAATGAGGAGATTTTGTTTGAAAGCAGGAGCTCTGAAAGGCTTTCTTCGGAAAAATCGCTACCATTCCAGCCATATCCAGAGGGCAAAAAGAGTAAAATAAACTCAGATGGCTGGAACAGGTTTGGTCAGGACCAAGAAGCTGGCAACTGTACTCCTGTTTCTCACATGCCTGGTATAGCATAAATCACCTCCTGACAGCTTCTTGTGTCTCAGATAATTGCTGGGCAGTGGCAACCCACAACAAAGCTCTGCAGTTTGTGTGTTGCAACACGCCTACCCTGGGGAGTAGCAACTGTGCCCGGAGGCTCTAAGCTGGCTCGGGGCACCTGCTATTTGAGATACAACAGCAAAACTGCTTCTGAAGTCAAAGGAATGTTCACAGCAGTGCCGTGCGCCCGGGGACCATTATTTCAGATATTTGTCTTTGAGCGATGTGGGGTTGTGTGGGCGCACACGCCTGGCCATGCTGTGCTTTGAACTGTGGCTGCATCCCATATACTGTAGCAGTAGACAGATCGAAAGGAAGCTGTGAAACATTGGCCTTAAAAACCTCCAATCCAAACTGAGTGTCCCAGATCCCTGTCACCTTCCCTAAAGCTGGTCATGTGGAATCCAGGAGGAAACCATATTGACTTGCAATATGGTTCTCCCAGACCATTTCATCCTCTCCTGTTGTAAATTAAGAGGGGGGTGGGAAAATTTCCTAAGACAATCTCAACAAATACAATGTTGCTGACTCACAATTTCATCATTTCATCTGGAATCTGTGTAATTATGGGGGCTGGTTGGAGGTGGGTTTTTTCTTAAGTGTTGGCTCCTGGAATTGGAATATTTCATCAAAGCTTTGGTTTCTTTCTTTATCCTCCCCTTAAAAAAAAAAAAAAAAAAAAAAAAAAGATAAGATAGATAGTCCTCATCGCTGCTAGGGAAAGGAAAGCATGACCCAAAAATAGCTAAAAGGATTAAAATAAACAGTTCTGGGGGAAAGAGCATTTGAGTACTGCAGCTTTTAGAGACAGCTCATAACACCATAATCATGCAGTGCTAATAAGCCCTGCCAGGCTGGACTTTGATCTGCACACAGCAGCTTGGAAGTGCACAGAGCTGCTGCCTAATGAAAACTGCAAATAGAAAGACTGAGAGAAAAAAAAAAAAATCCTTTTCCCCAACTGGGAAACAAAGAGCTTACATTGCTTTCTCTTTCAGTTTATGCCAACAGTTCCACTGTACGATAGTTATTAATCAGTCTTACGTGTGGCCAGCAACAGTAAAGGTTTTCAGAATTACTTGAGCAAAATTGTCACTTTGGGCTTCCCCTGCAGTCTCTTGGATAGCAACAGGAGCAGCAGCAAGTCCATAAAATGTCACTTTGACAGAAAATTCACACAGGGTGAAATAACAAACTAAGCGATTATTTTTCCTCTTTTCATTTACAATAATCACAGTCTGTTTAGCCTTAGTGTTGCAAACTGGTTTGTTCCAGGATTTTGCATCTGCTTTCATGAGAACTTTGGGATGATTCATTTTCACAAATCATTGCCAAAAAGAAGTTAAAAAAAAAAAAAAAAAACCAAAAACCTACTGAAAAACACTGAGGCACAGTAAGCACAGGCAGCCCTGAGTGTTTAACTGTCAGCTGTCCCAAGAGCCCAACCCCGAGCAGGGATCTGAACCGTGCCGTATGTGAATGGGAAATAGCAAGCTTTAGACTCTAAAACATTCCTTCATCTGGCTTCTTCCCGAGCAAGATACCTGCAAATGCCTCCAAACTGCTCAGTTTCCTGAGACATGCCTGGAAAGGGATAAACACAAACTGAGGCAAAAATGTGTTGGCTGAAATGATAGTTGCTGCCTTTATTTTCTCACCCTCCCAGATGGCAGAGCTCCTTACCAACATTTTGCAGAGCCATCGCAACCACTTCCTCCTGTTCCTGGACCTTGTATGAGAGTTATCCGCCCAGCCCAGCAAGTCATCCCAAATTACTCAAACCTTCGTGCTCCCAAAGGCACTGGAGATCGACCACCCCAGAGGACATGCTCCTCCCCTGATCCTCCTCGATTCCCGTAAGTATGCCTGGCGGGGGTGGGGGTTGTGGGAACTGGAAGTTCCTCTGATCTAATTTTGTGGGCTTTCAACCAGTAATTCTGAATCCTTATACTGTGAGTGTGCCCAGGCTGCAGGGGCACATGTGAGATGCTGGGTTGTTTTCTTTATTTGCTGTTTTACACCCAATGGGGGCCTGACCCTTTCCTAAAGTACTTCAAAGCTGATACCTGATGCATTGTTAGAGCACGCCCTGAAATGCACGAAGTTAAGGAAGACAAATGCTTGAAGGTTAAAGGGATGAGGGCTTGAAAAATATCTCAGTTGAAACCTTAGAGCTCTCCTGCTCACAGGCAAAGGTCAATTTGGTGGCTTGCTGGGGTCTTCGGCTTTACACTCTACCTGCCTGGGACAACTCAATCACTGGCTTCCAGTGATGTCCTCCTTACCTCTTCTGTGGTGCAGAGAAAAAGGCAGAAAATCCCCTCAGTTACTGATACATCTCTACACTGCAGTTTGCAGCCTTTTTGATGATTTTTCATAGGAAAATGTCTGACACTTTTCATCCAGGGCTTTTTGATTGATTTTCAAATATCAATTTACCAGGCCTTGGGTTCTTATAAGTGTCTCATTAGCAGACAGGAAATCCTATTCCTGCAAGGGGTTCCTTCAGACTCAGTTATCTAAAAACAAATTGAAGCTTCAGGTTTTGAGAATAGCTGAAATCAGACTGTTTTTATTCAAGTGCCACAATATTTTTAGGGGTGTTAAACTTACAGGCATCTGTGCTTAAAAACGTCCACTTACGTGACATGGTCTTGGCAGGAAACTGTGAGAATAGGCAGGACAAAAGAGGGCAGACAGCAGAAATGTCATTGTGCTCTGGCCTGTGGAAAAGTTAAGGGCTGTAACAGAAAAGTGACATCAAGAAAAGGGAGTATCTGCAGCAGAGAGCATTGCACTGAAAAGCTTGTATGAAAATGTAAAAGTATTGGGGGATAGTGGATCTCCTTTTCAGTAGTAAAATTTAAAACCGGACTCCTGATTTTTGGCACATTTGTTAGACTAGGTGGAGTTTTGGGAAGATCTGTAAATTAGCCACTGGGTATTGTTTTTGTGGCCCTTGATGAGGCATGTGTTATTGTTATTAATACTTTCTTCTGCTAAAAGAGATCCAGAATACTCAGGGTCTGTCCTGCGGCTGCCTGGCTGCTGCTTGCAGGCTGACTTCAGGAACAGCAGTTATATGTTGGTAATATTTGCCTATAGAGTATTTCGTAACAGAAAACATCTGCACCAAAATGAATAAACCAAATCTTAATGTGACAACAGAAAACATGCTGTGACCAGCCTGTCATCATTCATTTAAGGAAGGCTAAGAAAAAAAAAGACAGTGGTCTTGATTGACTAAACATCATGGCTCTGTGGGGAAAAGCTCTCAGAGAAACCTAAAACTCATCCAACAGATTCAACCCAGCAGATTTCAAGCACATTTCACGTAAAAATCTCTATGGATTCACCTTGCCATTGACTTAAAATCTGAAGCCAAAGTGTAGTAGGATAAAAAGTGCTAAGCTTCCTAAAATCATTCCTTTCTGTCTGTTTACTACAATGGAGAAGACATTAGGAAAGGTTATTGCAGGTCTGGAATGCTAGTCCCTGACATGAGAAACCCTTGTTTGGGTTAGCCATTGCTGGTCAATCAATTAACTTTGTTCCCTTTGGCAAAATATTGGGTTTGTCCAAGACTAAGGCCCTCCACAGCTGGAGAGTGCCCCGTAGACCCATTTTCCAAATTTCCACCTTTCTCTGAGCCTCTTGCACTGCACAGGACATCGTGAGAGTAACTAAGGTGAACGCCATGAAGCATTCTTTAGCTTTAGATAATGGGAAGAGGTTACCCAGGGGCCACCCTGCACCCATACGCGCATAGCAACATCCATGGCACGCCATTATTTCTCACTCAGAAACAACCTTTGCTTCTGCTAATTGCAAGCTGAACAGCTATCAGCTATGATGTGACTTACTTCCTGTGATTAATGTTGTTTCTCTGATAAACTGCTTCTTGTGGTAGCCTGTCACCAAGGTATCCATTCCAAAGACACTGTAATAACTAAGCAGATGTGCTGAGCCAAGCATTTCTGCAAGAACTTTTCACAGCTAATACGCAGATAAAGTTCTTAGTGCGTTATTAAAAGGAAAAGAAATTCTGAATTTTGCCTGAAAATAAGTATTTTCTAAATCCTCCATTGCTTTTCTTTGTAGAAACCAGCTATACAACCAGCTACCTAATGGTCAGCTGCCCCCCAAGGCATATGGCCTGGATGAAGCATGCGGTTGTCCTCCTGACAATTTTCCATCTCCAGCTGCTGTCCCAAGACCTCTCAGTAACCCTGCAGCCAGGGGAACTCTGAGAACCAGCAATCTGCCAGAGGAGTTGCGTAAGTGGTTAGCACATTTGTTCTGTGCAAGATTTTACAGCACAGCGTAACAGATTTAGGTGGGAGAGCTCCAGAGTGGTGAAGGGGGAGGAGAAGGCAGAGGGAAATTACATTAAGACACAAAGACAACAAGAAAAGAAAATACTGAGTGTCACCACATCTGTTGGGTGTGAGTGTCTGTGTTTGGTGGGATGGAATTACTCCCTTGAATCCTAAAAACATTTTTGTCATTAATTGCTTGTTATTTTGTTTACAAAAAGTAAATACTGTTTACGTTGTTTTTATGATTTCTTGCTAAACAGGAAGCCCCTTTGAGGCAGGAGGGGCTGGAGCTTACAGTAAAAGACTAATAACAAACAAAGCCTGAGGGATAAAGCATTTCTGCTTGTCCCAAACCAGACAAATATTCTGAGCCTTGACCTCAGTTTCTCCCTGAACTGGTGAATTTGGAGAGGACTCTGGGACATGCTGAGGGCAGCACAGACTCTGCCCGACTTGCTTCTGTTGCCACCAGTGCCACAGATGTATTCACCCTCCAACTCTTAGGGGAAAGTTAAGCTTCAGAAAAACAGCTTCTTTCTGAATGCCAAGTAGGTGAGATGCACCATTACTAAGAACCCTCCACAACTCTCCCAAAGTTTTGATTTTTCCTTTATTCTTCATTCTGCGTATCACCTTTCAAATCCAGAGAGTCACATCTCTCTGGCCTGTAGGAGTGAGATCTCCCACTATCTAGGGATAGACCCTACTTTATCAGTTAGTGTGCCCTAGATGGAGGAATTACTGGGTAAAACAGGGTCATCTGTGGTATGTGCACAGCTGTATTAGATCAGCCAGCTGGTTTACCCCGATGCAAATCCATGAAAACCCCTCCCACAAGGGCAAGGACATTGCTGTCACCAGCTATGCATCCTGCCTGCACAGGGGGTTAATGCTGCTCCAAAGAGCAGCAGTATGACATGCATAAGGGCCCCTCCAGCTCTGTGTCGTATCAGTGGGTCTGGGGAAAGCTGTGCTGGCTGTAGCCAGTGCAGGTAGCAAGAGCTGTGGGTGAGAGCCCAGGCTCAGGTATGCCCAAGCACTGGGAAAAAGCAGCTCTGGCCACAGCAGGGCAGGGGGAGCAGCAGAGGAATTTACCCTCTGTAGCTTTCCAGTAAGGTAGGAGGAGCTCAAATCTAGAGCAGGGTTTTGTACAGGGGGTTGGTTTCAACACTGAGCCACTGCACTATCCCACATCCATTTCATAAACAATCCAGAGAGACCTAAATGGGCAGAGCCTGCAGCGTGGTGGAAGAGAGCGCTGTGACAGTCTCACCCTCTGAATGGTGTATTTAAATGTGTCACATACTCATACAGACTCTCTTTCCCAGGCAAGGTCTTTATAACCTACTCAGTGGATACGGCAATGGAGGTTATGAAATTTGTGAACTTCCTGTCTATAAACGGATTTCAAACTGCTGTAAGTATTCCTTCCGGAAAAAATTACTTTCAACCAGGGAAGAGGCTTTATTAAAAAAAAAAAGCAGAGGCAATATATTGTCCATTTAAATGTTTTTCTGGTTATCATCACATTTTGTAGGCTGAAGAAGACACAAATAGAATGAACTAGCCTTGGTTTTGCAAGGTGTAAGTTAAATGATCTGCCTTTTGTTTATTTTTCTTTTAACTGAATTTTTGTGCTTTGAAATATGCTTTGAAATAATGACCCTGGAAAATTTCACTTAATGACACCAGATAGGCAGTAATAGGAGGTTTTGGGAGCTATTCCATTAATATTTTCTCATATTTGATCTGTAATATCAGTATTACAAAAGGTCAGTTTTGTGTTCATCCCATCCTACCTTTTTTCTCTGATGCTATTACATCATTGATTCTTCAGTTGTGAGTAACTTTTTGCTAAAAAAGATCTAAAAGTAGATTCTAAAATTCACACAGCTTAATGAAACAGCCCATCTCATGTTTTTGTTTGCTTTGTTAGTCCTTTAAAAGTGATTTTGCTTTGTTATACTTTTAAAAGGGATGCTAAAAGTTATTGATCTGAAAAGGTCTGTGTCATACTATCTAATCCCATAAGCCATTCATATTTTTACTGAATTTCTCATGAGTTTGCTTCATCATAGAGGCCCAGAGGGGCACAGTGTTCATCAAAATCTTGATTCATATTTTCTTATTTCAAGAGCATATGCTATCTGACCCCTCAACCTTCACTCTTTGGCTCCAATTCAGGAAAGCATTTAAGAAAGTGGCTATCATTAAACTGAATGAGACTCAGTGGGGAGCTTTGCACATGCTTATTTATTTTCATGAATCAAAGATTTTTTTTTATAGAGTCTCAATTATACTTCTCTCCAGCAGTTCTGTACTCTGACCAATTCATAAGAAAGCTTTTGGGCACCATAGCTTTACAGAGTAGAAGGCTCATTAATAGCAACTTTTCTGGACAGGCAACTCTTGGAGCCTGATGCAGAATAATAAATACAGCAAAATGGCCCCAAAGCAGGAAAACAAGTGGGCTCTCTGCATTCAGAAAGGGAAAAAGAGACTTGAGAGCAGATCATGACTCTTGTCTCAAAACCTTGGAGAAGTTAATTCTTACTCCATTGGTCAGAGTCACTGATTGCTGGTTTCTGGGTTTACTGGGCATGCAGAGAAGTAAGCAATGTTGGTCATATTCAATCCTGTGAAGTCCTCCACTGCTCTACTGTCACTGAAGTCTGGGTGACTGCACCCAGTTACCAGTGACCTGGCTGACATCACATACCCTAAATATTTAGTTCAAATATGAAGCTAAAGCTTCACACTTAGTGTACCCTTGCAGTCAGAAAACAGCATTTGCAGCTATACAGATGGAGAAGGTGGGCAGCCTCTTCTGTCTGGTAAAAAATGCCTGGGAGTTGGGGGCTGGCAGGGCAGCCAGTCAGTCAAAGGGCCAGCTGTGTGGGAGCCCAAGAGTGTGCCTGCAGCAGCCCCTCTCTGCCTGCCTGCTGCCTGTCCAGCTTGACTCCTGACCACACGGAAAGGGGAGAAGTGCACATACATGTTTCTTTCCTAGGGGAATTGGGCATGCTTGTCATAAACAAGGAAAGGAGTAGGTGCTCTATCAGTGCTGTAAAATGGGGAGGAAAGGTGAAGGGTTGCTCACCAGGGACTTTCATTCTCTTGCAGATTGATATCTTTGAGGACACGGTGCGAGGTATTGACATCATTAAGTGGATGGAGCGCTACCTAGGTGATGTATGTAAGGGCAATTTAACCTTGTTTATAGCAGGTGACCTGGGGAAAATGGTTGAATTATTCTAATACACAGCAGGGACAGAATGAAAATGCAAGACCCTACTGTTATCTTCCCTGCTCCTGTAAAAATGGCAGAGGCATTGCAGAGGGAATGTAGGCAAATCTTACTCACATCTGTATCTGATGGTCCCAGAGCTCTTTCTTTGAGAAATGAAGTGCTAATCCTGGCATTCTTGCCAAATTCTAGTGCTGCCTATTACATCCAGCCTGAAGCTGCCATTAGAAAAGTTGTTCCTCCATCTCCTTTTTAAATAGTGGGGTTTAGCTGTGTTTGGTTACAATGATAACTGTATTTCATCTCAGGCTGCATAGTCATGGCTAATGTTCATCCTTCTCACCTGTAGCTTTTACACTGGTACCTAAAACACTGAAGGGTTCTTCTGGATGGACCATCCTACATTTAAACGGGAAATTGGTATTCTCTTGGTTGATGTATAGATGTGCTCTCATCATTTGTACCTATCTAAGCAGTAAAACAAGATTTATCTTGCTGCCAGTGCTGTCCCCTGCAGCAGCAACTTCTCAGAAGTTCTCCTGAGCAGTGAGTCTGCATCTCCTTTAGGATCAAGCCAAGTGGTCAGACCATGCCAGCACAGCTGGGTGCAAACTGGCGATTCTGTTGCTGGACAGGAGCCATCATGGGCTGGCTTCCTTGGATTCTCACCTTGCTGAGTGGTCCACTGGGTCTCTTGACTCACTGTGGCCAGATGTCCATGGTTCAGGAACAGGATGGTGGAAGTGGTGGACTCTCCTCCACCTCAGATGGTGGAGCAAGGAAGCTCAACCATCTGAGACAGCCCTACACAGGTTTCCTGCAGATGTTCATGCAGGCATGATACAACTGGATGCAGAGCCAGCCTGGGACCTCTGCTGTGGAAATGTAGTCATGCCTACTGGGGCTTGCATCAGGACAAATTAGGCTTGGGCTCACTGTGTGTAGAGTAGTAATGAAACCAGAAGACAGGGTGACTTTGCTTTTACCAAAAACATCATTATCATTTAAAATATAAGCTGGCAGATCTCTGGGACTTGTGCACAGTCAGTAGGAGAAACCAGTATGTGCAGACAACAATCTCCTGCCTCTACCTGAGGATCTTTCTCTCACTACCCACCCCATAAAAGTTTGATTTCCCTCACTGACTGTAGAGGCAGTTTCTGACTTCAAAACCCATACATTTGTGTGGAGAAAGGGACTGCTTGGATACAAGCAGAGGAAAGTGTGCAGCTGGGCATGTCTCTTGCAAACCCTCAACATCTGTAAATGCTTACACACATGTCAAGCACAAGCAAAAGTAATTCTGGAGTGTGTTGAGTCAGTGTAAGGGATAATGGTTCCTTACCGTATTTGACCCTGTGGTGGGGCAGATTCTCTTGATACATAGCACAGAAGAGTTAATTGTGTGCCAGGCTGACTCTAGGACTTGGAAGCCTTACACACCCTAATGTGCTGGGGATGAAAAGGCCAGCCCAGGTAAACACAAGTAGGAAGCTTTCATCTGCTGCATTTCAACTGGCCTGCCATTAAGGAGGAAAGATGTTTCCCAGATTTAAAGGATGGCCCCTCTCTGGAGACTTGAGCTCAGTGTGGGGCTGGGATTAAACAGGTCAGAGGCAGGATCTGGGCTGTTCCAGCAAGGTGGAGGAGCAAAGCCTTCAGCCCATTGTGACAGAGCTGCCAGGTACCCCTAAACTTGCCCAGGCCATTCACAACAGCCCCCCTCTCTGCACGCTTTGCCACTAAGATCAGCAAAAACAGATGTAATTTCTGCCACTGAGAGCCCTAGAAGTAACTTCCGCAGACCACTGTCTTTAGTAGCTTTTTGTATAAAAAGCCATCGATAACTAAATAGATGTGCTTCTACATACGCTGTTGGAAAACATTTGGGTCTGAAATTGAAGACAAAACTTTTCTGTGTATGCACATAGACACTCTACACTGATAAAAAGTAGCTTTTTATGACAGGGATTCCAAGTGTCAACTGGTAGCTGCTAATACATCTCTTGACATTTAGATTTTCTATATTGAGATGTTGAGAAATAACGAGGAGAACGAGTGTTTGAGTTCTCCTGTATTTCCTGCCAGAATGAATGAGATCCTCTTGTGTTTGCCAGGAACACAAAGATCACTTAAAACACAAACTGGCAGATTTCCGATCTGCCTCTACCAAACACGCTGCGCTTCTCAATTTCATAAAAGTGCTTTTCTCTCTAACAGAAGACAGTGATGATAATCATAGCAATCAGTCCAAAATACAAACAGGATGTGGAAGGGGCTGAATCCCAGCTGGACAGGGATGAACACGGCTTACATACTAAATACATCCACAGGATGGTAAGCAAGGACATGCATTTGCTCTTTTACAAAGACTGTCTCTTCTTCTCAAAAGAAAATCTGTCTCCAAATGGCAGGTTCTTTGCTTTGTTTTCCCTAATCCCCATAGTTAAACACCCCTCTTTGGAATTCATTAATCCTTCCTCTCATCAGCTCCGTATGCTCATTAACATTTGCTAAGAGGTTCAAGGAAGAAAAATCCTATTAAACATGCTCATCTTATTTCTTCATATTCTTCATTTTTCAAAGTTTTTCCCCTCCTTCACCTTCTTGAGCCCTTGTATAGCCCTGAGCACAATCTTACCTAACAGTGCCTGACCTTCTGCCCTCTAAACCAGCCCCTGTTGCTTCAGCCATCCTGGAACTGGGCTCTTTTCTTAGGCAGCAGTAAAGCTGACTGAAGGATGGAATTGCAAAGCAAAGGCCAGAGGTGCAATGTGGGGCTCCTGGGGAGTGCATGGTGCTAGAGGACCAGACACCCATCTGTACAGCCTGTCACAGGATGGACACGTAGCCTGGAAGAGCCTCTAGAGCCATGAAGCTGATCCTTTCTCCCTTGGTGTGCAGTTAGCTGTCTTTGTCACCCTGTAATGCATCTGATCCCCCAGTTTGAATCTGCAGTCTGGTTTCTCAGAAGCTGTCACCAGCAGATGAGCTCTCAGCAGTACTTTGCTGTCCATACCAGCCCCAGGATGCCTGTGTCCAGGCCCATGGGGAACAGGCTGGGCCCTAGCTCAGACACAGACCTGGCTTCTGGCTGAAATCTTTCACCTGTTTGTAGGCAAATAGGGGTGTTAATCAAATCAGGCTTCACCAGTTCAAGATGGATTTCCTGGGATTGCACCAGCAGCTAAACCCACAATTATTTCGCACCATGAAACTAAGTGTTCAAGAAGTGTTGACAGATCTTTCCTGTATCTTTTCTGTAGCAATGAAGAATTAGATTAAGTGGCCAAACTGAACAACAACAAGTCCACCAGCAATAGATCAAATCATTTAATAGAAGAACAGTTTAAGTAAGCAAGGGGGTGTTTTTATGCATAGGGTTCAGATGCATGCAGAGAAAAATTGTCATGTCATTACAATAAAACTGGCATTTCTTTCTATTCTAGATGCAGATAGAGTTTATACAGCAAGGAAGTATGAACTTCAGATTCATCCCTGTGCTTTTTCCAAATGCCAAAAAGGTAACATACATGCATGCTTATATACTTGCCGCATGATTAAGTGCATATTATTTTGATCACAGTGCAGCAGATGGAATCTTAAAACCCAAACACTCATTTCTTGGTTCTTAATAGCCCACAAGTAATATTCCAAAGCTTAGAGGTTTATGTATTCCAAAGTTTATAGGTTTATGTACATGCAAATAAAAAACATTTAATCCACAATATAAATCAGTGTATAAATATATTTCTGATGATGAATGTACAACTAAAACTCAAATTGCCTTGAGCACTGAAAGAATTTAAATGGAGAGGCAATCTATCCAGGAAGCATGCTTTTTATATTAACCTGTTTATAATTTTGTCCAAATGCAATGCTGATGAGTGAGATGAGCAGGATTTATGACTGTTGTGAAGAGAGGGTCTGGAAGAGGGTGTGTTGAGAATATAAAAATAAAGAGTATAATAAATACTAAAGTACTAGGCTGTTGCTTGAACTTTGACGGGCCCATCAAAGGCAAACTAAGATTTTTTAGGACTTGGAATTTCATCTGCCCTCCTTACTTGTTTTGAAGATTCATTTGAGAATAAGAAATAAGTAATGCAACAGATTCCCATCTCTTCTACTTCGCTGAGAGTATCTCTTGGATTTTTACAAGAACAAAAATATTAAGACTTCAGTTATAGCTTCCTCAATCTCCTGCATTGCATTCATGTTTACTTTGCATAACTAAATGCTTTGTGCACTGTTGAGTAGCTATCTTGTTGTCTCTAGGTACAGCTGCATTTTAGAAAAGTACAGAAAATTTCTTTATATTTCTTTGGGTGCCCAAATTTTGGAACATGAGTCAAAATTTAAACAATGTTATCAATGGTTATAGGGCTGTGCAGTTCCACTGCACTTGTGGATTTTAGTGTAATAAAGTTCTTTATTTAAGCACCAATTTAAGATGAGAAATTTGAAAACATGTCCCTGGGTTTGTAAAATGAGAGGTCCTGTGGGTTGAATGGTACCTCTGGTATTTCATGTTATTCAGATGCCTTCCGAAATGAGCTCAGTCTGCTACTTACCTTAACTAAGTACCTGGAAGACAGCAATGGTGGTAATTGGGCAGGCCAAAGACAGGAAAGCAGTCAGCATTTTCAGTCAGTCTTTGATGGGGGGGAAAAGAGCTCCTAGCCTTGGGGCTACTTGAGTGCCCACCATATGAACAGACCACACAGTCTAGAGCCACTTAGCACCTTAAGAGTTGCAGAGAAGAGTGTCCCAGGAAGCACTATAGTGGCCTTGGGGCTCTGAGACAGAACAATAAGTTATGTTAATTTGGGCTCAACTTTATTTATCAGAAGACTATTTAGCATACAGCAGTTCTCTCAGATAGTGGTCTGTAAGGAATTTCCTGGGTTGGTTTATCCAGCTGCCTCTATCAAATCATTAGGCTTCAGGTATCCTTCCTGACCATCCTCTGTAGTCCACATAACACTTCAGTTTTTTGAGAGGTGCCTTTCTCATTAAATTATGCTGATCAGCATTTTCTACTGCTGTTAAGCTTTAGTCTCATTCTCCACATATTCCTTTGGTACATCACCTACCTTCATCTAGCTACTTAATGATAATGTAACTCAGGACATCATGGGTGGAAAGAGAGCACCAGAGCCTGAACAAGTTGCAGTAATGAAGTCTGGAGGCAGTCAGAGGAAGAGAGGTACCTGAAAAACTGCCAAGTGTATGTACAATTGGATGTTTTTGGCGGGCAAATTACTTCAATTTTGTCTTTTTTATATTGTCCTTTATACGTTCAAGTATTAGCAGAGCTGGCAGTGGAAAAGAGCAGAAAATGAAGATTTGGAGGTTTCATCTGGGGATCGGGCTATTAGATGAGTTAATCTCATGCACAGCACATCATAAAGCACTGCTGGTATGTGAAAATTAGTCGACCTCCAACAGGAAGAGATCTATGTGATCCAAGGCGCATTCATTAGGAAACTGCATAATGAGGCAAGGAATGCACAACACACTGTTAAGGTGGAACTGGCATTTCCGGCTTTCAGTCATACACTATTGAAGGAAACATGGGTCTTGCTGGTTCAAGGGTGCCAGGGAAGGCAGGAGATGTCAAACCATGCTCTGCTGTCACAGCCCTGGACAGTCCTGTCCTCTGCATTAACACACTCTGCCCCCTTCCTACTAGTTTGAACTGTGGAGTTACCAAATACTCTTCCTATGGCATTGGGAGAATTTCCTCTCAGCTCACAGATACACAGCCAAATTTTAAAAATGTAAAGGACAGTAACAATTTTCCCATTACTCCCACCTGCAATGGTGTTGCGTGGAAAAGAAAAGCCCCTTTCTCACTCTGGATAAAAATAGCAGCTTCAGGTGTCTACCCTTTACCCCTACACACCTCCCTCAAATTAAAACTATTGCCAGAGCTGATTCGTGTGCAGGTGCTTTTTGCACTGACTTCATTAAGGAGGGTATTAAACAAAACTGCACGAGCAGTTTTGGAAGCAAGGCACACAGCTTGTCTCTGGATGTATAGTGCCTCTCTCATTATATCCCCACTTGCTGATTTCTTACCTACTACACAATTCTCACACTAATTTCCATCTTAACTAATGATTTATCCATGTGGACCTCTATTGGATGCATTTCTGAAGTCCAGACAGACTATATTTACTGTATTTCCTTTGTCCAAAAAATGTAGTTTCTTATCAAAGGCAGAGAAAGGGCTCATTTGGTAAAAACCCCTGCTGAATTTAATTATATTTCCTTCTATAGCTCTTAACAGGATTTAGTAAGGAAACAAGTTCCATGTAACAATGGTATGCACGTGCATGCAAACATAGTCATCTTTCTTTCTCCGAGTAACATTTTGAGTCTCTTGGCCAATTCCAAAGAACTTCGTCAAAGGAGTAAAATTCGCAAAGATTAAAATCCATTCCTGTGCTAAAATTAAAAGACTAGCAGGTGGAGGAAAGAAGCCTTATTTTTGCTTCAACCAAAGGGAATGCTGTGGAATCTTACCTTTGTGCAGTGACATGTCCATCTGGAAGAACAACCCTCCACTTTAGGGAGACCAAAGCCTATCCTTTCTCAGCCACTGGAGAAGGAAGAAGGTCAGGCTTGATAGATACCTCTGCCAGTCACAAAGCTGCTTGTTCAGAAGCCTAGGCAAGTTCATACTAATGGGTCTGTAGGTTCCTGTGTGAATTTACCTCCTTCCTATACATAAACCCTGTAGCTCTAACAGAGTGGTTGCATCAATTAACACTAACTGCTCCCTGAGCAGGGAAAGTGATGCAGCCTTGTTCCTACAGCTGTACAGGCCAGGAAAAGACAGCCAATTTGAGAAGCACGATCAAGGGAATGAAAGGTTTGGACTGGAGCTAGGCTGTTTGCTGGCAGCAGGACATGTGCAGCCCATGCCAGGGCAACCCCTGGCGAGGCATCAGAGATGTGCATGCCAGCAGCTTTTTGCTCTGTCCTCTTGGAGCTAGCTCCACTAGCTTGACAGGAACTGTGCTGCTCCTAGCAGGGGCTGTCTTGGGAAAACACTGCTAAGTAAGCGGTCCAGGGACCAAGTGCTGGATGTCCTGGCTCCTCATGTTGCCTTCCTGTTGTCTCATTTTGGCTATGTTCTGGTGTCTCCAATTCCAAAACAAATCTCTGTATTATGGTCACCATGAAATGGTTTTGGTCAAGGATCTGTCCCTCTGTTAATTAGTGGTATTATAATAGCCTTTCACCCCTGCACATCCAGGCTGTCCATATGGAAACCTTTCAAGGCTGTGGGAACATGAGGTCTGAGCAGGCTCGTCTCCATCAGCTGGCTGTCATTCTCCAGTGCCATGGTGGTCACAGCTTCATTATGTTAGTGGACATTAGCCAAACCATATGAGGACTGCACCTTTTCCAGGATGCAGGGATTGGTGGAGGTTTGACCGTGCTAATCTGGAGACACATTAGTCTGTCCTCAAGCACACCACTGGCCTCAGCCTTCTGCTCAGTTGGTCAGAGCAGACCATGCTTGGCAAGGAAAGGTGCAAGGGGAGGGGAGGAGGGCTACCAGCATGTGAAGTGTTCCTGTGGGGTCCCAGTCTTTCCCTATTGAGCCTCATCCTAATGTTGAATGTGCTGTATGGATCCTTTAGCAGCTACTAAGGTGGCAACCTTTCCCTGCTCAGGGATCTGAAATCCTCTCCTCTCCTCAAACCTCTCCTCTCCTCAAACCTCTCCTCTCCTCTCCTCTCCTCTCCTCTCCTCTCCTCTCCTCTCCTCAAACCTCTCCTCAAACCTCTCCTCAAACCTCTCCTCTCCTCAAACCTATCCTCTCCTCAAACCTCTCCTCTCCTCAAACCTCTCCTCTCATTTTCACAAGCTTTTCAAAGCCTGTCATTGACATTAGACTTCCCTTGAAATGTTGTGAAATTAGCCAACGTGATGGCAGAAGAGAAGGAGAGACAGGCAAGCTGTGAGATCACAGAAAGTTCATTTATTTAGGAACCCAAATACAATTCTGAAGCCAAATTAACATTCTTGTTGTTACAGGAAGTGCCTAGAACAGACAAAATGAAATCTTTCTTGGCAGGGTCTCACGGAATCTGACAGGTTCGGGTAGAGATTCAGAAGGATTTATGTGATTTAGCTTTTATTTTCCTTGGTTTTTTTCAGGAACATGTGCCTACCTGGCTGCACAACACTCACATTTATAACTGGCCAAAGAATAAGAAGAACATCCTTTTGCGGTTACTGCGGGAGGAGGAATACGTTGCTCCTCCAATAGGACCTTTACCAACACTCCAGGTTGTGCCGCTATGAACATTATAACTTAAAGCACATGAGGAGTGGTTGTTAAAGGGTTGTTCCTGGCAGGGAGCCAACACTCTTCCAGATGGCTCTTTTTGATGACAGAAGACACTCTTTCAGCTAAAGGAATTGGTTGTCTTGGGTTACTCAGGCTCAGCTTGTTCTCTACCATGTTAAACATCTATTTCCAAAGCTGATGGGGCAGAACTCTCTTCTCTAGATTTTTAAATAAGCTACAAATGGAAAGAATGCCCACTTTTATTTTAACATCTGGTTTTAACATATTCCTTTTATTAGTCATTACAGCAAACAAATACCAGAAATAATGTTGCAATAAGTAAAATAAAAATTACATCCTCCTTTTTGCTCAGGGTTTCTTTAAAGATATTCCTGCTTTGTATAGCATTATGGAACCATCGATTTGTATGTACACTATTAAATATATTTGCCTTTTGTAAGGCAATCTTATATACTGTGTCTACTTCTATTATTGCTGGGGACAGTGGAGAAACGGGTTGGGTAAGGCAGATTTTCCTTAGCCTGTCTTGCATAAAGAGACTTGTCTTCAATTAGAGGACTTCTAGATCTGAAATCTCTAGAGTTCCCTTTCCTTACAGCCTGGTCCCTCACACCTCCAGCGTGTTGCAGCAATAGTCCCCAAAATGAGAGCTGAATGCATGACTACGTGAGTGCTGTCAGTGCCATGGAACACTGCAGTATTTTTTATGGCAGGCCTTTTGCTTCACTACTGCTCTTCAGCCCTTATTTAAAACAGAGCATGTCAAAGGACAATTGGCATTTGGAAAGCCAGTGATTGTTAAGAGAAAGAACATGGACTCCTACAACTTGCAGTATGCAGTATGGAACAATAAAATAATCAAAGATGGAAAGCCACAGGGTGCTGGCCACCAGGATAGCTCAATAACATCACATCTGCTAAAATTTGAACAATTTTTAACGGACCACATAAGCGTGACATTGGTTGAGGATTTTTTGGTTTTTAACAGTCTTAACCTTACTGAGGTAACAGTGGACCCTATTGGCTTAAAATTCTGAAGCCCTTATTCTTTAGGGCAGTCATCAAGATCCTCCTCAGCTTTGATATTTGTCATAGAATGACCCAAACACAGCTTTATAAAAAAGTACATGTGTTTGGTAGCCCAAAAAGAAAATTTGCCCAGAAGTTGATATTCCTCATACAGTATCTAAATCATTTAATTAGCTTTCTGTGGAGGTGGTGTCAGCATGGTGTGTTGATGCAGCACGTGCTTTGTGGTGCTCATGGAGAAAAAATTAAAACTCAAGATTTTGCTTTAGCAGACTTTTGCAAAAATAATTGCAGCCGTTCAAGAGAAGGGTGTATTCAGTGCTGTCAACTGGTATGATTTTGATTGTGGTATTTGCTGTGCTTCTTGCGACTCCAGTTTCAAAAGGGAAGCTGAACAACTGAAACAAGCTAATACCTGACAGGCCGGAAGCTTCCTAGGAAGGCATAAATAAATAAGTAAAACTGTGCTAGGCAGTGGTACTTCTTGGCGCCTACCTACATGTGGGGAAGGGAGGTCTGTTTTTCATGTGGTAAATTTTCAATTAAAAAAATAACTTTCTAGTATGTGGTGGCAACCTAAAATCATGACAGGAATCTATTTTAAATGGTCAACAAAGTAAAGACAAAAGGAGTGGGACATGGGTCTGCATTTGGGGTCACCTGGAGTGCATTACAACAGCAAGCTCAAGCCTCTAGGTTGAGCGAGTCTCCTGAAATGCTGTGGCATTATCTGCCAGCTCAGTATGGCTGCCTCTGTTATTTTACAGTTTCTGAAGTGTTTTAACACTGTGAAATAGTCTGTCTCAAATGGCTTCTGAGCCTCTTAGCCAATTTCTGCCACATTTAATAGGGAGAGTTCAACGATACTAAGTGCCTGTGAGTTTCATGGAAAGAATTACCCAAGCAAAGAGCAAGCCTCAAACCCACATGCTGAGGAGGGACAGGTTGTGGTCTCTTCCCAGAGGTGCACAGCTGGCCACCCTGGCCCTGGCAGGGGGTTGGGAGGCCTTCTGGGGTACCAGCCTGCACAAGTCTGGAGGAATGAGGCTGTGTCAGCTTTGCTGCTTGCAAAGCAGTGTATTAGGGAGTGCAGTTAAGCATTCAAAATGATTAGTGAGGCTGGGTAGTAAATTCCTTTCATCATTTTGGCTGTCATCCGAAAATATGTGCTCTAGATTTACCACAGATTTGCTTGGTTTGGGCCAGGGAATTTCATTAAGTAACTCCTGTATCATGTGATGCACAAGGTTGCATTAAATGGTCCAGTGATTATTTCTATTCTTCTGTTTAAATGATCCTTTTCTGCAAAACAATAGTAGCAAAGTGAGGAAGGAAAACTAAGCTTTGCTGTTTGTGAAGTACAAAGAGCCCAATCTATTTAACTGCTGGGGTGTTTCTTATTTTTTCCTTTTTTTTTTTTTTTTTTTTGTAATCGAATAACAATTCCCAGGATTCATTGATCTTTACATTAGTTAGAGCATCCTACAAGGACAGAAACCATGATGGGGAGAGTGTGAGTAATGAGCTAGCAGCCTAGTGAATCATTTCCCCTAAAGCTTTGTATTTGTAGAGAGACAGATGGTGGGAGCTGTGAAGAGAGAGAGGCAGGAGAAAAGCCTGCTTTTGCAAACAGCAGAAGAATAGAGGACGGTAAGGAAAGGAAAAAAACCAAGAAATAATCAGCAGGTAAGGGAGAAGAAGAGGCTGAGAATACACCAGCTGTTTCAAAACTAATGCATTAATGTTAAAATGGATTAGGTTTAAGGGAAAATACTGAAAGGAAAGTGCAGAAAACAAGAGCTTTGTGGCTGAGAGAGGGAAAATTTAGCAAGAGCAGCCCTAAATATATATTTGTAGATGAACTCTTCAGTCAGTTATTAACTTTATGTGCAAATAACAGCGAAGTAGCTGGAAGTATGCCAGACTCCATGGTGCAGGCTGGCAGTACAGCTGCCCAGCTGGAGCTGCCAAGCTGCAGGTACCCACAGAGGCAAAAGGCATCGCTCGGATGGTGACAGCACCAGGGTTTGTCTCACAGCACCTGTACATTTGCAAGGGGTGTGTGGGAGAGGAAATCCATCATCCCTAACATGGAAAGTAAGCAAAGCAAGAGAGTTATATATTTAACACTGGGATGAGTGCAGCATTAAGATAGAAATAGAGGATTAAGAGACAAAGCCTACTTTGAAGGCTTGCCAAAACTCAGATGACATTAATGCATGTAAAGATTTTCTTATGCAAGTCACCTGTGTGACCAAAACAGGGCTGCAAAATTTCATCCCACAATTAAATTAGATCAGCCTCTCCAGAGAGGGATGCGTAGGGCGATTGTAGTACAAAGTTAATTTAATAAAGCCTTGTACATAGGACAAGAAATGCTGCCCTAAGAGCTCATTTGCTCCTGGTAGCTTCTTAACTGCCATCATTTGATGCCATCTAAGAAAAAAAAGCAGCAGACTTCCCTGCAGCCCCTCCAGGACCACCAGCAAGGCAGATAATGAAACTGGCTCATTAAAACATCTCCACCAAACGGTGCCTTGCTAAGAGCCTTTCCCTCTTCTCCAGCCACTGACCAGGCTGCAGGTAGCAGAGACATGGGCATCTCAATAACAGCATCAATCCAGGCAGCAAACTTGGGCAGTTTGGTCAGGAAGCTCCACAAAGAGATAAGGAGCAACTCCCACCATTTAGGAGGCTTCTGGGTTGTCAGATGGAGGTGCTGGTAAAGCTGACTGAGACCTCTCATCTTAAAAGGGAAGGGGAGGTGAGAAGGAAGAATTGGGAGCTCTGTGGCCTTGCAGTGCAAGAGGTCTATTGTGGTAATGAAGTAAAACATGTCTCAGAGAGTACCCTCACCCTCAGTGTGCAGAACAGGTACACGTTATCTTCCAAAGCAAACATCTCTTGTTACACTTCGGCTTTAATTTAACAGGTTCCTCCATGCCCACATCTGTAGCAGTCTGCTATTGTTTAACCTGTGTTTGGGAAACAGATCCTGGCGGGAAGGTCACAGGTTTCATCAGCCTTCTCCTCCACCATCCTTTATCAAGATGTTGCTACAGGGAAGCACTGCCCCAGCACCCAGTTCGGAGTACTGATGGCTGGCACTGCTCCTTCTCTCCAGAGCCTCCAACATGGGTCTTCTGCAGAAGTTCCAGGCTGGCACACAGCACATCAGTATCATTACATATCTCCAATGTGTCACTTCTTGAGCTGTGCCAATGGATGCTCACACGGTCCCCTCAGCCAGCATGAACTACACTGGCACACGAACATCTTACAAAAGCCACTTGCAAAATCCACTCTGAGACATCAGACACACCTCTACCACCTGCACATTACAACCAGTGCAGGAAAAGAAATGCCTGTATTTATGTGGTATTTGTATTACAAATTACTGCTCACAGCAAGAGGTGTTCTCTGGGCTGCAGGAGTAGGACATATGAGCAAGCAGAGGTTCCACTGCCATGGCAGAGGGGCACTGGATGCTGCTGCCCACACAGGCACAGCCAAACCAGGCCCTGAGATGCCAGACCACAGAAGAAGGCAGCAGAGTAGCAGCCCATCCAATCTTCTAAATTAGGCCAAGAATAAGATGGAATTGCTTAGCCCCACTCCAGCCTTCATCGGCTCAGAGCCCAGCCTCAGCCTGATCATGGAACTGCACACAGACCACCAGCTGTGTGTCCCTGTCTGTGGCCAAGATCACTTGTAAACAAACAAAAAAACATCTAAAGCTAAGATTCCCAGCCTGTCCAGATCTGCCAGCTAGGCTACATTTCAAGGGCTCGCTGATGTAGATGGGACCAAACAAATACAAACACACATACTTCCCTCATTGTGGCTCTGAGCACTGCATGCCACTGCACAGATCCATGCAAACTGCAAGAAATGCCACCAAAAGCAAAGGCAGAGGTTTAAAAAATATTTGTTCTTTACTGAAAAGTATCAGAGACTTCTCCAGTTTTCAGAGGGTGAGGGACAAGTACCTGTTTGCCCACCTAACCCTTGGGTAAGGGGAGTTTCACAGCAACCTCTGCAGACACCAAGTCCTTGGGGCTAATGGACAGATCCAGGGAATCTCAGGTGGAACTTGGATGAACCCAGTGGTTGTAAATCCCCACAGGACTGGCTGTTGTGGAAGGGGGACCTGCCAACGAGTAGGAAGCTTCCCAGGACCTACTTTGATGATTGGGCAGATGAAGCCTTCTCTCTCTGACTCGTACCTGTTTCTTTTAAGAATGGGAAAATGCACACTGTTGGAAAGCTTCAGAGAACCTCAAAAGTGTGGGTTTTCTGGGGTGCAGAAGAAGGTACTACAAACACCCCATCCTCCCAAAAAAACCCTAATAAAATAGTTAATAACTAAAATTGATTTTTAAAAAATCATGACTAGCACCACCTGCAGTGAGCTCATTCTGGCTGAATTTCATTCTTTGGATTTTCCACTTTTTTTTCTAAGGAATTATATTCTGGAAATACTATCATGGAGGCCTTATTCAAAGCTACCTTCCTTTACGTGGGATGACAACCCTTACAGCATGTCTGTTCTGTTTTTCATCAGCTATGCCCAGTGAAAATCTGGCAAATGTGATGCATTGTGACTGCCACGTTCAGCACTGCAATGCTCTCATGCCAGCCTCAGGATTTCCAGCAAGCAGCAGGTGCTGCAGTCCACTGTTAAAAAACCTGCAGTCTTCAAAGGAAGAAATTTAGTGAAAAAGACTTCTAAACAAATAACTCTACTGGGGATTGAGTTGAACATCCCAGAAGCAGTGAGTGCATTAAAGAATGTTTCATTCCTAGGCTGGGACAGGGAATTGAGCCCAGCTTGGCACTGACCAAACCCAGTCCAGTCAGTATCTGGTAGCAACATTTCTCAGTGGGCACTGTGTGCATCTCACACATGTGCAAATGCACACAGCCAGATGCTCCCGCCACAGTCTTTCTCCCAGAACTTCCCTCCAAACAGACTGTACAGAGACACTGAAATCCAGCCTCAGCACTGATAAGGCACTAGTGGTTCCCAAATGCCAAACCAACAGCATGCGGAGGATAACTGACCACCCCTCTTCACAGCAGAATAAAAATATCCCTACCAGCAATGGTTCCAGATGCTCAGTACTGGCTTTCCCCACATACAGGGCAGAGAATCATTTGGAATACAGAAGCTTTATTCTTCACTTTATTACTGCACTGCTGCAGACAGCAGAAAGTTATCCACTCACTCTTCTTCAGCCTCCTTAGCTAAGAAGCTGAGACCATAGCAAAGTGGCCATTTAGGTAAGGTTGTTGAAGACTTACTGATTAAAGAACCATGTACATACAGAAATTATTGATTTTTATGGGTCCATTCTCCTCACAGCCTTACAAAAGACAGTTTTTCCTTGAAGCACCAGCTGTGTAGAAGCTGAAACAGCAGAAAGTCAGCAGTAAGACTGTCCCAAAAGAGAGATGAAGGGGAGCTCTTAAACTAGGCACAATAGCACCTGAGAAGACAGAGTACAATAAAGAGGTGAGAAAGAAGGGAACTACACTGTAATAAAATTGAATGCAGTAGCAAAGCTAATCAGCTAGAATAGACTCTCTTTTGGTCATCTCCTTTGGTCTCTTTTTTTCTTTCTTTTTTTAAAGAGGTAAAATAACTTAGCATTTACTATTTTTTACAAGGAGAGGGAAAAAAAGAGAGAAACAGTATTTTCCTCCAGGCTTTTGTGTCCCATTTTAACTTAGTAGTTGGAAACCAACCTACTAAAGCAGCACAGTCACTCCTGAGGACACAGCCATACTGATGACAATCTGATATATCAGTATATCAGCAGTCAAGAGACAGCTGCATCACAATGAGACAGACAGGTACACAGGTACACATGTAAAACACAAGGAATGAAAACTCCGTATCTCAGACCCTAACACTGATTGATGTAGTCAAGACTCCTTGCTCACTCCAGGCTGGAGTTAATTATTTCCAGGGATAATTAACAGGTTGAATTTTAAGCTCTGGGCTGGATGGACTTGGCATTGGAGAGACAGGTTTCACCGCCCCCTCAAAGCAGTGCCCAGACAATGGTGTGAATTTTGTGACTTGCTTTACTGGAGCTATACTAGGGAAAAAGCACCATCCTCTTCAAACCAGATTTTTGTTTTTCTGTTGCTCATATTTCTCAGTTGTGCACACTTCCCTGGTTTTGGTGTCTTACAGAGGAGCTTGTCTCCAACAGCCCATTGTTCCAGGCCCCAACAGCAGGTTTTTTCAGTACAAAAAGTTGTTCATCCAGAGACCCATGTCAGGCTCACTCTGTGCATCCCTACACAAAATCAGCACTGGATCTGTTGTCACCCTGTACTGCCTTCCTATGACATGAAATAAGAGCTGTAGTTCAGCAGTGTATGGAGAGAGGGCGGTGCTTGGGGAAAACTATCCAGGGCATTTCTATATTAAGTATGGTCTAAGCCTACATCTGTGGTATTATCCAGACTGGTCTTTTGCAGAGAGCAGGAAGACAAGCCTTGATGAGACACTGTCTGTGAAACAGCATTGATGAGAAAATCCAGAGTGTCAGGAAATCTGGTGTCACACTGCTTGCAGTAGAACTCAGTAAAATGAATGCCTTCAAGGAGGCAGAGGGGTCCTTACCTGCTCCCTACAAACAGGACATTTCTTAGGTACATCACAGGGGAAGGCATTTATCCTACCAGACATATGGAGTACAAGCACAGGGTGCAAACTGCATATCTGCGAGCTCTGATCCTCGACACCTTGGTGCACATGGGCATTTAGCAAAGGCTTTGGAGGCATTTTGCATCAGCCCAGCATCAGCTCTGACTACTGAGCTTTAGATGTGCAAGATGTAAAAGAAGGCTTCCAGTTCTGGTTTCTCTTTTCTCTCACATGCTTCCATTAGGGAACCTCTAATCAAAAGAAGCATTTTTCATAATTTTTCATGTGTTGCCTGCATTCCACGTTAGAAGCAGCTATGTAGATACAGCTGCCTTGTGCCTAATGCTGAATAGCAGAAGGCTGTTTTTACGAAGAGCTTACAGTCTGACTCTATCTGGGATTTGAGTGGCTAACTAAAATCCTTTGCAAATTATCTGTCACTTCTTTGTAAGCCCTGCTTCCTTTCTTTACGTCTGAATTCGGACTGGGGATAATGAACTTCCTGTATCATAGACTGGGATACAAGGAAACTCATTGTACACTCACCAAGGAAGAGTACATCAGTAAGTAGCTTATGAGGCAGCTCTGAAGGGTCTTGTTAGAATGACTTATTCTCTGAGTTTCAGTGGTTTGATTAAGTGGATCATGTGATAAACACTTATAATGAACTTCTTCAGATGCTGCCAGGGAAAACACAGCAGATAAAATGCTGAATCCCATGGCATTGCTCTCTGCGTAACAAACTGATTACGAAGACGGAAAAATCATGCAATTCACTGGCTTCTTCTCCCACTCAGGACAGCACAAGAGTGTTATATAATTTTCTCTTTGCTGCCCTAGATTAAAGTATCCTTGCTACTCAGTCCAGTTCAAACTAGTGCAATTTTTCACCTACAAGTCACCAGGCAGATTACAGCTAAATGTAACTACATGAAGTCTAGTCATGCTTCTGAATAATTTCTTTCTCATTAAGGAAAACAAAATAATACAAACAAACATGGCAATGGTTAGAACTAGATGATCTTTAAGGTTGCTTCCAACTCCAATCCTTCTATGATTCTACAGGGAAAAAAAACCCCAAAGAACTAAAAAATATCTGAGCACAAACTCACAAGTAACAAATGCTAATTAGGTTTGTTGAAAAACAGCAGGCCATAGTTGAGAGCATCCCTTGCAGTTTTGGCCCAGACAATACCTGTAGGACCAATGAACCAGGGTAATACATCAGCATCTACTCTGCTCTCTCCTCACCCCCAGTTCACAGCATTGTTGCTTCTCCTTCTCAGCAGCACAGCCTCTCTTCTTTACTCTTCCAAATTGTCTCTGCCTAACAAGCTACAGCACCTCTGCAAAAGGCATCCTGGCTCTGGCATGAAGCATGGGATGTATGCACTTGTTCCTATCCTGTTAGCCAGAATACATTACAGCACTGCTTCTTCAAGGCCAGTGCTATATTCCTGACTCAGGTGTCAGCTGGAGCTGTGTGATGGATGGTATGCCTTCAAAAAAGTCTTCTTCAGGTGCTGTGGCTGAGATGAAGGAAAGACCCCAATTACCTCATCACCTTGACTAGCAACATCCACCTGCTCCTGTTACTGTACACAACAGCTGCACCAGGACATGCCCACTGATCTCATCCAGTACCTGATTATTTGTAAGGACTCTGCTACACAGAAAAGGATTTGGAGCTCTGCTGGCACTTTGAGGTGTCAGGATGGAGAAGGCAACTGTTTCAGCTGAGTGTGGTAAAGATGTCAGGAAATGTGCAGAGATAGACAAGTGCTGAACTCTTAAGTGAGGTAATTGGTATTACTTGGGACCCTTAATTCAGTAAAGGGCATCCCCTTCCTTTAAGCTAGTTACTAACTGCTTCTCCCTCAGTCCAAAATCCCAGACTTTACAGAGCAGTAGCTGAGATGGCAGAAGCTGCAAAGCCAGCCCACAGTAATGCCTGTCCTCAGGCTACCTTGCTCCATATCATCCCACTGAATAATTAGCTCTTTAGGGTCACTGGGTGAATTGCCTTAAAGGGATTTGCTTTGGCAGTTCAGGTGTCAGTAGAAACAAGAAGGTAAAGGGTAGTAAATGGCAGGTCACCTCAGCAGCTCTGTCCTGCCTGTCACCAGTAGGTCTGATAGCTGCCAATGCCACAGAGTGGAACCAAACTGGCAGCACTAATTCCTCCATCAGACTTACAGCCCTTGTGTTTCCCTCCTGCCTGCCACAAAGCAAGAGTGCCCAGCCTGGCACAGAATTTGTGCACCATTGCTAGAAAGTCTGCTCTGGCACAGCACTTGGGAGAATGATCTTGGTTGTGGTTGGCATGGAACTGTGCTCCCCACTCATCTGCTTCCCCTGCACAGGAACAGTGCCACATCCCCTGTTGCACTGAGCACCCTGCTAAACCACGTCCCTAAACACCAGCTACCAAACCCCTAAATGTGCACAGACACGGCCTTGATAGTGAGATCCTGTGCTTGCAGTTTGCACCAACACTAGAGCTGGCCCAGAGGCAAGTCTAGGAGTATCCCTAAGTACAACACCAATGTGTTAAAAAGCTACATGAGTCGACAGCCTCATCACACCTAGTGCAGCTGTTACAAAGAGATCTAGGGAGGAAACATTTGCCAGATGAAGAACACAGGCAGGAATATCAAGTGGATTTGTCAGATGAATTACAGATGAATTACTGGGGGTGGGGAGTGGGGGCTTGACCATCAGAATGCTTATCCATCAGTTCTGTTTTGAGGAATGATCCACCAATTACGGCATCTCAAAGAAGTCCTAGAGGATGGTAAAAACTGGTTGTGTTTTTTTCAAGCAGCCAACCTGTAAACACAATGGCAGTTTAAAATGTACATCAAACTCTAGGTGAGCTTTCCTATGTACCCTTACTGGCCATTAAGTTTCCCGAGGTCATGGTCTTATTCAATTAATGGGATTGCAAGCTATAATTGAAGGGATAATACACCTCTCAGATCTCATCAGTTGTGATGGCATGTGAGAAAGAGGGCCTTATCTTGATTTATTTTACAGCCAAAGGGAACTCATGTATCTAATAGCAAGAAAAAAGGTATCTTTAAAACATGGTTCTATGCAATCAGTAAGAATCAATAAAAATAACAATACTGCTATTAGACTCAGTCATCAGAGAACAATGGAATTTTAAATCTGTAAACCAAGCAAAAATTTGCTCATTCAGTCATTTCTACTTGATAAAGGAGCCTTCCTTCTACATGACAAAACAGGTAAAGCTAATTGTGCTTTAAATCATGGATGCTAACATATCCATGATCTAGTCTGAAACCATGAATCAATTTGGAGTGCCATTCAGCAGCTGCCTTTTTATTGGTCTCATACTTGTATGTATTAAATACTGTCCACAGCTTTCCTTTGTAGGCCGGTCCCCAGGGACTGAAAACTTGGTGTACTCAACTCATAAATAAAGCTAGTGACACATGAGCACAAAAAAAACATAGCATACTTCTGGGAATCACTCCAGGAAAATAAATATGCAAGATGGCACATCACCCTACACAAAGCTGGCAAAGGTAAAATAACATTTGGGTTCGATCATTACAGAAAAGAAATAATTCTGTGTTAGTATGTACACGCTGATCTTCCACTGAGACAAAAGGGCAAAGGTAAGACTGGAGTTTGACTCACAAGAAAACAAACCTCCTGGCAACAGTGGTGGCTTATTGAACCCACTTGAGGGAATCAAGTCTGAATCTGATTGATCCCTGGCTTTCAGAAGCCATGAATTCTCTAGGAATGACCACAAGCATTATTTCCTGTCTCTCTGGTTCATGACTCTTCTTATGGCATATGCTTGCTTTTAAGTTCTAGGTAAACCTTTCCTTCAACAGCTACAAAGCATGACGTTATGCAGTAGTATTAAAACATGGTAAAGAACAAAAGAGGACAATTGTCCTGCTTTTCTATAATGGGCTTGGATGAACATGCCCTCCTGTTTCCATCAGTGCTTCACTCTTTTTTTCTTGAATAGTATATTACATTTACTGGCATCTCCTCCAAGTTTATTATTTTGTTCCCCTTCTGCTCTTCTCTCATTTTCAGGGTTTGTTGGGTTTTTTTTTTGTCTAGTCTACTGAATCCTTATTTTCCTATTAGAGTTTGCACTATCTAATTCCCGGGTTAGTTTACTGTTGTTATTTATGAGATACTGAAAGGTCTAAGCCACTGTATATAATGTATGATAACAACAGGATTGCACAGAAATACTCATTATTTAAGAGATGAATTGGCAGAAGACACATCCTGCAACTATGCAGACTGCAGACAGATGTCTACCTGTGTTTTTTGGCTGTGATTTGGAAATGTACAGAATTCTTTGAGAGCAAATGTGATGTGCTCTTGGCAATTTTAATTTTGTTGTGGATTGGTTCATATTTTTGCTTTTAGGAATGATGGCTTACTGCTGTCTTATAACTGTTTACCTGGTGATGCTTGTTGGCAATTTTGCTTGTGTTCTTAAATTTTATACATGACAGTAGAACTGCACACTTGCTGTGCAGACAAAGGTTTAGAACAAGCTATTTATTGATGCCACATTCCATTAATAAGTTTCAAAATTTGGAGTTTAAGGAAAATACCTTAAAAATAGTGACTCGCTGTATTTCAAATATTGTTTGCTTGGGTACTCTTATTGTTACTTTGTGTGTGCATTTTAAAATTACTTTATCCTTTGTATGATTGAACATGCTTATGCTACCTGGTATTGGTAACACTGCACCAATACGATTTCCTGCAGCACCCTGAAGGAAAGCTTTTAATTCCTGTGATTGAATTACTGATAAGATATAGCACCATGGTTCAATGAAAGGTATATATGCATATCTGCTGGAGTTGCATGTTTGTTTATGGGACTGCAAGGGCTGATGTAGCTGATACAACACATGTAAGACTTGGGGCACCTGGAGAATTTAATTTGGACAACAGAACACTCAGCATGCCTTTGTGTGTGAGAATCCCAAGGGTGCAGGAGTATAACAAAAGCAGAAAGGGGGCTGTGTGGGATATATGCACATCTAGCACTCATCATTACTGATAGGTAACTCATTCTTTGTTTTCCTCCTAGCAGTTATCCACATGTGGCATATATCTGTATTTTCACCACAGTGTACTCAATAACAATCATTAGTTCCTTCCCTGGCAGACTCAGATTCTTGAGAAGTTGCAATAGGAGCAGCACTTTATGTTGCAACCCATCAAGAGTTGTTAATATATGTAACATCTGTTGAACTGGGAAGACAGAGCTTCAGGATGATGCTTTGTAGATGTCTAAGATAAATAATTTCCTTGCTGAAATTGTCAGCACAGATGCTGTTCTGACAGAGTATGATCTAATGCTTTACCTGGAATTGCTATAACAGTCTTAAAACAGACATGCAGTCTGCAATAACTAGGTAGGAAAAGTCAAGTGAATATCTTAAAATACTTCACTTTTTGTAGTTAACAGGGCCCTCATAACATCTCAGTGTAAGAGATGACTGACTCCAATAAGGTAGTTTGACAGAGGAATACAGAAAGATGAATTCTCTAGTTCAAGTGGAGCTCCCTAACCATCACTGACAGAAATTGGAGGATTCCATTAAGTGCTCTGTATCCAGAGCACAGAGCACAGAAGAGGGACCAGCTTGGTTTTTCCATCTCTCTTGTCATTGAAGTGATGGCCAAAAGTCATTAAGGGCATAAAATTTTTGTCAAGGATAGGGACTTCTGTGAGCAGATGGTTCCAGACACGGGTCCCAATGTGAAGCAGGAGAACTACCTTATCTACCTCAGATGTACATTTCAAAACCTTCAAGAATTCAGTGAGCTGGGCAATAGACACTGAATAAACTACTGCAAGTTCAACTTCTTTTGGCCTTTCAGGACTGGCACTGCTCCAAAGCCAGAAGATGGTTTAAAACATCCTGTAGCAATTCCTGAGATGTACTCAAGATACTTCACAGGTCTAGGAGGAAAATCTCATTTTCATTACCAATTAGAACTGCCTCAATGAGATCTTACCATTGTACAAGAATGAGTGAAAAGCAGCATTTCCTAACCTTAACAGCCATCCAGCATGCAGGCTAAGAGAGGGAACAACTTGAAGTACAGATACCAAACCATTGCTTTGTTTGATGGCTCCAAATGCTGTAAGTCCATTAGTTCTACAGTTACTCATACAGGATATTGGGAAAGCAGGACTCTTGACAAGTAGTGATTAAAAAGGTTAATTTTGCTGAGTCTTACTTGATTTTGCCACATAATCTGCCAATTAGAAGGGCTGACAGGAAAGAATAAAAGGAAACAGCTATCCCTGGAACACAGAAATCATTGCATTGTTGGCTAGTGCTTGAAGATGTCCATTCAGGGCAACTCTATTCTGAGAAGACGCCTTCAACTGTTTTTGATTTCCTGTCTGTGTCTGGAAGAGGAGTGCTGAAATCTTTTAAGCAGATATTCTGTGGACTAGGCACAACACGAAAAAAGATTTTATGCAAATACCATAATTTAATTTCTTCCTGGCAGAGAGAGTAATGTCACATTCTCACACTATTGACATGAAGCCATACAAGATTGCTAATAATCATTATGTCCTTTCTGGTTCAGATATTTGTCCACTAGAAACTGGATTAAGAGCCTGACTTAACTGTAAAGAGGCCATCCAAAAACTATCAGATGACAATAGCTTTCTGTCATGACTTGTGTGATGTCAAGATGTAACCTATATCCTGTCAGTTACCCATTTCCTACAAGGAACGACTTTATACTATCATATAACAGAATAGCAACCACCAATTCTGCACTGAAATACTTACTTTCTACTTACACTACTTTCTAGTGTTTCAGTCTAGCAAGTACAATTTCCCTGAACTGACAGAATTTTTACAGTAAAAAGAGAGGTAAAGGTTCTGTGGCTTGGGGAAGTCAAAGGGAAATTCACTGCCTGGTTGTGGCCATGTGGCCATGTCTAAATTGATGGGTTTCTGTAGTTCACTGACTTAAAAAAAAAGGAAGGCACATTGATCTGTATGTGTGAATTTTCCAGCTAATCTTCCCACTTGACTTACACTGAGTGATGCATTTGGGGTTTGTTATTTTAATCCTCACTGTTTGAAAGCCCCACTCTGAGGGTAAATGAGACCACCACAGCTGTGTCCACACTGTAATTGAACCAAAAGTCCTTTGGACCATGAGCAAACATGGTGTAATCCATAGCCCCTCCTCCCCAAGCCCTATCCACTCCAAATATATTATGGCAAAAGAACCACCAGCAGACTGCTCGTGACCATTAGGATGCGCCTGTACTAACCCACCAAACTCACTCAGGTGCCCAGAGGCCAACATGCTCTAAAGAATGGGCAACATGCCCATTTCTGAGGTCAGTCCTTTAGCCTCGCAGTAGAAAATGTGGTTGAGCATTATTTTCAAAAAGGATTCAGGTCTGCTTTCATTGGAGCACAGATCTAGGTTTTAAGTGATTATGCAAATGCAGTAATTATGTAAATCTGTAAGACTTATGACAATTGGAATTAAGACTGAGGATGTAAATGTGGACCTTGCTATCTTGCATTTGGTGGGGGAGTTTTTATTTTTCTGAACATTGTAATATATAAAAAACCTTAATTCTAACACAAATCTTTACTAATGAATCAGGATGATGGGCAGAATGATAAAGGTTAAGTGTAATTTGTTATTTACAGTTTTCAAAATCATACACAAATCCCTGTGTTCTGAGTGCTAAACGCTTGTGACCTATACATATGTTGTTTATTTTATTAGACTACATGTGAATGAAGTGAACAGCTGTGACCTCCCCTTGTACTTCAAAAGGTCTCTGATAAAAAACCAAACAAATCCTCTTTAAGAAAAAAATTCTTAATTTGGAGTCGTTCATTCTGCTTATATAAGTACTTAAAAAATTACTCCATGCTTTTATTACATTCAAAATTAATAGTGAAGAGGGAGGTAAGGTAGAATCTCACACCTGTTCATATGTAGTTTTGGAGTTATCTCTTAACATTTCAGTTATAATGCATTGTTCACCACCACTGTTTTCTAACCCAGAACTAGGCTCATTGTATATGGACATGACATTCATGTAAGCCACTATGTGGGCTGAAACTGAGTTCAAGCAATGCCATTTACTCTTTGTACAACTTTCAGTTATGTAAAATATGTTATTAAAAGCATTTCCCTCTTTCCATACATAATTTAAACAATTCTTTGTTGGATTGGGTGTGACTTCTTAAGTGTTATCACTAAACTGATACTAGTACTTAACTACTTCTAATAAAGTCACTGAAATTACTGTGTCTGCGCTGTAGGCTTATATTGCTTTTATAACACCAAATGATTTCTTTCAAATAGCTAACAGTACATGAAAACTAGGTCTGTGTAAGCCATTGTTAAACTAATGCAAAACCTTATATAGTCTTATAAAGATTTAGTTTCTGTCAAAAAATGAGACAATTAATCAGTATAAGTTTTGAATGTGACTAAAACACGATACACATATTTCAGTATAAAGCACTCACAACAATTATCACCCAGTATCATTTCTCTATGCCTCCTGGACTGCACACACTTCTTTCCCCCCCTCTCCCTGAAAATACAGATCTTCAAATATAAGCACACATAATGAGAATACAACAACAAAACAAGAAAAAAAGGCCTCTGAACTCAGCTGGAGAATAAGGCTGCTGCCTCCCCAGCTACAAGATGGTGTTGATCAGCTTGGCTTTCTGCAAGACAGCTGCTCGCAGCTTCTGCTAAGCTGTGCACTCAGTATGGGATGCAGAAGAGAGGAGACAGGAGTATCAGGATAGGAGACTCAAAACAGGGAATACTGTAGTTCATGTTATGGTGTGGAGGGAACTGAAGTAGGAAAATTCAACCAAGCCATTGGTTTGTGACTCACTGACACCGTGTATTCTATTTGCCTTGCTCTTGGCCCGTGCAAGTTTGATGACCTCTGTTCTTGGTCTTCTTCCACTTACTCCCACTGCTGTGAGCTTTTGCATGTGTCAAATGAGTCAGATGTTTCTCCTCCAGTCAGTGTCCTCCAATTTGACTGAGCAACTCCTGGGATTAACAGGCAAAAAATACATGAACAGGGTGTATTTTCAGTAACAAATTCTGCAACTAATTGAAAACTAAAAATTAATTAAAATATTTAAAAACATTTAGTTAGTAGATGAGTGATTCTCTACTTTTAAAAATTTTAGATTCTTCTACTTTTTAAAATTTTCATAAGTAAACATATTTAGAATAATTGAAATTCTATGATGAATTACCAGACTCTGTTACAGATTCTCTGCCTTTTAAGACTGAAGTAACAGAAAATTTGTTCGTGCTTGCCATATCACTGCCTGGAGAGATGCAGGAATAGGCAAAGAAAGCAAGCAGAACATAGCTGTAGCTGACTGGGCTCGTTTAATCCAAATATTTAATAACCAAATGTTCCTAACAATAAATAAGAAATAGCAATCCATTCTGTATCAAAAGATATATTTGAACTCCCTGGGCAAGTTTGGCTTAAGCTTATGAGGTATGTGTTAGTGGAAAGGAAATACACAAATGAAAGATGAACTATTTTACCAACAAAGAGGAGGGGAGGATACCGGAATGAACTACACAGTTCTGTACTTTGTTTGTGAAACAAGCAGAATAACTTCCCTCAAAGCACATACTGTGAACTGCACAGACTGTGACAAGAGCCCAGGCCTGGCCAGATACCCAAATCAGCTCACTGTGCCCAGCTGGAGTCACGTCATGTCAGTAGACGCGTTAGCTTTAGGAACAAGTAATAAGAATGTATTTACCCAGCTGAGAGGAAAAGTGCAGTAAATCTCTCTGTGTCATTTTCCACCATGTTCCTCAAACAGTTACATAAACCCAACCCACATTTCTCTCTTACTATGTTACAAATATAATCCTCTCTCTAATAAAATAATAAAAGTAATAAAATAGTAAAAGATCTACATTTGAAAAAACACCTTAAATAATTTGCAGGCATGATTATTAGTTCTGCTGAATGGTAAAAATCTGGTTAGAGCAGCTAGGGTATGATGGTTTTTTTAGGGGCAGGATAAAGTTTATTTGATTCTCTGTAACTGTGTGTCCTCAGCTGAACCTACCAGCCCTTTGCTGTGCGAGGATTATAACTCATGCTGTAGTTGGATCAGCCTCTGTTTCTATTTTTAGTGCAGATCTTGCTCCTTATTTAGTCCTGATTGCATAGCCAGAACTGCATTCTCAGCAGCTCAGTGAAAAGCCTGCCTGTTCCATTTTATAACTTTTCCAGACAAAAAGATGGGAAGCCTGTAGCTTTCCAAACAGTCTTATTTTAGGAGCTTGCTACATGATATAGTCCAAAAACCCAAGGGTCACTGAAATACTGTAGACTTTCCTGAAGGTTTACACAGCAAGAATTTGGCTGCTTCTAAGTTAGCTGGGATATTAAAAAAAAAAAAAAAAAAACCAACAAAAAACACAAAAAACACAAACCTACCAAAATATCCCAAAAAAAACCCCAAAACCCCCAAACAAACCCCCAAATTCCCCAGTACCCTTCTTCACCCTAAATACTTAAAATATATCTATTGACACAGTAATATACATCTGGATCAAATTCTTCAAAAAGCATGGTATCCTCCTTAGATTCATAGTTTTTAAATCCAATTCAGGAAGGCAACTACTAGCCAAAAAAGAATTAAACTAAGAAAAATGGAAAATGTTGGGTTTAAAGAATCTCTTAGCAGGGATGACCACACAGAAGTAATTTTCTGCCACTCAATTAAAACCATAAGAACATTTCTGGTTTTGAACAAAGTTTTCCCACTACAGTAAAGAATTCCTGCAATTCTGTCAGCATCAGCTAAAATGCTTCACTTTCTCTTCTAGGATTTGCTTCTGGAATATCTTCTCAGTCACTTACTTCGTAAGCTATAGTTCCAGTCATTGCACACTAGTGCATAACTGAAACCCAGGATTAAGGTGATCAAGACCACTGTGAGGCTATAAACACACAAAATGTAAAAAATCTACTTGGATAATATATGTAAAATACATTTTTACCCACATATACTGAAATGCAATGTCAATAACTGGTCTTATTTTCATGTGAGAAGACACTGCATCTTACCATACATTGAAATTACACATAACTCCAAACAGGTCTTTTATTCTGAACACAAGATAGTTATAGTCTTGCATGCACAGACCTTTTGAATGTAATCCTGAATCCATTCTCTCCAAACCTGCCATAATTGCTAAGTAATCATTATGCTGGCCAAGCAGTGGTCACTGAATTCAGCCAGTTTTATTGTATATGTAAGGATATCCAGCATTCCTCCTGTACTGGGGAGATTGATTGCAGACAGAAATCTCCATCTATTGCCCCTGCATTCAGGCTGTTGACTAGTCCTTTCAAAGCACACTGAGAACACAAAGGTAGATTTAAAAGAAAATTAACTGGAGGAGTAAAGAATTAAAATCAGTGAAGAGAAGGAGGGACTGATATATTCTCATTGTAAATTTAATTACCCCTTAGTCAAACACTGGACAAATTACAAAGCCAATACAAAACAGAAGGGCCATAAAAATTATGTATTCAGCAGGTCTGCATTTGCATATTCTGTGTTCCCCAAATATCGTACTGAATCTGTGAAAATGGAGAATATTCCAAATACATGAAGTCAAGTTCCATATCTTGATTTAAATTACAGCCTTGGAACACCACAAGAAGTATTCAAGATCACTATCTGGAAATCTGGAAGGCAGAGGGTTAGAAACTGAAAGAACTGGAAGTCATTAACTGAAAAGACCCAAGTACTTGAAAGCCTGTTCATTCTAGTAGCTCTCAGAAACATCGCACCCTTGTACCCTGAGTGGAAATTACTGAAACTTGGGTATTTGGGATGTGGAGTGTCTTGGCTGAGCTTCTCAGTGTGACACATGAAGTTGAAACTCTAGCACATTTGGACAAATATAACAAAAAATACTGATGGCACCAATGTGCAAATTGGGGCAATGAATTCACAATTTGTGTGCCTACAAATTAGGAACAAAAATTTAAGCATGGCTATTCTGAGAGAAAGGTATTTAAGAACAGAGCTTTATTCTCAAAAAGCCACTCAATTTTTTTTTCAAGATTACACTGATAGACTGAACTGCACCTGAAATCCTTCAGAAAATGCCTAAAAGCCTAACACAGGCAGTGACTAAGGTAACTTTCTTTAAGACCTTTTCAGAAGGGGCTTTTGAGCTGATGCATGACAGAGGAGCCTGAGAAGCTGATACTGAGTTGCAAGGGTCCAAGACATAGTCTGGAAGTCTGTACACCTTTATATGCCAAGAGGGTGTGGAGAAGTTTTGCACAGTGAGACCCTATATGTAATCATTACAAGATTTTCTCTAGCAAGCCTCTGGCATGGATTTTCTTATGAAACACCACAGCACAGTGCAAAAACTATCAAATTACTCACAACTATTCTGGACATATTTTTTCATAAAAAACATGACTGCTGAATCCATTTGGAAGAAAATCTGATCTAAGTGTATATAACTTTGCTTGTAATTCAACACTATAAAGGGTACCCTGACAAATTATGAGTATTTTGCAACTGATGTAGTAACTATTTCTGTATTTTCAGTTAAGAGGACCACTTCTCTGTTTTGAATTAGGAAATCTACATAACATTAATATAAATTACTCAAGTGCCATTTTAAATCAAAATGAAGTAGGTCACTTTGAAGTCAGCTTTGATGGGCATTTTTGTTGTTGGTTTTGGTTTTCTTTTTCAAATGAGAGCATGAGTCTGTTCCCTCAGCACCACTTAATCACTGGTAACTTTCATGAAGAGCAAACAAAAGGCCTCTTCTATTTATCCATTTTGTTCCTAAGAGGTGAGAACAGCTTGATGCAAATGAAAATCATTAAAGCATTCTGCACTACCATTAACTGTCTGAATATGTGTCTATGCAAATGCAGCACATTACCCAGTGAAACTGCAGCCTCATGACCTTTTGCATTGAAAATCTATGTCATATGACTCTCTTTAACAGTTGAAATGTTTTCTATGATGTGTCTTTGTGTAAGTGTTTGGTTTGGATAGGTACAGTAATGGAGTGCAAGCCATTTCACAGAAACATATTCAATTTCAGATACACATTCACCCTGTCTGGGGTAACATCGGAGATATCTGCTCTGCAACGGTGCTACGGTATGAATAATAAGCCAAAATGTGATGGCCCAGATCTGCTCCTGTGAGCATTTACACTCATAACTTCACTCAAATTAGTAGTTTCATTTAAGACACAATGAACATATGATAATGCAAAATTGTAAGTGGTTTGTATGCTTAGAGACCTAATTAGATAGAAAACCGACTGACCTAATTCTTTAGCACTTTGTCCTTCGTGCAGCCATTTATGCCCAACCCGAATGGTGTGCAGGACCCAGCTATTCCCACTCGGTGCCACGGTGCCCACCCAATGGTTCAGTCTCCAACCAGCCCAGGCAACAGGTTACAGGACATTTATTGCTGTTCAGTCTGTCTCTCTCCTTGGCAAAATTTAGGTCAGTCTTCAGGCACAAATTTGCATCTGCTGCATAAGCTTTTCTAGAACTAAGTCTTTGGCAGAGGTTATCTCTCCCTCCTTTGGGACAGATACTTTTGTTGCATACTTTTATGTAGCAGCAGAATGGTTAGGACAGTGCATTATTCAACAGCAGCTGAAGAGGCAACAGACTGGATTCTGGGCTTCCCATTTGAAGGACACCAAGCCAACCTCTCCTGCCTCACAGTCCTGGCACACTCCAAGGAGAATGCTTCAATCAGCAGGTAGTTGCATGTAAAGCATCTCTTACCTCCAGTTTGGGATTTTGCCAGTCATTGCTGATGACTGGAAAACTTAGAGGACAAAAAGAATAAGGAAATTTTAACTTCCTAGGCCTGCTTATGCTTTTTCATTGGACAGTAATTAGATAACTTACATACATAGTACTGAGTGCAGGGACAAAGGACATTTAGGCAGGGGCCCTTATTACTCATTTATTTGGATGTTATGAAAAGTAACTAATGCATTTCAAGGCCAGGCTGGAGGGGGGTTTGAGCAAGCTGGTCTAGTGGAAGGTGTCCCTGCCCTTGGCAGAGGGTTTGGAACTAGATGATGTTTGAGGTCCCTTCCAAGCTAAACCATTCTGTGGTTTTATTTGAAGCACATAGAAAAGAACCAATCAATGGAACCCAATAACCCTAAAGATCTTGTTCTGAATTTGGCATATTGGCACATTTTAAAAACCTGATCTAATTTAGTAAAATGGTCCAAAGGAATAAGCCTGAACACCAGCCCACTTGTCACCTGGGCCAGCATGCTGGGAGGCAGTTTAGGACCATAACAGCAAGAGCCATCCAAAGCAGCCTTCCCACAGTGGTCAGGGACAGCACTGGAAGGCAGGGTGATGCAGTGGTCTCAGCAGCCCTTTTTTATTTCCCAGTAGAGTTGCAGTATGTGCTAAGTAACATTAAAAAGGATACAAAGAAGGAAACTATGAATTCTACTCTAATGTTACAGTTCACACCAAATTATTTGGAAATTTTAAGCCTTGGAAGTAACAGTGTTATAATTTTATAAATTATTAAATTAGAATAAGCTTAAAAAGTATTGGAACATAGGAACATATATATTATGCTAACAACAATACAGTATTTACTGAAAAGTTGTGCCTATAACAGGCTTACTCTCTAATTTTCTGTCACAACCTAAGAAATAAAGCTGTTTATGTTTCCAGGTAATGTATTTTATCCCTTTGGCAACTACTGCTGTATTTTCCCTTTATCTGAGTGAAATTCTTTCTAAACAGAAGTAAATTTAATTTAAAAAATGCTAATACTTTCAAACTGTGATGAAAGATTAAAACTACTCAGGATAAGCTTGAAAAACATGGATGCTGTGGATTCCTTTGTTTAAAAGAAGTAATTTCTGAAGTACTTTAAAAAAAAAAAAAAGCAATTCTGTGCCAGTAAGAAAAAGAAGAAATTAGGGAACTGACTAGTAACCTTGGCTGGAGCAAGAGAGGGGAAACTCAGATTACTGGTATTGAAAGCTTGATCACAAAAAATAGTGGCAGCTAAAACATGTGGTCTTTAAACATGCTTTTTTTTTTTTTTTTTTTTCTCCAACAGCAACTAAGAAAAGGTGGACATTTTTCATAAGAAATCCAATTTCCTCTTCAAACAAATAGATACTAAAAAAAACCCAACTTAGAATGCTTTTAAAAACTTAATCATTACAGCACAAAAATAAAGTCTGATTTTTAATGTGCACCTAAAGATCTACCCAGAACAGCCATCATAGCTGCTATCTTTAGACAATGATCAAGAAAAAAAAAATCGGGGAATGGAGAAAAGGTATTTTTTAATGAAAGACATACCCATTTTCCTCAAAGCACAAGAGACCTTGGCACTGACAATTCTTGTTTCAAATGTCCAGTACTAATGCCTTATTTCAGAATGTTGCTACAGCTTTGCAGACAAGGCCACAACTACACTTGATTTACTGACTGATTATCTTCTATTTCCTTTTAAAGGTAAAGAATGTCTAAAGCTGAGCTTGAGAATGTGATCACTTCTTGGAAGGTTTTCTTCCCTCTCTGAACAATGTGAGACTCTTTCAAAGTTATTTTATGGCATAATAATTTCCCATTTTCCCCTGTACATTAGTTATTTCACTTACCTTCATTTTTTTTCAAAAAAGCACTGTCCTAATGCAAACACATCAGTTAAATGTTAGAGATTATAAATTAAATAGGTCAAAAGCCTCAGTCCTGTCCTCAGAAAAACAGGACTAAATACTGTCTCTACAAAGAAGCTTACAAAGTAGCACAGGGAAAGGAAGGTGGAGGTGGAGTGTGTGAAGAGGCTGGAATATGGAATAGTACTTAATACTTCACAGATTTTGGGGATGGTGTTGTTTCATCTTATTAGCCAAGTCATCAAGTTCCTGCTTTTGGACAAAAACAAGCGTCACAGATTTTCTAAGCAAAACAACTACAAGATTACTCAAGACTTAGCAGGAAACATGCACCATATTATAACAGAATCCAATCCCAGTCACTTAACTGCACAGCTCCCAGAGAGAACATGGCCAATTTCTGTACGCAACTACGTGTTTATAAACAGCAGATGTGATTTTCCTCCCCAAAATCTGGAAACAGAATCACAGTGTCTTGCCTTTCAATCTGTCCTAACTTCAGTTAACACATCACATTAGATTAGCAGATCTACTCTATGAATTTGGGGGTTTTCCCCATTTTGCATCTCCAATAGTACCTACCTCATGCTTTGAGACATAAAATGATCAATGTATTGGTATGAAAATGAATTTTATTTGCAAGACTCAAATTATCAAGGTAGGTCTGTGTGCTGATGGGGTCTGCATTTTCAGGGTCATCCTTCAGCAGACAGCACTAGAATTGGTAGACTGTCATAGTAATAAGAATATCTCAATATTAAAATAACATAATGATATCATCCATTCAGTGTCAGTACTGAGGAAAAAGAGAACACTAGCACAAAGTATTCAGTAAATGAACACTTTTGAAGCTAGGCTTCAGTAGCCACAAAATTATATTTTTAAACATCTAGATAAGAGTCTTACATCTGAAATTGCATTAAACTTAATTTCAGATGAAGCAAGCCTGAAAATGTTAGCCTTAAAGGACAGAAGAATATGAGGCAATATTTAGCTTACAATAAAACAAACACCACCACTTCCCCCAAAAGCCAGAACAAAACACAGGGGCCAAAGGAACTCTTTAGATATTACATAACTCAATTTTTGGAACACATATGGTACTCTAATGAAAAAAAAAAAAATCAAAAATCACTAAGGATGTGCTGCATAGGTTACACTGCAGAACAGGAGGTCCAAAACACTGTGTAAAAATTCTCTAGCTTAAAGAAAACAGCGACTATTACAGGGCTCAAGATAAAACTGGAAAAAAGGAAAAGCAGTAATTTATCTATACCTGTGATGCCACAGCAACCATTGTGAAGCCTTGTTTTACTTGACAGCTTCATTAATCCCCAAGAGGCTACAATGTGGGCAACTTAGAGGACACTCAGATACTTCAATGTAAATGAGTAAATTAGTGAGGTTAAAATGCAGCCAGAAAACCGCAAAATTTAATTGAATACAAGAAAAAGCAAGCTACTGCTATGGAAAAGACTGAGAGAAATATTCTGAAACAGATTCTGGAATATATTCAGCGGGATGGAAATACCCCAGAGGCATCATATTTGTAAAGGATCTAAGGATAACAAGCAAGCAGAAGCTACAAATAGATTTGTATGAGTACCAACAAAGAGACTAATTTAGATTTGGGTTGCATACTTGGAAGCAGTGTATCCTGGAGCAGAAAGGTAATGGTTTGTCTAAATGCAGCTGTAGGCAAGACTGTGGAACACTTTATTTGTGGACAGCAAACAGAGTCCTTCAAACCTCATGGTGGACCAAACATCAATACTCCCAAATAATTAATTCTGCCCTACAAGTGGAGATCATACGGTTGCCTGTACATAAAACATAAATTCTTCATCCACAGTCTTTACAACCATGTCTGGAAATCACAAATGTGTTCTATATTACAAGAAAGATCTAAGTAAATTGGATGGAATTCACATAAAAAAAAATCAGAAATTCTTTGGGAGCTGGAAGGAATCAAAAGGAAATGTTACAAGCCTAAACAAGCGTTACTTTACTTAGCTTAAGCTAAGCAAGTAAAAAGTTCAAAATACTTTTTTCTTAACATTCAGTTTGATCAGGAAAATTATTTCAAAGGAACAAACCCCAAGAAGGAAAAATAATTAATTGAGGTGATAAAAGGTTACATATACACACTTATTTAGGAACTCGGAGAAAGCATATACTGAGTTCTAAACTAGAGGTAATTATCCTAATAGAAAAAAATGCAGCAGGTATCTGAAACATCAGTATAATGTATACATTCATTTACGACAGGGACCAACACCAATAGAGATGGACAAAATATTTAATGGAGCTCTGCCATCTCTAAGCTAATCTTGAAACATTTTAAGTTTACTCTTATAGCAACACTCCTCTTTCCTTTCGGATAACAGATGGCTGTTTGTGATCTACATATTGCGCTGAGGCTTCTTTCACTTTGTCTGATGCATGAATGAGGAATGCCTACCATAAGTCAGACTACATGGCAGAAAAAAACAGAGCATCTAAAATTAAATGGTTTTCACTCCTTACCATCCAGCCCCATTTCTGTGATTCATTCACAGAAACACATTTCCCATTTTAAAACAACAAAAATTCAAGTAATAACTACATACTTGTGTGTATTTGGCTACACAAGTTATAGAAGAATGATAGGGCTTTTGGCAGTTACAGTACTTGAAAATTTTCCATTATGACATTCTTCTAATTACTTATTATTTAAACCATTTGGGCTAACTGTCTTCACACCAGACATATTTCTCAATGGAGACTTTCAACTAAATGCTTCAGCTATTCATCAGAACTAGAATATGAAAAATTATGTTTCACTTGCCTGTATAAAAGCAATTCTTACAATCATCTACCTGAGCTGCATTGTGTGGAATAGAAATTTCAGAGTATGGAGGGATTGAAAGCTCTCCTGTTAAAATAAGCCCATTACTTTGATTTTTATATAAAAAAAGCTATTCAAATGCTCAACCATTTTTCTTTGTATACTCCACTACCTGCCAGTAACTCTGTTGAACATACAATCTCCCCAAATAGTACTAATGTTCAAATGTTATATGTCATTACGTACTGTTTTCTCTTTTGAGTCAATTCCCAACTTTTGCAGTCATTAGTACAATGCAATAGACAGAAGGTTCTTAAATTATGCTAGTTCAGCAATGCCAACTACTCTTGAGCACTATTCCTCAGTTATCTAAGACTTAACCAGTTCATCTTAATCAAATTTCAGCTATGAAATTGTCATATATGCAATCTCTAAATGTCACTTACTGCTATACTGTTAACTGCTTCCCAACAATGTGTGTTCTTGTTATACTAAACTGAATTCCTTATGCAATCATATAATTATTTTACTCTTGACAACTGGTCATTTTCCAAGCATGGAAGGGAATCTCAATCACTTCTTGACATGTAGAATTCTGTCAGCAAAGAACAGATTAGGAATCTCATCCTTACAATTAAGTGTTTACTGGCCCTGTTCTTACATGATGCATGTGCTGCTTCTCAATTAAACACACTTCCTCAATTTTAAAAAAAAAGTGGCATAGTTCTACATTGTTACACATGTAATTCTTTATTAATTTTTATGTTTCAATTTATATAATTTTCTTGAATAGTTATGCATTTTCCTGTAGGCACATTCAGTGGCAGGTTTTTCTGATACAGGGCAACAGCAAGACCTGAAAATGTTAGAAAAAAAAATCATTATTAAAAAAAAAATTAAGAAAAAAAAAAAAGGATGACTTTCAACTGTTCGAAACATAAGTTGCTAAATGCAAATACAACCCAGGAAACAAAAATGGTGAAAGGTAGTATACTTTTTCATATAAAGATTATGTATGTGAGTTTTCACACACAACTCATTTACAGATAGGGACATATACATAAGGCCACAATGCATGTTGTAGAAGGGGTTGCCTTTTACACTCCTGCCCAGATTTTCTGAAACAGAGAGCTGTACCATCTTCATGGTATACACTGTGTTTTGTACAATGCTGATGAAAACTCATTTATCCTAATAGCACAATTGTCTGCATTGATTAGAGGAACCCATTATTGAAATCTTCAGAGATCTAAATGCAGTCCTAGAATTTTGATAATCAGCAGCAGTCATGTGCAATAACCAGCAAACATCAAATAACCTTTTCAATAATCTCATCAATCTCCATATTAAAATTTACTAAAATACTCTACCCTGCTGCTTTCACTGAGAGAAGAAATCCATTCATCCATTGGCTAGAAACTCACTTTCATTGAAAGTTCATTTTCAGTTTATGTCTAATCATTCTACATTGAGTGTTCTTTGGCTTAAATATTTTTTCTTCTTTCTTAACTCCAAAGTTTTGTATCTTATTTGATATGCTGTTCTCCTTCAAATTTAAGGTTGTTAGCAACTTTTATTTATATGCTAACTTAGATGTCCCTGAAGACATTAAATGGGCAGACGCTACCTGGAGACAACTTCCAGTTTTATAGTCTTTCTCTTAAACAATCCATCAGAAACTTCCCATCTCTCAGGTTTCTGTGTGCTTTTGTTCTTCCTGAGAATGCAAAAGTCTTTCTGCCCAGCACTGAGACCGAAGGAAAGACCGAGAGCCATCTCCTCTGCTTTTTCAAGGTTGTTTATTCTTTCTTATCTATACATTTTCTTCCCTGACCCACAGAAATCCGTGCAGCAGGTCAGTTCACAGCAAACAACACCGCCCCGAAGGTGACGAGCATCTTTATACTAAAAATTACATCTACTTTGTTTATAAAAGATTCCCAATATCTATCTTTCATGTTAGGAAGTCAGACTCTGCTCTAAACCAACCAAAGATGCCAATGCCATGGCAGAAAATGGAGAAGGTGAAGAAGGAAGCAGAAGCCCCAAAGCCACATGAAGACTCCATATTGTGTTTTTCTGCTTATCAGCCCAAAAACTCTATAAATCTATTTTTCACCCTGTGACTAACTATCACTGATCTTAAACTCTCATGGTCTGTAAATCCTCACACAGAGGGGGTAATTTTTCACAAAGGGCTAAAATCGAAGGTGTAGGAGTTTTTGACTCCTTGCCAAGGTTTTCCAGCCCGCTGTCCGGGTCTGAAATCATCCAGGACAGTCAGAGGAGTGTTCTGGACTCCGACACCCATCAGCAATTCTTTACGTTATGCACCTTCCTTCTTTTCTCATATGACACTATACTGAATATTTATATGAAGCACCGATTAAATCTGATTATGGTGGTGCTTGGATGACAGTTGGACTAGCTGATCTTGAAGGTCTCTTCCAGCCTTGATGATTTTGTGAAATTGACTTAATTTTGTCAAATAATTATTTTATTAAAAAACACCATTACCCCAACAGAATCTAATGTTACTAAACCAAAGATATATCTCTTTTTTTTACTTCTATGCCTTTGCATACCCTATGTTATCATTTGTTTCCTATGTCCAATACAATTCCCATGGGCTCTCCTTCAAGCACATTTGTGACTTTCCAATCACATGGCACTGTGCTTGCCCTGACAGGTTTATTAAGAGTCTTTGCTAAAAGACTTTTTTGATACTTCTAATGTTTTCATAATTGAAACCTAGTTTCTTTTTCCAATCAGGTTTCTAGTGACAAGACACTGATGGTGCCTCAGAGCCTACTGCCTAGCCTGTAGCTAGTAATTGAGAATTAAACCTAATAAACAAATAAATACATCTCATTAATTAGGATCTTAAGCATTATTTCCAAAACACTGCTACCCCTACAAACTAATTCAGCAGCCTAAGAGTCATTTTGAGGCAGTTTAGTATCCACAGGTTGCTCAGTTCCTTGCTGTTCACATACCGTCTGTAGATTTTTATCTGATAACATCCAGGGAGTAATTGACTTTCAGCTGGTCTGATGTGCATGCATGGTATTGCTTCACAATTCTGGCTTCAGTGGGCTTAACTTCCTGAAGTACAAGCAAGGCTTGTCAAAACCCTCATGTGAGGACTTCTTGCATGGGCTGTGTATGGAGCCTTAGAGTCATGACAAGACTGTCATGTCACACACGACAAAGCAAGCACACGTTTGGCAGGCCAGAACTGTACTGTGTAGTACCACGTATTTCAGTATGAAGATTTAGATCTTCTTTGTTCACTTAGTCAGTGGGGCCCCACTGGGAAATAACCTTCCTGTGTAACGCAGACAGTCTGACTGTCTAGGCTGGGATACCAACTAGATGGACCATTCATCACTCTTTCTCCCTCTCCTTTCTCTCTTTTTTTTCTCTGTCACCTGAAAAAACAGCACCCAAGAATATGTGAGTCACACTCAGCTCTCATTCTGAAGTAGCAATTTGGATAAATCCCCAGACTGAGAGAGCACTCCAAGATTTCAGATCACAGACCTCAGAAATACTGAACATCTTTGAAACCAACAGGAACTCAAACATGGACAACTAAGGGGGTTTTGAAGTTAAGATGTACCGCTGGGAATTTTACCTTTGTGTCATAGTGTAAACTCTTATCATCAAATTTTGTTGCACTCTTGCTACTCTAAAGATATTTGAAAAATGTGGCTTTTCCCTTGGCTTCCATCATGTCTAGTCACTAGATGATTCTGTGTCTGCTCACATTTGCATTTATAATTTTTTATGAACTGCAGGTATCATTTTGTCACCAGTTTTTTTTAAAGTAGCTACACAGTAAGCATTAAACAAAAATAAAAACTGACATGGCTTTTGTTTTAAAAAACAGGGCAAACCTTTATTAATTTTATTCTATGGAGAAATTCTGCCTTAAAAGACATTCATCAGTTATGATGATAAATAATACTATTAATGCTCAAATTTTGATTGCATAGCTGTTTAGCTGTGCATGATTAGGACCAGTTACATATTCAGGAGTGATTATTTTCATGCAAATACTTGGCTGGCTAATGGGGAGAACAGCTGCTGCTTAGCAACTGGAGGAACAGAGAAAGGGGGTGACTTGCTTTAGAACAGAAAACAGGATGAAACCTTAGAGAGAGAACATATAGTGTTTGGAGGTACCAGGGAAAATGAGTGGTAGTACTCTCTAACCAGGATGTTTCCTTTTACAATTACTGACACCCTAGGACAGCAGCATTATCAGGTAATGAAGTGTAAACGACAAGAAAATTTGTACATCATACATGCATACACGTTAGTGAACAGAACATAACTCCTAAAACCAACACTGACGAACAAATTGAAATGTATGAAATCCAAAAACAAGCTTTGTGTCTGTCATCTATTGAAAGGGTTAAAGCGATTTTCAGACTTCAGCAACTTAAAACTACCACAAGCCAAGCTTTCTGGAAGAGGTGCTCTCTTTCTTCCTGCTGCTCAATCTCAGTCCCTGCACTGCCTCCTCCTCTGTGCAGGCACAGGCTTTCACACCCCTACATAATGAGGCAGATCAAGGACCTGATCGAGGTTAAAACTAACCCACTTTTCTCAGTGAGATCGATTTTACCGGGCTCAGTTTCTCGTGCAGCTATTCAAATGCTTGCACTGACATGAGGAGGAGGGCAGGGGACCTCCTGTGACAGTGCTGACTCAAACCTTTACTGAAAATACGTCTTACCTTGGTACAACCCTGCAGACTTGCTACTGACTTGACTGCAAGACAAAACTGAAAGCACAAGTGAGCTGCAGGAAACGAAGGGAAACTGAAAAGGCACTGCTCAGAAAGCGTGCAAGTTCCACAAAAGTGTCTGCATGGCTTTAAGACTACCACTCAGATTAAGCTACTTATATCAAAGAGGGAAGTCACTTTATTTTTTTTTTCTTTTTCTGAGAGCAACATTCTCTGAGAATTACACTTTCAGAAATCAAATTAATACCTCATATGAACAAGAAACTGGCTCGAGGTTAGGTATCAACTGTTCTTGTTCTTTCTGATTTCAAAGCATGGCTCTCCCTGATTTAAAAAATAACATGAAAACTTTGTCATTTTAAATAGAAGACCCTGCATGATATGCTTTAGCAAATCCTGCTTTATGCTTCTAAGAAGTTAGTCATTTCAGCTTTCTACACTATTCTACTGTGGGCAACTGGTTTTTCTTCAGCAAGACTCCCAGGTATGAACTTGTGCTACATCTCACACACCACACTCATTTAAGAGAAACCAGAATCCACCAGTGGCTCAAATGCCTTGGTTTATTCACCAACCCCAGCTGAGAGACAGATACAACACCACGTTCTCCTGCCTGTGCAGATGATAACAGAATACAGCAGTGGACTGGTACTCCCCAGCACAAGAGTGCTGACATACCTTCAACTCATGCAGGCACCAGACCACATCTGCCAATGTTCAAAGACATTAAACTGTCAGTGAAATACACAGTGGTGGGAAGACACAATGCTCAGCAAGTTAAGAAGATCATGTGAAGAGAAAGAAAACAGAGTACAGAATGGAGTAACTCAAGAACTGTTACTGTTCCTACCAAAGTTCATGGAAAATTAAGGAAACAGATTAGTGAAGCACAAAATGTATTCGAATAACAATAGCTAGAGATGCTGTTTGTTAACAAGCCCCACCAGTAAGCTCCTAGTGATTTATTAGCCTTCGTGAAATCTAAGTATTCATGAGTATTTCTGCAGTTCCAAAGGTTTTACAAATATTTGCTTTGCAAATGTAAACAAATGTCAAAAATTAAAGTTGTAGCTCAGTTATTCTTTAGATACAATGAAAATAGTTTGGATTTCAACCCTATTTCAACCACTTCTGTGACGCAAGATTTCTTGATGACTACGTAGTTGGATTTTTTTTTTTTTCCTGTTCACATAAAAATGAGTTTAAGGAGGAAAACAGATGTGATCTAGAGAAAATAAACAGCTTACAAAGAAAGAGTAGGAAACCAGTTACCCTGGAGTAGACAGGCAAGCTTCCTGTTCATTACAATGAAAAAATGAAGGGTAGCAACTGCCTGACCTGTCTTTTGTTCAAATCTAAACCCAAAACACATGTAACCAAAATGCGAAACATGTGTTCTACATATTGGGCGTTTGTCAGCTTTTATAGATTTGTACATTTGTCTCGTATCATCCAGTCCTGCACGCACATGTATCAGCATCGCTCGGCGTGCGTGTGAAAGCATTTGCCCTTTTTAACGGTGCATCTCCCTCACCGACAAACTCTAAGGATATTTGCTACTTGTGGGGATTTCACCCGGATATGCAGCTCGCAGACACAGAGACTGCAACAGGAACTTTAAACCTAAAATCAAGTTTTTCCAGTGATCAACATGCAGCCAAGGCCTCTTTCATTGGTTTCCATGAAACCCTGCCACTGGGAGCGCTGCAAGGCGCAGTGTAAAAGCCGTGCCCGAAGGCGGCGGGGGGGCTGCGGAGCGGGGTCAGCCGGAGCCGGCGGACACCGCTTGCCCGCCCGCCGGGGCCGAGGCCCGCCCTCAGGGCCGCCGCCCGCCCACGCCGCTCCGCCGCAGCGCGGCCCGCACCGCCCCGCCCCTCCCGCCCCCCCCCCCCCCCCCCCCTCCCCTGCGCGCTCGCCCCGCCGCAATCACCGCCGTCCCTCCGCAGCCCCGGCCCCGCCCCCTCTCCCGCGGCTGGCGCGCTCGACCGCACAGCACGAGGGTGCGCGGGCGCAGGCGGATGCGCGGCCGCTCCACCCCATCTACGGTGCGTGCTCCATCCTCGCACCCATTCTTCTAGGTGGTTGTTTTTTTTTTTTAAGGCTGGGGCCCTGCGGCGTTGCGGAGGATCACCTCCCGCAATTCAAAAATGGGCGGTCGACCCAGCTAACACGTCGTGTCCCGGCAGCGCTGCTCTCCCGCCCACAGCGGCTCGGGATTCCGCAGCCTACCCCAGCCGCGCGGCCGACGTCCAATCGCCCGAGGGCCGTCCTCTCCATCCCTGTCTTTCCTTCGCCACCAGGGAAGCGATTAGAAAGATTTTCCCCCCGCTCTGCTCCGCGATGCGCGCCCAGCTGCCGAAGGACCGACCAAAGGATCGGGGGGGGGGGAAGGCCGTGTGTGTCAGGGAGGAGGGACACCCCCGCCGCTCGCTGCGCCTGGTCCCCTAAACACAGGGCCAATCCCCCCACTCTCCCCGCTCCCCCAAGGGTGGCCCCCGTGACGACATAATCATGCAACAGCAGCCTGCAGCCCGGGGGGGGCGGGGCGGCGCAGCAGGGGACGGTCCGCGGGGACACGAGCACGCGCTCTACCTGAGGGAGCGCGCGGCGGGCCCGCAGGGCTGTAGGAGCGCGCGCGGGGGGGGGGGGGGCGCGCGACGACGCACGCGCCGGGAGCGGCGGGAACGGCGGTTTGGCGGGGGGGGGGAGGGGGGGGCGGGACACAGACAAGGCTCGTGCGGGCTGGCGCGCTCCCGCGGGCGGGGGTCAGGGTTCCCGGCGCGAGGAGCGGCAGGCGCGGGGAGTGGCTGCAGCTCGCGCGCACCGCGCGCGCTCGCTGCGGCGGGCGGGCGGACGGCGGAGGGCGGGGGGGGAGCAGTGCGGGGATCCGCGCTCGCTCGCGCTCGCTCGCTCGCTCGGTTGCTGTGCGGTGATCGGCGGCGCGGCGAGAACAACTGTTCTCAGGACGGAGATCGTGGACTGAGACACTACATGGGCAGCCCGATGCCCGGCCTGGCCTGCCAGTCCCGCTTCCGAGAGGCCCCGGACAAACGGTGCCGTCGAGAGTCTCGGCGCAACCCCGGCAGGTAAGTCATGCCCCGCCGCCCCGACGGGCGGCGGTGGACGTCGCCCGTGGGCGCCGCGGGTAGTGCCGCGCGGCCCCCGCCGCCCCGCCCACCCGCTCCCGTCTTGTGGCTGGGTCAGCGACCCACCGCGCTCCGGCCCGCCGCCGCGCGCGTCCCTCACCTCAGCGGCGGGCCGCGGGGACGGCAGGGCGCGGCAAGGTCGGGACATGCCGGGTGTCGCGCGCGCCGCACCGGTGCGGCCAGGGGCCGTAGGGGCTTTGTGCGGAGTGCCCCGGGAGAGCGGCGCAGCTGTTGCAAACAACGGGGACTGCCCGTGCCGCCGTCGCTGCCGGTGCCAGCGCCGCTCTACTGCCTGCCGCGGAGCTGTCGCTGCGGTGGGGCGAGCCGGCGAGGCGGAGCGGGTGAGAGCGGGCACAGGCGGAACTTGTGCGGCACGGGGAGTGGGGGCTCGTGCGGCGCAGGGATCGCGGAACGGCCGGAGGCACCGGCGGCTGCACTGCAGAGAGGAACGTCCGAGCGCCGGCACAGGTGACCCGAGCGCCGCTGCACACGCACTTCTTCGCGCCTCTTCGCCCTGGGCCTGGTGCTCACAGCAGTACCACGTCTCCGGATTGGTTTCTGACCAGGGCCAAATACGTCTCGGACAAATTTCTAGGCAAATAAAGAATTAGGAAAATTAATTTAGATGTAAGTAGTTTGCCATACGTTAAAGTAAGTTGAAAAAAACGCCCGGGGTTTTAGATATTAGATATTAAGCATCATTGCGTTGTGATCTCTTTATAATTTATGCGGTGTTAATGCGACCGGGGAGATAGAGGATTTCGATATTTTATGATGGCACGTTGTGAAAAAGATACTATGGAACACATACGTTAACTCTTAGACAAGGACAAAACGGTAAAAAAGGCACCGCCAGAGGGTCTTACCTGCAGGCAGTTATACGTAGAGCAGATATTTTTGTTGTAATTTGTTTTGTATTTTTTGTGGCTTGCTTTGGGTTTTTTTTTAATCCGAATTAACTGTCTTCTCTGAGCACAGAGAAACATGAATATTGAGGTGTTGGTTTGATGGGGACTACCGCTCCAAATATTAAGTGAATGAGTAGATTAATAGATAAAATATTGAAAATAGTGGGACCTATTGTCTGTAGCTCTAACTGCATACAAAGGAGATATTAGGTAATAATATTTATGTAAGGCAGGATAACTATTTCTGATTAAAAAAGTAGAGCCGGAGGTTGTGCGGTACCGGGATTTTTGTGCATGAGTGTGGTAATCCTTAAGGGGTTATTTTCTTTTAAGAAAATGTTTAGGATATGCATATCATGAAGGTAGCGCATAAAGTAAACAGGTGAAAGTGTTAGGTCAAGCTATAGTAGGAATACGTCGGAAATCCTGGCTTCCCAACCATAAATAAGTCAGTCGCATAA